>JANRFK010004440.1:19028488-19050242 GCA_030068395.1 Apalone spinifera | reverse complement strand
CGGGGACTTCTACACCCTCCCGCCTCCACCTCCCTCCCCTCCCCCCTCCCCCGGAAGGAAAGGATGTCCCTGGCACACCACAGACCTGGCTTTTCAGGTACCACGCCAACTGTTTGGGGAAGTGAGAACAGCCAGAACACTTCCTGAAACCCCGGAAGTGGCGCGCAGCTGTGGGACTTCCGTCCACCACGCGGGAAGCCGGCGCTACCTCCATTGTCGCTGGAGGTAGGTAGTGGGGTTTCTTGGGGGTAGGAGGAAATGGGGAGGCCCCAAATGCCTCCTGATTGACTGGTCAGGGCCTCCCAATTGACCAGTCGATTGCGATCGATGGGTTGGTGACCACGGCACTAGGCTCTTGCCATTTTGATGCTAGACTATTGGGAGTGCCGTACAATTGGATGCCAGACTACTGGAGTTTTACTGTACTGGGAAGTTGGAAACTTGAATCTTAGTTCTTAATATGAGCTAAAAAACTAATGGGATTTACCTAGAATAGCCTCAAATTATAATGTTTTGCATCAGTCAGATAGTCCTTTCTGTTCTGCTTTGCTAACTACAGATCTTAAGTTGCAAATTTCTTAAGGTCTGATGCTGTGTGGGGCTGAGCAGTTTTAACTCCCATTCACTTCTACGGGACCTGAAGATCCCCAGCTTTGCAAAGAAGATGTTCATCATTTTGCCTGATTCGGATCCTTAAAGAGCAACAAAATGTTTAATTAAAGATACTACTTTTGCTAACTGCTATTTCTAAATTATGAAATGCCAAAGGCAGTTTTTTACTCATGTTTCAATGGAATACTTAGCACAGCGTGAAATAGATGGCATCTCCTTTGTAGCAAAAGTGAAAGGTTGACTTTTGCCTTGGGCATCTTTTATTTTCTATTGAAAGCTCCAAGCTAGTAACTGAAGCATGATAATTGGACCTGCAGTGAAAAATAGTGACATTATAACAACTGTTTCCTCCAAGTAATAAGTATTCGATGTTGTGATATATTTGATTTATAAGAATAGGTTGAAATGCTATTGTTAAACAATAAATTAAGGACGCAAATCTCCATTAAATATGAAATATTCGAAGATGGTACACATCATTTCCATCACAATTCCAGTAAGGATGTAGGTTATTATCAGATGCAAATGGATAATTCATCTAATCTGTAGTATGTACAGATTTTATTTTCACTGAATTCACATTTGTTATACATGTTATATACAAAAGGTGGTTCTGATATTCTCCACTGCTTATGGCATAAGCCTAAAATGCCAGTGGAAATCAGACAAAAGATATAATAAAACAGTGTGAAACCTGAGGCAATAATGCATCATACTTGAAATCCAATGATTTTGCGTAAGTGACCTAGGTTTTTGCATTTGAAAGTTTTGCCTTTTTTCCCCTTTGGTTAAGGCTATCAAAGCAACAATCTCCCAGTGAGGTGTGTCAGGACTAATGTAGCTGAATGTAGTTCACCATAATTGAAAGTAATTCATGCTGTCACATTTACTGTAACGAGAGGTCACATCTCCAGGGCCATAAATGCTGTTCACATTAATCGTAACTGACACCTACTTCCTCCTTCAGGGAAATTCAGCCATATTTACATGGCTTAGCTCACATTCTTTTTAAGCAACTGCACTTCCTTCTGTTTTTTTTTTAAAGGAAAATTATAAAAATGGGGGGAAAATGTCACAATGCAATAAAAAAGTCCTGCACATATAGTAAAGCAGTTTCTATGTAGTGTTCCTTTTAAGTGACTGCAACTCAGTTTTCAGTTCTCCTCAGAAAAAAACTTAGCATACTCAAGATCTAAGAGGAAAAGCTCATTTATGAATGTTATAATCTAAGACAATGTCTACCCTAGAAAATTATTTCAACCTAATTCACATCTGGATAGGGCCATGGCAGTTATTGAGTAGTTTTTGAGTGTGCATGCTTGGCTCTTTGCATTGGCGGCAGTGCATATTCCACCAGGAGCACTTGTATCAATTGTATTGTCATCGTGGCATGGCCTTATACCACCATCATTTCCCATCTTTGCCTGATGAGAAGATGGGATTCAAGAGGGTTCCACTGTCTCTCAAGTGAGTGCCCTAACCCCTAGACTATGGGATATTCTGAGGTGGAGCTTCCTCAGTTTCTTCTATTGAACTTATTCCACTTTAATTAAATAATAATAGGATCAGAGAAAGATTGAGCATGACTCTATTATCCAATGATTAAGATGTTCACCTGCAAGGTGGCATATCCTCATCAAGTAGAGGGAAAATAGAACTGGATGGTTGCCAACACCACAGGTAGACTCTTAAGTTGGCTAAAAGTTGTAAAAGAGGTTCTTCTGCCACCCTCAGTGTTTTGTGTAGATCTAAATACAGGGTTTCCAAACTCTGCATCACGGCTTGCAAGGGTAAGCCGCTAGCTGGCCGCAAGAATCTTTACTTACCTGAGTGTCCACAGGCATGGCCATGCGTAGCTCCCAGTGATTCATCATTCCTGGCCAATGGGAGTTGCAGGAAATGGTGGCCCAGCCCATATGTTTCCTGCAACGTTCATTGGTTGGGAACAGTGTACCGCAGACACTGGGAGCTGCGGGCAGCCATACCTGCAGACGCTCAGGTAAATGAAGTGTTTTGTGGCCAGCTAGCGGCTGTCTCTTACAAGCCACAACCCAAAGTTTGAAAACCCCTGATCTAGATGATCTCTGAGCCTACCTACTGATTGTGTCCTGCATGAGAATTAGGCAAAGGAGCACCTATCTCCCTCCATTTTTGGACCAGTAGCAGATATAGGCACCTCCCCTCAGCCTAGACTTAGGTGCCTACCTCTGAGAGAGAGGTGGGATTTAGGGCCACCCTTCTTGTCACCATGTCCCATTGGCTAGAATAGGTGGCTCCCTGACTAGTGTACCAGCTTTGCAGTTTGTATTCTCGGGCACCTAACACTGGAAACCTGGGCCCCAGCTCAGGATTGAGGATGACAGTGTTATTCCTATAATTTTCTAGGTACCTGAGAGTTAGGCATTGTGACACTGAATGTCACAACACCTAAATCCCTTTATGGATCTGGGCCTAAGTGCTAACAAGCAGAGGAGATAGGAAAAGAAAATCAGAGACTATTTCAGAGCTAGGTAGGTTAACCCAACCTTGGGAAAATATCCAAATTATCTCTCATTTAAAATGGCTATTTAAATGAATAACACTTTTTATAAGTTATGGATCTGATTCTCTAGTACAAATCAGGAGTAATGCTACTGATATCAGATGAGTTAGACCAGGGGTGAGCAATAATTTTTGACTGGGGGCCACTTCAGAATTTTTTTAAGTGGCCCTGGGCCACCCCAGAAAGGAAGGGATCTCAGGTGGAAGTAGTGGAGTCTCAGGTGGAAGGGGCAGAGCCAGGACACTTCCATGCTTTCCCACCCACAGACCCTGATTAGCCTGGGGGTGAGGGAGCATGCGAAGTCTCCTCCCACCCTGCCCTCATCCTGCAAGGAGTATGGGGTGCTTAGAAGCGCCGCATCCCCTGCAGGGCGAGAGGAGACTATGCGTTTCCCCCTTCCCCCAGACCCGTGGAGGCTCTTTTGCCCACCCCTGAGTTAGACAGATATAAAATTGGTGTGAGAAGATAAACATCTCCCTTATTACAACTAATTTTTTTCTATAAACACTTCAACTTCATTATGACAGCAGCACTATTTACTATACAAGATCATCAATCTCTTGGCAATGCCTTTCTAAACCTACATTCCAGAGGTTTATACCACATACTTTTGCTGGTTCATCTTGGGAAAAATATCCCTCTAAAGAATGCTTCCATGGGATTATTAATAACAACAGTAGGTAAAAGCAAGAGCTGGCAAGCTTGGATTTTATTATTATTATTAATTTTTCATTTATTAAAGTGCTCTGGCTACAGATAACTTTCTTTGATCAGTATTTATTACTGTTTCACTGGCCCTGGAATGAAAACTGCAACCACTTTAAAAAATGAATTGAAGGTTTATCTAATTTCACTGCAGCAATTATAAACTGCTCAGCTGAAAGTGCAATTTTGTAATTTCCTAAACTATACTCTTTGTAAATCAACCACAAAAGTCCTTAAGACTGCAGGAACAAAAGGGCAGGAAAGGACTAGTCCATTTTTCCTGTAGCAGAAGTACAGAGACAAAAAAAAAGATAATTTCCTAGAACAAGAAAAGGCCACGCCCATGCCTGTAATTTATGGTTAATATTAATCTGACTTTACATTTTTAATGTCATTCAATCATTCTCAAGATCAAGATTCCTCTTCAACTCATTTATATACTTTATTTAGTAATGGCAGTAATACTGTTATGAGCCAGCATCCCATTTTGAGAGACTGTATAAATATAGAATAAAAGCATGGTCCTTACCCCAGTTTGCAGTTTTCATTACATCTTCCACAATAATGTGATCCCATAGATTTCTTTCTCTTTGTATGAAACAGTTCCAATCAAGTATCCCATTTATTTATACTTTCATACTTTAAATTGGTCCTTAGTTTCTGAACCCCTTGCCAGTGTGAAAAGCATTTTTCTTCAACTTTATCAGCGCCCTTTCTAACTCACTGAACAGACCTACTCTTCACAACAGCTAAATTAAGGAAAATCCAAATTCCTTATCCTTCCTCACATCAAAAGATGGCCCAAGCTAAACTGACAGCTCAAAACACCCCCAAATTTTGAGACAATCTGGATTTGGATCCCAGCTTTGCAGCTCAGACTCATCTCTACCCACATCTTAAAAGTCCTGAGAACTGAAGCGATCTCTGGGCTCAATTTGCAAAAGATTTAGATTCCTCATTTCACTTTAGTGACTACATCTTACTGGCACCTTGCTCACCTACCACCTAAACTTAGAGACATATAAAATCCTTAGGTGCCAAGGTTTCTGCTGTTAAAGTCCTGAAGGTGCATGTGTTCTGACCCCTCCCAAATACTGGACATGCATCTCACGTCTACCTCTCAGCAGGATCCTCAAACTGTATGCTGACCTGCATCTCTTGCACCTGAGGCCCAATCTGTTAAGTATGCTCCAGGCTTGAAGGTAACAATGTACATATAAATACTACCTTTGTGAGCTGCTAATCACATGTTGTATAGCTGCATTTTCACATATATTTCCACCTTATTTTTAAAAGATTTGGCTAATCTAGGTCCTTAAAATACACTGAAGATTGACCTAGTTGTTTAATAGGGTTGCCAGATGGCTGAAACAAAAATACTGAACACCCCTCTCCCCCCCCCCCCCCCCCCCCCCCCCCCCCCCAAAAAAAAAACCAACAACAACAACCAAACACTGGGAAAAAATTCTGTTGAAGGAAAAAAAGGGGGGGGAGACCAAAGTTGTTGAGCCAAAAAAAAAGGGACTTCAAGACTTATTAAGAAAAAAAATTAAAATAAAACAGTGTTAAAACAGCATGTCCCCTTTAAGAGTGAGTGCAGGGATAGGAACAGGGTTGAGCACTAAAACCCAGGGGAAGCATTGCTTCCCCTTGGTCGGCAGCCATTTTGTGCCAGCAGCCTTGCGGAACCAGGTAAGCATGGGGGCTGGGGTCCGGGGGTGTTGGGAGCCAGGGGGAGGCTTGGGGGGGGAGGCCGCCAGGCATTGAGTGTTTGTAGTGTTGCCAGGTGCCCGGCATTTTGGCCTCCTAGCTGGGGAAAAAAAATCAGAAAATACCAGACATTTTAGGTGTCCGGTATTCTCTGAATTTTTTTACCGGACAGGAGGCGAAAATACCGGACTGTCTGGGTGAATACCAAACACCTGGCAACCCTATGTTAATTATAATTTTGAGGGGAGAAAACTAGAACATATATAAAACACTGAATTTATAGTCCCAGAAGCCTTCTCCATTCCACTTGCAGTAGTTACTGTGACACTGTGAGTATTCCAACAATCTACCATTTTGAATTTTCCAGCAAGCTCTATGTTCTCTGTCTTCTGTTAAAGGTGACCTGGAATACAGACTCTTGGCACCCTGACAGACAAAAAGCTTCCATTATCTCAGAGGTATCCGGTGGGATTTCTGCTTCTTCCTTTAAAGTAAAAAGTGTGGGCAGTGGGGGTGAGAAAAAGGCCTTTACTACAGATTACTCCTTTTCCCAAAAGTAAACTGGGAGAGGTGGAAGAAGAGATTTAGTTTTTCTTTGGAAAAAACTGAAAAGGGGTACAAATCAAGGGGACTATTTGAGAAATGAACTGTGGCTCTACCTGAGTGTGTTGTGGCTCTGACTGCTGATATACAGTGCACCAAAAGAATAAAAAAACTTCTCTTTTCTCCCTGTATCTATTTGTGCCTTCTCAACTGAGCTCTTATATGCATGAAGTGCATGCATGCAAGATTCAGTTGACATCGTGTCTGTCATGGTCAGAGCAGCTAGTGTACCTGTAGTGCAAAAGAAACTCACTCTGAAGCCTTTCAAGGAATACAAATGTGACCCGCTCTTAACTAGCTTATCTTCCCTGACACATCTTGGTCTAACCACAAAAGTAGAGAAAGAAAAAAGAAAAAAATCAACAGAACAATTAACAACTCAATACTGTGGAAGTATAAATGGAAAAATGTTATTCAGTAAATAAGGAGGGAGCCAACACAAAGGAAACCAAGCCAATTCAAGGTAAGGAAATCACTGAGCACATGAAGGGCAGTCTGTGTCCTTGGAAATTCTGCTATCTGATTGGCTGGCACTTTCCTGATTGATAAAGATTATGTACTAAAAATCCTAAAGCCAGGCCATATAGAAGTTGATCACAGAAACACGATAGCATTCACACTCCACAATCTGGGCATAATTATGTAGCTCCTATTGTTTTAAAAGGTGGATTTGTGACCTACTGTCAACCAGCAATTTTGACAGTGTTGCACAGTATACACTTGTTATGCTTTTGTTCAAATATTTGCCTGCAATTTAAAAGGCTACTTCTTGAAACACCTGCTTTCATATGCTCATAACGTTTTGAAACATCCATGCATGGGTGCTGGAACTGGGGTTGCTGGGGTGTGCCAGTAATCATAAAAACCTAAATACATAGTTTCTGCCTTCAGCATTATCACTACAAATGTGACCCCCCTCTTAACTAGCTTATCTTCCTTGACACATCTTGGTCTAACTACAAAAGTAGAGAAATAAGACAAAAAAAATCAACAGAACAATTAACAACTCAGTACTGTGGAAATATAAATCGAAAAATGTTCCAGCACCACTGCATTCAAAGTTAGAATGGAAATTTTCCAAGCTTAAACTGTGACAGAGAGGGTGAACAAGTCTGAGCAAAAGCCATTTATCTGGTTTTGAGTCCATCATAGGTTCAAATCTCAGACAGGTCAGCTCAGCCGTTTAATTTCCCTCAAGAAAGAAACTGAGTTCCACATAATTTTTGATGAAACCTTAAAAATTATGACACTTTTAATAACAATAGAGGATAATGCCCATATTGCTGTCTAAATGTCTAGGGATATTAGATATCGGGTAATTGAATGGTCATGGAATCACATGAAATCTTTGCAGTTACATGCCTATTCGATAGTCCCTGGGGATGAGGTCGGCAGCCAGTGCGCTCCCAGCCTCGCTCCCGGGGAGCCCTCTGCCACTCTGTACTGCTGCCTCTGCTACAGAGGCAGCAGCGTGGGGTGGCAGAGGTAGCCAGTCAGCAAGGGAAGACAGTTTAAAAACCAGTTCCCTGTGCAGACTTCCTGCCTGCCACTCTGTGCTGGTGCCTCTGATACAGAGGCAGAGTGCAGGATGCCAGCAACCCTTGTCCATGGGGGATCTGAGCTCCCATGGACAGAGGCTGCTCTGTAGGACCCCCCTGTGGACAGGATCTGCTGCTGCGAAGCAGCCTCTGCCCACGGTGGGTCCAGGCTCGCTGTGGATAGAGGTTGCTCAGTAGACTGCAGAGGCTGCACCGTGGGATGCAGCAGCAGGGGGTGGGGAGGGGCAGGCGTCACTGTGAAGCCAGTGCTGGGGGAACCAACTTTTAAGCCAGCTCCCCCCAGCACCTGCTCCTGCTCCCCCGTTTGCTGCCTCTGATACAGAGGCAGCAAAGGTGGGGGAAATGTGTGTAGTCAAGAAGATTAACCGATAAACTTAGGTTTATCAGTTAATCATATAGTTGACTACACATTGACCTCCTTATAAATATCCTTCATTGTTGTGTCTCCCTGGTGGGCACCTTTAATGGTATGTATTTACAATGCATAGGGCCTGACTGAACTCTCATTTAACTCAGGGAAGCAGAATTGGACCCATAATTCGTAAAGTGTTTGAAGATCCTTCGGGATTAAAGATGCACATTATAATAAGACAGACTGTACTTTTTGCCACAGTCCTGAAAAGGGTTCTGCAAAAACTGCACACCGGAGAGGCACTGTGACCCAGGTATCCTATTGCTTCAATGTACTAAGTCAGTAGTGCAGCCTTTTAGTGCAGAAACCCTGCCGTTTAGTTCTCCCATAATATATAGCCAGCTAGACTAATTAGCATCCATGAATGAAGAACTCTGATTTGGCAAGCTTCAGAGGGGTAACCGAGTTAGTCTGTAACTGGAAAAACTTAAAACACAACCAATAGTTTGTTGTTTTTTATGTTTTTCTGAATTGGCAGCATTTTACAGCCACTTTCCACAGGTGTAAATGATTCCAAAAGGTGCAAAGCAGAGAGGAGTCAGGGCCATTAGGAGAGAATCTGTGTATCTAACCCTTCCCCACTCTGTTTTAACAGCTGGATGGATATAATCCTTTATTTTACTGCTGCCTGGGTCCTGGCTCCTAGATAAATACTGTATTGCTTAGAACTAAATTACTATCTCCACTATATGTATAGTGTCCTTACCACTAATATATATAAAGAATACCATCCCTAAGTTACACTAAGATACAATTTTCAAGACCTATTGTATCAGTCCTCTGGCTTCAGAGAATAAGCTGATCGTAAGCAGGGATCAGGAAGAAATGTCTTCTATGATATAGTATTACCCAATTACATGTATTTGTTGAAAATCATGACTTCTACGTTCTGCATGATGTGAGAGGTAGGATATCAAACTAAGCAGACTATTGATCTGTTTCAGTATAATTTCTATGTTGCTGTTTTTCCAGGCAAATATAGTTTGCAGTAATCATTAGCTCTCTCAAAATATTTACTCAGAATTTTTATTTCAAAACCTTGCAGCAGCCAAATAATTCAGAAACAATGGTAGGTTTTAAAAGCCATATTTCTCAGAAGAGTCTTATATCAACACCCAGGAGCTGAAGTTATTCACATTTTTGCACAATAAAATAGTGTACTTACATCTGAGAATAGTGGTCAAGCCTACCACTTGTAATTTAGACTCTGTGGCAGCAGTGAGGTACAGAGAGGTTTTCCAGGGATTAAAGGCTCCTCTGAAATCAGGGAGGAGGATTACAGACTTTCAGATAAATCTGCATATGCCAAAAAGAGCTTGCAAAGAAAGGGCAATGATTCAGCTCTGCATCCAAGCTCTTATAGAAGTATTATGTGCAGGTAGATTATTTTTCATGCTTATTTCTTATTTCCTACACTGTACAGTGTATGTCCTATAAATAAGCATTAAGAAATGCTTTCAGTTTTGTGCAAATTTACATGCTCTCAGGTCAACCCTCAGCTGCTTGTTACACAAGAAAAAACAACATTACAGACAAGGCCATTCTGATCCCATTATCTGGATAGAGAGAAAAGAATTAGAAAAGCAGATTCCAGAGCTTTATGAAATTATTGTCCCATGTTGGGACAAGACAGTGAAATTGTACCACTGAGGTGTAGTGTTTTTGGATCTCAGGTTCCAAGTCCAATTGTGCTTTCTGAGTTAGTGCTGTATGGCTAACGTATTATGAAAAGTGGATAAGCAATTTACAGAATACATTTCTCCTGAAAAAAAAAAAAAGACAAAAAAACCTCAAAAGAACAAAACCAAAAAAAAAAATAACCCAGGGAAAACTTACTATGGATATTAAGTATCGAGTAAATGACTAATCATGTACTCGATACAGTTTGTATTGAGTACAAGATTAGTCAATAAGGGGCCGCGGTGATTCTGCAGTTTAAATGTAGTAGGAGCCGGGCATGCAGGCAGCCCGGCTTGTATTACATTTAAACTGCAGAGCCACAGCAGGAGTAGGTCCAAACTAGTGTGGCTCTTCCTTTAAAATATAGTAAACAGCACCTCTGCCTCCACTGCCCACCCTCCGCACCACGGAGATGGTGATGGAGGAAACTGGTTTTTAAGAGGACTGCCCCCAGCACTGGCTCCTGCTCCCTCCCCCCGCCATTGCTGCCTCTGAATATAGGGAGGTTCGACCTATACAAGTCAGAAGATAGTACTGCCTGGAGTGGCATTATCATTGCCACAGATATGGGCTCAGTATAAGAAATTGAATAGAACAGAACTACTGGCATGTTTTCCTCAGAATGGCTGAAATACTTTCACAAAACCCACCAGGCACCATTGTTACACAAGTGCCATTGAGGGACTGCTGGATTTGGGAGTGGTAGGGCAGGGGGAGGGAGCATGCTATGTTGGCTTATAGGTCTAGGCCCTTCTTCTGTGAATGGAGTATGTTTGTTCTGTACTGCAGAGGTGAGAATGTGGCATTTTCCTTGTACCTGGGTATTTCAGGGTCTCTTCCACAATAGGAAATTTTATGCTAAGTACTTTTGTGCTAAAAACAGTATGTGCTAAAAACTGCAAGTAGTCTAACTGATTTCAAGCATAATTTGGCTACACAAGCAGTGGTTAATGAGAGATGGCCTAATCCTGGGATGTTTCTGAGTGGTGTTCAATGTAGAAGCAAAGGTGGCTTCCAAAAACTTGGAGCTGGTGGAAGAGCAGTGTGGCCCCTGGAACAAGTTACAGCAGCCAGCTTCCTATGAATCCAGGGGCCAGTCTGTCAGCTAGGAATTATTAGGGCATAGCAGTCAAGTGCCTTGACCACACACCAGGAACACACCCAAGGCGCTGGAACAAAGCAGCCATTGTAAGGAATTAGAATCTAACCCAGAAGGTGATTGTGCTGAAATCTGGGGGGGCTGCAAGAAAGTTAAGCACTAACATTATTTGTATTTTATTTCCTTTGTAATTGAATATCTTTAATAAAATAGTTTCAATGGTACAAGACCATCAGTATTTCAAAGAACAGAACATAGCAAATGCTTTTCCTGTGGGGATCCTTACACGTCTGATAAGCATGGTATGAAAGATTAATTACAATTTTATAAACAATTTTGTTTAAGAAAATCCTCATCAATGAAAGAAAGGGGAGGAGAATTCTTTCCTCCAAAATCCATGAGTTTTTTCAGTGATGTGTCTAAAGGGCACATCAAGGAGAGCAGAAGCTTTTTTCTTTCCTCCTTGGAAGAGAAAATAGGTCAGCATGGCTTACTCATACTTCTAGACAGACCAATTATTGCAACAGCTGTAAAGTATAATAAATAAATATCCATCAAGGAGGAATTTATAGTAAAAATAAATAATTGTCTAGAAGTCATTTCATGTATTTGCTAAATAAATTATAATTGTCTCTCTCACCCTAATTTTCTGGATTTGGCCCATATGTTTCTTTAGTAACACTTTATTGCTGAGAAATAATCTTTTTCTCACTTTCTGCAGTATAAAACTCAGAGGTGAGAAAATGTAAAACTTAAAATGATATATTACTTGTCTTTTTACAAATTATAACGCCCTTTTCTGACAGTAGCAATACCTTCTTTCCCATGTCACACTGGCAGGAGGTGACAAAAGAAAATCTTCAAGAAACACTTCGCTATAGCAGTTGTTATAACTTTAAAATCCCAATATATTGCAGATACATGGATCCAGAAAAACATAAAAAGATAAATACTTTACTCTTTGCATCCTACCACTACTCCTATCTGTCCATGTCAGAAAGGAGGCAAAATGTAACATAACTTTTTGTTTTTCCTTTGTGAGGCAATAGCTTTTAAATACTGTGAATATCAAAAGTATGTCAATGGTATTTTACATTTTAGGGCAGCAATTCTCAAACTTTTCTTTTTGTGTGCACCACTTAAAAATTGCTGAGGGTCTCGGTGGATCAATTAATGATCTTTCCAAAAGCTGTTTGTACTGTTAGATAACTATTGTAAAGCACTACGGATAAAGGCACCATATAAAAAATACCTGCCTGGATAAGTGATTTCCATTAAATTTTAGCAGTAGTTTGGAGAGAACTTCAGGGAGTAGCCGAGTTAGTCTGTTACAGAAAAAAAAACAGCAAGCAAATGGTCTGGTAGCACTTAATAGACTAACAAAACATGTAGATGGTATCATGAGCTGTCTTGAGCACAGCCCACTTCTTCAGCTGACCGGAGAGAGCTGTCTTTCTTCCACAGCAGCACTACCAAGCTGGGGCAAGAAAGGAGAGGGGTCTCTTCCTCTCTCCCCCACCACGGCAGCCCATGAACTGGGACTGGGAAAGCAGGTGGTCTGAACACAACAGCCACAGTCCAGGAGCTGCTGAGAGTTGCCTCTTTCTCCGGACACTGCAGCTATGCATATCCCAAATTCTTCTCACTTCTTTCCCCCCCTCCTCCCACCCCGACCTACCTCCTATTCCCTCCCCCTTCAAGGCCGTGTGGAGTCACACCTAATAAGGTGAGTCTCACTTACATAGCTCCATTGATTCGGTGGACAGACCTTCATTTTCTTGTGTGCGGCCACCCAGGCATGCCCCTTAGAGGGAACGACCTGCAGACCATCTAAATGGAACTCAGACTGCCAGTCATTTGTGGTCCAGTAGTCTGAGAACCTCTGTTTTAAGGCTCTCTTGCTATTTACCTTCAGACAAAGATCAGCTGAAAGACCTGCTTCTCTGAATAAAGTGGTTATTTGATTTTTCTGAACATACTCATATGTAGAAAGCTCATGTCAGAAAACATCCCAGACAAATAATATCTTCTAAAAATGTAACTGAAGAGCACTTAGTGGGTCAAGGGATTGGTAACAGGCTATAAAGCCTTTCATGTGTAGATCACTTGTTCAAATTTAGCCCAAGTGGGTAGTGGTTAAAAGCACTCATCCAAAGGTTCTTCAGTGGCCTAAAGTAGATTTAAATGTATGAGCATTCTCACTGCAGTTCCCACCTTGCACGTGTCCAGATTGCAATGGACAATGGCACCCTCAGCACAGATGCTAAGTATTCAGAGGGAACTGAAATTAAACTACTTGAGGCACATGATGGAAAATCTGACAGCTTTCATTGCTGGAGAGCATTTTTGTGTGAACTGAGGAGTTCTGTTTGCTTCAAGTAATGAATTAGCTTTCCACAAAGAAGGCAGGTGGATTATATATCCCTGTGGTAAATGTGATATAAAAACTTACATAGATAAGGTAGGCATCTGTGGCATAGACCATTTATATAAAATGTTTCTTGTTTGCTGAAGGAAAGTTTCTTGGATTGGTTAGCATTCCAACCTACCTTGCAATGGAATATTTATTATTGCTATTGTATCACACACCTACACATGCAATACAAATATTTAACTGTGTTGAAAGTTTTGTGCACTAACTCATCTTGCTAATTTACCAACATAAAAAGCATAATAAAATTAATAATAAAATCATCATGTCAACATTTAGAAAATATAAATTAATACTATTCCTGGACTGCAGGAGGTTACTTCTAGTACATGACAAGATTATATTAAAAAAATCTATGTAATGTAGATGTTATTGTATTCTACTTATGTTACACAATACCAGCCAGTCCATAAAATTGCTTAGGCTTCCTGTTCACTAACCACATTCACAAATAATGGCACCAAGACAATTATAGGTACCACTCTAAATTATATTATGCAATCAAATGTGTAGTTGATACATTATTTTGATTTACCTGGAAATTGTATATTATAACTGTTAAACAATTTCTAACGACAAAGAGCACTTACAGTGAAATATCAGAGTTACAAACACCAGAGATACAAAAAGATCAGTCAGCTACGCACCTCATTTGGAACTGAAAGTATTCAATCAGGCAGCAGCAAAAACCAAAAAAAGCAAATACAGTAGAGTAGGTACTGTATTAAAAGTAAACTACTAAAAAAAGGGAGAAGTTAAAAAAAGATTTGACAAGGTAAGGAAACTGTAACCCATTCTAAATGGAAACATTTTTAGCCTACAAGATGTTCTATATATAACATTTGTTCAAAAGCTCTTTTGCAACTTCTTAATTCAGTAGTCTGTTATAACAACTAGGACCTAAATGGCCTTCCCCATCTGTGAGTTCAGCTATGGGAATCTGGATAAAAGTTGATGAAATATTCCAGGTACTTAAAACAGTTACCGATGGGAAAAGGTGAAAAATGGAGAAAATTTACTGGATTAGTTTAAACAAGACCTAATGATACCACTGAAGGACTGTCTTGAGATCATGTACAGTAAACCAGAGGAGTATAAAACCAGAAATCAATCTGGCTTAAAATTGTTATGTCAGAAATTAGGCCTCATTCTGAGCAGAATAATGAGAGGATAGGTTATTCCACCAATTACCTCTTTTGGGGATCCTTAACAAAGGAAACTTGGGGCTAGGGATGTAACAGATTGACTGAGAGATTCCCAGAGGGGAGGGAAAGGCCAGTAGGCCTCCACTTTACTCCAGGGATTCTGTCCTTCATTTGTGAGCTTTGAGGACCATCATATCACTGTAATACCCAGACTAAAGAGCACCGCTGGAGGTGCCTGACCATCACTGCTGTATCAGCAAGGACCCAACTCAATACATGGGATATCCTGCTGTCTTCTCTTCCCTCATGTGTTCCTTTCTGCCCTTTGTGTCTCTGGCTATGTCTAGACTAATTTCCTCTTCCAAAAGAGGAAATGCAAATGAGGAAAGAGGGAATGCAAATAAAGTGCTGATTAGCATTTTCTCGCACTTCATTTGCATATCCTCTTCCGGTCCTTTTTTTGGAAGAGATTTTTTTCAGGGAAAAAAAAGTAGTTTAGACAGGGTTTTCATGCAAAAAACAAAAAATAAAACCCTTTTTTGAAAGAACCCTGTAAACCTTATTTTTTGGATCTGATCGGATTGCATTTCCTCCTGCCTCATTTGCATTTCCTCTTTCGGAAGAGGAAAGCAGTCTAGACTTAGCCTCTCTGTTGTATTCACTGACTCCTAGTCTGTTTTGCATAGCAGTAGCCTGCCCTGACCAGATGAGACAATCCCTCCAGCTCCACCTGGCCTGAGGAAGACCAGCAAATGACAGGGAAATGACCAACTCAGACAAATGACATACCAGACAGAAAAAGTTATCCAGGCTTAGGGTTGCCAACTTTCTACTCACACAAAACTGAATATCCTGGCCCCACCCCTTCCTTGAGACAAGCCTCCTGTCCTGCCTCTTTCCTAAGCCCCTGCCCTCACTTACTGCTTTCCCCCTTCTTGAGTAGCTTGCTCTTTCCACTGTCACTCAATTTTCACTGAGCTGGGGCAGAGGGATGAGAGGCAAGAGAGGATAAGGATTCTAACTGCAATTGTAGGCTCTGTGGTAGGTCCATAAATGAGAGGTTCAAGGTGTGGGAGGAGGCTCCAGGCTGGGGCAGCGGATTGGGATGAGGGAGTGGGTGAGGGCTTTGGCTAAGGATGTGGGTTCTGGGGTGGGGCCAGGGATTAGGAGTATGGGATGGAAGAGGGTCTCTAGTCTGGGAGTAGGGCTAAGGGATTTGGAGTATGGGAGGAGAGAGTGGATTCAGGCATGGGGTTGGGTTGTAGGAGGGGTTGAGGGTTCCAGCTGGGGGTGTAGGTTCTGGCATGAGGCTGGGGATGAGTGGTTCAGGGTGTAGGAGGACGCTCTGGGCTGGGGCAGGTACTTGAGGTGCAGGAAGAGTGAGAGCTCCAGCTGAGGGGTACATGCTCTGGGATGGGATCAGGGATGATAGGTTTGAGGTGCAGAAGGGGGCTTTAGATTTGGGGGGGCTCAGGGCTAGAGAAGGGGTTTGGAGGTTGGAGTTGGGGCATAGGCTTACCTCGGGTGGCTCCCAGTCAGTGGCACAGCACAGCTATGGCAGGCCCCCTTCTGGTCCAGGCTCCCTGCTGCACCACAGAAGCAGCCAGGTGGTCCAGCTCCTAGGTGGGAGGTGGGCAGAAGGCTCTACATACTGCTCTCGCCTGCAGGCACCAGCCTTGCAGCTCCCACTGGCTGCATTTCCTGGCCGATGGGAGTGCAGAGCTAGTGCTTGGTATGGGTGCAGTGTATGGAGCCCTCTGGACCCTCTACCTAAGAGTCAGACATGCAACTACTTCCAGATACAGTGCGGAGTCAGGATATGCAGGGATTAGCCTGCCTTAGCCCTGCAGCACCACCAATCAGACTTTTAATAGCCCAGACAAAAGTGCTCATCAGGACCCCTTTTTGACCAGAGGATCTGGTCAAAAATTGGACATCTTGGCAAACCCTAGCCAAGGTATAGGGCAGAGCTACTCAAACTGAGGCCCCTGCGCTCTGACCGCCGGTCATGGCTCTCCCTGATCCAGGGTTTCTGCTTGGTCCCATGCCCAGCTAAGGGACGGGTTGTTCCTTTGTTCTTCGTGAAAGTCCCCATCTAGGTCTATGCCAGCCTGCTGGGGGTTTATGCTCAGAGTAACCATATGGGGTCGGTCCCTCTCCCTTGAGGCCCCGGAGCTTTCTTCTCCTGGGTCGTCCGCTGGTTTCAGGTTGGCCAATGCTGCCAGGGCGGGGGTCAGGGCCCCTTTCCTCCCACTCGTCAGGTTCCCATCCTGCAAGAGACTTGCGAAATAGAGCCAATCCTGGCCTAACAGCACAGGGTACACCAGCTCCTGGGCCACTACCACCGTCCAGTGGTCCTCGTGTGGGTCTATGGCTAGCTTCACCCAGGTTGTGGGGTACGACATCACATCCCCATGGATGCATTGCAGATGTATCGGGGCACCCCACTGGATTGGCCTGGAGATTAATCTCTTCCGAACCAGGGCCTGCCCACACCCCGAGTCCACTAGGGCTATTGTCTGCCGGTCATTCATGCTAACCAGAATTACTATTTTTGCCGGGTCTCCCTTTTCCACTCACGCCCCCGCCACTAACACCTGGCCGTAGCCGCAATCCCCAAGCAGGCCTGCGCGCCTAAATTGCACCTCCTGGCCGTCCTTGTATCCTCCCTTAGGGCTTGGTCCTGCCGGAATCCCCTTACTGGGGTAGAGCCACTCTCCCGGGGTGCTGCTGCCTCCCATCTCTCGGGGTCTCCCCATCTCCGCCCCCCGCCTGGGCTGCCCTTGCCCTTTCGGGCCACCCGCTTGGGCCCAATGGGTGCTCTGCTGAAGATACAGGGAGCGTCCTGCCTGTGCTCCTTTCTCATTTTTGCTGAAGTACGCAGCCTCAGCTCCACACTCGGGGCTCCCCCCTATGCCCTATAATTCACCCTGAGGGCCCAGGGTCCTGGCCCTCGCCCGACCCAGACCCACAAAAATGGGAAATCTCTTCTTTCCTCCCTGGGTAGCCCCCCAAAACCTTCCCCCTTTTTATCAGGGGGCGGATCACCTGAGCGCACTCACGTTCTCCACCAGTTGTGGCGGGGTGTCTAGCCCCATGCCGTCCAGCCCTGTGGCCGAGTCTCTTATAAACAGGCCCTGCGGCCTAGTCTCTCTCTAGCAGGCCCTGAGGCCTAGTCTTTCACAAACAGACCCAGAGGCCTGGTCCTTCACAAACCGTCCCAGGGGCCTAGTCTTTCAGGATCTGCCTCTAGTCCGGAACCGGGGAAGGACGGGTAGGGGAGCCCAGGCCCAGGGCCGGCCCATGCCATTTTGGCGCCCCAGGCCCAGGCGCATGGCGCTGCACCCAGGGCACACGGTGCATGCGCTGCCCAGCCCGGCCCGGCCACCGCTGCTGGTGTGCAGCTCAGGGCGGGCCACGCCTGGCCGTGCAGGGCCCCGCGGCCGTGGGGGGAAGGGTGCTGCTGGCCGGCGCTGCGGGGATGGGCGGGCCAGTGCCGCAGGGATGGGGGAGCCAGTGCTGAGGGAGCCGGGCGCACGGCGCCTGATGGCAGCTATAGGGGATGCCGCACGCCCTTACAGCTGCCATCAGGCGCCCCCCATCGGTTGGTGCCCCGGGCAGCTGCCCGGCTTGCCCACCCCTTAGTCTGGCCCTGCCCGGGCCCACCCTCTCCACCAGGCCCCAGCCCAGGGCGTTGGCTGGGCCTGCAGCTCTGACTCAGGCGGCAGTAGCAGCTGTTCTGATGCTCGGGCAGGAGGAGCTCCTTCCCCTCTGGAGGTATGCCCCAACTGAGCTGTTTCCCTGGCCTTTATACCAGTTGGAGCATGCCCAGCACTGCTTTGGGGGCAGGGCCTTCCCAGCCCAGCAGGACAGATTGCTCTCCCCTTGGCCAGTGCGGGATTGGGCTACTCCATCACAGGCTGGATACAAGAAGTAAAAAGAACAGGTGCCTGGGAGCCCCATCCTGGATTCCCAGCAGGGCTGATGTCCTCACGCGGGAGTCCGTTGCTCCGTGCGGGTTGGAGGCAGGGCTGCCCAGCCACAGCGCCGGACCCAAACATGGCCAGTGTGAGCCAGTCAGCACTTGTCAGGCTCTGCCCACAAGGCTAAGCAGCCAGCACTTCCCACAATGCCCAGGAGCTCCCAGCACCTCCTCCGTGGGGGCTAGAAATGCTGACACCCTGTACCTGTGTGTTCCAGCCAGTCCATCCACTTGCATCTTTCAATGCTCATCCCGCCTGGGAGACACCTTGCCACCTGCGGGCCGTGTGTTGAGCACCATGTAAATCCAAACCGCTCCACAGGCTGCAAACAAACAGGCTACATGGGGCCCATGGGCCACGTGTGGAGTAGTCCTGGTGTAGGGCAACACTTGTACCTAACCTGTCAATCCATGATTGACTAACCTCCTGAGAATACCAAGAAAAAGTGGTATTTTCTCACCTTTATTAGCTAATCTCTTTTTCCTCCTTGTGTCTCATTTTTGTCAACAACTCAGAATTCAACAGAACTAATCCTGTCTTCCCTACACCCTCTCTCTGAAAAGAGGATTTTGATAGGTTTTGATTAAGTTTGTTTTATGTAACCATTCAATCTTAATTCCAAAATACTTTGTATCATACTGATTCTTTTCCTCTTTTGTATCCTGATTAATATGTTTTCCAAAGTCTGGCATGAATTTTCTAGTGTGTTTACCACTGCACTAAGGAGACCATGGTCTCTTCACTCAAAACCTGAGCCATTTAACTCTTTAGTGTTGTATAAGGACAGTCATGTTAACCCTTTGATCCTCTCTGGGCCTATTTATTCCATCAAAATTAGCATAACTGGTCTTCAGTAAATCATAATTTAGAGAGAACACCTAAATATTGCTAATGGGAGATTTCAAACATGTCTTCTTCACTTTCACCTCCACCTAAAAATGTTCTTGTAATATTAAGCTCTGAATTTTGTTTTTTCTTACTATCAGGAATACACGTTACAGATAATCAGGAAAGGCCTGCTAAAACATAAAGCTACTCAGATTTTTGCAAACCACCTCTCTGAACCCAGTTATAAAAATAACAAAATTCAAAAATCTATGAAATTGTCCCGCATTGGAGCCACCACAAACCTATGAAAACTAGTCCTTTCCCAGCATGGTGATTAGCAGGGTCAGAAATTCCTGGTTAGTGTTTGTTGTGTTTTATAATGAGCCAAGTTGAGAGAGTAGCAGAGCTGTCTGGGAGAAATACAGAGCCCATGTAAATGATCTCTCCTCCTTCCACAGACCTCTAATCCTGATGCACCAGGATTCTTAATTCCATATCGGCAGCCACACCGCTGTGTTTCCTTCCACGATGCTAGCAGAGCTTTATAATGTCATTAACTGCAGAATATTATTGCTAAGTATTGCTGTCATTTTGGAAAGAGAAAAGTAGCAAGTTTGCAACTGTGATCTCCCTTTAAGGGAGAAATGTATAACATGACAAAAATGTTAAGACACTTCATCAGAAGGCATTTTAGAAGTCATTGTATATTATAAGCAATATTTCTAGTACAGTTCCCATATTTCACAGAATTACTTTACTCTGGTTCTCAATTCAGAACACAATTTCAGAATACAACTCCGATTTAAATCTTAAATTTAAAATGCCTATAAATGGTACAGAGTGAAAAAAATCACTGAAAAAAATGAATGTTTTTTCATCACCTGCCATGATATGATCTTTAATCCACAGCATGACAACAGGCTAGTAAAGAGCAGAATTACAATGTTTTGAAGAACATAAGTATAGATTTGTGCTTCAGAAAAACCTTTCAGGGAATAAGTGTATTTCTCTTTAACTAGAAAGCTATATTTCTCTAATAACTAGAAAGGCTGGCTATGTTTGGAAAGAAATTCCTATCACCTAACTGTAGTCATAGCAATAGCCTGTCAAACCACTATTCACAAAAAACAACTTGACATGTACTGTGTTAGCCAGTACACTCATCTTTGCTAACTTAACACTAGATTTTATATTCCTGAATTGCTTGTTGTACACTCATACTGGAACTGTTCAGTAATTTTTCACAATTTATATCATATAAATACCAAAACATGATAGATCATAGAAAAACTATTTTAAACAAGCTAGTAATACTGATAGTGAGTGCAACAAGAGGAAGAAATCTGTGCCAGAGAATCAATGGGAAGAGAAGCAGACCAATATCTTGGAAGTTCTGGTAATAAAACATTCATTCATGGCCTTCATAAATTGAAGGTTTGTTCAGAAACAATTGTTCTATTCAATAAAGACAAGGGCAAATTACTACACTCAGAAAAGAAAAATCAAATGCACAACTACAAAATGTGCTAGGTGGCTAGGTTCTAGCAAAATGTGGCTAGGTTCTAGCATTGCAGAAAAGGATTTGGGTGGTATAGTGGGTCACAAATTGGATATGGGCCAACATTGTGATATAGTTACTAATAAAGACTAAAATTCTGGGGTTTATTAGTAGGAGTGTTGGTTACAAGACATGGGAGACACCTGTTCCACTCTTCTTGGCACTGATGAAGCCTTACCTAGACTATTATGTCAGGTTTGGGCACCACACTTTAAGAAATGTGGACAAATCAGAAAGTCCAGAAGAAAATCAATAAAAATTATCAAAGTCTTAGAAAATATAGCCTATGAAGAATGTTTAAAAAAACTTGGAATGTTTAGTCTTGAGAAAAGTTGTCTAAGGACAGACCTGACAACAGTCTTCAAATGTGCTGAAGACGGTTTTAAAGACTATGATTGTTCTTTACATCCAGTGAAGGCAGGACAAGAAGCTGTCAGCTTAATTGGAAGTAAGAGAGATTTGGGTTAAATATAAAGAAAAATGTTATCACTATAAAGACAGCTAAGCATTGGAACACAGTACCAAAGGAGGCTCTGGAATCTGCATAATTAAAATGTTTCTAAGAACAGGTTAGATTAACAACCTGTCAGGCATTTTCTAGGTATACTTGGTTCTGCCTCAGCACATGGGAATTGATTAGATAATCTCTAGAGGTTCCATTCAGCTTTACGGGTCTATGATTCATGGTCACTTTCTCACATGATGTAATACCTAACTCCAGGAATAGTTCTAGTGATTTTAATGAGGATATTCATGGAAAAAATGATACTCAATCTAATCTTCAGATCAGCCATTTCCCAATTGTTGGTCATGCCCACAAATGGTTACTACTGTAACAAATAACACTGGTCTACAATTTTTTAGAAGTCGTCTGCTTCAGAGATAAA
>JANRFK010004440.1:19010444-19020855 GCA_030068395.1 Apalone spinifera | reverse complement strand
ATTTTGTACATTACAAAGTCAGTGCTCTTGTGCAAATTCAAGCGGCTAGTGTAGCGGCAGCTTTTGCGTAAAAACTTGCCAGTCTAGACGCAGCCAACGTGTCTTCTTCAAAAAGGCTAGACAATGTCCTTCTACAGATAATTCCAACAAAGAATTGTTCCCCTTCAAAATGGCCACCATCTCCCATTTCTCTCTTTGGGAGTGAACCCAAGGTGCCCTGGTGTGAGACTCTGCCCCAAAGGTTCAATTGGTTGAGTTCCAAGGTGGCTGATTGGCCCCCATTGCCCAATTTCAGCCAGTGTTTTATTTTGTTTCTTTTTCCTCAGCTAACTGCTACCCAGCCCTCTTATTCGCATTTCCCACAATACTCCTTGAACTGCTGGTCACTCCTTTTAGTGCATCAAAAAACAAGCAAGCAAACACGAACACCTCTAATCCAAAATGGGAAAATATTTAACAATCAATGACTCTGGCATATACTTAACACTAGATTTAGTTACCAGTTAATATTTAAAAATACACCCAAATGGGATTCATACTATTCAAAAATCAATTACAAATAAAGATCTTTCCTGCAGTAACATGCAACTAGTAAGTCTGCTGCCCATAAGAGCTATTACCACAATAGCTTCATTCCAAAACAACCATAAACAGGATTCCTAAAATACTGAAACTCCACATTGAAGACTTGCTGTGAATTTAAAACCTAACCTTCACCCTTCCCCCCTATCCACCCACCCACCACACACACAGGTGCATTATATTAAATAACCACAGACCTAATTACATCCAATCTACCTGTGACACAACATCTGAGAAATAAAAAAAGCAAAGGGCAATACGATCCCTGGCTCAGAGTCCGAAAGCAATGTCAGAATGTATTTTCTCATTACCAGACCAGCCTCTGAATTCTACACCCAATGCCAGACTTCCTCCTCAATGCTCAAATCTGGTCCCACAAAGAAGATCCATAAAAGATCTCTGAACTCCAAAACTAGGGTTGTAGTCGGAGGAAACAGGGATAGAATCATGGTAAAGGCAAACTACATAGCCCTTGAGAAACAAAAACTATTAAAAACTGAATCCAAGCAAATACAGCAAAAATCTGCACTATGGTGTAAAAACATAAACTCTTAAGTGAAAGTCTGGGTATTCAGAGGCCATCTGGAGATGGTACTGGGCAGCAAGGAAGAGCAGTAAGATCATTTTCAATTGCAAGGATCTTAGAAAACTTCAATGCACATTTGCCCATGGCCTTAACCCCACAGGCTATGTCTAGACTATACTTTTCTGTCGACAGAGAGATGTAGATTAGCCACGTCGAAATTGCTAATGAAGCAGGGATTTAAATATCCCGTGCTTCATTAGCATAAATATGGCTGCCGCTTTTTTTTTTATGGAGCTTTTTTGAAAAAATGGCAGTCTAGACGCAGATCTGTCGAAAATAAACCCTTCTTCGACAGATCCTGTAAACCTCATTACAGCCACATGTGACCTACCATCCCCCACAAGAAACAGGTAGCCATCACTATCTGGAAGCTCGGTATGCTGGACAGCTACCAAGCTGCTGGGAACCAGTTCAGCGCAGGGAGATGGACCACTGGGGCCCTGGTCATGCCGGTATGGTACTCTCAGGTTACTGTCCCAGGAGGGTGGTGAAGTGCTGAAAAGGGGTACCCTAGGGAAGGGGGGATTGGTGGTGGTGGTAGCCCCCTTCTTGGGAGATTTTTCAGTCCCACCCTCACAAAGCACTGGTAGGGGATGAGGTAAATAGGGGGCTAATTCTGTTGAGTGGGGGAAGGGAGGTGGGCTCGGGGACCACGCAAAAGCTCTGGCAACCCTGTTATTTTCTATTTGTCTCCTTCTACAGGTGGTGAGGGCCATCAACCTGAGCGATGTGGATCCCATCATTGCTGGCTTTGCCAACATGGGCATCCTCAGCTGAGAGGGAGGGGGGGCTACTGACAGCACCCATATCCCTATCTGGGCCCCGGACCAGCAGGCATCTGTATACATCAACTGGAAGGGGTACTTTTTGATGGTCCTCAGGCCGTCACGGACCACCATGGCTAGTTCATGGATATCTACATTTGCCAACTGCACCATCAGGGTCGGGGTTGTGGACATGCCAATGTGCATTGTAGGGGATGCAACATACCCTCAGTTGCCCTGACTAATGAAGCCCTACACCAGACACCACACCAAGGAATGCTTCAATGCCATGCTCCGCAGGGCCTACATGGTGGTGGAAGGCATCTTTGGGCATCTGAGGATGAGGTTCCATTACCTCCTCACCTTGCTGAACATTGGGGAGTGGAACATCCCCCAAGTGGTGGCCGCGTGCTGGGTCCTTCAAAATGTATGTGACTGGCTTGGCAGGGCCTTCAAGTTGCTGCACATGGCTGCCATCCGGCAGGCCCATTAGGGGCTATGTGCATCCAGGAGGCCCTGTGGGAATGTTTCTCACAAAGACCTCAGTGACACTCTCCCTGGACCTCCCCACTTGGGGACTGTACATTGCCCTTCTGTGTCTTTCCTCTCCTCCTTTGCCCCCGCTCTCCTCCCCCTCCTGCAGAGACAATAAACCACACTTTTTGTTTGGGAAAAAATAAAACTCTTTGTTTTTCTAATTGGGTAGACGTAACTGAGGAGGGATAGGGGAAAGAACCTGGCAGAGCGCACGAAAGAGTATGGAGTGGGGCAGGTAGAGGCTCAGGAAGTGGCATCTGGCTCTGGTGGTCTCACTGCCTTGTGTGCGGGAACCTTAGTGGCCACATGGAGGGGGGTAGGGGAAGAAGCAGGAGTGGCAGCAAGGGCAGGAGTGGAAGCAGGGCAGGGGCAGGCATCATGCCATCGATGAGTGTTTGTACACCTGTACAGATGGTGTTGTCCTGCTCCAGCCTCTGCAGAGATGTGCTCCCACTGGAATTTCTCCTGGGTTCTCCTATGCCAGTGGGTTACCTGGGGTCAGGAGGTGGCCACTGGTGGTGTCGACCGCCCCCCTCTCGCAGATGGTTTGGCTGTGGAGAACAGAGAGAAGGTCAGTCATCCCTGGAGATCCTGTTCCTGAAGTGTTGCCCTCATCTGTGAGCATCAGTCAAAGGCGATGTGCTTGAAGCAAGGCATCTGTGGCCTAGAAAGTGGGCCTTTTCCTACAGGGGTCCAGATGTCTGAGGGGTGGGGAGCCTCACGACCCCCACATCCCAGGGACAAGCAGGCATGGGAAGGTGCTAGCCAGACTGGGATCCTGCAGGAGAGAGGGAGGGGGACCATGTAGTGGCTGGGCTTCCCTCCGTGCCGCATATACACGAGGTCCAGCAGTGGTTGCGTCCCATGGGGAGAGGACTTGTATCCCTGCCTGCTGGAGGTGAAGGATGCAGGGTGTTGGGGAGAGGTGTGTATGAGCAGCAGATGCTCCTGTGCCTCATCACGCTGTCCCCAGGAGCAGGTGCTGCCCTGAATGTGCAGGCATGCCCATGTGCTGTGTGCATCTCCATAACCCCAGCCTCCTTCTAGCGGTGGCTTGTAGTGGGAGGGTGCCCCACCCCAGTGTCAGGAGTATGACAGGCCTCCCCAGAACATGTGAGCAATAGCACAAGAGTCCTCTAGTGCAGCTTCCTGGGGCTGTATGCTCCAGACTAGTGCTCCACGTGCACCCACATGCACAGGCTGCTGCACGATCCCCATAGTGAGAAGGTCAAGTGAGGAGCATGCCCCAGCCCTTCACTGCCCGCCGCCCACCACTTCCACCCTGTGTGTGTAGGGAAAGTAATGGCACTTACCCGATGTGCCTTCCCTGGCCTCGGACGATGCTTGGAAGACATCCAGGGCATGGGGTACTGGCTCCAGGGTTAGCATAATGATAGTGCTGGCCTTATCCACCTCCTCCTCTTCCTACTCCTCTGCGTCTGTCCCTTGGGAGGGTGATGACGGGCATCTCCAGCCCTCAGTCCACTACCAGGGGAGGGGAGAAAGGACTGACCCACCCCCTAGGATGTGGTGCAGGTCTGTATAGTTGAGGAAGGTGTGGGGTTCAGCCCTGGAGCATGTGCTGTGCTCCCTGGCTTTGACATAGGCCTGGCAGAGCTCCCTGATCTTCATCCACACGTAATCCTGGGTGCAGATGCAGCCTTTGGTGCTCAGGCTCTTGGCCATCCAGCTATAGACATTGGCATTCCTGCGTCTCATGCAGAGATCCTGGAGGTTTGTTTCCTCGCCCCAGACCTCAATGAGGGCCAGGATCTTTGCACCTGGCCAAGAAGGCTCACGTCTCTTTCGTCTTTTGGCAGGTTCTGGGAGCCTGATGCCTGCTCAACTAGAACTGTGGAGGGATCGGACAGAGCACGGGGGTGGCTCATGGCAGCAGTGACAGCCATGTAGACTGCTGCAATATGGCAGAGGAACAGCAGGGCCTGCAGTCTGCCATAAGCCCTTTCCCTTCTGGCTGCAGCTTTAAGGGCTACAAGGGAAGAGGGACAACAAAGTTTTGATGAGTGTGGACAGAGTGGCTAGCAAGGCACCTGTGGGAAGGGCTGGAGGCCAATTATTTCAAAATATTTCCAGCTGCCCTGTTTATACACGCAGTATTCCAAAATAAGTATTTTGGAAGAGGCGTTATTCCTCATAAATCCAACATAGGCCACCCATTATTTCAAAATTCTTTGCAGTGTAGACGTTTGCAAAGTTATTTCAGAATAACGTCCATTATTCCGAAATAATGCTGCTGTGTATATATATATATGCCTAGAGGCCCAAACCTCAATATTTAGAGCAAAGATTTCAAACCACTTCAAGTCTGGCTGGTTTTGAGAGTGGTTATTTGGTCTGAACCAAGCCAGTACAAAATATCCCTGATTGGTCAAGCCACAAATTCTACAGTAACGAAATACAGTGACTTGGAAGTTGAGTATCCAAGAGAGAATACGACAACTGCAGAGCTGATCAAACATTTTTTAATCCAACATTTTTTCTGTTAAACACAACATTACATTCAAACCAAAGAGTTTTGGGGAAATTTTGTCAGAAAGATTTTTCAGCTGCAGGATGGAATTTTCATTCTGTGTGGGGGAGAGAATCCCAGAATAACCTCAGATTAAGTCACTCTCTTTGGATATGGAAGGCCAAGATTCAAATACCTCTCCAGTTCAAGCAGAGTAGGATCTTGAACTTGCCTGCTGCTCGCACAGCCCAGAACAAAACACAGAAATTCAAAACATCAATACTTCTTGCAAAGTGTATGGTTCTTGTTTCCAGACAGCCTAGATAATAGTTCATACAAATGATTGGAGAGGTGTTATTTGTAGTGTCTTGTCATTCACCCAACTCCAAATTCCTTCTGTTTACCCATCATTCTGTGTGTGTGACTTTCTTGGCCTTAAAACCAGCAGACCAAAATCAGTAATGAATCCTGGTCACATGCCACAAGAGATGTGTTGCACATATGCTAAGAAGGTCTTAAAATGCTTAATTATAATTAAAAGGCAGTTAAAACTGTCAAATACTGAACAATTTTTGCAGGGCCTAAGTCAATAAAAAAAAACCCCTCTCTTTCAAGATAACAAAGAACTAATCTAGTAGTGTGTGGATATGTTAAACAAAAGGAAGACAGCCTTTTCCCATTAAGTTCCAAAGCCAACCAGCTATTAGGTGAATCACATTTGAAATCCAGAACCAAACTGCAAGTGAAAATTATCTGAGCATCTAGAGAGTATTCAACCAGGAATCCCAATAAAGTATATACATTAAATAGAAAATAGCAGCTCAAGTGTCAATTCAATCAACTTCATTTTTAATGTGATATTTGTTTACACTTATGGTTCTTATTCATAAAATTATTCTAGGCAGCTCTATACTATCATGCAGTGTTGCTGCACTCTATTACAGTAAGTAGTGTCATCTCAGATACCCGCAGTGGCTGAATTTCTTGTTAAGCATGTAGTGTATGCTTTGCCTACAGTCCCTCAGAGAGATGCTGCGAGCCTTACCGTAATTAAAGAATGTCACTAAAGTGCTTTTCAGAGCCTTAGATAAAAGGCTCTATATAATTCCAGTATTCACACTGAATGGAAGTCTGTGAATAAGTGATGGAAGACTGGTTCCACTGGTCTCCTTCTGCAGCCTTGGTAAGTCACTTAGGCCAATATTTTCAAATCTGGCTAGTTAAGATTACAGGTTACACATGGAAAAATGTATGAGCTGGCACACTGCAGAGACAGCAACGAGCTCCCTGCACTTCAAGTCAATGGAAACTGTCTGTCCTGACCACTCTGGACAAATCCGGTCACTTATTTAGGTACCTAACATTGGGCACCCGTGAATGGCCTTATTTTGGCCCTAAACTCTCTGCCTGTTTATATCTTTAAAAGGTAATCAATATATGCCTGTTTCAAAGATATTGGGAGCAGCGATTAGTAAGGTACTAATCCTGCAAGTTGATCCATGAAGCAGACTATTTGTTTGTGTGGATCCATACTTAAATCAGCGAAGCTTGGCACAGGTCTGATCACACAGATCTGCTTGCAGGATTGGGACTTTAGTTTATACAGTGCTCTGAAGAGTTAAGTTAATGCTAAGTATTATTACATAAGTGCAGCATATTTGTATTACATTTATCATATGCATTTAGGCTCAGCAAACAAAAAGTATTACTGACCAATGAGCACTGTGATGTGCTGGGGCTGTTTTTGACCACTAAAATCACTAGGAGTGTTAATGCTATTATGTAACCTAGAAATAAGATATGACAAGAAGGGAATTATTACACAATATTTTAAGGCTGAAAGTGCATCCAGTGATTATGAATTAATATTTGAATTAAAAATTTAATTTGTCCTACATTCTCGCCTCCCCCCCCTATAATTAATTGGAAATGAATCTCAAATACTATCAGCTTGAGGGCACTGAAGTTGCTTCTTTCAGTTTAGAATTGAGCTGCTCACACTGAACCAGAACCCACTTTAAAGGCAGATGTATTTGAGGAACAAACTAGACTTCAACTGCAATTTTACATTTGGCAGGGGGAGAGGAGGAATTACACTTCCATGCTTTCCTTAAGAGATTAATGCTATATTAATACTGTATCTTAATGGTCAATTACGGTTACATTACAGCTCCTTTTGCCTGGGTGCTATAGAGGGGGAAGACAAGATGTAGGGGACCCTTTCTCCCCCTCCCCCCATCACATGGTATGCATTACCATAGGATGCAGTCAGAATGGGTATGCAAACACCCACCCGAGAGTACAAGTCTGGGTGCATATCTAGCCATGGCTTCACCTGTTGTGACCCAGGAGAACAGCACTGGCACAGGATATGTCACACGGGTTCCACAGAAGCAAACACTTGCTTACAAACCTCCCTGATCACCTCGAGACACATAATACCTCCAACAGCCAGTTTTCAGGGTATGCCACAACCCTCGTCCCTTCATACAGCTCAGGCTCTCTGAACAGTAGTTGAATTATTAAAGCCTAATTTATTCTATAAATGCTAAACGCCTAGAAATCCCACGGAAGTCAACGGGAACTGCAGATGTTCAGCATAATTTAAAATCAGACGACTATTGTATTGTCTTGTTGACAGACAAAGACAGGTTTACTAGAGCTGTGTATCTTTGCCAGCCCTTTGCTGTATTTCATAATTATGTGAGAATAAGTGGCAGCTACCTAGGTCATTTTTACTACTTCAAGAGGGTAGTAAATCAGCCCCCATGTGCATGAAAGGTGGTTATAAACTTTATTGATTTTATAATCAAATGCATATATGATGGTTCATGCAAGCATAACTCATTGAGCATGTTTTAAAACTGAAAAGCTTCACCCTCTCTCTGTTAGACTGTAGACCATAATACCATTAGCGACCTTCTATATCTCGGACTTAAAGTCAACAAAGAACATATGTTCAGGTACTCAACTGGCAAAGTAAACTTTTATCTATGCTACTGAAGGACTCTCAAAGCATTTTGAATAAACTCATACACACACATGCACTGTAATGATGTGTAGGATTTCATTATTTTAACATAGTCATTTGTCAATCATAATTTCAAAAATTGTATTTAAATACCCAGGTTGTTACACAGTGAAAGCAGCATTTTTTTTGATCATGCAGAAATCAGGAAATACAGAATTGAAGCTCTCACACCAGTTTTCGCTCTGTCCTGTTGTCTATGTACATGACAACAGAAGTATCATTACTCAATAACATCTGCATTAGTCAGATGATTCATGATTCATTCATTAATATACATTGGGATGTAATTATGAAACCTTAACTCTGAATTACCTGACCTGGTGTGATTAAGATCTTAGCTTTACCATTGCATTAAAGCAGGTTTCAGTGCTCTGTTTTACAGAAATAGCCCACACAGAGAAGCAAAAATTTCTACTTCCAGAATTTCCACCTAATTCTTTCACAGAGGCTGGTATTTGTGTTCTCTCCCTACATTCCTTGGCAGTGACAGTCCTTCCCCCTCCCTTTGCCCAATGTATTGATAGTCTTAGATTCATACATCTCTTGGGAAATCCACAGAGGCAGCTGCATGGAAGTTCCTTCTGCTTCAAACTGTTCCTCTCAGCTCCCTGCATCTCCTTAAGAGCAAGGTGCTCCCCCAACCTCTCATTCCCCCTTTGTTCCCCTCAGAGGAGGTTCAGATATCCATGATGCAAAGAGGAAACCTGTACAAATTACTGTTGACAGAAGACCAAATTCAGGAGCGAGTCTCAGTTATTACGACTTCTTCTAGCCTACTCAAGTGAATGTTAAAACAGCTTAGATTCCTACTTAGGTCCCTTTAGTCTTGTTCAAGACCTTTACCTAACATGCAAACCTCTGACACATTCCAATGAATTTACAGAAGTCTGACCTGGTGTAATGTGCGCACCGAGTCCAGAAAATAGGAAAGAAATGTGTTAGAAGATGTAATTTAAAATAACTTTCACCTTTCTCACCTCCTGACTGGATCAGGGAGGCACAATCTTTCACCAGGCTCTGCTTAGGATGACCTAGCGCAGAGGCACATGGATGGAGACTTTCTGCCACACCCCTGGTAATGCAGGGACCACAACTGTCCCTGATGCTTGCACAGTATAAGGGAGGAAATAGAAAGAAAAGCCCCTTTACCCCCTTTATGCCCTTATACAGAGCACAAGAATAATCTGGCTCAACAGTAGAGTAAATAAAATCTAATTTATTCCATTTTAAACATAATTTAATTTTATCCCAATACCTTCTGCTGCTTTTCCCTGCTGAGACAAAAGTAACAGGTTTTCCAGCTGACAAAGGCAAAAACTCTAGGAGCCAATCCTGCAAAATGTTACACATATAAGTAGTTCCTACTCATACAAGCAGTTCCATCATCTTATTGTCCCTCCTCAGGTGAGTAGTGTCTTTTGTTGGTAAGAGCTGCTCATCATGTAAATATAATGTTATTGATAAGAGAGTTATAATATTCTAGTTTTCAGCTTCATGGAATCACACCATAAAAGATACCCTCTTCTTTCCTTAAAACTTTGAATGCCAGTAGTTATATATTCTGGAAAACATCAGAAGTGTGAAGCTTCTCGGTATGTGTTCCTGAATCAGCAATGTATGGAAACTTAAATGGCGCAGGAGAAAAATCAATTTATTCACCCATTGGCAACCACCCTCTTTGTCATGAAGTAGAAAGTAGATGAACCCTTTCACCAGCAAATGAGATCAGGAAACTTACTGCATTGTCATCATATATGTGAGTTTGAGGAAATCTAGATGCTTAATAGATGGAACTTAATATTAATGCAATAGCCCAACTCCAAACTAAGATACACTGGTGTTCTAACTTGCATCACAATGATTTATATAACAAATAAAAACCCAGATCAGCCTCCAACAAGGTGATGTACTTTTGTATGTGTTACATCTCACAAACAAATACCTACTTTATGTGACCAATAAACTGAAGTTAATGCAGCTCTTTTTACTTTTTAAAAACAATCATTTATGTACTGACAAAGCAATCTTTCTGGATTTGCAGTTTGGACACTGAAGAGCAGTTACAGTCTGAGGCCCACTTACCACTCACCCACACCGCATATTTAAATTCTGTGGCCTAATTACTTGTAGTATTTGAAATTTAGTTATAAAACTTCTGTTTGCTATGAGTACACCTCCAAATAATTCCTTCTTGGTGGCTTTATCTCTACTATACCTGACCTAGAACCAGTTCCTAGCTTTGCCACCACTTTGCCAGGTGACCTTGGGCAAGTCATTTTCCTTCCTCTGCTTCTGTCTCCCCATCTATACAATGGGGATAATGATACTGACCTCTTTTGTAAAGCACTTTGAGATTTATGGATGAAAAGCACTCTGTAAGAGCTAGGTATCATATATATAGTAGCCCAGTGTCTGTGCGTCCGTAACGCTGACGTCATCGC
>JANRFK010004440.1:18971261-18998876 GCA_030068395.1 Apalone spinifera | reverse complement strand
CCAGCCGCTCCCCCCGCCCACGCCAGGCTTCCGTCCGGTGCGCAGCCAGAAAAAAAACAGAGAATACCGGACATTACACATGTCTGGTATTCTCTGATTTTTTTTACCAGACAGCGAGCGCAAATACCGGACTGTCCGGTACAATACCAGACACCTGGCAACCCTATTTACACCCCCTAAGTGTATGTCTATACAAGAACTGGGAGGTGTTATTTCCAGCTTGAATAGACTTGTCTGGGCTAGTTCTGATCATGTTAGCACACTAAAAATAGAACAGTAGTCACAGTGCCACAAGCAGCAGGACAGGATAGGAACCCCACATACAATTCCATTAGAGATCCTCTGTGCATTCTCAGGTGGTCAGGCCCTCCCACCACTCATGCCACCATGGCTACATTTCTATTTTTAGTAGGTATGTCTAAATAAATAAATTAAATTAATGGAGATTGCCTATCTCCTAGAACTGGAAGGGACCTTGAAAGGTCATTAAGTCCAGTCCCCTGCCTTCACAGCAGGACCAAGTACCATCCCTGACAAATTTTTGCCCAAATCCCTAAAAGGCCTCCAGAAGGATTGAACTCACAACCCTGGGTTTAGCAGGCCAATGCTCAAACCACTGAGCTATCCCTCCCCCTAATTGAGCATGAAGTTACACCTTCCAATTCCAGCATACCAACTCCACTAAGCACTCTAAAATATGCATGCATTACTTGAAATGTCTTTAAAATTGTTATTAATCATGGGAGGGGGACTTGAGAAGGGAGTGTTCTAAATTTGGGGTTATGTGAGCAAGGGGTTCCTGAGATTCAGACTCCCAAAAAACAGCATTTCATGAAGTCAAGCAATTCAACCAATTTTTTTGCACACACTTGGGGGTTCAAACCATGACTCTCATCATATCTCAATTGATATGAGATGTTTGATGTTTATGTCAGCTATTAAATGACACCCAGTGCCCTTTTGGGTAAACAGTACTGAAAATGTTGAGATACAATCATATGTATCATAACAGCGGGGTGGGAATGTAGAAAGAGACACACACACCAGTCTTCTCTCATGATCTTCAAGTTATCGTAACCAACATGGAATAAAACTATCAAGATTTTGGAACATAGGCCATGTCTATGATTTCTCACCTGCCTATGCACAACTCCACCTGCCGAACATTTCACGAAATGACCGTTATCGCTATTCCATTATAACAAAATATTCAAGAAGAGGAAGGATTGTGGCCCATGAGATGCATCTCTATAAGATAACTGCCACTGCCTAAATGAACATAAACACCTACAAAAACATTTTTCTTTGTCAATGCCTGGTGATATCTCTTGTACTTCCAGAATATTAGGTTTAACAAAACACAAACATCTAAAAATCAGGAAGTACAGAGTTAAGCTACAGGTCAATGTAAATCTAATTCTGTCTTCCTTGAGTAGCATCAGGACATCCATAAAACACATATACTCAGCCTTAGCAGATGATACAGAACACTCAGAGAATAGGGCATATAACCATGGTAGGACAGAAGCTCATGCCTTCTTTTAGCTAAGGCAAAATTTTGGCTTACGGGATCTGTACTAAACAGCAACTCCCTATACCTGCACTCAACTCATTTGATACATTTTACTGCTTCTTCACTCCCTTTACAAAGCCTACACACTTATATAAGGGATGCCATCCATTCCTATAGTTTCATTTGCCTATCATTAAACCCACAGAACACTCATATTTTACCTCCCTGCTGACAATCTACATGAAAAGCAGACCTCAGTGCACTATCCCTGACAAAACCTAAGGCATTCATAGCTAGAATGAGATATAATGGATATTTCAAGACAGACACGCATTTCTTTCATTTGATCACACACATGGGAAGGGGCAGGCAGAAGGGCTCATCCCGTCCAGGGACACTTCTCTCCGAAATCTCTAATCACAATCACTACAGCTCTGCCATGATGCTGCAACTAGTCTCTCCACCATTCAAAACAGTTACGAACACAATGAACATAGCTGGAGTGCATGCAAGTAATTTCAGATGGCTGCTGTCAGCTATGAGGGAAGTAGAGTTAAGATTGAAATGCTCTGTATTTTAACTGTTTCATGACTGTCAGAAGTTAAAGTTTGAAAACACCTTAACTTTTTATCTCCTGGTTTTCAGAGCTTTGAGTTTTAACTTGATGACATTACCTTAATTTTGCATTAATGAAGTTTTTTGTCAGTGAATCAATTTGGGGTTTAGATTCCATTCCACCTCTAAAATTCAGAAAATATAGTTGGATTAACTGTTCAATTTGCAATTATATGAGTGCCCAAAATAATAAAATAGTATGACAACCACTAACAAGTTTTAAATGTATTTTAGGCCTAAAGTATTAGGCAACATCATTTTATATGTAATTTCTGTAGTTGAACATTATGAATATTTTGTATGGTTATTCATATATAGTTAAAATACATTTGTATAAAGCAATGCTTTTATTTTAACAGTAAAATGTATCACTCCTATTTTGCTTCCAGCAATGCCAAATTCACTTTGGCAAACCATCAAAATTAAAAGAAAAACCTTGACAATCAGCTTCACCTACTAATTACAGAGTTTAAATTTTTCAAAGTATTTTAAAAATAACTTTTTTGCCCTTTTTAGAGTCATCATGACTACTTTTACTATTTCCATAAAAACAATGTTGCAAGCAGACTAGGAAGCAATGGCTCAATACAAGCACAATGCTTTATTTTAAGCTGTGGTATATAGTAATTTAAAATAGCATAAGTAACATCAAGTGCTACCCTTTTTAAGCTTTGTGTGTGTCCAAGCTAAAACGATCTCAAGTCACTATACACAATTAGAACAGCAGAATATAGACTAGATTTAGTCCTTTGAACAAAGAATGCCAAATCACTGCTCCAATTTTCTTACAATTATTCAAGTGATGAAGACCACTACAAACTATGCTGTCTGAATTCCTTCATCATAGTTGCTAAAAGTATCAGATTATGTATAGTAGTCCTGAAATTATTAACTAATCCTTTGTGGTTTACTTGAAATACACATGGTTCAAAAGATACAGGTATCAATTTCTCCACTCAGTTACATGATCACAACTACTGATGGTTTATACAACTCGATCCAACTACTAATGAAATCAATGGGAATCTTTTCATTGGCTTCAATGCGTTTTGGATTAAGCCCATGGTTTTCATGATTGAAAAGACTTTTAGAGAGCTAATTCTATTAATATCAGAAGAAAAATATGTTTTATCCATCAATAACAAAATGTTTCAAAGTTCAACAATTTGGCAAGCAGTTTAAGAACATGTTTAGCACTTGGCTCTTCTTTACAAGTTGAGAATAAACACACATTTATCATCAAAACCAAGTCATAACCAATAGGTTGGGATCTGCAAAGCAAGTATGGCAGCAAAAAGATTCAGTTTAATAAACTAGAGTTAAAAAGTGCTTCCCAAAACAATTAACTTAAATTTTCTAACCCAATTTTTTGTATTGTCAGTGTAATGCCCCTTACACACCCTGTTTGTTATCAACAGGGATAGTCCCTGGGATCTTTACTTCCGAAGTACAGACCACTATGGCTTACCCTACAGCATAATTTAGTTAGTGGGTAGCAGTAGTATCCTTCAACACTCTTTGTAGATTACCACTAGAGGGAACATGACATATTTTACAAGTATATTGCAAAAAAGTAATAAACTGATGAATTCTTGATCATGTTGCTACTTTGGTGATGGAACTGTCCTACACTGGACTCTCAAAGGTTAATAGAACCTAGGATGGTTGTGCCAAAGACACAGAAGCGCACCAGCCAATCAGGGCAAAGTAGTCCCATATAAGAAAGCTGCAATACAGAGCAGCCACAGTCACTCCCTGGAGCTTCAGGGGGAAGTTCTGGCTGTCTATGTGTCTGACAATTCTGTTCTTTACTATAATTACAACTAATTTGCCTGGTCTGTAATGACCACAATCACCTCAGGAGGCCTTTTTAAAGATTGGCATCACATTAGCTATATTCCAGTCATTCGGTAAAGAAGATGATTTAAAGGGTAGGTTATAAATCACAGTTAGTAGTTCCTCAATTTCATACTTAAGTTCTTTCAGAACAATTAGGTGAATGCTGTCTGGTCCTGGGGACTTGTTACTGTTTAGTTTATCAATTTATTCCAAAACCTCCTTTACTAACACCTCAGTCTGGGTCACTTCCTCAGTTTTGTCACCTAAAAAGAATGGCTCAGGTTTGGGAATCTCCCCAACATCCTCAGTCGTAAAGACTGATACAAAGAATTCATTTTGTTTACCTGCAATGATCTTATCGTCCTTGAGTTCTCCTTTAGCATCTCAATCATCCAGTGGCCCCACTGGCTATTTAGTAGTGTTCTCCACTGGGAGCACATCCAAAGTCTGCACTGGTTTCCAGTCTTCTCCAGAAGCAAATTAAGGTGTTGGTTTTGATTTATTAAGACCTTTATAGATTAGTTCCCTGTGTACTTCTCCAAACCCCTCTCTCTTTGTCTTACTGCTAGTACTCATGTTCAACTAGAATGTTCAACTTAATAGTGCCTGAATCCATTTTTCTAGGGGCGAAAACCAGGCATTCTTGGTAAACAGCTCTCAACACTAGAAGTGTTTTCTCCTTTTATCTGCCAAAGGCTAAGCTGGTTGATATTTAGGACATGCTGCAGCAATGCTTATCTTTTCTCCTTCCCTTTGGCAGATAATGAAATAGGAAAGAAATAAGTTTTTCAAGAGAAAGGGGGTCTTTCATTTCAGTGCACTGGAAATCCTTTATAGGTTGGCAATGTGTCAACCTTGATATTTTTAAAAGTTTTTAAATTAATGTTTGCACTTATACCTCTAATACAGGATCCTAAAAGTGAAAATAGATTCATGCTTAAGAAAGAAATAAAAACTGGGAAGGAACAAAGTATGCTAGTCACCAACTCTACAAGAAGGCAAAGTCAAAACTTAAATGCCAATAGGCTTGTTTTAGGAATGTGGAAACAAAAAAAACACAACAGTCTAATTATCTAGAAAGCCAAGTTTGAGATACTATGTTCATATTTTTACCTCCCTTAAAAAGGGTAAGAACTCTTCAGATTTCTATATCCTGCTCCATTTTGGAGGGTGTTGTGACACTTACTTCAGTACCATCTGTAAAGCTTTGGACCCCACTACTGAGGATTGATCAAACTCTTCAGGAGCTGTATGGGAGTTAGGAGCTTACATGGAAGGTATCACAAATATGCAAAGGTTAATTAGCTTTTTATTGTGAGGATAGTCAAATCTGTTTCATTTCAGTTCCAATTTTCAGTTCAAGAGCTATTTTTTGTACATCACACGCTAACATTGTTTAATATTTCTTCACACATTTTATGGAATTTGCTCTTCACTTCTGAGCTGACAAGGCTGTAAAAACCCATTTCTTGTGAAGTGTTCAGAAATTTTAAATCGCCAATAAGCTGGTAGGCTGTTAAAATGTTGAAGATTCTGAAAGCCTCTTTTAATAAATGCAACTTCATCTGTAATGTGCATACATGTTCAGAACCTTGACCCGTTCAAAAGAGAATGTGTCTCTCTGAATTATTTTACATCACTCCAAAAGTCAAGGCAGACAAAACTCTCACTTGTTCATTTTTAGGAAAAAACATTTCACGGTAAATCTAAAAATGCATCAAATTTATGTTCACTATTAGGTTTCTTCCACCACTGCCATCCAAAATGCATAACATGTGTCAGGCATAGGAGCACGCTTGCAGTGTTATGGATCAACAGAATGTCTCTGTTAAACACATGCCCCAAAAGTCCATGATTTGAGCATAGTAAACCCATGAAATATAATCCCACAGACTTTGGAGGAAGCTTGATAAGAAAGCAAGTCTTGCACCCTGGTGTTTCCCTTTTGATTGCCCCTTCTCCACATATTCCAAAGATTTCATGTAATTGATAATTTAAGAATATACTTAAACCTCTTTAAACCTGATTAAAGATTTTGCCAGGCCAGGGAAGAAGTGAAAGGAATGAGGGTCGGGCGCTTACCTGGCACTCTGCACCCTCACCGCTCCCAGGCACCACCCTTCCTCCCCACCACCCCCATAGTGGTCTGTGCTGCCTTTCCCCCATCTAGGAAAGGAGAGTGGCAGCACACAGAGCTACTTCCACCTCTGCCTGCCAGAGTCCATATTACGGGTGTTCACAAGTTAGGAAAACTCCGAGTATGGGGGTTATAGCATACCTGTGGTTTTAGGGCAAACCTTTAATCCTGCTCCCTACTCAGTGCTGATCCAAGCTGAAACTCTCTGGCACACAGAGTACTTACTTGTTCAATGAGGAGGAAACTCCTCCTCTGGGCAAATATGAGCCCCAGACATGCTAACTCCTTCTCAAAGGGAGTACATAGCTTCTGCCTCAGTCCTAGGAAATGAGTTAGCAAAGATGTGATTTAGGTACACTGTCTCCCTGACTTTCCAGGGGAGAGGCCAGACAGATCTCTTTAACCGTGTGTTAATGGACTGGGCCGTTCAAGAGGCCATGCTCACCCTAGTAAATATTAAGTTAATCAGCTGAGTAAGGATCAGAACCCATAAGGAGAAAAATACACACACACACACACACACACACGCCCCTCCAACAAGGCAAGCCACGCCACACCACACCACCCCTCAAGGGTATTTTGGAGAGATGCGGAGTCAGAGACACCCATTCAAAAACTCTAATCCTGGCTCAATCTCTTTTCCACTCTCCACCCCAACCATGATACCTCCATAAGTGTCACAGAAGGCTCCCTGACTTCTGCATGGGACAGAGAGATGAAAGAAGCAATGGACCATCTAAAGTGGGGAGAGATCATTTTTGTGAGTACCTGGACCAACCTGTTGAAGATTGAACACCTTATTGGAGCTGGTTGATGAGGTAGTTAATGGCTTATATAACCCTTTCTCCATGTAATCAAGGACCAGACACTGTCCTTTCACAATCAATTGTTTGAAATTTCATAAAGATAAAAGATCAAGAAAATACACAGAAATTTATATTTTCATATACATGCTGTAAAGTAACCATAACACAACTGATTTTTACTATATTCATCTATTTGGATAAATAAAATATTTTTAAGGATTTAGATCTTTTCTTTTTTTCTGCATATAAACGGCAGGATTTTATACTGAAAATTGTTCCATACACCTCTATAACCCTTGATTATCTGCTCTACTAACTAGATTTTATTCATATTATTCTCTAGCATGCACTTGGGCACATATGACTGTCTGTTTCTTACTCCTCCTTAATTTATAGCTAGAACTTAAAATTTTAAATATTAATCTTGGGAAAAATGTAAAATACCAAAATCCAAGCAATGAATTATCAAGATTTAAAACAAAAATTGTTTCTTATTGAAGGGGGTTCAAATTCCTTTTGACTCTGAGTACAAAATTTGCATTCTGCTGTAAATGTACAACCAGAGACACAATCAGGCACATTTATCTCAGTTATTTCTTTTACAAGTTACAGAACACAAACAAAGAAAAAAGTTATTGTATTTTTTTTAAATAAAGAGAGGAGATTAAAATTAGCAAGGGTATAGATCAAATCTTGCTATCCTAAAGTATGCTGCATTGGTCATGCAAATGGCTTCTGATGCATGGGACACTGATCTTCTGTGTCACCACCTTGCCCCAAGAAACTCTCTATATAGGCTAAACAGAGAGCATTTTTCAAAGTGCAGAGAGAGACACACACAAAATAAACTAAAATGTTTCTTGCATTTGTAACAGTATTCCTTGGCAATAAACACATATGGTATATATTTGCTGATGCTTTATGAAAGTGGTTGCTGCATCCTTAGCAACCAACAGAAACTGCCACTTATTTAACCATTAAAACAACTATGATATAGGAGCCCTTAAACAAAGATAGAGATGCCTTAATCCATCTCTTTATCATTCATGTCCTCCCACATATTCTCAGACCAACCTAGCACCTATCATTTTCTTAACTCATTCTTAGTGACTAATCTGCCCAGAGGCCATCTACTAACATTCATATTTTGTTTCCTTGTCACTTGCATAAAGTTTAGAAAAGGCAAATCTAAAGTGCCTGCGTCACATATTATTTAACCCTACAAAGGATCTGTGTTATTTACAGCACATCAACGAGTGACAGGCCGTCAGAATCACCTGTTAATCTTTATGCAATATATTTGTCCTGGAACTCAACAAAGTACATTCAAGGCAAAACAATCCAAGACAGATATATCTTTGCTTCAAAAATGGATTAAGTTCATCCCATGGCAGCTAATTTACAAGTGACCTTCCTTGATTATCTCTTAAAGCAAGATATGCTTAGCAACATCATAATTAGTGTTTCTCTGGAGCTGCTCTTCCAAACTCAGTCTCTATTAGCCTTCCTAGTTGCATGCTCTTTCTGCTGCCTCTGAAACAGCCTCATTAACGATGTGGAGCAGACATATTCTAGTTTAAAAACTTGGCAAAAAAAGTTAGGTGCCTATACTCTTTAATATTCAGATACTTGTTATACTAGCAAGCTTACTTGAGTGATTAAAATATAGTAGGTATGCAGAGTTTTTGCATTACATTTTTAATAAAGGACATGAACTGAAGTCAGCAGACACAATAACCTATTTATTCTATGATTTGTACAGTTGGGGACTGATTCTTCATTGTCTTACAGATTGCGTGCTGTCATGACCATCTGCGCAAAGTGGATGTAAAACAACCCTAAATGTAAATTCTCCACTCTTCCCACAGCCTGCGATACTGTTTTAAAGCATTTTTTGCACAAGTATATATGATAACAGAAGGTGCAGGGCAACAGAAACTCAAATTGCGACATCTGAAGATGAATGGCCTTCATAGTTGTATGCTGACTTCCTTTTCAATTATTATTTGTGTTCAATTATGAACTCAAATATGAGACTACAGCCCAGAGCCACAAAAGTACTTCTGCACCTAACGATTAAACTTAGGATTTATGTCCCAGTATTGGTCTCCACTGATCTACAATGACATCAATAAGTAAATAGCTACTGCCAAAAGAATGTTTACAGACCTGAATAAAAATGCAGTATTTGGAACCTTAAATCAATATCCATAACAGCTAAAATTAGATTATATATACTGCTTATTGTACTCACATTACTTTATGGTTCTGTCAGTCCCAGTTTCAAAGCATGTGGAGCAAAAGCTGCAAATATATGAACTGAGGTGCATGCGTCATATTCTAGGCTGAGCAGGCTAAGAAATGACAACTTCCGTAAAAGACTGAAAGTGCAGTGCATACTAGAATTATCAAAAGGCTTTGACTGCAATGGTTTGCCCATTTAGATACAATGATCCCATACCGATTGCCTAAAATTGTTCTCCATTGAAGGGTGTAAGGAGAAAGAGGCTGTGGACATCCAAGGAGACTGTGGTATAACACAAGCATCAGAGAGGTAGCCATGTTAGTCTATACCCACAAAAACAATGAGGAGTCCTGTGGCACCTTAAAGACTAACGTATTTAGTGCATGATGTATGTGCTGGAGTGGGCTTTGCCCACAGAAGCTTATGCCCAAATAAATCTGTTAGTCTTTAAGGTGCCACAAGACTCCTTATTGGTATAATGTAGTACACAGTGCCATCCAGCCAACACCTCCTCTGGCTCAAAACAGACATGGATAGACTGACAATCTCAGCTCTACCCAACTGCGGTGTTGGAATCTTTCATTTACACAAGTTTTGAGCCTGCACTGTACAGCACATAGACAGATTGCTGCAACCTTGTTGCGTCTCACAGGAGTATCCCTCAATCCATATATCACAAAATGCTAAAGCAGGATCTGAAATATTACTCAGTCTTTACTCAGACAAACGCATTATTCTGGCAGAAATGAGTGCTTTTGATTAATTGTGTGTATGTTTGGCTGACTGACCTAATCCTGTTTTGGGATCCCTGAAGTTATGGCCTGTTCAGCCATCCCATGAGTTCCTGTAGGGAGACACAATTACATCCTCACGGTATGGACCATCCAGTAACACAAGCTTCAAGACTACTGCCACAACTTGAGATCTGTCAGAAAGCTCCCCTCAGCACGCCCTCAAATTATTTCCTAGGGATGGCAAGCTCCTGAAGAGTTTGTTGCCTTCAAGGGAAGTCTCTCCTCTAAAGATCCCACTGAGGAAAAAAACACTCTCAACAGGGCTTCAACAAGCAAAAAAGCTGCTTCTGAAGAGTTCTGTTGTCCAAGATACCCAGAACCTAAGACTGGACAACAGGGGATATACCCACATTATTATCCAGTTCTGTTGATTCCCGCTGAAGCCCCTGGCACTGGCCACTCTCAGAGACAGGATACTGGACTAGATGGACCATTGATCTGACCCAATACAGCCACTCATACGTTCCTATGACTAAAAACCAAGAGTTTGAAATCACACTCAGCTGAGATTGTATATGTTAAGAGAATAAAGTCACCTAATAAATATGTAAAATGATTTTGTCAGATCAATAGTTGTATTGCCACAAGGGCTTCTATAAATATCCATTGTCAGCTGGGTGTCATGTGGTCTTACTGAAACAGCCTTCTGTGGTACCATTCCCAACCAGCTGGACAGTTCGCTTGAGCATATTTGCAAACACCCAAAACAAAATGCTATTTTTGTTAACCAAAATGCCAGTTTCTGCTAAATGGAATGTTGACTGCCAATGGCCAGAGATGTCTGCTTTGGTTTCCTGAGCATATCCTGTCTAAGCGAGGGGCTAAACTCCCCATCACACATTCTGGGGCTTTCATCCTGCAGAGAGTACTGGATTAACATTAGAATTTTCAAATGCAGAGTAAATACCCTATAGAAGCTCACTTTGTCTTCTGAGACTTCTAACATCAATCCCCCCAAATTTCCTTGCTTGCTGCTGTTTACTTGGAGGTCACTGTTGTTGTTGGGTCACTATGGCTACGTCTGCACTGCAGCGCTATTTCGGGATACTTCCAGAATCCCGAAATAGCTATCCCATGTCTTAAAAGCAGGCCCGTTATTTTGAAATATAATGCTCTCACTATTCCGACGTCCCTGTAAGCCTCATTCCATGAGGAGTAAGGGACATTTTGGAATAGTGGGTTATTTTGAAATGCGGCACTGGTTAGACAGCACCAAATTACAAAATAATCTATTTCGAAATTGATTTGAAATAAGCGATGCAATTTCAAAACTCAAATTGCATAGCTTATTTCGAACTACCGGTGCAGTTTATAGGAACTGTGGCTGTTCCTTCTGTTTGTGTATTGCTACTACTAGTGATTTTCACTTAACTAAAATTAGCTGCAAAAACATGTTGCAATCTGAAAAGCAGAAATTAAGCCTCTGATAATGTACTGAATGTTGAATTTGTGCAGTTCAGCACCCAACCAGCCAACCCCTTCTCACTAAGACCAATATCAGAAGCAGTCTGTTCACTTTATAGAGCTCATACAGTACATCTATCTAAGGGTACGTCTACACTATGAAATACAGTCAAATTAAGATACACAACTTCAGCTATGTTAATTGCGTAGCTGAAGTCAAAGTACCTTAACTCAACTTTTGGCACTGGACACGCTGCAGGAAGTCGAAGGGAGAGTACTCTCCCTTCGACTTCCCTTATTTCTTGTGGAAGCAGGACTACCAGCATCAACCAGAGTGCCCCCCTCAGTTTGAATTAGCGTGTCTTCACTAGACCCACTAATTCAAACCCTGGAAGATCAACAGCAGCAGCTTCGATCTTCTCTGTAGTGTAGACATACTCTTAGGTATGATACTTACATAGCCCCTTTACCATGGTATCTGAGTATATCAAGATCTTAAATGCATTTAGCCTCACAACACCTCTCTAAAGTAGGGAAATATTATTATACCCATCCTACAAATTGGGGAGAGGTTAAGTAAGTTGCACAAAGACACATAGGAAACTACAGTGAAGCAAGGAATTCAACCCACAAGTTCCAAGCTAGCCCCTTGACCACTGGACCATCCTTCCAGCCATTGCTCTACTCCATGATGTTCCTTAAATTCCCTTATCTATTGGACAGAGAAAAGATCTCTCTCTTTCTTTAGCCAGTAAAATAAATTCTCCCACTAGTAACAATAAAATGTGTTTGGGGGAATATTTCATTTATTTTTAGTACCATTTCCATTATATAAATTGTCTGTGTTATGGAAGACAAGTCATATACAACATCCAGGCTGGATTATTATTACACATTGTATTTGGTGTTACCCTTTGGAATCCTCCTCAAGCCTCATCTGGTACAAAATCCAGAAATCTGTCTTTTGGTCAGCATGAAATAACATGCAAACAAGACATCTATGATCTGTACAATGTACTAGCTAACTTCCTATTCAGTTCCAGGTGCAATTCAAGGCATTAGTAGCAATCTTTAAAACACTACCTGCTCTGACCCTCAATTGTTGTGAAACCTCTTGCTTTTCTATGTCATGTCCCAAGAGCAGGGCTGGATTACCCAATAGGCAGACTAAGCACATTTTTAGGGCACCAGCAAAGCAGGGGCACCAAAAATATGAGATTTTACGGTATAGTATTGTTTTTATTTTGAATTACATATGGGGGGGCACCATAATCTTTTCAGTGCTTAGGGCCTCTAAAGGTTTTAATCCGGCCCTGCCCAAGAGTCAAGATTAATACCACTATTGATATTTGCAGCTGCCTACATTGCTTTAGTTTAGAAACTCAGTGGCAAGGAATTCTCAGCTGAAAGCAGTCACCTTTGGAGTTTGCTTGCCTTGACTGTCCACCAGAGTCCAAGCAGCATTAATTTCAGCTGATGATGCAAGATTTTTAAGATCAATCATCTTTGAGTTCAGTATTATTGTGTTTTTGTTTCTATTCTGTTTTTTTGGTTTTTTTTTTTTAATAGTTTGACTTCGATTAGGCAAAGAGCATAACTGTGAGTTTTGAGTAGGGGTGTGATAGTGTAAATGTGTAAACAGTTAACCAATGATCCTGGGCTCATCTGTTAATCTTCAGTTACACACAGCACCCACACACCGCTGCCTCTGTCTCAGCAGCCAGTAGGCAGGCAGCTGTTACACATTTACCTAAGTAAACACATTTTAACATCCCTAGTTTTGAGCTAATCATTTATATATTTTAATGATAAATCCACTGTTGATATAGGCACTATAGAGTCACTGGGCTGGAGAGGACCTCAACAGGTCATGTAGTCTGTCCCCTGCACTCATGGCAGGACTATTTTTTTTTAATCTAGACCATGCCTGATAGGTATCTATCTAACCTGCTCTTAAAAATCTCCAATGATGGAGATTCTACAACCTCCCTATTGCCAGTGGTTAACCATCCTGACAGTTAGGAAGTTTTTCCCAATATCCCACCTAAGCTCCCTAGCTGCAATTTAAACCCGTTCCCATTGTTTCCTGTCCTATACTATAAAGCAGAGGTGGGCAACCTCAGGTCCAGGGGCCGGATCTGGCCCCAAGGCTCAGAGGACCGCCCCATGCATTGGAAAGCATGCACTGGTGCTCCAGCCCTCCCACTGTCCCACTGCGGGGCTGGAGCACACAAAATCTACTAGGCTGGGCACCCCCCTTCGCTCTTGTGTATGAGGGGAATGTGGGGAGTAATTTTCTCCTTCTCAGTTGGGGGCCACATCAATGAGAGTTGGGGGGGGGTTAGCTTCTCATTTGTGTGCGGCCCAACAGATTCGTATGTTGGTCAGCAGTCCCCAACCCAAAAAAGGTTCCCCACCCTAGCTATAAAGGTTGAACAATTTTTCTCCCTCCTTCTTATAATAACCTTTTATGTACTTGAAAATAGTTATGTCTCTTCTCAGTCTTCTCTTCTCACACAAAATAAAACGATTTTTTTCAATTTTTCCTCCTAGGTCAGATTTTCTAGACCTTTAATCATTTTTGTTGCCCTTCTTTGGACTGTCTCCAATTTGTCCATGTCTTTCCTAAAATATGGAGCCCAGAACTGGACACAGTACACCAACTGAGGTCTAATCAGAGTAGAGGGGAAGAATTACTTTTCGTCTCTTGGTCACAACATTCCTGCTGATGCATCCCAGGATAATGTTTGCTTTTTTGCAACAGTGTTAGCATGTGATCCACTACCCTTTGTGCAGTACTCCTTCCTATACAGTCATTTCCCATTTTGTGTGTGTGCAACTGATTGCTCTTCTAAGTGGAATACTTTGCATTTGTCCATATTGAATTTTCTCCTGTTTACTTCAGACCATTTTTCCAGTTTGTCCAGATCATTTTGAATTTTAATCCTATCCTCCAGAGCCCTTGAAACCTCTCCCAGCTTGGTATTGTCCACATAATTTATACGTTTACTGGCTATGCCATTATCTAGATCACTGAGGAAGAAATTGAACAGAACTAGACAAAACCTCTGGGATGAGAACAAATGCTTCAGAACCACAGTTTAATAACATTTTGGTTATGTAGCACCTGAAATCACTTTTCTCAGGGAGTAAAGCTATATGAACCAGAATTTGTCAGGTTTCCCTGCATTAACATTGGCTGGTAAATTCACAGATTATATTTGTATATGTTCTGTAAAATTATTTGCTAATCTTGGATTATATACATTTACATAACACATGCGCAATAAACTATGTGCATATCAAACTTAGCATCTCTGCTGTTTCAGTGCATAAGGTCTGAATTTCCCTCACTATTCTTAGATTTTCCCTCAAAACCTTAATCACAACTCAATTGTTAATTACAATACAGGTTCAACCTCTACAGTTGGGATTTACGTAATCTGGCAACATCCATGGTCCATTATCCCTGCAGGTGCTTCCAAGCTGGAGTACTCATGGGCCCTGAACTCAGCAACTCTTCCCCTGCCTTCCCAGAGCTTCTGAAGCACCACAAATAGCTATTGGTGGCACTCAAGCTCAGGGAGCAAGGGAAGGAGGAATGAAGAGGAGTGGGGACAGGGGACACTCAAGGGAAGAGGCAAGATGGTTGTGGAGCCTCGTGGCCGGCAGAGGGGGCCAGGAGCGCAAGCCAGCAACACTGGGGCTCGGTGCGCTGCCATGGGCCTGTGTTTCTGAGTCCCAGCTGCAGGGCTCCGCAGCCACCCTGCCTCTTCCCAAGTGTCTCCTGTCCCCACTTGGTCAGTGCTTCCACAAAGCCCCTCTGCTGCTACCAGAGTGGGCCTCACAGCTAGCAGCAGCAGATGGGCCTACATTGACCTCCCCTGGTCATGCAGATTCCTTGGTTCAGGGTGCCAGACCTGGAAGATACAACCTCTATTTTCCCACTGATCAAGCCACTGAAAAAATAGCTAATTTGTTTCTTCAATATGTCAGTCATACTTGAAATTGTTTTATTAACAGAGATTTGCCAGAGAAATAACCTGCAAGTTTGAACAAAGAAAATATATTTATTTTCAAACATAAGAAGTGGTACTCTGTGAACTGGATAACAGAGCAGCTTTCCATAAAAAGCAGAGTGACATGTTTATATTGCATCCTGTAATGTAGCTGGTGTGCCTGGATGGTCATTTACACCTTAGAGCTAGTTTCTCAACTGTCATGAAGATGTGCTTGATCCAATGAAGTACAACCATGGTAAAAGTGATTTTAAACCTCTTCTCCTTTTCTCTTTTTCCTATCTGGAAGCAAATTTGATCCCTGACTGAATAACCCTGGGATTGTTCTAAATTAATCCCAGCTGCCCACAAGACTGAGAGACCATTCCAGCAGCTGGAAATTGCCAGGTGATAAAGGCATGCCAGTCACAAACCTTTTTCCATAAACATTCCTTTTGCCAGGGGCTGAGGAAGGAGATAGTATGCTATCATGCTGACTCTGTGCCACCTGGGGATTCTATTTACACAAAGAAGCAAGAAGACTGTTAAGCTAGACTTCCATCTGCTTTATGCAATGAGTGTAGTGCAAAGTTGCAAGAGTGGTTGTACAATGTTACCAATACATAATGGCAGAATTTTCATCTTTTTGTAACGGTATAAATTATTACACAAAATACAGGGAGGTGGAGAACCAGTCCCTGTGGGATTTTATAAATCTTGATCTAGACCCATGGGGTATGTCTAGACTACATGCCTCTGTTGCCAGAAGCATGTAAATTAGACTACCCAACATAGTCAATGAAGCTGGGATTTAAATGCCTTATTCCTCGTGAAACGAGGTTTACAGGAGCGGTTGACAAAGGCTTCCCTTGTCAACCGATCCACGTCTTGACTCGCACGCTGTGCCGATGATCAGCTGAGCCAGCACAGCACGGCAGCCATTTTTATTTTAATGAAGCCGGGGATATTTAAATCCCGGCTTCATTGACTATGTCGGGTAGTCTAATTTACATGCCTCTGGCGATAGAGGCATGTAGTCTAGACATACCTGTGGTGTCCAACAATTTCTGAAGCAGTAGCCACTATAATGGCCACTATAATGGCTACTGCTATAGCGAACTAGCCACACTCAACCAGCCAAATAGCCACATGTGACTAGTGGCTAGCATGTTGGACACCATGATCTAGACAGACAAAAGGGAAGGTAATTCAGAATTGTAAGTGTTGTTGAATAACCCTCTTTGCCTTTGTTATAGTATCTGAAATTGAAATTCAAAGATTGGCCCAAGTACAATTATATTTTTTAGAAACTGTCCCCTTTCAGAAATGCCTCCTACTAAGGAATCTTTATAGCTTTGCAAAAGGTTACTTGCTGATGTATGTTGTCCCTGCTTATAACTATCAAATGGCATTTTTACCATTGCTTTTAGAAAAGGAAATCAGGTTGCTCTGGCAGTCAAGCAGCTACTGCATGTTTTGCTTATGTCAAAAAAGATGACAAGAGTAATCTATGTACTAAAAAGACAACTGCAACAAAAAAAACCTTATCAAAACTATCTCTGCTGCACTCACAAAAAAGTAATAAGGAGAGATAAAAGCCTACTTGATGTTAAGTTTACTTTGAAAGAGAAAAAAAGACATTACCTATCATTTGACTTTCTAAGAAAACTACTGACTTTCTCTCAGACTCTACTCTACTGAGTCTCTACAGACTCAGTCTGTACTCATACAGTAAGCTACAAATACATTTTCACCTACTTTAATTATCATTTATATACCACCTGACATTCAGGTGGTATATCTTATATTTTGAAAGCTTTTGCAAGACAGGGCATGTATGATTCACTCCTAATGTGGATTCTCCCAAAAAAGCCACACAGGCTAGGGAAGTATTCTCTGTCCTGTAGAACCCCCTCCTTTTAAGAGCACTCCAAAGACAGCTGTGGCCAGAGGTGCCGGGAGGAGAGTTAATGCACAGGTACAGAACTTCTGTGCAGATGGCCCTAAGTGCAGAAGCCATAACAATCCTTGAGATTTTTCATTGGGCCTCACAGCCTATTCCCTAGAGACATCAATCCCACTAATGAAACAATGTGGAGGGTTTAAATACAGAAGGGGCCATCCAGACCAACGTAAGAAATATCCCCATTCTTTGCGCCTAGTATTGAGTGGCTCTGTAAAGGTTCATTTTTATTATTCCTATCTTATTCCTAGGAAAGAGAACAATAAAAAAAGCTTCATAGGAATCCCTGCACAGCATCAAAAATGTAGATTTATTTACACTAGCCTGCCTGCACATTTCAGAGCAAGAAGCAGAGCATGCTAATCATCGAGAAGCACTGCCAAAGCAAGATAAGGAAGTTTCCATACCACCAGGGGAACACAAGGTGGGGAGAGTACAAAGCAGGGGTTAGCAGGAAAGGAGAAGAGAAGATGATGCCGAGGAGTTATGTGACAGAGGAAAGAGAAGGAGAGGTAGATCAAGAAAGACAGGAGGAGTAGGCAAACAGAGGGGAAGAAGAGGGGAAATAGAGGCAAATGATATGGCAGAGAGAACAGATATCAAGAAAAGAAGAACTTGGGTGGGAAGCACAAAGATGAGACATGAACGGAAATAATATAATACAGAAGAGCAGAAAAACACAAGAGAAGAAAAAAAAACAAAGAAAAGAAAGAAATAGGGAGGAAATCCATATGGCCAGAAACAGTGCTTCAAAGCCTCCACTGACAGAAGACAATGCTAAATGAAAAGCTAATTCAGGCACCCAGAAGATTCAAGGCATCTGACACCCCAGAGGGAAGGAGAAAGAAATAACTTTGAAGTCTAAATGAAGTAGTAAACTTATGCTTAAATATTGCATCCCAGAATATACCAGCCCTGTGCTCTCCTATAGGATAGTAATGATTCCCTCTGAAGTCAATAGAGATTTCTTGTATCAACTGGAAGAAGAGCTAAGGCCAAACTGAACATTAAGTTTTCAGTTTTTACTCAGTCAGTGGGCGTTTTCACTGGGTTACGATTATTTAAAAACAGAACAAAGACTTCATGATTTGGTTCAATAACTAGTTTTCAAGAACATCATCTGTCATTGCAAGAATGTTCTGCAGTACATTTCAGGCAGTTCAGACAAGCGTGAGCACATTGCTCCATTCAGGTAGAGGAGACTTCCTCCACTGGCAAACATCAAAGTGATTCAGTCAGAGAAAGGAAGAAATGTTAAAAAGACTCAAACATGCACATACCTGCTCAATGCAAGACTGTCACATTGGTGAGCAGCCAAACACAGCCCTACTTGACAATTTAATTTTCCACTCCTTCTTTACCTGAAACACATTGCTCCCTTCTTTCTTTTATGTCTTTCAGGGCTAGCGGACAATGAAGTATCAATATCTAAAGGGAGAAGAAGTACCATCAAGAGAACCCTTGTGAAAGAAAATGGTCATGCTGCCCTCCCAATCCCAATAGCGAGTGGAAAGAGGAGAGAGAGCAAAAGCTTCCTTCTTCTCCATGTAAGAGAAAAGAAAAAGGAGGAGCAATACAAACAGAGGAGCACACTGAACTCATCTCAGCAGTCATGGACAGGGAGTTTATATTTACTAGATGTCTATCAACCAAGGAAATACATAAGATGGGATTTTCCCATAGTGTAAGAAGAAAGAAACCTGAGGTATTCCTTTTCAGCAAGGAGGAGGAATGCTGCACTTAAAGCCACTGACTCTACACCACAACCTTCCCTTTGTCCCTCTGATTTACTGAATGTGTTATTTCTTTACAATTTATTTCATAGTAGACTGATGGCCATATCATATATCAAAAACCATATTCACCACTGACACCTTTGATAGCTGTCTCAGCAGACACAAGTAACTGAATATGCACAGATAATAAACAACCCTCTTATCCTTAGATTTTGTCCATATTACATTTTTCTTACATTACTGCACTGTTACTATAAAAATGGTTCAAATCTCTCTAGAAAATAACTTCCTGAAGTTTAAGAGTTGAAAATTGACTCATTTGACTCACTTCCAAAATCTAAGACATGAGCTATTTTTAAAGTTTATTAATGTGCATATATTTAAGCCATTAATACTGTTAGTCATATCCATTTCTATTTGCCCTGTGATAAGAACATAAGAATGTCCATACTGGGTCACACCAAAAATCCATTTAGCTCAGTATCCTGTCTTCCAACAGTGTCCTATGCCATGTGCCCCAGAGGGAATGAACAAAACAGGTAATCATCAAACAATCCATTCCCTGTCACTCATTTCCAGTTTCTGATATATTTATAATCACATTAATTTGTCAAGTTGATTTTATAATATTGTGATGTATAATTGATTTTGCGTGGACTGCTTTCATTGGAGAATGAATTGCAAGTTAAGGCAGCAATAGAGAACTGAAAAGCTATTCTTCATCAAAAAGACTCACCAATAGCTCAGCCAGTTGTGTGATCTAATATTTCCTTGATTGAGCTATAAGCAGGAATTTACTCTCCGAATTTGCCCTCGGATCACCCAACCAGGTCTTGGGAAGCCACAGGAAGGGAGCTTTCTATGGCAGAACATCAAAAATCTATAGAAAATCTATTCTGCATGTCCACAGTGGATAGAAGGCTCTGCTGCAGACTACCCAAAGTTTGCAGAAGTACACCTCTCGTGAGTATCTCCTAAAATGTATGGGATCGGAGATCCTACCAAAGCCATATTGCTCATCAGCAACAGACGCCTTTTCCAGTTCCCATTGACCACTGCCTCACTTCTGTTTCTCCCCATCCTCCATCAGTGTTCCCCTTTCCAGGGTCCTATCCATGTTTTCAACTTCATAGCCTTAAGCCTATGACATATGTGTTTGATGTGCTTACATTTTTTTATGTATATAAATTTTGTAAATGTAACAAATTCTCTGCTAGTGTCATTTCATTTAACTCAATGGAATGACGCCGATTTACATTGGCTGACAACCCAGTTCTCTATTTTAAAATGTTATAGAAATTTAGAACTATAAATGTTCTGCCTTTAAAGATTCCTTGCATTCTAAATGATTGCTTATTTTAGTGGTGTGTCTAATTGTTTATTTTGTTTCTCACTGCATTTATAAAGCTTATAGAGGAATCTGAAAGCATATGAGATATTTGGGCAGCCACCCTGACCAAAAACAGGTTTTTTTCTATTGGAATATCAGACTAACATGAGCAAAAGAGGTGCAGAAGCTGGTGATCTCAAACAGTTGAAGAAGGGAGAGTAAACAGTTCTATAACAAAGTTCTACTATGAAAAAACAGAACCACCTCTCTCTCACCTCTGTGAGTTTACAGTTCAAGGGATGGGAAGGGGCTGCCAGGCAGTAGCCACCTTTTATTGCAGCTTCTTATGTGAGCCTAGATGATTTCCAGGAAGATACCAATATGCTGCTCCTGCATTTTGCTTCCACCCATATTTACAGGAGAAATCAGAACTATACTGAACAGAAGAATAAACAGATATGGGGTTCCACAGAAAAAGACATGAGTCAGTCAATTTCATGATACAGCTACCACCATGGAAACAGCCAATCCAGTTTAATTCCAATCTATTTATTTTTTTATTTGATCATATATATTCCTACCCTTTCATTTGTCTTATTCTGAACCAGTATTAAAAATGCTGTCAAAATAAAAACACCGTATTAAATTCTGCTCTAGAGTTATTCAGAATTTACACCAATACTACACAGCACAGAACGTGAATAGGAGATCAAGATGCAGAATTTGTTGATGCATATTGAAGGTGTTTTAAAAAAGCTGCTCTAAAATGCTAAAAATGAATATCTGTACAAAAGACTATAATTTGTTTCTGCTTAAAACAATATGGCTGTATTAGTTTTAAGAGATGGAAAGGAATAAGTATAAACTTTAATCCTAAATATTGACACATTGTAAAATTAGGTCAGAAAGATTTGAGTTCAGCTTTTGTAAAAACTATTGCTTAAAAAAAAACCCACTAAATTTTATAAAATTACTAGCCTCTGACACAAACAGATATTTTACTCTTCATGTGATGCTTTAGAGAATGAGTTATTAACCGAGACCTTCTGATGGATAGACAGATACGGAGATTTCTGCCTTGAATTTCTCAGAGGAAAAAAACATTGTTGATTGGCACAGATATTCAGCTGCATAAATTGTTTTTTACATTGACCTGAATTAATCTGCCTTTTGCGAGCGCTTATATTTTCTGTATTTGTTTAATCTTGTGGCCTTGGTAAACAAGGAATGCACAAAATGGGTCAATGTATAAGAATTACCATCTATAGCAAATAAACAAGGTTACAAATTGTAACCTGAACAAACAGTTTCATTCATGTAAGGCTATGCATTAACCCAGATTTTCCACACAAATATAATCCCACATCATCTGTTTACTAGTTTGGGTCCAATCTTGTGTTAGTGCTATTGTTTTTTGTGGGGGGAGGGTTGTTTTGTTTTTTCGTTGGTTGGTTGGTTTTGTTTTACACCCACATTTCCCATGAGGATTTTGAGCATGCAAAGACTGCACAGTCAGGAACTATGAACTCTTCTAGTTTTTCGGATGTATCACAAATGTTAATTATTCCAGTGTAATCCGGTACTAATATTGGATACAATATTTATTACAAATGCTATTATAATGTATTATTGCAATTACATAGCAATTTAAAAATTATTAATATATATTTCTAATGACAATCTATAAAACACAACAGTAGTAAATTATTTTTATCCTAGATAAATTCTACTGCACATGATACACTTTCCACATTGCAACCCAAGTAAAAAAAAATCTCTGTGATAGCTACAGCAGTCTCTTTTAAAAACTCAGCTTTAAAGTACATAAATCTTCCTTTAGAATCGCTTCATTAAAACAACACCTCCCCCTCACAACATTTCATCTTTTTCCATGAAGGCGGTGTTCTAATTATATAACAACCATATAACAAAGCTCATTGTATAAATTATTGTCTTGGACTAGTTTATTATAAAGAAAAGCCTCAACTAATATAAAACCTAAACATGTAGCTAAGAATTTAGCATTAAAATCTGAAAACACATGAGACAAAAATACCAGGAAGCATGACTTCAAGAGGACTGATTTCAGAAAACTAACGAGCAAAAAAATACCAGACTAATATTTATCTAAACAACAGTAAGAGGCAAGTTACATTCTTTTGTATGCAAAACTATCTTCAATATAAATTGCCCCCAACATTTATAACTGTTGTCAATTCTCTTTTAACAGCAGATACTAAAAAAAACCCCTGAAATTGACAACCAAAACAAAGAAATATTTCAAAGAAATTTTGTTTCAGAGTATTACTAAATACCATTTTTAACTAAATCTATTATCCATACTGACATCAACTCCCTTGTATTAGCAGTTAATTGTTAAAGTATATAATACACCAACATAAATATGGAAAGGAAATCAAAGACTACTTACCAAGTTATGATTAGTTGAATTAGAATCATCTTCTGGGAATGGGATGTAAACAGCTAAGGCCACACAATTGGCAAAAATAGACAATAGTATAAATATGTCAAATGGTCTGAAAAATCTTGTTAAGGAATATATGGATTTTTAATATCTACACAATTCCAGTCTCATTCCACTCTTGATTTCTACATCTTACACTCACATTTTAATTTTTAAATGTCTGATTTTTTCATGACAATCTTTTGAGTGATGACTTTGACAACCAAGTTTTCCTCGGCATCAATTATATCACCAGAATCTATTGTTTTTTATCACAATGACATTAAAAGGCCCTCTTTTATGACAAGGAGCAGATCCACATTTATTCTGCCACATATTATTTTATATTAAAATCTGAGATTAACTCTAATCACACAATAATATTAAATCAATAAGTTGGCTATTGGACTATATAGTATACCTACAAATCTATGCACACACACCTCCCATTATCATTAATGGAAATTACATGTGTATATCAAGGGGAAAATAAATCACCTAGGGTGAAGATTGTAGTATGGGATGAAACAGAACTTTATCAGTTTTGCAGTGTGAAGGCTGGAAAGCTGTAGTGTGAGTATGCAGGAAGGTTCTGCACCCATCTCATGTCTATAACTGCTGCATTCTGCATCAAATCTGCTTCAGTCAGGGCATGGAGATAACGGTTTAGATAATCAGAACCAGTAACAGGGGCACAGTCACTTTCTGAGCAATTACATAGACTCAGCCACTATACACTTCCATAAAGACAGAAGATGTGCATGAATCTTAGTCCATGGGCTGGAATAGCAACAAACAGGCAGCCAATCACATTCCCACTATGAGCACAATTCCTCTTCCCCGCACAAATAAAAAGCTTCTGGAGTTCATCCATACATAGTTTATTTCCCTCAACATTCCATGTAAGAACCTACATCTCTCTTAACCTGCATTTTCTTGCTAACCAGGCCCAAATTCTGCTCTCAGTTATTATATTCTGAATCCAGAGGTATTTAACAGATTTGAACTCAGCCCAATAGAGACCAACTAATGGAGTTTATCTCACTTTATACCAGTGTAAATGAGAGCAGAATTTGGTCCATTAAATTTAATTTGTAATTAAATTATGTTTCAAAAAATAACTTAAAAGAACATCTGTATAAAAAGAGTAGTATTGGCCATTGTGAAATTTTTATAGTAACAGCTCTCAGGCTGGAGAGACTGAAGTACAGTAGTACATTTATTTTGGCATTTAACACTTCACTTGCTAGCAGAAACATTTACTATTAAAGGGAAATTATCTAGGTTGACAGGCCAACATTTTATGTCCTCCCAAGAAAATGATGTTTTCTGTTTCAAAATGTTACTTGAGATTTATATATCTATATCTAACTAGATAGATAGATAGATAGATAGATAGATAGATAGATAGATAGATAGATATAGTCTTCCAGAGCCATACTTAGGATTTACAGGGTCCTATGCAATACTATTAAACTGGTGCCCCTAAACCTGATGGCAGCTGGGGGGGGGGACAATTTTTTAAAGAGGTGATTTTATAATATTCAGCAACATACTAATCAAATATTTTTAAATAAAATTTTAAACTAAGGGCCTACAAATTAATAGTTCAGAAACTGACTGTATATACCAAAGGTTGTCAAATGCCTGTTAAATAGCTTCATTATCACTTGAATGGCTCTTTCACAGGTTCAGTGTTCTGCTAATAAGTCTGAAAAGCTTTTTCACTCTTACGTTAACTAGATCCTCTCCAGAAGAAGCAGAGCCACAGAATAGGGATAGGAAGAGGCCGATGGGTGGACATTTAGACCCAGTGGTGCCCCAAATTTTCAGGTGACCTACACAACTGTGTATTCTGCATATGGGTTCTGCTATTAACTCATCAAAAGAAATATTAAAATCCCAGTCACAAGCCATCACCACTGTACCAAGAAAAAACAACCAAAGCAAAACATACCTGCCTTTGTGAATATATGCTAGCAATTCTGCTCTCTCATCTATGACTATATAGGGAACATATCCAAATATGTGTTTTGACTGTCAATATGTCTTAAAAGTTCAGCTGAATCATGTATCACAAACTACTTGTATGTGCTTAGAGTGAATCTCCATCTTACCTCCTGTCTCTCTACTTCTCCACGAAGTAAGCATTATTTTGAAAGGACTTCTATATTTGGGTCACTGGGCCTAGTGGTAATGCAGCAAATTGCTGTGAAGAAGATCTAGGCTTGACTTCTTGCTCCTTGGGCATATAGCCTTGGAGATACACAGGGCAATAGCCTGTGAGAAAGAAATACTTCATATTACTCAAGCAATTATTTATCTGCCAATTAGAAAGAAACATTGACAGGTTTTGTGCCATCAAGTCTTCCTTCATCAGAATGATCATGATTGCAACCTGGGGATTTGATGGAGGAATCTGAAGTAAAGGAAAGTATATGGAGGGAGCAATGGGGGAGGAATGAGGGAATAAGAGATGTCATTGTGGCTTCAACATAGGTATAAAAAAATCCACATGACAGGTGAGGAAGGAAGGGGCTATCTGGATTGCCAGATGCATCAGTCTGCCTGGGACAAAGTAAATAAGAAATGTATTTAATTTTCAAATATATAAATATATAACCAATATAACTATCTTTTACAAGGGCATGTTCAGAATATTCTCTAGGGATAAAATGATTTGAGAGTGTTTTTCCCAGAGCAAAATAGCTGGGGAACATACCAAACCTGCTACCCTGCTTTTCTTTGTACATTTATGTTTCAGATATTTAATTAGAAAAATGAAATTCCCTGTGATGTTGACATAGATTAAGGGAGATGGTCTCATTTTGATCAGTAAGGACTTATGTATATAACTATCATTAACATCAATTAGTTTTACATATACATACAAGTACATCAATATGTATTATCTCCCCAACACTTAAAAATGCTTCCACTGTCAGGAACACTATTATTTTAAAGAGAAAAGAAAACCTAAAACCTAAAACTTTGCAATACACCATTTAAATCAATGAGTTCATACTTACACATGTGTATATGAAAATTAATTTAATATTTTTAAAAAATTAAAGACTGTGAGATTGCTACTTATTGCAAATAAAATACTAAATGTAACTTCAAATCCAATACCATGTTACTTTACAACAAAAGAATCTAAATATTTTTCTGCTCCTATTCCAAGGCCTCATTGCTTTTTTGTGCTGTCCTGGATTGCATGGACATTCTCTTTGACACATTTGGAATACTGAAAGAACAGATGGTAAAAACAAAACTGTATCAAAAGGATACTTCCATTCTACAAGACTAATGCAGGCTCTTCGTATTGGGTTATTGAGGGATAAACAGAAAAGGGCACGGGGTGGCCGACTGTTAGATGTATTACCCTGTTTTTTGCTCTTGGCATATTGCTGGCGTTTTCTTTGGGACAGAGATCCTACAGGTTGGGTTGTGGTGGTGCTCATAGTTTGGGCAGCCTTGGCTTGTCTAGCAGCATCAATTGCAGCTTGCCAAGATAGAACAGTTTGCTTGGATGGTGCTGAACTGTTTGACTGAACAGCTGGTCCGTCACCAGGGAGAGGAATTCTGGTGCTACTTGCATAGTTTGCCTCTGCAGGAAAAAAGAAGTCATTTAGTTTTAGGTTTTTTTTACATTCAAATATAAACACAGTATTCTAGATAAAAAGAATGGAGGCATTTATAAAAGTCCTGAGACTCAGATGTTTCCTTTATATACACACATACCTAAGAATAAGAAAAGTACAGGAATCAGTATTATAAACATCAGTTTAATAGGACTATCAAAATACATGCTGACAACAAAACACGGTTCATCCTGACCTCCACTTAAAGCATTTTACTGGAGTTTTCCAAATTGGATGACAGCTTTACACATCTTCATACTTATAGCTAACAAATCCTATATTTTTTGTGACTGACTTTGCTAAAACAGAACAGTGTTCACTATTTGCCCATCCTCATCAGTTTGGTTAAAAAAAAATCCTAATAGTTTGGGGTATTTTGAATCATTTATTTTATAAATAATAGTTAACATTGTTTAAAACACTGTGAGAATTAAAAGTAGTCTTGTCAACAAATTAAATACTTTACTTTTCTGCATTCTTAACAAAAGGAAACTATATGGACACTTCTCTCCAATTAAAATTCCAACAGCCTTTGATGATAAACACTTCCAAAGAGTCCGTATCCTCCACTTTGTAAATTACCACAGTGAAAACCCTCCAAAACCTTTTAAAGAGAAAATAAGATACATGTTCAAAATAATAAACCCTTGAAATAACCCCATCTAGGTGGTCAATAGGGAAGGCAAAACAGCTCTACATAGCAAGGATCTTTGTCGTGCAAAGCACAACAGCAGCAAAATCTAGTGCCAATGGCACCTGTAAGAAAGCAATAACATCCTTAGCCCTCCCCCCAAGTAAACTCAAAACTTGAAGATGTCTGATAGGAAAAAAGATAGTGGGTTGGCACAGGATATGCGCTGGAAATTAGGAAAGAGAATGACACTGGGGTGATCTCCCAGGGCAGGAAATAGAAATATTTTCCCATGATCATTCATCTGGCATAAAACAGATAAAAGTTCCACTTGCAAAAGACTATACCACCATCTATCCACCCACCCTCAACAAGGCACTAAAAAACCTGCCCTATGCACATGTGGGCACCATGGAAATAGGGATAGCACTGGGCCTCAGCTGCTGCTCTACTCCCCTTGCTTAACTTTGTGCTGCTGCCTTTGAGTGTATGTGTG
>JANRFK010004440.1:18939174-18969194 GCA_030068395.1 Apalone spinifera | reverse complement strand
TATGATTAAAACTCTACTATCTACACAATATACATAGACGTAAAATGTAAAAATATCTTGGAAACCGTAGCCATTCAGCACATCAAAATACATAATAAATAGCACATTTTATCTCTGAAGCAGACGACTTCTAAAAAATTGTAGACCAGTGTTATTTTACCCATTACAAAGATAGCTTCCCCAATTATCACCTCTAATATCATTAGCTCACAGACATTAACCTCGACCCCTCATTCCCCCTCTGTTCTGAAATTTGATTTGTCCTTTTTATATGTGTTCACTTTTTTTGATTGTATCCCTTTGGTATATATGGTCATGCCAATTTTATTCCACAATTTGATCTGAGGAAGTGGGTCTGGTCCACAAAAGCTCATCACCTAATAAACCAACTTGTTAGTCTTTAAAGTGCTGCATAGTCCTGTCTTTTGTTTCAGCTAGACCAGACTAACACGGCTACATCTCTATTACTATTTAACATTGCTTTATTTTTATTATATCATTTTAACATTGTTTACTGACTCATGAATTAAATGTGCAGCATTAAATTGATGCTTTAGAATGTTTATTGGCTAAAGTAGTAAATGATGAGATTGTGAATAAAGAGCCTACAATCAGAAAAACTGAAATTAAATTTCATGTCAGCAATACTAGATATTGCACTTTGTACTGCTGAGACAATGTCCTTCCTTTTATATTTTAAAGGGGTGAATGGTAGGCTGCTGATATACTTATCATCAAGATGTGCGTGCATACCATGGAGTTTGCTGCAAAAATGCCTTTCAGAATCAAAACATTTTCAAAAGTAACTTTCATCTAGGTATCTGTTCTCCCTCCCCCTTTTTGGACCATAATAAAGGAGTCATGAAACCATGGAGGAAGCATGACATAGAATAGTGTAGAGCTATAGTCCATTCATGCAACAAGCTAGGATCTGTTGAGTTAAGGACTAGATTGCTTTCCATCTCAGGATTTGGCTAGCTGGAAGGCACACAAATCTGTTCCACTGGGGTAGTATCCACTGTTTTCCACACTCCCAGAAATATTCATGCATTTTCCACTTTCTGCACACTTGTGCACAATGCAGGATGATTTAATCATGTGTATCATTTCACCAAAACTTTGGCCACCTCTGCAGTAATCTGCAACATTTGTTTAACAGTACACAGTAACTCTCTTCACAACAATTTATAGCAGACAAATAACATCAAATTGAAATTTGTTTGGGAGCTATGTAGGCAGAACGTAATTTTATATTCTACAGGGAGTTAAAAAAAATACAGCTAATCCTCCCAAATCAAATAATTCTTTTCCATGCTATAGGCCAGCTGAAATTAATGGCATTCTTTCCATTTGTAGCCACTTGTGTGTATAGGGAGATTCTGCATGCATAAGGTCTCTGTGCAAGTAAGGACTGGGTCCTGGGCTTGCAGGTCTGGGTCTTTTGCTGGTATATATCACATATTTCGTTCTAACATTTTATAGAATTTCAGCTATAAATTTTATCTGTTGTTTTCTGAAGACTTATTTCCTTTCTCTTAAACTGAAGGTAGTGCTGTCATTAAAAATACAGAGCAGTTGTTACAACATTTTTTGTAAAATGAAATAATAACAGAAGCTTAAATATAGTCAATATCTGTAGTCCTTATGTCAGATCATAGATAACTTTCTGATGTCAGCTTAACTAATGATGACTCTTTAAAGAACCTAAAATAACACTTGTCATTATTAATATAGTTTATAGACAGCTATGAAAACTGCATATTTTTTAAATTCATGTAAGTAAGCTCTAAAAATAGATCATGAATGATTAAATGGGTTTTAAAATGCATAAATTTGCCAAATTGTAAAAATATATACACCTTTCAGCTTTGTGCTCTGGTATTGCTTTTACCATACTTAAAGCATATACTCAATGTACAATATGTAAGAAATCTTCCATAAATAAATATTTTTTATTTATTCTCTACTAGAATTATGTAATATGTTACAAAAAATAAAGACTTTTCTTGCCTGACATAGCTGGCCTTTTGCTAATTTGATTAAACACAGTGAATCAATATAGGATCAAATTGAATTCTGTTCTTCTTTTCCTTATTTACCATTTGGAAAAAACATGCAAAATTCAAGTAACATACAAAACATAGATTTTATAGCCTAGTAATTCTCAAATAAGGTTACAAGATAATATATATTTTGAAATGTTTAAATTGAAAAGAAGAGAGTCATGTTAAATAGTGCCGGCTAAGGATCTGTCATGAGTATCTTGGAACAATTCTCTCATTTTGAGAGCTTGGTATATAGAAATTGGAACAATTCAGTAACAGAAGTGGCTGCCTTAGTCTGCTTCAAAAGAAATTAATATGCAGACTGTTGGATAACATGGATGCCTTTGTTATGGATGATCTGATTTTACATTAATTGTGCACCCAAAACTTCCTATGAAGTTTCTGAATGGACAACATATGCAAGACTGAGTTCTTATTCTAAGAAATAAAGAAAGGCATCATAACAAAACACACTGACATTTTTTATTTGCAGGCTAGGGTAGGGACATTTGCTCATCAAAACCAATGATCTAATTAATAAGTATTTACTGGCAATATAGGAGAAATTCAGCATATGTATCAAATGTAATACATATGTAAAACAATATTACTAACCCAAATGGTGCTTTAATTCTTCCTCATCTTATTTTGGATTGAGTGGCTTTATTTATGGTTTTTACTATATATATAGTGATGTGTAAACCTATCTATTAAATTTGTATCAAGCTTCATCACCACTGACTAAATTCAGTTCCCATTAGAGACAATGATTATTTTGCTAGTTATTTCACTGGGAGAGGATCTGATCCTAAAGCAGTAGGGACAAATGGAAACATATATTACATTTTTTACTATAATTGTATTTTTGAAACTGGATTTATTCTTAATACTTTTGTAGGTGAGAGTGGAGAATATAATATACTTTTGAACACAAAAAAAGTCTGCCATTTAACTGAACCCTAAAACATTATTGTAGTCACAGCAAATTGCTAAAAATGTTACAAACTATGGTATCCTGACTAAATTATTTGACATGTTGTGACATGAAAATACATAATAAAATTGGCTAGATGGATGTCCCTGGATTCAGTCACTCAGTGATACACTCTATCTTCTTTCACGGATACCCCTACCTACATATATTGTTCCCTCTATCTCAGGGGTTCTCAAGTGTGGTCCGTGGTCCACAGTCACCTTATAGGTGAGCTGTGGCTCAAGGCTCAGCCTCCCCCTCCCGCCCACAGCAGGGAACCCACACTGGCACTTCAGCCCTGCCCCCCCATGAGGTTTGAGCATCAGCGCTAGCTTCTCGTTGTGGGTGGGGGAGCCCCAAGTTTTGTGAGTGGTGTAGCCAGGCATGTGGGGGTAGCGGATGGGAAGCCAGGTAACCACCCCCAAGCCCATTCATGTCCAGACCCTGCACACCCACCCCCTCACCCACTCCTCAGTCTGCTCATGCACCCAACACTATACACCCCCAGCTCACTCCTGTACCCTCCCTCCTATGCACTGCCCCCAACCCCAGCCCACTCCTGCACCCAGTAGAGCCAACAGCCACTGCAGGCCTCGGGGCAAAAGGGGGCTGGCTCTGCATCCCCAGAAAATGCAGGACTGAGGGCAGTCAGTCCTTAGTGCTGCTTGGACTGTGGCACTAGGGCTCCTCCCAAATCCTCAAAGCCATGTCAAGTGGCACTCCCGCAATAGTTCAAAGAAGCTCTAGGCTCCTCTGAATGATCGAGCTCCAGTGTAATTGCCCCCTCCTCCACATCAGTGGCCTACCTGCACCCTACTTCCTGCCCAGATCCCCCATCACCACCTCCTCCTGAACTCATTTTGTCATCATGGGTCATTGTTTGGTGGGCTGTGGAAAGGTTTGTGTTGAGCGGAGTGAGCTACAGGCCAAAAAGTTTGAGAACCTCTCCTCTATCTGCTTTTGAAGCTCTCTGTATCTCTTCCTGCTAACATGCTCTTCAATCTTTGTGTGAAATCAGCACCCCATTGAAGTCAAGGGAAGTTCTACCATCAACTTCAACGGGGCAAGGATTTCATTGTTTCTATCTCCAGATTCCTGTATTGTGCTAGACTCCTTTCTCTTCTTTGGGCCCTCTGTTCCTCTCATAACTATGGTCTTAAGCTTTCTTCACAATTTGCTCCAGTGATCTCCTCATTACTAGTAAATAACTAGGTCTAACCGTATTCCTTTCTCTTACTTCCCCACAACCTCTAATATTGCTCATTATGTTAAATTCATGTGTTAGTTCCACTCACTTGGGGCTAGGATTGCCAATTTTTGTTGGATGTATTCTTGGATATTTCATTACATGACATAATCTTTAATTAAAACTTCATCTTTAATTCCTGGAGACTCCAAGTCCATTCTGGAAGTCACTAGGAGGCCTTCCACTGGCTTTGGGAGGGCCTACAGACCTGCGGGGTCCCTGGACTTGGGGGTGGGGGGAGGAGCAGCTTGGCAATCCTGGCAGGGATGGGGCCTCAGGTGAAAAGGGTATGGCTGAGTCAGCCTTCAGCACCACCCAAAGTGCACTACAGCCTCCCTCCCTCCCCCACAGACAGCTTTTATCACTGCCCAGAATGTACCATGTGGTGCCCCAGTAGCAATTTAAAGGGCCCTGGGCTCTGGCCACTGCAGTTCCTGTGGTAATGGCAATGTGGCTGAGAGCCCTGGGCCTTTTTTAATCAACCTGCCACAGGTAAACTGCCCCCTCCCCATTGGCAGACCTCACTGGCTTCAGTGGGCATTGGATTAGGTCCTGAGTCAGAAAGAATTTCCAGATATTTTCACCATGCGACCTAGATGATGCCAAGTGGTGCCACCAGCACTACATCATCTTACATTTAGAAAATCTATACTGAGAGAGTGCAAAATGTTTTAAAATATTTGTCAACATGAAAAAATTTCAAACTGGTATTCAAATGAGTTCAAAATTTGCTTTAAACGGTTTAATTCCTATTTTTAGGACTCTGTAAAGTGATGATTTCACAGATGGGCAGCATAGCCAGCTCCCAAACTAAATTATATTATAGATAATTGAGCTTCAAAAATGTCACAGTAAAATAGATGACTCACAATATTGGCACATATACCTCAAATAATCTAATAACTTTTATGAAAACAAGATTCGTGTCAGATTATGCAGAACATTCTGATTGGGCTTCTACCAAATCTTAATACTTTTTCGAATAAATGTCTGACAATCACCTATATTGACTTAATAGTTCATGCAAAACTATATATGCATGACAGACAGAATTCCTTAGAACTGTGATTTTGCACAGTAATAAATACTTATCTTTCTGTTACATAAGAACCCTCAATAAAGTAATACTTACTTTAGAAACATACTTTATGCATTTAAATATATACATAACAGATAAAAGAATATCATTCCAAACTCGAGGACCATATTATGCAAAGTTTAAAATTAACATTATTTTTAAAAAGACATTAAACCATTTAAATCTAGTTTAACTGCCCCATAATCACAATCAGATCTGCCCCCATTTTATTATTCTACATCTGCAGGAACTATGTCCATCCCTCACCCACATATCTTTGGATAAAAGAACTATACAGCATATTTGTAAGGTTAACAAATCCAGTCTCTGGCAGACCCAGGGGAGAAATGCATTCCACAGATGAAATGCACTTAAAATGAACACTCAGCCAGCAGATTCTTCTCTTCTTTATCAGTAAAGCAACATACACAACAGAATATCATTGGAATCAGTATTAGCTCTAAAACATGAATTATTTTTTCAACCATACCCACTGTATTTATATAATCTTTATGCTTTAAAAAGATACTTGAATGTTAAATAAATAACAGTGTATCATTAAGAATATATTTACTGATGCTTACTATTTATTCTGAAGTCTCATAAAATATAACTGTTTATTCTTTTATAAGTTTTAAACATATTATGACATTTTAAATCTACATTAATGGGATAATTTGAAGTCCTTAATTAAAATAGCAATACTTTGAACTTTTAAACCATATTTTTTTCCAGTATCTCAAAGTAGTTCACAAATGTGGGCAAATATAATTAGTCCTATTTTAAACATTGAAAAAATGATCCTGAGAGATTAAGTGATTTTAAAAAACCCACATAGAATAAAGAACAAAATAAAGGTTTCACAATTCCCAGCTTTAGCCATAAAACACTAGGAGGCTTAGATAGAACATTCACCTTTTGCAAAATAGATGTCTAACATCTTTATCACATTTCCCTGCAGAGTTGTTCCCAAATAGATTAATATTCTATCCCAAAAACTACACTAAAAAAAGATTACTGTTGCACAGTTAAGCACTCAAAGGTCAAGAAATGCCAAAACTAATGTTTCACACACAACCTTAATTTTGCCCTCTTGTGTGTGTACACTACAGGGTTTAGGTACATTATCACTTTTTTTAACATGTCTTTGCTTCATTTACTGTGCAGGATAGTGCATGCTCAGTGAATGCAGTGGATGTATTCTGCATTTAATGAATCAATCAATCTGTGCCTCAGTCACTGAATACCATCACAATTGTACAACATGAGTTGGTAGATACTAATACAGATACACTCCCTCTCAGGGAGTGTATCATATTTTTGAAAGTTCGAATATGGTAACCCTAGATAGGAGGCAGTGCTCCTCCATTTCCACAACAGAGATTACAAAATTTGGCACACACAAAAAAAAGGGCGTGAACCAATATAACATCTCCTTAATCTGGATCTAACAGTCCCTGGGAAAAGAGAGCTTTGTTGGCTCTGCTAACTGAGTCTCAATGATTAGAATGTAAACAGTTAGCCATGTCACATATTTGGTATTAGCACCCAAGATTCAACCAGGTAACCACACTGTCAATACAGAGCAGATCTATCAACTGAGACCAGAGGCAGTCTCTATGGCTAAAAGATTCAATTGGGAGACACTAGATATGATTCTCTCTTGCCCTACACCTTGTGTAGGCATTTGCACTAGCGAGTGCAAAGTAGGTGTAACATGCTACCAAACCAGAGTGAAGATCCTTCATCAGAATATCTACCATCTGTTCTGTGGGCCCATTAGTCACACTAGTCCTATTGATTTCAATGGAATTACTCATGTGACTATGAATTATTGCTGGATCAGGCCCTATATAATTTATAAAATGAAAATGTGATGTAGTATCAAGAATAAAAGATATGAAGACAGTAACTTTTAAGATACCTTAAGCACAACTCTCCTGTCCATACTATGGTTCGGGGCAGCCACCCCAGGTCTTGATCTTTTATGAGCCATGTGGCAGTGGCAGCCAGAGCGGCCTGGCAGCCTGCTGTGACACTCTTCCAGCCCACTGCATGCTTCTCTGCAGCATCAGGAAGCAGAAAAGCCCGGCCCTGAGGCACTCTGCTTCCTGCCACTGCAGAGAAGTGGGGCACAATGGGTTGGGAGAGAATGGTGGGACACAGTGGGGCAGAATAGGTTGCTGGGCCATTCCGGCTCCCTGCTGCCACTGTGCCAGAACCCCCCCCCCCCACCCCCTGTAATCCTCTGGGCCATGTTGCTTGGGGGATTGGGCAAGGAGGTGGGGCAGGGCAGAGCAGGGGCAGGGCTTGGATAACGGGTGACACGGGGCAGGGTCTGCAGCAGGGGAATTGCCCTGGGCCTCATGCTTCCTTCCAGCCCTGACCTTAAGTGACAACATGAAGAGTATCCGCAAGAGCAGATTCCAACCTGTTCTCAGAAAATGTCTTTGCTTTTGCTTTTCAGATTAAATGGTCACTCAGTAAGAAATCTTTACAGTTCTCATATTTGGTTTAAAACAAATTCTGCATGTCTAAAATCCACACTTGAGCTATGGTCTTAAGCAGGCCATTAAACACATGCATACTTGCCTTGATGTGGTTATATATATTTCAGAGATTCTTTCTGACGACTTTTGAATTCTACTGGATATCAGGATTCTTACATTGCTAAACAAATGCACAAGTGTTCCTCTACTGAACATGATTTATGCAGCTGGCAGCACCACAATCTCCAACATGATGGTGTAGGGAAGCAATTCTCTTAAGAGCACTAAGGGGTGGTGTCATTAGTTTGAAGAAAATTCCAGGCAACAGACCAGTGATACTTTGGCTGTTAATAACAGTATTCACTCAGCAGTCAGATGCATTTGTCCTTATGATTTCCAGTCTTCCATGGAGCTATCAGAAAGCCCTAATACTTTCTTTCTCCACAGGATCCATCCTCATCTTGGTGTGCTTGTGCCATGATAAATGAAATGCTGTAAAATAACTGAAACATTTCCAATTCTGCATCATATAAATATTTCTGAAATAATTAACAAACTCCTCCTACATTTTTGCTTCCCACAGCATGCCCTTGAAATGAACTGAAAACCACTCAGTGCAACCAAATCTTAATATTCTAAAATCAACTGCTTTGTACATCTGCCTACTTGGTGCAATTCAGTAACAGCTTTGAACCTATGTGTATACCTTGGAATTTACATCCCAATATAAGGTGCTAGTTACCAAAGAAGCATGCATACCAAGATGGATATTTGCTTGATATAGCTGGCAGGTTGTCAACACATGCTGCAATTACAGCTACAGTAAAGCTCTTTATTATGCATGCAAAGTAAAACTTAGGCTCAGGTGGATTATGTCTTGCGGCTTTTTCAGTTTGCAATTGTAGAGTGATTCTTTCAAAGCACCTTTTTGTGTGGAGACCTGGCCATGAAAAACATTGGACATTAATGTCTTCAGTAATTTAATATTCATGCTGAATTTTTGCCTGAGGTCTTTTTTTACTCTCAACAACTAAAGGGATTATTCTTCCAAACGATTCTCAGTAAATTTGGCAAGATGTTCCCATTTCAGCATCAAAGAAAAGTCTGCATCATCAAATAAGAAACTAGAGATTATGGCTATGAATTATAGCAAGAGACCAGACAGTGAAGCCATATAAAATGTTTAAATTGCAGCAAGGAAGGTTTAGGTTGGACATTTGAAAAAACTTCCTAACTCTCAGGGTGGTTAAGCACTGGAACAAATTGCCTAGGGAGGCTGTGGAATCTCCATCACTGGAGATATTTAAGAACAGGTTAGATAAACACCTGTCAGGGATGATTTAGATGGTGCTTTGTCCTGCTGTGAGGGCAGAGGACTGAACCTGATGACTTCTCAAGATCCCTTCCAGTTCTAGTATTCTAGTATTCTATGAAAATACAAAGGCATAATCTGTGTTTGCTGTTCCATAGAAATATACATTTTTTTAAAATCAGACCACGATATAGCTAGTACATGATCTCAACATTTATGTCCAACGTCTGGTCCATCTTGTCTATGCTCTCTGTCTGTATCGTGTACTGAACCCCACAGGAGAGCTTATTTATGTGCATATCTTAACTCTAAAGAGAAACCACTAGCCTCCTCTATTCTCATAGGGTACGTCTACACTTGCTCCCTAGTTCAAACTAGGGATGCAAATGTAGGCGACCAAAATTGCTAATGAAGCGGGGATTTAAATATCCCACACTTCATTAGCATGATCTCGCCGGCGCATTACTCCGCTCAACAGCTGTTTTGAAAGTGAAAGTGCGCACTGGGACGCGTTAGTTTGAACCAAACCCCTTGGTTCGAACTAATGTTACTCCTCATTTTTTGGAGCGCACACTTTCACTGAACTGATTTTTTGCAGCATAAATACATGGGAGAAGTGCTTAGATACCACATTAATTGGGGCTACATGAAAATTACACAGACAGACAGGTATGCTTGCTGGTGTACCTGTGGTATACCTGGATATTTTACAAATTTTACCAACCTTACAAATACACGCAAATGGTTGCCTGTTTCTTCCATCCTTTGTATACATCTAGCTCTATCTTCAGATATTCCACATCAGTGTTATGCAACTCTATAAACAACACTTGTAAAATTATGTCAAAAGCAAAAACTTTTGGTTATGGCATGTGCTATCTAGCAGGTGATAGAGATGAAGGGTTTTATCACATTCCTGATGCACAGAAACCTATCACACCTCCTGATACACAGAAACTCATATGTGTGTGTAGACATGGCAGGCTGATTTGACCAAATATTCTAGTGAGTAGCAAGTGCTGAAGGGCAGATTCTGCTCCCAAAGGTCTTTTTTTCTGGGAGAGGGAAGTTCTAAAAATGCAGCAAATCACCATCAGGCAAATATATCTTCCTTCTTTTCCTAAAGCACACTGCTCAAATATGGTTTTGCTTCTTGTCAATCAAAGTTCACATCTATCCAATCTGCATTTGCTGCATCAATGGCTCCACCTTCTCCACTGCTCAAATAGCCTACCATGCAGCAATGGCTTAGGGGCAAAGGCTGAATCAGAATCACTGAAGCTAATCATTGATGCTTCCCCTAAATAGGCAGACACTTCAATATCATTGACTTGAGCGGATGATTTGTATACTTCTTGCAATCCAGCAACATCTGAAGTTGGGTCAGGGAAAGAAAGAAAAGAAATCAGCAATGATGATGCTATTCAGCCCAATTTTGAGGATGATGTGAATAATTGCAATTAGTATGACTGGGTCCTCACATGGCTCCACAGACCAATATGCCTGGTTGTGTTAATTGAGCTGCACATTGCTTCCATGTCTGTGCCGTGCTTCCAGTGTCATAATGCAGTTCCTCTAGTCAAGCATACCCACCCGTATGGCCTGGTGCCACACAAAATGATCAGTTGCCAGTTGCTCAAAGGTCAAATACAAAATATTTGTCTTGTGCAGATTTTGTTTCAGAGCATCTCTGAAGCGTTTCATTTGCTCTCCATGCTTAGGTTGCTAGAGCTTAATTCAGATTATAGAATTTGTGGAAGTAGACAAGTCTTAAGCATACAAATTATATGACCAGTCTATCTCAACTGGGCACAAAGCAAATGACCCTTGATACCAAATGAATCAGTTTTTGCCAAGACTTCCATATTGGATATCTAGTCATGCCATTTATGCTCACCAGTCACTGTAGGCATTGCAAATAGAAAGTGTTAAACTACTTAATGTGGCATTGATAACAGATTCATGTTTCACAACTGTAAAGCAATGTTCTGAGGACAACAGTATTATAGACAAAGTGAAAGTTTATAGACAGATTCCATGTAGCTTCCAGATTTGGTGATAAAGTTGATCATATGCAGTGCTGGCATTCCTAATTTGCACATCCATTTTGTGATCAACTGTCACTTCATTATTTAACAAGCTGCTGAAATAAGTCAACTGTTTTGGGTTAGAGCACGATACTTTCCCAACTTACTGGTGAATATTGGTAAAGTTGTTGAGGAGCTAGCTAGTACATAGCCTTGTCTTTTGTTCAGCTAAAATTATGAGCCAGTGCAGCAAAGCTATTTGTTCTTCAGAGTGTGCCACCAAAGCACAATCATTGGCATAGAATGGGTCCTGGATCAATGCTTTGTTCATCTTGATATTTGCACATAGACAAAAGAGACTGAATAGCTTGCCAATATGAAAGCATATAAAAACACTGTTTAAAGAGCCATGGAGGACTTTCTCTAGCATCACACAATGACAAATAAACCGAAAATAGTAGAAGCAAAAGACACATCCTTGCTTCACCACATTTAACACTAACTCTTCCGACCATGTCTTTGGGTAATTACCAAACAACATTAATATATTTGTCTGGACATCCAAATTTAGCTCTCAATTTCCAGAGGGCAGTGCAGCTGACCTTGTGGAAAGCTTTGTTTAGATCAACAAACAAGATGTACAAAGGTTGATGTTGTTCATGACCATGTCCTGTAACTTGTTGGATGATGAAAATCATTTAAAAGACCTTCATTGAACACAAAAGCTGCACTTTGACTCAGACAACTTTGTTGATAATTTGGGCCAGCAACCTGCATGAGGACCAATGCAAGAATCTTACCAGAAACTTAGAGCAAGCAGTTGCTACTGTAGTTATCACAGTTCATTTTTAAGCTTTTGTGCTTATAGATAGTGACAATAATGGCATCCTTCAGTTGTCACAGTATGATTTCTTGAAGCCAGACGTGAAAAGAATTCCAGCAGAATTCCAATGAGAAGATTTCCTTTGTGTTTGAAAATTTCAGCTGAAATGGCATTGGGACCAGGACAATCATTACTTTTCATTGCTTGAAAATCTCAGAGGGGTAGCAGTATTGGTCTGTAACTTAAAAAAGAAAATTAAAAAACAATAATGGTCTTGTAGCATCTTAGAGTCTAACAAAATTTATATATTTTGTTAGTCTCTAAGGTGCAACAGGATCACTGTTGTTTTTTAAGTTTTTTCATTGCTTGGACAGCCTTCAGCACTTCAGCTGATATGCGTGGTTAGGCAAGTGCTTTAGATGTAGGTAGTTTGCAGACATTATCCAGTGACTCATCAGAGATACTCGATAGACAATTAAATAATTCACTAAGTCAGGGGTTCTCAAATGTCATTGCACCACTACCTACTTCTGACATCACAAAATCACTATATGACCCCAGGAGGGGGAACCAAAATCTAAACTCACCAAAGCCTCTCCACTCTGGGCCAGGGGAGAGGTAGACAGCCCAAAGTCCAAGAGCTTCAACATTAGGCAGAACACCTGTAGCCTGAGCCCCACTGCCCAGGGCTAAGCCCTCAGGCTTCATTTTGGCCCTGGGCAGTGGGCAGGGTTTCCAATTCTCCAGGATGCTCCAAGAATAGAAGACTGATCTTTAATAAAAGATAAAGTCATGGAATCTCCAGAAATACATCTAACCAGCCCCTTGTCCCAGCAAGCCTAAGTCAGTCCTGGTGTCCCCATTAAAATGGTCCTGCGACTCACTCTCGGGTCCTGACCCACAGTTTGAGAATAGCTGCACTAAGTATTCATACCACCATTGGTGGATGGCAGTGCAATTTGTGATGACAAATTCTCTACCAGCACTTGTTACTAGTGTCAAGGCAGAGTAAGTAGGGCCACACAGCTTTGACTGCAACAGAGAAGTCTATGGTGTCATGTTTTACAGCAAGAACCTGAGGTTCATCTGCTTTGGGGTTAAACTAGGGGTGGGCAATAAGTGGCCCATGAGCTGGATGCAGTTTGCCAGGGATAGCCCCAGGCAGGCTGCCAGACACTTTATTTACCTGGGCATCCACAGGTACAGCTGCTCGCAGATCCCATTGGCTGCAATTCACCATTCTAGGCCAATGGGAGCTGCAGGAAGTGGTGGCCCAGTTCGTGATACTTTTTGCAGCTTCCATTGGCTGGGAATAGTGAATCATGAGTCAATGGGAGCTGTGACCTACCATACCTGTGAACATGCAGGTAAATAAAGCATCTGGCAGCCCTCCAGAGGCTAACCCTGGCAAACCACATTTCCTGTGGGCTTTTTCCACCCCTGGGTTAAACCATATATTTCATATTTGGTGGAGTATGTGTTGGAGAGTGTTGCAAGCTATTTTATGTCTGGCTTTTTTCAATTCAGAGAATGGGTCAGCTAAGTGCAAGTTATGCACTTGCCATAAAGCATCAAGATGATTTGACTTCAGGTATCAGAGGGGTAGCCATGTTAATCTGAATCTGCAAGAACGAGAAGTCCTGTGGCACCTTATAGACTTAGGGTATGTCTACACATCAAAGTTAATTCAAAATAACAGCCATTACTTCAAATTAACTGTAATAGCGTCTACACAGGCAAACCGCTATTTCAAAATAAATTTGAAATAACGGAGAGCTTATTTTGAGTTTGGTAAACCTCATTCTACAAGGAATAACGCCAAATTCAAAATAGCTAATTTGAAATAAGCGCTGTGTAGACACTTATTTCGAAATAGGGGGCCTCCAGCCCTTCCCAGTTTCCCCTGGTGGCCACTCTGGGCCAGACCAGATAAACTCCTCTCCTCTCCCCCAACCAGGAGCCCTTAAAGGGGTAGACTCTGGCCATAGTGCATGTGCCAGCTACAGGCCTGCCAGCACAGAGCCAGCAGTCACTGACCCTTGCCCAGTGGCCCCAGTATGAGCTGGGCAGCCAGTGCCAGCCAGTTGTCCCCCCGTGCAGTCCCCTAGCTCCCAGGAGCCAGCCAGGGGCCGGAGACGGTGGGCACCCTCCTGGACTAGTGCGGAGATCATGGACCTAATTGAGGTTTGGGGGGAGGCCTCCAATGTCCATGATCTCTGCACTAGATGGAGGAATGCCACCGTGTACGGCCGCATAGCTGCCACCAAATGTCACATGTGCACCCAAGAGCAGGTGCGCATGAAGATGAAGGAGCTGCGGCAGGCTTACGCCAGGGCCACTCAGGGCAGCTCCTCATCAGGGGCAGACACCTGCCCCTATTTTGATGCCCTGGACAGCATCCTGGGGGGGTGGGATGGTCCGTGCCACCCCCGAGGCACCGATCCGGGAGCCAAGGGCCCTGACCAGGGCGCGGAGGAGGAGCCGCAGGAGCCACCACGGAGAGTGCCATGCCGACAGGACCCCCGAGCTGTCCCAGCAGCGGAGTCACCAGGGTCATCTGGGGAGGCCACACCAGGTGAGTGCCATCACTATCCCCTTCCCGGGGGAAGGGGAGGCAGGGAGGGAGACCAAGAACCGCGCGCGCCTTGCTTACCATGAATCACGCAGCAACCTGTAAACATGCGAGCACGTGCAGTGCCACCCCTGGGTAGGTGGCTCCAGCTGCCTGCCACAAAGGGGCCATGGCCCATTAGCCACACTTGTGTGTGAAGAGACATGACATGCTCCTGACCCTGGGGCAGGACACAGCAGGACACCCTCCCTTCACAAGCTCCCTCTACACAGAGGCAGGGGACATCTCCCTCCATGTCATGCAGGGCACGGTCATCCTCACCTCCCAGAGGGGGGCTGGGCTTCACCCACTGTGTCCTCAGGGAGAACTGACCACTTCTCTTGTTTCTCCACAGCCGCACCAGCTGCGCATGCAGGGTGTACCACCCCATCCAGAACATCCTCCCGCACCCGAGGGCTTAGCAAGTCCACCTGAACACTGCAGAGGTACAGACAGCAGCACCTGGTGGCCCTGCGAGCCCTGCACGCACCTTGGAGCACTGGGTGCAGGACGACCGGGAGTTCAGGCGGGAGCTGCTTGCCCAGGATCGTGCCATCTGCAAAAGCCTTCAGACCCTGGTGCAGAGCGTGTGTCCCTTTAAGCACAGGCCTCAGAAAGCCTCAGGCAACAGTCACACACAGACACTCCTGACCTGATGCCCTGCCTGACCTGGTTCCGGCCGGCCTTAAATCCAAATCAGTGTCCGCTCAGTGTGGACGCGGTATTTCAAAATAGAAAAAGGCTATTTTGAAATGCATTTTGTGTGTAGATGCGTTATTTCGAAATAACTTATTTTGAATTAACTATTTTGAAATAAGATATTTTGAAATAACGCTGTAGTGTAAACATACCCTAACAGATTTATTGGAGCGTAAGATTTCGTGGGCAAAGACCCACTTCATCAGATACATATAGTGGAACTTCCAGAGGCAAGTATAAATATACAGGCATAAGAAAAGAGTTCCAATCTTTTTTATGATATTCCAAGACTGTTATCACTGAACCAAACTGCATGACAGTACTTTGTATATCCAGGACAGTCCACAACAGTATCACACAATGTATCTATTCATCACTTATTGTTAGAAGAGTTTTCAAAATGGTAGCTGTGTTGAGGACTGTTCAGCAGTTAATGGATTTTTCAGCCAGGCAACATTTGAATGCTTAATGGACTGGTTTGTATGCATTTTTGGTCCAATAAAAAGAGAAATCTTTGATCAAACAAGAGGGTGGTCAGCTCTGCATAGTTAGGCACGCATCTCATAGATCCTGCTGTCAGACCGACACATAGCCAATCAGACATCAATGACACAAACAAGGGTGCATCCAGGTCATTTTATTTTTTCAAGGGAGCCAAAAGATAGTGTTTTTGATCATTAATTGGTACGCGACATATGCTGTCAGAAAATGTAAGCCATTACTGTTCATCTTGCCGACACGATGTTTGCCAAGCATACCACATCACGTGGTGTACATAATCAGCAATACTGTAATAAAAAATGAAGAGGGAAAGGATTGATGTTGATGACTAAGAATGTTAAAAAAGCTTAAAAAACTAGAAGGTATATGACATGTTATAAGAACACAAATTCTAAAAAGGATAAAGAGGATTATGAACCGCAGCTGAAAGGGTGTTAAAAAATCCCTAATTAATGCAGCTAGAATTGACAAAAAGTGAAAGATGCCCATAAAGTGAAGAAAAATCAATAAAAAAAATCTCAAAATGCTTAAGGAGGAAAAGATCAAAAAGAAGTTAGCCACTCTGCTACTAACTGAATTAGTACAGGAGAGGTCTTAATAACAATTCAACTAGATATTGCTGAAAATGTACATGATATTTTCTGTTAGCTATCCACAGGGGGGGAAAAAAGGAGACATGCCAGAAATGTAAACACATTTTCCAGGGGATGGTACTATAAAAATAGGATTTCATTATCAATAACAACAATATAGATTGTGTACAGTGAAGTCACCAAACCGGCAGATAAAGTTGTAGGGGCTAACTTGATTGAACCAAAGACCTTAGAACAGGGATGGGGAACCTTTTTTGGGCCAGGGGCCGCCCACTCACAGAAAAATCAGTCGGGGCGGCACACAAGAAGCAAAAAAACAAAAACAAACCCTCACTGACATGGCCCCTGACTGAGGAGAAAGACACTCCCCACATTTCCCTCATACACCAGAGCCCAGCCTAGTAGATTTTGTGTGCTCCAGTCCTGCAGTAAGGTAACTGGGGGGCTGGAGCACCACTGTGGGCTCCCCAATGCTGGGGTGGGCCATGAGCCTCAGAGGCTGGATCTAGACAAGCCGGGGACCGCATTTAGCCCCTGGATCTGAGGTTCCCCACCCGTGCCCTAAGAAAGAAACCCAAATACATATTGGGCCAATAATAGTAATTTTGCACATACAGCATAGGAACGATTTGATGGACACAAAAGTACTTGTAGGCACCCTTCACTAGAGAAGCTCTGAACTTTACTGGGAGTGTTTCAGTTAGGACAATTCTGAGTGCGGCAATCTAGCCTTAGAGACTACAACTCCCATGATGCTTTAAGGAAAGAAAAGAGGCATTTGCAAGTAATGTAGGAAGAGCAAGGGGTGGGCTCCATTTTGGGAGAAGAGATCTGTGGAGCCAGGGGAGAGACTATTGCTGTGCCTAGAGCTGACACGGGTGGGCCTTTAATGGCAGCAGTGTGAGTAACCTCATCTCTTGTTAGGGAAAGTACTTGCAAGAGAAGGGGCACAACAGAGAGACTGAGGCTATGTCTACTCTTGCCAGTTTTACCACAAAAAAATCAGGCTTTTGCACAAAAAAACACACTAGCATTTTCACTGGAAATCCACATATGGTTCAGAAAAGGGCAACAAAAATTATTAGAGGTTTGGATCAGGTCCCCTATGAAGAGAGATTAAAAAGACTGGGACTTTTCATCTTAGAAAAGAGGAGACTAAAGGGGGATACGATAGAGGTCTATAAAAGCATGACTAGTGTGGAAAAATGAATAAGGAAAAGTTATTTACTTGTTCCCATAACATAAGAACTAGGGGGTCATCAAATGAAATTAGTAGGTAGCAGGTTTAAAACAAACAAACAGAAGCTTTTCTTCATGCAGTGCATGGTCTGCCTGTGGAACTCCTTACCAGAGGAGGTTGTGAAGATCGGGACTTTAACAGGGTTCGAGAAAGAACCAGATAAATTCATGGATGTTAGGTCTATCAATGGCTATGAGCCAGGATGGGTAGGAATGGTGTCCCTAGCCTCTGTCAGAGGCTGGGAAAGGCTGACGGGAGAGGGATTGCTTGATGATTCCTTGTTCTATTCATTCCGTCTGGGGCATCTGGCATTGGCCACTGTTGGAAGACAGGATACCGGACTAGATGGGCCTTTAGTCCGATCCAGGATAGCCATTCTTATGGTCACATTGTGAACTGAAACTGCTAAGTTTCAGCAAAAAAAAATCAAACCACCCTAATGACAGCCTTTTTACACTGATGTGCCTTTACCAGTCTTGATTGCTTTTACCAGTCTAATTGCCCTTCAGAGGTGTCCCGCAATACAGAGTGGACGTGGCTGCTCTTTGAAACCCAGCAGTCCTGCCTGCAGGTATGCACTCTTCCCCTTTAGCTCCATTCTGACAGCCAGTGCTCTAGGACACACAACAAATTATTGTAAAATGCTCTTGCTGCTTCCGACAATGTGAACAGAGGCAGACGGACAGAATGTGCTGCGTGCACACGCACACACACACACACACACACACACTAACTATCACTATCTCTCTTTCTCTCTCTCTCTCACTCCTGCCACAATAATGATTTGCTTTGTGTCCCGGAGCAGTGTCTCATAGGTGATGCAAGTCCTCCATATGTAAACATGCTCTGATGTTTGGGAAAACAATATGAACACAAACCAGCACTTTTCTTTTAGTGCTTTTGTATCACCGATAAAACTGACAACAAAAAACCTTTGCAAATATAAACATAGTCTGACTCTGATAGAACCTAGAGCTGCTGACAATTGCTGAGACCAGCACCAATCTTCAGAGCAGTTGTGAAGCTTGCTGTCCTCTTGAGATTTAAATTAGTAGTGACATTTCATCTTAATCTGTTTTACCTTGTTTCTTTAAATTGTTAAATAAAGATGTGTTAACTCTAATGTAAGTATAGTGGATGTTTATTATTTATAATTGGTATTTTTGAGTTAGACCCATGTCACAGATTATTACTGGTATTAGAATAAATTTCTTCCTGGAGGTTCCCAAGGGTATGTCTATAGTACAGAGTTTTGTCGGAAAAACAGCCATTTTCCCGATAAAACCTGAGTTACGTCCACACTGCAATTGTGTTCTTCTGAAAGTAAATCGAAAGAACAGAGGGGGGGTTTCTGGCATTGGTAATCCTCTTTCTACGAGGAAGAGCTCTTTTGGAAAAAGGCATTTGTAAACGAGGAAGAAGAAGCTCTTTTGCAAGAAGAGAAAAGAGGAAAAAGCACAGGTGCCCTGGTGGCCATTCCGCCCATAGTAATCACAGCTTACATGCAAGATAGCATCCATTCATTGTGGACACTATCTGTCGAAAAAGCAGATCACTTTTTCAATTTGCTTTGGCAGTGTGGATGCTCTCTTTCAGAAGTTTTTTCGGAAGATTTCTTCCAGAAAAGCTTCTTTGGAAAGAAGCCTGCAGTCTAGACATAGCCTGAGTGTGTACAGAGACCCGCCTGGTGGGGGCACTGCCAATTTTCAATTCTATTAGGAGCAGGGGACTGCATCAGAGGGTGGATAAAGGATTCCCACATATCCAACATCACCACAGGGATTCTCAGGATCTCCTTTAATGTTAACATCAGGCACTCAGGCACATAGGTGAGCATGACTTGCTCTTAAGTAATCCAGGGAGGAAAGCAGGGTTATGTACTTCATATAACTTCAGCTTTCAACAAAATATTGGGACTAGCCAGGAAATCAGAGATGAATAATTCTAACCCGAGTGGCAGGAAAAATCCTAGCAACATTAAAACATGAGACCACAAAGCATGCAGTTAAATACAAAGGAATGCAATTTAATCTATATGGTTTAATAAAGAAAAAAATCATTGCAAATGTGGTCAATTTCTGAAGGAGAAAGTACAGAGAAGCAGCCAAAGGAGAAGCAGGGGACTTTAATTTCAAACATTTAAAAATTCACTTTGAAGAACAGATAAAGTTAACAAGTTAATTAATACAAAATAGATAAAGAAACAGCCTCCAGTAAAAGAGTGGATTGAGGAAGTGGAAGATGGTAGCTTTAGAATTGGGTTTGACACTTTCCATCTGTTTGTAAGATTTGCAATACTGATGACATAAGGCCATAGACACCTAAATGAATATGTATTCATACAGTCTAGAACAGCTTAATAGAGTCTTACTATGTTAAGTGAACCCATATTTTGGCAGAAAAAAGGACAAAAAGAACAATATTCTGTATTAAAAGTGTATTGGGATAATTTTCAAAATGTGGATTATTTATTCTGCCTTCAGGATACAAAATCACTAACATCTGTATTTTACAGTATCAATACATCTGTATTTTACAGTATCCAAACATTTTTCTGGTGGATGGGGAGCAGTTCCCCTCCATCCCCGTTTAAGCGGTTAATCAGTTAAACAAGAACTTTGACCAGTTAACTGATTACAGGGAATTTTACATCCCTACTTGAGACAAAATACTTGAAGGGCATGTAACTATTTTGTAGGGCTGTCAAGCGATTAAAAAAATTAATCATGATCAATCGTGCTGTTAAACAATAATAAGAATACTATCTATTTAAATATTTTGGATGTTTTCTACATCTTCAAATATATTAATTTCAATTACAATTCAGAATACAAAGTATGTAGTGCTGATCTTGGACTCCGCGTGGTGCTGCCCCTTTGAAACGCCTGGGCTCCAGAGCCCTTTGAAATGCCACAGCAAGCCTGGGGTCAGTTGTGCGGTGCTGCCCCTTTGAAATGCTGCCACAGTGTTTCAAAGGGGCAGAGCTGCAGGGAGCCCAGGGTCAGCTGTGTGACGCTGCCCCTTTGAAACACCGCAACTGCATTTCAAGGAGCAGCACCACACAGCTAATCCTCGCTGCTCCTTTGAACTCCGGAGCTACGTTTCAAAGGGACAGTGCTTCACATGTAAAACACCTGTGATTAGGGTTGCCAGATGGTTTAACCAAAAATACCGAACCCTTCCCCTTCCCCCTCAAAAAAAAAACACCAGGGAAAAATTCTGTTGGAGGGAGGGGAAGAAGGAGACCAAAGTTGTTGAGCAAAAAAAAATAATTAAAAAATAAAACAGCATTAAAACAGCATGGCCCTTTCAGTGCATGCAGAGTCAGAATAGGGATAGGAACAATGGAGTGGTTGAGCACTAAGACCCAGGGAAGGCATTGCTTCCCCTTGGTCTTTAGGCTTTTTGCCAGCGGCCATTTGTTTTCTTGATCAAGCCAGAATGCAGCTTCCCTGCGGAACCAGGTTAGCAGAGGGGGGACGGGGTGGGGGCTGTCAGGGGCCTGGCGGGGGGGGAGGAGGCCAGGGGCTGGGCCCAGTTGCAGAGTGTGTCATAGGATTGCCAGGTATCTGGTATTTTCACCTCCTGGCAAGGAAAAAAACAGAAAATACCAGACATTTTAGGTGTCCAGTATTTTCGAAGTTTTTTTAACGGACAGGAGGCGAAAATACTGGACTGTCCAGGTCAATACTGGACACCTTGCAACCCTACCTGCGATTAACACAAGTTAATTTATTTAATGAATTAATTCAGGCCTGCGATTAACGCAGGCATTAATGCGCGTTAATTGACAGGCCTACTATTTTGTAAACCCAGAGAGACAAGTCCACTTCTATCTTGCAATTCTATAGCTCTCCAAAATTAAAGGTTTCCTAGAGATGCTGACCAAGATATATGTCTGGCATAGGATGAAGTTCCAAAAACTTCTTGTCCTGGGAAACTTCAACCTCAGTGTTGATATCACATCTAAAACAATGGCCCAAAATCTCTCCCTCCAACTCTGTACCCTTAGTTTCTCCTACAGGCAATTACTGGCCCTACATACACAGTGTGCCATGCCCATCATATAGGCATTCAAGAGCAATTTCATCTACTCCTGCCCACCTCCAGTGTCCTTACACACTCAGCAAAATTTCAAGATTAATTATATCAAAAGCTAACTTCTACACTGTATAAAGATCCACAGCAACATAGTTTGCCCTTATTATCCTCCATATATAATTAACCAATCCATCCCAATTTACAGCAAAACCATCTTGTGGGTGACTCATCCTTATAGTGCCATCTCCTCATCTGGCTTCTTGTTTGAACAATGCTAAAGTTTAATGCTTGGGAATAAAATTTCTTACCTACCTACTGACCTATATTGGCCTTTTCCTTTCATGAAATCTAATCCTATCCTGTGTTTCAAGTAGTGCTGAAATTAATATTGCCATTTTATTTGATGACTTGAGCTTATAGAGATTTATGCCAAAACAATTTTGGCCACCACCAGCATTGCTGATGTTAGCACAGCTTGGAGAACAATGTCAGTTAGCTAATTGCTTTACAGAACCATCAGAGGAAGTACGAAACTTTGAGCCAAATTTACTGCTAAGGTAAGCAAGCAAAAGCCCCTGAAGATATTTATTTCATCAGGATGAAATTTACTCTTCTGTTGAGTGCCTCTGCTTAAAAACATTGCTTAAAGGAGGCTCGTGTGGTACATAGGCCTTGTGCTGATCAATTGCACAGGGCTGAATATGATCAATTCCCTTTTGTGGGCACTGAAAATAGTAGCCATTACTGCTTTACAAATCTCTTACGGTATGTCTACACTGCAGCATTTTTCCAGAATAACGGTCATTATTCCAGAAAAACAATACTTGCATCCACACTGCAATAGTGTTATTTCGATGAAAAGTCAAAATAATGGAGGGATTTTTCCGACAGCGGTAAACCTCATTCTACAAGGAATAAGGTTTTTTCTAGAAAAGCTTTTTCAGGAAAAAGGTGTGTGTGGAAATGGAAGAGGGAGTTATTTTGAAAAAAGATGCCACCAGGAAATAACACAGGTGCCCTGCTAGCCACTCTATCCACACTCATCACAACTCTATAGTTCCTGTCTCCCAGCAGTTCTTAAAGCTGCAGACACCTGGAACAAGCCTTGCGACAGAAAGCCGGCCCTGGGAGCTGCAACTCACCATGCGGCTGCCACGTCCACACATCTGGGCACTATGTCCCAGCCACAAGCCCCCCAGGAACTCCACTGGTCCTCACAAGGAGCATGCATAGGGCTCCCAAGAGCTGCCAGGAACAGGAAAAGGCATGCACTGTCCTGGTCTGGGACGGAGATCCTGACCCTCCTGGAGATGTGGGGCAAAGAGGAGACCCTCCAGGATCCCGCTCCAGACACTGGAATGTGGACATCTACGGCTGGATGGCCAAGAGCCTGGCCACGGGGGCCACTACTGCACTCTGGAGCAGGTCTGGAGTAACGTAAACGAGCTCCGGCAGGGCTATGCCAGGGCCAGAGAGCGCAGCTTTCACTCTGGGGCAGGATCTCATTCCTCCCCCTTCTACAATGAACTGCACTGCATCCTGGGGGGTGGTGCAGCCCTTTCCCCACTCCTGGTGGTGGACTCAGGGATGGAGATGATTGTCGTCACTTGCCCGGGAGTCCCAGTCCATGAGGAGGAGGAAGAGCTGGAGGAGGAACTGCAGGAGGAGAAAGAGACAGCCAGCACGATCACCACCATAACACTGAAGCCAGTACGCTAGGGCCTGGATATCTCCCAGGCATCCGCCAAGGTCAGGAAGGGATCATCAGGTGAGTGCTCTTAGTTTTTCACACACACAGGGCAGGAGTGCCACACATGGCACACAGGCATGCCTGTATGCTCGAGGCACCACCCGCTCCCAGGGACAGCGCTGCCAGGTGCAGTGTGTGACCTGGGAGGAAGCCCAGGCTGCTCAAAGCCCTTCTTCCAGTGATGAGATCCCAGTGTGGCTGAACATGGGACAGGACACCTCTGGGTCCCTGTGAGGCAGGGCCCGCTGTCCAGGCCACACACGGCCTTGCTCCCAGGACATCACTGTCCTCTGGCCCAAGGACTGTTGCTCTCAGCTCACTGAGGACAGTGTCTCCAGGGATGACTGAGCACCTCTCTTTATTCTCCCCAGCCACACCTGCCATGACAGCAGGGCAATCACAACCAGCAGAGCCAGCCACCCGACCCCAGGGGAGCAGCAGGTGTCGGAGGATCTAGGACGACCTAGTGAGGGAGCACGTGTCTGTCCTCTGGGACATGCAGCAGATGCTGGCCCAGAAGGTCCGGGATGACACACAATGGTGGCCCCAGATGTGGACTGAGTTGCTGCAATAGGGCCGCAACATGTGCGCCACCATCCAGGAGATGAATGCCTACCCAGCTCCTGTCCCTGCTCTGTCCCTGCCCCCTCTGCCATGCCTGCCCCTGCCTCCCCTGCCATGCCTGACTAAGGATGTTAAAATGAGGTTAACTGAGTAGTCAACTAACCAGGGACTCTTGTACATTTCAAAGGAGGAATGCCGAACTCCGCATACAGCCCAGGGCCAGTGGGTAGTCCTGCTGATTCCAGGCTGCATGCGGGTGCCTGCTTTGAAATGCACAAGAGCCCTCAGCGGGCTCTTGTGCATTTCAAGCCATGGAGCCCGGGTTCAGCGGGGGACTCCCCAGCTGACCCTGGGCTCCTTGCAGCACTTCCCCATAATCCACCCCAGGATCAGCTGTGCAGCAGCTGCCCTTTAAAATGCCGCTTCTGGCGTTTCAAAGGGGCAGCTGTCATGGAGCTCAGGGTCAGCTCGGGACTTCCCCAGCTGACTCCCAGCTCCATTGCTACCCCTTTGAAATACATGGAGGTGGCATTTTAAAGGGGCAGCGCTGCACAGCTGTGTGACGCTGCCACTTTGAAGTACCCCTCCCCTCTTTGCTGCCTCTATCTCATAGAGGTGGGGGGGGCGGAATCGACTAGTCGAATAGTCAAAAGACTGTCCGATAAGCAAATGCTTATCAGATAGTTGACTAATCTTTAACATCCTTATGCCTGACCTCACTCCACCTGCCATGCCTGACCCCACTCCAGCCCCACCCCTTCCTATCTCCCTGTTCTCCCAGGACCTCCTCCACTTCTGAGGTCACCGGACACGAGATGGAACTACCACCCGAACCATGCGCCAATCTCAGCCCAAGCTCTGAGCCTCTCCTCCCCCATCCCAGGTACTTAGCCCCCCTCCTCCCTTGTCATATATAAGTTCTCAGCCCCCACTTCTCCCCAGTTACTTTTGTAAAAAAACCTCAGACTTATTTTTTGAACACATAACTTGTTTTTATTGACTGTACACGGAAGGGGGGGGGGGGAGAGAGGGGTTGTTGTGGGAAAGGCAAAGAGGGGCAAGACACAGGCCCCTAGTGGGGAGACCCTGAGGAGAGTTACTAGGGTCCTTCAGAGAAACTCTCCCTTGGGGCCTCCTGGATGTACATCCCCAGTTGATGGGGCTGGCGGATGTCAGCTGTGCACGGTTGTTCGAAGGCCCGTCCCTCCCCACCTCGGAAGGAAGGCTTCCCCTCTTCTCCACAATGTTGTGAAGAACACAACAGGCTGAGATTACCTGGGGGATGTTGTGCTCCCCCACATCAGGAGGCACCTGGACCATGCCTTCAAGCACCCAAAGGTGCATTCTGCCTGGATGTGGGCCCTGCCCAGGCAGGCATTGAAATAGTCCCTGCTTGAGTCCAGATGGCTGGTATACGGTTTCATCAGCCACGGCATGAGGAGGTAGGCCATATCCCCCACGATGCACAGTGGCATCTCAATGCCCCCGACCCTGACATTGCACTTGGGAAAAAAGTGCCAGCCTCCAGCTTCTGGTAGAGGCTGGAGTTTCTCAGCAGATGGGTGTCGTGTGCCCTCCCTAACCAGCTGACGAAAATGTCACTGAACTGTCCCTGGTGGTTGACCAGGGCCTACAGGACCATGGAAAAATATCCTTTGCAGTTGATATACTGGGCAGCATGATGTTCTGGGGCACAGATGGGGATGTGGGTTCCATCTATCACCCACCACATTTGGGGAAGCCGAGGATGACAAATCCAGCCACAATGGAGTCCAGGTCTCCCAGACGGATGACCCTGTGCAACAGGACAGTGTTCATGGCCCTCACTACCTGCTGAAGGAGACAAAGACACAAAACAGAGAATAAAAGGGGGTCCCTGAGCCCTTGGGAGGTCCCCAGTTTCCTCCCCTTCCTGTCCCCCACAAACACCGGAGGAGCCACTCCCTATTAAGCCTGCCTCCCCCTGCAGGGTTGTGTGAGGGTGGGACTGCAGAACATCCAGGGATGGGGCTTCCCCTCTACCCCCCAGCCCACTGCCGCACCTCCAACCACCCCTTTCCCTAGAGTCCCCCTTTCCAGTACTCCTCTGCCCCAAGGACTGAAGCCCGAGAGTGCCTTACCTCCATGAGGAGAGCCCCAAAGGAGGACTTTCCCCCACCGAACTGGTTGCCCACAGACCAGGAATTGTCTGCTGTTGAAAGCTTCCAGATGGTGACGGCAACCCACTTCTCCAGGGAGATGGTGGGTCGCCTCTGGGTGTCACGTCAACAGAGAGGGTGGGCAAGCCAGGCACACAGCTCCATGAACGTCTCCTTCCTCATGCAGAATTTGTGGAGCCACTGCTGGTCATCCCACTGCTCCATCACCAGCCGGTCCCACCAGTCAGAACTGGTGTGCAGCCTCCAGAACCGTCTCTCTACTGTGGGATGCGGTTGCAAGGGCACTGCTCCTGCACACACGCAGAGGTTCTCAAGGATGAGCTTGGAGTCGAGTTCATGCAGGACAATGAAGGCAGCCTGTAAAAATTGCTGCAGAAACTGCAGCATGTCAGTGTGGGGTCATCACATGCCCGGAAGCAGCTCCGGCAAGGAGTGCTGTGGTATCCTGAAGCAGGGCAATCAGAGCATGCACTGCAAATGCTTTGCTGTCCCTCCGAGTGGTAGGTGAGCAAGCAGAAGAAGCTGAGAAATAGCTGTCCAGGGGTGTCCCTTTAAGCATATATCTCAGCTAGCCTTAGACAACAACACCCAGAAGCAACTGCTGATCTAATGTCCTGCCTGAACTGGTTCCAAGTGGCCTTAAATGTGAGGTAGTGTCCAATCAGTGTGGACACTATCTTTCGAAATAGCACATTGTTATTTCATTGACTTTTTGCATGTGCATGCTCTCTTTCGAAATAAGCTTTTCCAGAAGACCTCTTCCAGAAAAACGTATTCCAAAAGAAACTTGCAGTCTAGACATAGCCTTTACAAACATCAGAACAAACTAAACACACATTTGAAAATCCTGGACCCATCAAAGTCAGTGACAGTGACTTCTATTACACTTTTAGATTGTTACAAAGCTGACTGAAATTTAATAGTTTTAGGGGGTAGCTGAGTTAGTCTGTACAGGATAAACTTTAAAAAAAACAAATAGTCTGGTAGCACTTTAAAGAATAACAAAATGTTATCCTCACAGGAGGGAAAAAATTCTGCAGTTAGTTACAGTAGTATATAACCTCACTGATGTCAGAAATCTGGTCAATGTCAATGGAATTCCATCAGTGCAAGAGACAACAGAATTTGGCTCAATTCCATTAATATATATCACTAATGTCCCTTCCTTTTTTGTCAGTCATTTAATTTCCGAGATTCAAAGATAAATGCTTTAGAATTTCTAGTGAGATATACAGTGTATTTTCCCATACAAGTATGAAGTGTGAGCTAGATTTGTCCATTTTTATTAGACAGAGTTGTACTTGCTTTTTATTTCAGATATATTTTAAACAATCTGCATTTTACGTAATCTCATTAACTAGTAGGAGAAGGTCAAATTCATATCCATCTAAAATGCCCACAGGAAGATCTCAAATTCTTTTATGGATAAAAATATAGAAAGCAAATCTCTACCAATGGTTTTACCTATACCTATATAATGCTACTAATTTGTGTTATTGATAAATATATTATAATAGGTTCATACCTCTAACAAAGAAGTCAATTATTCAGAGCAAAAGGTTGAACATATTTGTATTAGTTATTTTTTAAGTACGTAATACCAAATGGCTAAAAGTAAATTAGGTCAGAGTTATACATTACTTATTCCAAAGAACTATGGCCACACATTATAGGAGATTTGACAGCTACCTAATTTTAAAAAATATTTCCCTCAAATCATGCTGTAGTCCCTGATTTTGCTTCCATACATACTAATACAGAAAGAATGTGGATAATGTATGCACAATTACTAATATATGTGTTCTATTTCACATCATAGATATTATTTTAAAGTGTTTTAACAATAACTAACTAAGAATCCATAAAGCAATGTATAATGGGATTTATAAACTTGATTCTGAATATGCTAAAATCTTGCTTTCTGGATGGTCAAAATTTCCTCTCTACTAGACTGGTAAAATTCTACATTCTGTTCATTTTTTTTGCTAGGTAGCACAATTCAAATATATGGTCAAGCACACTAGACTGATGATTCTATGGTTTTCAGCAATTAGAGTCAGAGATTTTAAGGCCAGAAGGGACCACCACATCATAGTCTGACTTCTTCTATATCACAGGCCACTACACATCATGCAGCTGCCCCCACACCAACCCAACAACCAGAATTAGGCCAAAGCATTAAAACCCTCAGGAGTCTAAACAGCTGTAAAACTGGTTGTCAAATGATGTAAGTGGTGACAAAAATGTATAACTTTAGTTTAAAGAAGGAAAATCTCATCCCCCACAATACTTTAATTAATACTACAGAAGTTTCTTGTAGAATGTTATGAGAAAAATTCAAATAAATACCTTTATTTTATAATAAGATTATTTAAATATTTAAATCATAGTTTAAAACTATTCAGAAACCAATACTCCACTACTCAGGACTAGACAGAACTAAATGTATATAGATACACAGAAGTGTCTTGCTCAATAAAGAACTGGATAATTTAAGAAAGATCACAATCTTTTATGAAAAAAATTGAATCAGTATCATAACTTTTGTCAATTACGTAAGAGCCAGGATAAACATACATATTTAACTATCATAAACTATATATACTTGAAACACTAAGTATTAATAGCAGTAAGCCTACTGAAGGATTTACAGAAATCAGATGTGCATTCACTTTGTTTAATGCACTACAGGAAGGCACTCAGATACCACAGAGAACAGCACAGTATACAAACAGAATCAAAATGGTAACTCTAGGAGTTTGCCACACAGAAAAAGGATGAGCAGATCAATTTAAGGATAGGGCCAAAATAACCCATGGAACTGAGTCTCTAGTGATACTAACACAGATGATTAAATAGGCTGCTTAAATAAAACTGTTATCTTCTGTCTAGTACAGGGGTGGGCAAAAGGGCCTCCGCAGGCCAGATCCGGCCCACCAAGCGGGTTGATCTGGCCCATGGAGGCCTTGCCACTCCCCTGCCTCAGGCGAAGTTTCTTCCACCCTGCCAGGAACATGTGGCGCTTTGAAGCACCATGCATTCCTGGCAGGGCAGGAGGAGAGTTTGCGTGCTCCCCGGACCCTAAGCCCTGATTGGCCTGGGGGCAGGGGGAGCGCAAGAAGTTTCCTCCGCTCTGCCCCCGCTCTGTGAGGAGCGCACAGAACTTAGAAGCGCCATGTGCTCTTGGCAGGGCAGGAGAAGGCTTCACATGTTCCCTTACCCCTGGACCCTGATTGACCTGGGGATGAGGGAGCATGGGAAGTCTTCTCCCACCACCATGGGCATGGGTGCCTAGGTGGAGCCTGAGGGAGGGGCAAAGGGGCTCCCCCACCCTCAGATCAATCATGGTCTGTGGATGGGGAAGCCCAGAAACATTCTGGCCCCACCACATATGCTTGAGACCCTGCCCCTTCTGGAGTGGCCCCCAGCAAAAAATTATTGCCCACCCCGGTCTAGTATTTGTGTGTTTACATGAAGGTCTAATTCAGCATGGGTCATGATATACGAATACACTTAGGCATGGGCTTAACTTTAAGCATATGTTTATCTATTGAATTCAATGAGCCATATACGTGCATTTTTGAATCACTACTTTGATTTGTGTTGTAATGAAACAACTTTGTATCAAAGTCTCAAACTGTTTCATTACAGCACAAACAGGAGACACTTGGATCTAGAAAGAAGATACGTTTCAATCAGTATTAAGTAGCAGCTGCACTTAATGATTTAAAATGCAACCTTTAAATTTGTATTATGTCACAATATGACATATAATTAGCAGTAATGTGTGTAATTAGCATCATATATATAGTAGTCCAATGTCTGAGAGTCTGTAACACTGAAATGCTGGCTGTTCCCTCTGGGTGGTG
>JANRFK010004440.1:18915763-18935051 GCA_030068395.1 Apalone spinifera | reverse complement strand
CCCCAGCCTGTAACAATGCTTGGGATTCTTCCGTCCCAAGTGCAGGGCTCTACATTTGTTCTTGTTGAACCTCATCAGATTTCTTTTGGCCCAATCTTCTAATCTGTCTAGGTCACTCTGGACCCTATCCCTGCCCTCCAACATATCTACCTCTCCCCCTAGCTTAGTGTTATCTGCAAACTTGCTGAGGGTGCAATCCATCCCCTCATCCAGGTCATTAATAAAGATGTTGAACAAAACCGGCCCTAGAACCGATCCTTGGGGCACTCAGCTAGAAACTGACTGCCAACCTGACATCGAGCCATTGATCACTACCCGGTGGGCCCGACAGTCTAGCCAGCTTTCTATCCACTTTACAGTCCATTTATCCAATCCATACTTCCTTAACTTGCTGGCAAGAATATTGTGGGAGACTACATCAAAAGCTTTGCTAAAGTCAAGGTATATCAATCCACCGACTTTCCCATATCCACAGAGCCAATTACCTCATCATAGAAGCTAATCAGATTGGTCAGGCATGACTTGCCCTTGGTGAATCCATGTTGACTATTCCTGATCACTTTCCACTTTTCCAAGCTTCACCAGTATTCTCAACAGTGAGTCTTTCCTGGATAAAGCGCTTGCCACACGCCAATGTCCCAGAGTATTCCCTGCAATGGATTTTAGCTTGCTTTCTTAAATACAGCAAAATCATTACACAGCTTCTCAGCATGATCAAGAGGAAGCTGAGTTGTTTAACAAACCTCCAATTACAGGAAGCTAATTGACTTTCACTCTAGGGGTATGTCTAGACTGCATTCCTCTATCGGCAGAGGGATGCAGATTAGGCAGGTCAACATTGCAAGTGAGGCAGGGATTTAAATATCCCGTGCCTAATTTGCATTTTTCAACAGATCCTTTATGCTTCCTGCAAGGAGGTTTACAGGATCTGTCGAAAAAGGCTTTCTTTCTCAACAGATCCCCCTCTAGACTGCCGCTTTTTGCCAACAAAGTGCTGAGTCGGCAAAACACGGTGGCCATTTTTAAGCAAATTAGGTATGGGATATTTAAATCCCTGCCTCATTTGCATTGTCGACCTGCCTAATCTGCATCCCTCTGCCGACAGAGGGATACAGTCTAGAAATACCCTAGCAGTGATATGACCATTATAACATATCACTCTAAAACAAAGACACTCACAGGTACCCTTGACATAGTGAATAGATGTAGGATAATCTTCTTTATCACAGGCTAGATTCTACCACATATTATAGAATATGTTCTTATGGCCATCCCATGAGCGCAGACTAATAAAAACAGGTTCTAGAGAACAACAGCAGCAGAAACAAAATCCCTGCATGTGACTGGATATGTATTGCTTGGCTTGATTTGTAGCTCTAGTATACTTACTAAAACATATCTTCATAGATGTGGGTAGAGAGGTGGCTTTGGAACCTGAACTATAATGAGATTGTTTATCCTGTCACATGCGCACATGGAATATTAAGTATTCTGCACTAAAATGTGTTGGGGAAATTACCTGAGCTTTGGCCTTAACATGCTCTGCAACGAAGTATTCTGGCAACCTGCTGTACAGTGACAGCCGAGGACTAATTATTGGAAGAACAGTTAATGTTAACTAACCATTTATAAACAACCTTCTAAACATGAACAGGGGAGGAGAGATTACAGTAGATTATAGTACAGCAGACATAACGGGTAAATAAGGGTTTGACTCTACAAGCCATATCTTTGCACTGTCAACTCCCATAACTTCCATTGATTGCATCTTCCACGATGGGTCCTGCAAATATATTAACAGACATGATGCCATATCCTGTTTGTATAAGGCAAGAGTGACTTTGGGTCTAGCACCTAAGCAAACAGGTTGATGAGTAATGGAGGATTCTGAAAACAGGATTTGCTACAGAACTATGTTTAAACTTTGGGGACATAGTAGAACCTCAGAGTTATGAACACGAGATTTATGAACTCACCAGTCAACCACACACCTGGAATCAATCGGTCACCGCTGCTGCAATCAGGCAGCAGCTGAGATTTTTAAAAGCAAATATCCTACTTTGTTAAATGTAAATAATAATAAAAAGATCAGCATTTTTTCTTCTGAATAATCGAGTTTTCAGAGCTGTATTAAGTCAATGTTCAGTTTTAGACTTTTGAAAAACCCATAACATTTTGTTCAGAGTTATGAACAGTCCAGAGTTACAAACAACATCAATTCCCAAGGTGTTCATAACTTTGAGGTTCTGAGAGAATATATGACAGAATATTTACTACTAGCAGAGTTAACCAGCATTGCCTGGGACCTTCAGGGAAGAGTCTTGGGTGTGTGGCAGGGTGTGTGGCAGGGATGCAGGAGGCTGGGGGTCAGGGCCCTGATCTTTCCCCCCTTCTCCACTCGTAGCCTGATCTCAGCCTCCCCCTGCCCACCAGGGGCCTGTTCTCTCCCCCTGCAAGGGGCTTTTCACCCCACAGCCACCAAGGGCCTTTTTTCTTCCCGCCCCCCAAGCCTCCTGTGACAGACTGCCAGCTAAGCCAGAGCTCTGCTACTGTTAGCCTGGCTAAAGAGGCTGACGGGAAACAGCTGAGCAAGTTCAGGCCTGAAGGGCTATTAGAAAGCAACTGTGGGCCTCACTGGGAGAGGGCTATATAAGGCACAGCAAGGAAGCCAGGAGGAGGGGCGGGCAGGGCAAGGAGCCAGGGCTATGTCTACATTCGCTGCTTCTTGTGCAAGAAATATGCAAATGAGGCTAAGTGTGGAATATTGCCGAGCCTCATTTGCATATCTAATGAGCTGCCATTTTTGCAGAAGAGGCTCTTGCACCAGAAGGAGCTGACTACACTGCCCATTCTTGCACAATGTGGTTATTCCTGAAAATAATTGGCGTAACGGCATTGCGCAAGAAGGAGCAGTGTAGACAGCTCCTTCTGGCGCAAGAGCCTCTTCTGCAAAAATGGTGACTCATTAGATATGCAAATGAGGTTCGACAATATTCCCCGCTTAGCCTAATTTGCATATTTCTCATGCAAGAAGCCGCGAGTGTAGACATAGCCAGGGTGTGGTTGAGTGTGCTCCCAAGCAGACAGAGGAGCTGGCTGAATTGACTGTAAGCTTTGTACGTAGAAGGTGGTGGGAACTAACAATAAAAGCACGGGTGACTGCACCAGAAGCGTCTCTGTCTGATTTGTGGACCAGAAGGTATCCCAGACCGAGGGGCCTGAGTGGGGACTCTGCCACACCTCCCCAGTCATCAGGGGCCTTTTTTTCCCTCCCTTTCCCAGCCCTAATGCTGCAGCCAAGAGATGGCAGTGGGGGAAAGGGTTTGGGATGGGGGCTACTTACTCAGTGTGCTGGCAGGCAAGATGATGGCGCCCCAGCCCTGCTGGCCACTCTCTTATTGGTATGGCTGATCCCAGTGGACACTCTCCAGGATAGTTTTCCCCTGCAGACTCACTGCCCCAATGGCCATTCTCATATTACATGCCACCAAACAGCAGCCCCTCCCTTTGCATGTTATAGAAAACAATTCTTTTCCCAGGGCTTCCAGTTGTCCTGGCACAACCAAACTCTGACCTTGCTTTAAATTAGGAGAAGAGGAAGCTGCATACCCAATTTGGTGGCCCTAGCTCTTATTGTTTAAGATGAGTTCTTGAACAAATGGACTCTGAGACAGGCACACTCTAAAATATAGAAAGATTTAAATTCATTATGCAGAGCACAGATTCATAGTACAACTTGCTACACACACATTATATCTATTAACATTTATAGAAATTAAACTGTGGAATGGAGGTCCATATTCTGTCTTCCTAAATTAAAACCTGTAGGAGGAAAGCAGAAGGCCCATTCTTGGAATACTCCCTCAGTAGGGAGGGGCTTCAGGTGTTCACAGACAAGGCAGAAATGCACACTCTAAACTCTTTGATGAAAGGGACCTGCAGCCATATATAGAGAGAAGATGTCTCCATGTTGATGGCCAGTCCCTTTTCTCCCAAGACAGCTAGATTCCTCATGAAATATACAGCCAATGGCTTCCTCTGAGTCCCATACCTCTGCAAACCCACCTTCCTTGCCCCCTTCTGTGTCCTAATCCAGTTCCACAAACTTCTCATATAAATTGAAAGGAACATGTTTGCCATAGTTATTAGGGAACAATCTTACACTGTTAGGGGGATGGACTAGATGATCCAGAGCTTTCCCTCTATAATGTTTATGATTTTGTAGCCCCACTAGTGGTCAAGAGAGTGCTAACATATGAATGGATAAGCCACAAGTGAATTAAAGTACAACTGTAACGGAGAGTGAACTGTGGAGCATGGAGGAGGTAGAAATATGGAGCTCTGCGTATTATTCCTTTCACATATGAGCTGATGTTCAGTTCAGAGGGAAAAACACTAATGATGCAGCTGATGTCTTGTTAGAAAACATCTGAACCGTGACCAATTTTTCCTGACAAGAACTTGTAATCGGTATAAAAATGAGATGCTTAGTCACTGTAAAAATAAAGCCTAAATCAGTTATGTAAATTGAATCAATGATGGAATCTGGTTTTTCCCCCTTTTTTTAGTAAAGAAGAAATTTCTAACAAGTTGAATGAGCTGGTGCTTTAATAAGCTTCCATTTCTTTAGCATCAAAAGGCAAGTGAGAATACAATAGCTTGAGGATAAACAGTGAAATAAAACCTTTTCTTTATATTTTAAAATTCAAGGCATACATGTCTCTGCATAAGGCCGTGTGTGCGCATGCGTGACTAGCACAAAATATCCTTGACAATATTTAGCCTGTTACCATATGTGAATGAAGGGCAAATCTAGAAGACAATTTAATTTGACAGCTATCTTCACACAGTCCTTTCCTAAAGAGGCAGACATGAGTTTGCCACAGACAGACATAATCCTTGCCACAGAATGTAGATACTTGCTGGTCACATACCATAGACATTCAATTGATAAGAAGGAAGATAAATCAAACTGTTTTGGAAATGTTTTGTCAGTCTTACTTAGTAAACTAATAAACCATGGACCCAGATTCTAGCCAGCTAATGAGTAAGCACCCAAGATAAGGAAGTGGCTCAGTTAACTGCTCCATCCGAACTTGCATCCCTTGCCAGAGCCCCTTTGAGGAGCAGAGACCCCGTTTCCTTTTAGCACCCTTGTGGACACTAGCTTTCAGAAAAAGGGGGTTGAATGGGGTTGGCTGAGAACAGGGCCACATCACTGACCTCCTCTGTCCTTGGAGGTGGCACAGAGCAAGGAACATACCAGTTCCCTCTCCCAGGCTGGAAGAGCTACCATTCATGCCTTGCAAAGCTCCCAGGAGCAATTCTAACTGACACAGCCAGAGTTTCTCCTAGAGGCTCCAACTATGAAACTGCCCCTCTGCACTGTCCTGTCTGTCAGAGGGCCCAAAGGACATAGTCTTGACAAATAAATAATAAAAAATAATAATAAATATGTACTGTGTACATTTCATCCCAAAAGGATCCCAAAGCAATCTTCAACTGTATAAAATACAGCCTCACTGAAACCCTGCCGTATCTGGGATAAAAAGAGGCACACAAGCATGGAGCCTAATGAGAAAAAATGTGAATCGGATAGTTTTTAACAAAGATTCTGGGGAGAAAAACAAATTTTACAGAAGTGCCAGGGGATATTTATAAAATACAACCAATACCAACAAACTATTATAAAAACTATTATTTCTGTTCTTATTATGGGTTTCTCTACCTAGGCTTCTGACTTCCCCAAATACTAGGTGTACATATATGCATGCACATGCAATATATACATCACCCCACTACAGAACTATTAGTCTTCTCTCAATAGCAATTTTTGTTATGTATCATTTGCAGTTTGCTTCAATCATCCCACAAAAAATTGGTCTATATCCCTGATATTTAGAGAAGTATATATTTTCAGCTGTTTTCTGATACTTTCTTCTTATTTTGAAAATGTTGATTTCACTGCAGTATGATAGGCTTTATAAGAAAACAGTATTATATACACAGACGTGCCCCCATATATATAAACAATTATTTATCTTGTTTTTAAAAATTCTTTTCATGCTTAGCAGACATTCAGCAAAGTATCAAACCTCTCAACACTTCTCATTTGGTAGCCCAATGTCTCAGAAACAGCAAGAAGGGCAAAATAATAAAGACCTCTAAAATGTACTTCAAGATCCAAATTTTTATTATTGCTTATACAAAATTGTACATGCAATTCCCTGCCCTCCCTCCACATCATTTGTGTTTGTAGTTACTATGATTGCATGCATGACCAGAGAGACACCTAACCAGGCCTATCAGTCTTGGAGATGTTATATAACTGACTTTTCTGTTACAGTCCTTTTATGGGTTGTGTTCCCTTCCATCAGCACTGCAGAGTAGAGAAAGCATACTCTTGGATGGTATGTTGATTTAACTAGTATTGCTATGCAACACACCAAACAATCTCAGAGAATAATACTTCAGGATTATATATCCCTTTCCTTTAAACATTTCAAAGTGCACTACAAAGATTAATGAATTAAGCTTCAAAATTTTCCTGTGAGGGAGGGATGTATTATTCCCACTTTAAAGCTATGGACACTGAGGCACAGACAAGCAAAATGATTTATCCAAGGTCTCATTTGAAGACAGCAGGAGAGAGGAGAATGAAAAACATGAGTCCTGACTTCCATTCATCTACTGTAACCATGACCTATTGTACTACATCACAGAATCCAACAAAAGCTACCTAACAAATGAGTCACTTTGGCTTTTTCACAAGTTTAGTTGTCTGTGTTCCTTTTATATTCCAGCGAAATGTTATCAACTAAGCCCCCTAAATTCCCAGAAATTTGAAACAAAGCTTGAGCTCTAAAATGTCAAACATAATGAAAAAACCCAGAAAGCTGGTTACAGCCACTTCCGTGGTTCCCACTTTCAGAGGCATTGCAGATTTCTTTTAACTTCATTAATTAAACCTGCCTTAGAGGAGCATGCTACCACTTCCACTGCTGCTGTTCTCAACAGTATCCGTAGACTGATACAGTATCCTCAGAAGAATACCTCTTGGAGACTAACAGTGTTGGTATATTAGCTGACAATTCAAGAAATTGTTTGTTCTACTGAATTCTGTGGATGGCCCTGCTGCCCCTTCCTTCTTCATATAGCACATTCTTAAAAGACCAAAAGAGTTCTAGTTGAGATGAGGAACTAAAGAACTTGCACCATGTCTACTGGATAGAAGTGTGGCAGCAGTCTCAGTGGCACACCAGGGTAGCACAAAGCACAGTACCGTAGCAAAATGTGCTTCAGAAAAACTGAGGAGAGGCTGAGAATTGTATATACTTATGCTATAACTTCAAACTCAAGAGAAAAACTCAGGAAGGCAAGGGAGAAGGCTGCTCTGTTATGTGAAACAATCTTTCCTCTATGACATCAACATTGTTTCCATAGCAACCTACAGTGACGCAACTGAGGAGTCTGATGATTTCAGATGGGCAGCTGGACTCATAAGAAACAAGCATTCTTGTTTTATGCAAATGACCTTAGGTAACAGAATAAGCTACGCATAAGATTTATTAATAATAGATAAGCATACAGACAACCACAACAGATTCTAAACTGAATCAAAGTTTGTCATCTGAATTTGCCCACTGCTTTTGATAAAAAATTAGCCAAAATCAAAAAATGGCAAAAATGGTTTCGGTAGCATTGCTTATAATTATTAATCTGTATTTACAAGACATCTACATGTGCAGTATGAATCAAAATCAAATCTGAATTAAACCCATGATTTAACTGGTCTTACTCTTGTTTTATTCCCTCTCTTTTTTACATATCTATGGTCAGGTTTCTCCTTCATACTATACAGATGGTGCTGAATGTTAGTAAGTTGTTGGCCCATAATCATCAGTCATTTTTCATATACTTTCCTGAAGGTGAGAGGTCAAATCTTTAAGTGATATAAGTTGGCAAGTTTCAGGTAAAATCCTGAGAGCTATGTAGTTTTACAAAAGCTGAGGATCTGATCAAAAACTCCTTCTTTAGGATCAGCTCCTGCTCCGTCTGAAGCCAATGAAAAACACCATGGGAGCAGTATAAAGTCTTTTGTTACTGTGCTGTTAGGCAAACACACTGCAACTGTCAGGCAAGCTCAGTGCAAACACACTGGAAGGACATTTCAGTCTTGATCTAGCTCTGTTGTTACTTATTATTTGTATTACAGTAGTATCCAGCATGCTTTTGGCACTGCACACACACACACACACACACACACACGAAGATGCAGGGGGCGCGCGCGCGCACACACACACACACACACACACACACACACACACGCACACAAAGATGCAGCCCCTGCACTAACGAGCTTACAGCCTACCATGTCTATTCCTACACTAACTGCTGTTTCTTTATAGTAAGCTAAACTTTCTCCCTCTTTTCATTATGCTGGCAAACATGCTCTTTCTTCTACCTCAGAGGACACTGGCCTTCTTTTCCTCAATCATGTAGAACATGATGCAGTAATAAGGCTCTGAAGGGGCAAGCAGAATGGCAGCTCTGCAATGGGGTGTGGAATATCTCACAAGCAGTCTCTCTCCTCTGCATAGCTCTTCAACGTCTCCAGATTGCTAAAGTGGAGGGGAGCAGCTCCTAGCCAGCAGCCCTTCCACACCACAGCACAACTTGCTTAACTGTGTAAATGTTAAGCCATAAACCACCTGAATGATCTTCCTGCTCAACATGGGATAAAGGCAGAAAATAGCATTAAAGATTTAAAGTAAAGAACACAGCAGACTAAAATGAGAGCGGCACCATTCATGTCATTAGAGTGAAGGGTTTGTCAGCATTTTCATTATAATGCTCATTTCTCTGCTGTCACTCCAGGCTAAAATTTGGCAGCGCATAAAGCTCCAAGCACAGACATAATAAGAAGAGGGCGAAAAAAGAAAAGGAAAGACTCCAAGGATGGCACCCAGCAATACCATCACATGTCAAGAGCAAATAGGATTTTACAAATTATGAAATGAAGTTTCTTTGTGTATATTTTAAGCTAAAGGGGCATAACTCTCCTTTTACGCCTGTGGTGTAAGTCAGGAGTAACCACACTGAAAACAATAGAGATATAATGCTGTAAAATTAGTGAAAGAAGAGTAACAGGCCAAAGGAGAGCAAAATATTACTATGGTGATTTAAGTAACAGTAAAGAGTAAGTCAATAGATTGGGGGACAGAGAAGGCTGGCTACACCCGCACTCTCATTGCCCTGGAATCAAACACCACACTAAACAATGATGGGTTCCAAAGTGAGTCCCACTAGCTCGCAAGATTGCTATTCTGCAATATAAGGTATCTTCCTCCTTCCTTCTCTTCACAGCTGAAATTTGTGTGCCATAAATTCCAGGTGAAGGAGGAGCAACTATGGAACCTCAGGGGGTGAGTTTGTTGTCTGTTCATTTGTTTGTTGTGTGCTTGCTTGCTCTGGGCCTGGACTGAAGTTTGTAGTGTGGTCTGTTTTGGGACTGTGCGCTGAGCCTTGTGGCCTGGTAGGTAAGGCTGAGAACTTCCTAACAAGGCTCTCTCCTTTGATGCCTAACCCCTTTAGGATGGATGTTGGGCCTACTCAAGGAGAACAGGGGTTTAAAAAGCCAGATCCTAAGTAACTAGTGGGACTAGTGAACAGGAGTAGCACCCAAAGGCTACATCTAGACTGGCATGATTTTCCGCAAATGCTTTTAACGGAAAAGTTTTTCTGTTAAAAGCATTTGCGGAAAAGAGCATCTAGATTGGCATGGACGCTTTTGCGCAAAAGCACTTTTTGCGGAAAAGCGTCCGTGCCAATCTAGACGCGGTTTTGCACAAGAAAGCCCCGATTGCCATTTTAGCCATCGGGGCTTTTTTGCGCAAAACGGTTCTGGGTTGTCTATACTGGCCCTCTTGCGCAAAAGCATTTGCGCAAGAGGGCTTTTGCCCGAGCGGGAACGTCATTGTATTTGCACAAGAAGCACTGATTTTGTACATTACAAAGTCAGTGTTCTTGCGCAAATTCAAGTGACCAGTGTAGAAGGCTGGCAAGTTTTTGTGCAACAACTTGCCAGTCTAGATGCAGCCAAGGGAGTTTAAAAGGGAGCATGAGAGCCAGTCACACCTAACAAATGCACTCTAATCTTAAACCAATAATCCCCTCCCCCAAAACAAACAAATAAAAAAACTCCCAAAGAACAAACAAAACCCCCTGCAACAGTAAAAATAAAGCAGATAGAAATGGGAAATATCCAGTTTATTGCACTAAATGCAGAAGGTGCAATAAACTGGATATTTGCGTCAAACACACATGCCTGCTTCTTGAACAGGCATGTGTGTTTGACACAAGTAACTCATAGTAACCAGAGTGGCTGAAGTAGAGGAGTTAAGGGAGATACAGAAGCACATAGATGAGACATTCAAGGACACAGTTCAGATAGCCTCTGTGTGGTGGTGGAAGAGGAAAGTCTTGGGGAAAGGAGAACATCAAGCTGAAGCAGAGGGAAATGATCTCATAATTGAGATCCTCCCTCCAGTTCCACATGATGTCCTTGTTCTTTTCATACTGATGATACTTTTCCTATAGAGGGAAACCCAGTTATTAGGAAGAGATGGGTAACAGTAATGAGGGGTTCAATTATTTTTTATATATATATAGGTTTTGTGATGACCAGAACTGCATTGTGAGTTAACAGTCCCTAAATCTCTGATGGCCAAAAACTGGTACTGGATTACAGAAGATGGATTACTTGATAATTACCCTTTTCTGTTCATTCCCTGTGAAACATCTAGCACCAGCCACTGTTGTAAGACAAGATACTGAGCTGGATGGTGGATCTTTGTTTTGATACACTATGGCCATTTTTATGACATCAGAGATTTATTCCTAGCTCTATCATTAATTGTTGTGTGACTTTGGACAAATCATGTAACTTCTCTCTGTCTCAATTTCACCATCTATGAAAAGCAGGATAATAATATACACTTTGAGATGTGTGGTTGAAAAGTACTATACATGCAGAATATTAGTATTATCTTTAGTGAAATTTTTTCAAATATTTAAATTATCCCATTCTGCAAAAGCTTGCATAAACACTTGAAGCCCATTTTCAATATTAATAATGATGGCGAATTTAAGTTAGTTATGCAGCTCCCTTTTCAGCCAACCTTACTAGGGTAAAGCTCCCTGTGATTCCTATGAGAATTTTATCTGAATAAAGACTGCAGCTTTGGGACTTATCCTCTTGTTCTTGAGCACAGGTAGATCTTTGTAGCTCCACATAAGGTTCTGTTCCTGTATCTGAGTGAGATGCCATGCATCTTTCTTATGTCACTGGATTTGCTGATCAGACAAAGATGTGTATTCTGCTCATCACATGACAGCACAGATGGATGCAAAATAATTGCAGTATTAAAAACAGTCACACTCATATCCCCAACTTATTATGAGTTACACTCAGATTAAAGTTGGTAGCTGAGTAATTTTTGTTGTAGTTATAAAAAAATATGGTTGTTAATGTTGCCAATATAATATTATATTATACAATATAATAAACTTGTTAGGGATGTGTTTGGGGGGGGTTAAGGCTCCTGAATAATTTTTTGGCATTCAGTAAAATAGAGGAGAAAAATTGCTCTTTTTTCTGTTGATTTAAGGTTGAACACAATGGCTAATGAACAGAACTCTGCTTCCCTCCTTGTGATTGTGTTGTTGGAGAATGGCATGCTATTTGCTAAAGATACAGAACAAACATACCAGTCCATTTTCCTGGCGCACACAGTCTGCTTCCTTTGTGAAAAATACTGATACTGTAGAGATGCAATGATTTAGTGTGTCATTGTGCTAATGTAACAGATGGCACTTGGATGGAAAATGAATAAATGAACAAGGAGGGACTCACTTTTGGTTGTGTCAATATATGAGCTTTAAGTAATTCAGATTCAAAAGAGCTAATGTTGGGCCTTACTGATAAATTTGCTCTTTTTTAATGCTACCTAGTTTGTACTGAGATGTGAATTTAGAAAATACGTAAAAGAAAATTGTTGCAAGATTTATTTACACACAGTTAAGTGAATGGTGTGACAAAATAAAACTATATCTTAACTGAGGCTATCATTTTTGTCTGATGGGTCAGAGAATACCAATTACTTTACTTAACTCAACTTTGGACCTAAAGAGTTCTAATTCCAACACCGTAAATATTTGTTAAAGTCTACATCCTCCAGAGCAACTCTAAGGCCACATCTACACTGCAGCACAAAATAGCTTTTCCACGTCTCTTGAGCACACCCATTATTTCAAAATATATTGGGCTCACGTCCCTATAAACCTCATTTTACAAGGAGTAAGGGACATTTCAGAATAACGATTTGTTTTGAAATAAGTGCTGTATAGACAGTGCCAAATTTCAAAATAAGCTATTTTGAAATAACATCAAAATAAGATATGCAATTCTATGACAGAGAAATTCTAATGTAAGACAGAACCATAGGGAACTTAAGATAAGGGCCAGATTGTTGGCCCTGCTCTGGCAGTATGAAGCCAGAGATCTGTCCGATAAGGATACCTCAGGAAGGATGGACCCAACATATCAGTTCATATGCCACTTGCCCATTATCACAGGGGGAGGTGATAGAAAAGGGAATGAGATTGAGGAGTCCCTAGGTTTCACCAATCCCCACTTGCCAGAATTGCCACTTGGGAAACAAGATATAATATAAAGCTTCCTTTAAGCGAGTCCCAAGATTGGGGGAGTATTAAAATGGCTTAAAACCACCTTTGAGGCCACCACATTCTGGTCTTGCACCAAGTACAGCTTGGCCAGATGGAGGATCTGGCCCAAAGAATTAGATTCAGTAAAGGTAGGTAAATAAAGACTTTGAACATTGGACTACTGAGAGGTACCAAAATCAGTTCAAACCTGCTTTTGGTCAGTCTTTATCATACATACACAGCACATGTGCATCATAAAATAGAGTGGAAAAGCACATCTGAATGCCAAGATTAATGACTAATGAGAAACAGAAAAGCAAAGTCAAATCTCAGTACAATGACAGTTTTGATTAATCTTTATCACACAAGTTATAGAGGCATTTTCTAAAACATGAATGAGAGAGTTCACATAGCAAGAGACAAGCCTTATGTGACATCAAATATAAGGAAACCATGGAAACTTCTCTTGCCAAAATAATGAGCTTGGGTATTGTCTGTTGAAACACATCAAAGTGAACGTCAGGTTCAAAATTAGATGAAATAGAATTCTAAATAGTTCTGCAGAAACAAAAGCTGGCAGCACTAGCTTTACTAAGAGTAGCTGCCCTGTTAGGGTACGTCTAGACTGCAAGGATCTATCAGAAAAGCGCATTTTGCATATCTTTTTCCAATACTTTGTCAGAAGAGGCTTTTCCGAAATTTGGCCCACTTAGACTGGGCCAAAATTTGGAAAAAAAAAAAACCTCTTTTGAAAGCCCCCTTCTTCTTCATGGAATGAGGAACACAGGTGCTCCCAAAAAAGCATATTTGCTCTTCTGTAAAAAAAAAAAGGAGAAGAGCAAATGTGTTCCCTGAACACGGCAGAGTTTTTTCGGGATGCTGCCAGTATCCCAAAAAAAAACCCGCAGTCTAGCTGTACCTTTAGCTAATTTGGGGTCATGACAAAGAGCCCTGAATAACTGTGGGAAGGGAATTCACCCTGAACACTGATGTCTTTCTATTTCATAGCATAATTTATTTTAATTCTGTGTTTAATTGTATTGTTACAAATAACACAAAGCAAAACCTCCCTACAATAGCTTATTTTGGTGGGGAGAGAATTTAGAAAGAAAAAAAAAGAACCAGATAACATCTGGCACCTTAGTTTTGCTGTACCTTCATTAAGCCACCCCTGAAAACTCCAAGAAAGAATCAAAGACCTGGCATTCTTTCAAGAATATAAAATCCTCCAAATAAGGTGATTGTATTTCTTCTTTACTGTTTATATGTCTGGTGCTATACGCAGACACAGCCTCAGTCACTAAGACAAAATCCAAGGCAACACCCCCTTTCACTGCTCTCTCTTCTACAGCAAAAAGGCAATATATAATATTTATTTTTGTTTCCTTTATCTGTTTTTGCTTGGCATGAGCTAGGCTGCCTACATTGTAAAGAAATTCCTTTCCTGAACATTTTATAGCTTTGCTATTGTACAATGTGACAGCCAAACATTACAACAAAACTCCAGACACCCCCACCTTCCCTTAAACACTTCCCCCAGCAACACGCCTATGTTATGTAGTCAACCGCAAAAGACAAAGAACTAAACACATACTAATAATAAAGATTAAGAATACATCGTGGAACTTTGCTAATTGCTCAATTGTGAGGCTGCATATTACTAAAACTTCATTAATTTTGCATACTACAGAATGTTTAGTGCTATTCAGAGAAGCACTAGCATAAATAATCAAAATTAATCTATAATTATAGAACCAAGTACTTGATTTTATCATATTTGCTGACTTACATGCTAATTTGTAATGATCAGTCATTTGTAATGGGTCTTCCAAGCATTACTGTAATTATCCAATACCTAGATACAGGAGCTAGTTACTGTTCAGACTAGGGATGTAAAAGATTAATTGACTAATTGACTATCCGATAAGCAAAAGCTTATCACAAAGCAGCAGCAAGAGGGGGAAGAGGAGAGGGTGCTGGGGGGAGCTGGCTTAAAAGCCGGTTTCCCCCAGCTCCAGCTCTGTGGGAAGGAGCAGGGGCACAGCGGCAGCACTTCCTGTTTGAAATGTACAAGAGCCACAGTAGGGGCTCTTGTGCATTTCAAAGATTGAAACGCCGTGTGGAGTCTGGGGCCAGTGGGGAGTCTCCGGTTCACCCCAGCTATCCCCAAGCTCCACACAGTTTTTCCACTTTGAAATGTACAAGAGACCCCACTTAATCAGGCTCTTGTACATTTCAAAGGTGGAATGCACGCTAGTCCTTATTGACTAACTGAATAGTCAATGGAAATCCCATCGACTATTCAATTAGTTAATTAATCGATATTTAACATCCCTAGTTCAGACAAAATTTCTATTGACTCCATAATTTTTCCTCAATAAAGGCTGCAGGAGCAGGACTACAATAAGGCTATGTGGGACAATGAGCTATATAACATTTAACTGATTCCTTTACTTAGGGGCAAGAGAGTGCTTGTTGGGTCTAGGTGCAAAGTGAACATTCTACACACCTTCTCTCTCCTCCTTCACACAAGCAAGTGCCAACTGCTTCCACAGCTCTCTTTCCTCATTTTCCAAGACTCCATGGGATGAGGAATGCATGGCTAGTGAGGTAATACTGTGGGGTAGAAGGGCATAAATTAGGGTTAGATTGGGGAATGTTCATTGTCCACTCTCAAGCTCTGCTGATAATCCCTGAAAAAGGCTGCTTATTTCTGTTGTAGCACGTCCCTTCATAGGGGAGCCCAAAAGGAGCCCCTTGCAAAGGAAGCCCTGGTTTGGATAGTTGGAAATCAATGGGAGTGGAAGCATCAGCACCTCTCAGGATTAAGCTAAAAACATATTTCATTTACTTTTTCATTTGCAAATAAGTGACTGAAAAACAGGAGTTTTTTGCATACTTGGTAAATTCCAACATCCAAACAGATTATTCACATTAAAATTATAAAGACAAGAAAACACTGGCTTATTAAACCTATTCCTTATTGTCAGGAATACCTACTTAAATGCAAAACAAGAGAAATGGTACCACAAAGCAGTTACTGAAGTGCTTATGGAGGCTTGACTGTGAATCCCTGGTGCACTGAAAACTCCCAATGATGACAATGTAATTGGAGATTTGGGTTCTCCAGGAATGTAGAATCAGACCCGAACAAATGGCTTTCCCCTTTTAAAACACTAAACAGAAATTTCACAATGTATAAAACACAAATACATTTTTAAGGAATAAGATCACAGTGAGCTCATGCAGATACGGCCATTTCTTGGTAACCTCAAGAGGCAGAGCAATTATTAGTCTATTCTATTTAATGTTTCCTTTTAAATTAACATCTGCATCTACCATGGGAGAAAGGAAAGGAGAGAAATGAACTTTTTAGTCTCTAAGGTGGTTTGAGCAAATAAAACGTTCTGTAGACAAGTTTCAAAATTCTGCCCTAACATATGCTTTTTCATACTCACCAGCTTTTCTGTTTATAACATGTTCTGTACTTTACCTAACCAGACTGTAGGTGTGGGGAAGAAAGGGGAGTAGCATTAGCACCTGGTGCAATCAGCTGTTAAGATGACAATAAGAGGTGTGGATTCCATTTTAGAAGATAATTGATAGCAATTTCTGCTCAGTTACACTCAGGCAGCCATATAGACTTCAGTGTATCCCAGAATAAAGACCCCCTTGCTCAGAGTAGTCAGTGCAGCATACATATCAATTCACTCTCTTGTAAGTATTCTTACAAGAATACTCCAGAAAGCGAGTATTATCCACTTGATGGCTGCTGAGTGTTCCATGTACATCTTAACATTTTACTGAAACCAATGGAATATTAATAGGTAACAACAGCACAGGAGATGTGCGAGGAAAGCAGCAGTGAAAGGATTATCATGCATTTCCACAATATACACTCTCCTTTGTTTCCAGGCAGACACCCACATTTATTGGAGCTGAGTTGTACTATCATAAATAGTCTCATTAGGGTAAAATAATAACTCCAATGCAAAGCGTTATTTTGCATTTCCAAGTAGTCTGAGACTGCAATACTATTAGGAGATCAGAACAAGATATGCAGCAATTTCTTTGCAATGTGGACTATTCTATTATCAGCTGTTTGTGTCTGTTTCCATATCTGTAGAATGAGGACTAAAAGAAAATGTACCCACTTTGGAAAGTGCTTTGTCATCTTACATGGCAGGTATTATAACATTGCAAAAGTAGATAACCATTATTTTTATTAATCTCCTCCCAGGCAACAAGTACATCCCTCCAAATATATGCCTAATCTCCATCCGCCCAAAGAATTAAAGCCTCTGAAATGTAAGCCTCCCACACAGTAACATGCTACTATCCAGCCTAAAGGGCACAAATGTAGTAACTGAGATCTTGAGGTGAAAAACAGCGTATAAAAGGACAACAAACTTAAGGCTCTGTGCACAGTTACAGGAATGAGTGACTCTAAAGATAGCAGGGCTGCTCCCGTAAATAGGTGCTCATTAATGTGAATAACAAGTTTGCAACCAGGCCTTCTAAATACTCCTAGTTTTGTGTCACTTTTTCATTACTTTCTCCTAAACAAGATTTTGTTATTATGTCATATTCAAATGTTTTAGGCGTATACAAACTGGTTCCATTTTGAATCCATTCAGGCATTTTTCTTACTGGGAAATTAAATTAAATTAGTCAGTTAACAGGTCTGTTTCCTTCAGTGACAGACACATATATGATATGCCAGAAATTTACTAGGCAGCCACACATTTTTCAAAATGTCCAACTCTAAAATAGACATCCCATCACTGCTTGGAACCTAGACCTTAATAAAAAATTCCCATGTCCATGTAGGCAGCGTGCCATCCTAACAGATGGGCATGAGTTCATGCAGCCAAAAGGCTATGTACTGTCCTCGCATTGTGAGAGTGTGGAGTGCAAGGATTCCTAGCCAGGAATGTCCAAACAGCGTAAAGGGGATGTGTCATCATTAATCCAGCTCTGAGCTGGATTAACTTTCAGCAATAAATAAGTAGGATTTCATATCTACTAAGGAGAAATGTTGGCCCATTTATATGAAGTGGCACACAGGAAGCACGCAGAGGTGCCAATATAAGTTATTTAAGGGGAGATTTTCAAAGCCACAAATGGGAGTTAAGCGCCCCACTCCCACTGACTTTCAATGCCAGTTAGGTGCCTAACTGCCCTTTGTGCCTTTGAAATCTTTTCATTAGACATCTAAATGATATAAATTATGCCCATATTTATTTGTGCTATTAAAGTTGTGGGTACAAATACAAGGCAAATCCCATTAGAACAGAATGAAAATATAGTTACTAAAGTACTAAATCTTATTTGTATCATTCTGCAGAAGCCCAGCGACTCAAGGAATCTGGTGTACTTCTACATTTTAAAATTGGCTATTGTTTATAACATCTGCAGCAGGGCTACTCAACTTTGGAAGCCCCGGGGGCCACAATAATACTCACAGCACATGCAGAGGGCCGCAACTTAAGTGTGGTTGTATATACATGCAAATATATATGCAAATATCTTCTTTCATACTGACGGACATGAATACAAAACACTTCCCACAATGCCCCGGCTCTGTTGAAGGGAAAGGACTGGGCAGGGATGTGTGGTTGCACAGGTGGTGTTGGAGAGAGGGCTTTGGTTTCTTTGACCATGGGACTCTGTTCCGGGCACAAGGATTGTTAGGAAGAGATGGGATCCACCTAACAAAGAGAAGAAGGAGCATCTTCACGGGCAGGCTTGCAAACCTAGTGAGGAGGGCTTTAAACTAGGTTCGTTGGGGGACGGTGACCAAACCCCAGAGGGGAGTGGGAAAGTCGGATACCAGGAAGAAATGCAAAGAGGAACGAGCAAGAAAGGAGGACCCCTGATTCGACTGGAGAAGATAGGGCGATCAACTGGTTATCTGAGGTGTTCGTACACCAATGCGAGAAACCTGGGCAACAAACAGGAATAATTGGAGGCCCTGGCCCAGTCCAAGAAATATGATTTAATTGGGATAACAGAGACTTGGTGGGATGACTCACATGACTGGAGCGCTGTCATGGAAGGGTATAGACTGTTCAGGAAGAACAGGCAGGGGAGAAAAGGAGGAGGAGTTGCACTATATGTAAGAGAGCACTATGATTGCTCAGAACTCCAGTATATAGAGGGAGAAAAACCTGTTGAGAGTCTATGGGTTAAGTTTAGAGGTGCAAACAACAGCAGTGATGTTGTGGCTGGTGTCTACTACAGGTCACCGAATCAGGTGGATGAGGTAGATGAGGCTTTCTTTAGACAACTGAGAGAAGCTTCCAGATCGCAGGCCCTGGTTCTCGTGAGGGACTTTAATTACCTTGACATCTGTTGGGAGACCAATACGGCAGTACATGGGCAATCCAGGAAGTTTTTGGAGAATGTTGGGGATAACTTCTTGTTACAAGTGCTAAAGGATCTGACCAGGGGCCGTGCGCAGCTTGACTTTCTGCTCACAAACAGGGAGGAACTAAAAGGGGAAGTAGAGGTGGGTGATCATGAGATGGTAGATTTCAGGATCCTGACCAAAGGAAGAAAA
>JANRFK010004440.1:18889946-18914212 GCA_030068395.1 Apalone spinifera | reverse complement strand
CAGCAGAGGGCAACCACAATGATTAGGGGGCTGGAGCATATGACCTATGAGGAGGCTGAGAGAGCTGGGTCTGTATAGTCTGCAGAAGCGAAGAGTGAGGGAGGATTTGATAGCAGCCTTCAACTTCCTGAAGGGAGGTTCCAAAGAGGATGGAGAAATGCTGTTCTCAGTAGTGACAGATGGCAGAACAAGTAGCAGTGGTCTCAAGTTGTGGTGGGAGAGGTCCAGGTTGGCTATTAGGAAAAACTATTTCACTAGGAGAGTGGTGAAGCACTGGAATGGGTTACCTAGGGAAGTAGTGGAGTCTCCATCCCTAGAGGTGTTTAAGTCTTGGCTTGACCAAGCCCTGGCTGGGTTGATTTAGTTGGGATTGGTCCTGCGTAGAGCAGGGGGCTGGACTTGATGACATTCTAAGGTCTCTTCCAGCTCTATGGTTCTATGATTCTGTGATTCCTCCCTGGGGGCTAGAAACGCCATTCCAGCCAGCCTGTCTACTTGTGTCTTTCAGTGGGAGAAGCCTCTCCGTTGTGGAGCATGTTCCCAGTGCAGGCCATGTTCAAAGGATCCCACTCATGGGCCGCGTGTTGAGCCCCATGTAAACGCAAACTGCAGCGCAGGCCGCAAACAAACAGGCCACAGGCCGCATGTGGCCCACGGACCACGTGTTGAGTAGCCCTAATCTACAGTATCATCACGTATTATAGCTTTGTAGCTAAGTATTGTTGTATCAGTCTTCTTTTTGGTCCAGGATACCATTGGAAATTAGATATTATTTTTTAATACTTGTACCAGATAAAAATTTTCATTAAAAACTAATGCTGGGAGTGGGGGAGGGGGACAGTGAGAGAAGGAAATAAGAATTTAAAAACATTCATACCAATAAAATATTCACTAACATCCATTCATTAACAGTATTCATGGCCTTCTGTATTCCTCTTCCAAGAACAGTGACATGAGAGAATTTTTATTCCTAAACAGATTCTCAGAAAGAGAAAGTGCCTTAACCTATCTATATATTTTATAAATATCTGTCTGTGAGTCTGATTGTTCAAGAACTCCCCCTAAACGATTAGAGCTTGGACCACCAAACTCGATATGCAGCTTCCTCTTATCCTAAATTAAAGCAAAGCTGGGGTTTGGTTGTGCCAAGACAATGGGAAATGCTGGCAATGAGGCTGATTTCCATAATATGGAAAGGGAGTGGGCAGAGAGAGGAGGGAAAGGGAGGGGCACAGAAAGGAGGAATGTGATACTGAGTGGCCACTGGGGATAGCAAGCCCCGCAGGGGAGAACTATGCAGAGTTGCCACTGGGGGCAGCCATACCACCAAAAGAATGGCCAGCAGGGGTTGGGCTTTGCTACCTTGCCTGCCACCAAACCAGGTAAAAATCTCCTCCATCCCAAACCCTTCCCCCCATTCCTGGACCTTGACCACAGCACCAAAGGAGGAGGAGGCCTGGGGAAGGTCAGGAGGCCCCTGGCAACCAGGGAAGCTGGGGAGGGGGACAGAAGGCCCCTAGCAGTCCGGGAGGGAAAGGGGAGGCCCCACCAGCTGGGGCCTGGGGACAGAATGCCCCGCCAGATGGGACCCCTCACCCTGAGTCCCTCCTCATCCCCCAAACCTCACTTTTGCACTCCCCTCTCTCCCAGGCTCCTGTCCTCCCCCCCACACACATACACATACACATCCCCAAGGCTCTGCCCTGACTCCTGCACCCCCCAAACCACCAGCCTCCTGCTCTGAAGGACCCGAACAAAAGACTTCTAATGCTTCTATAAATGAATATTTGCAGCTCCAAAAGGGTGTTCATCCACTTGGAAAAACTTTTGGCTCTCTCAAAGCTTTTCAAAAAGTGATACCTTTTGATTCAGATGACCAATCGCACAGCATAACAAGAGAATTACAACTAGCAAAAACCTGAAATAACATTCATGATGAATAGCTCATAAATAAGGTATAGGCTGACAACATATTTGTGTATATAAATTAATCAAATTAGTAAAAATCCATGCTTGTATGCAGAAAATTCTGAACCAAAAAAAAAATCAGTTCTTCAAATACATTGTTTCCTGTGAATATTTCTCACAGCTATAAAAGGCAGACTACAGAAATCTTTATCTCCTCACTCTGTGCATTTGGTTTCGGTTGTAAAGAGATGATAGAGAGCGGATGATAGTTAAATGGGTGTCTCTAATCCTGTCTGCTCTGCTTCAACAAGCCCTTCTATGGCAGTGTAGGAAAATATTTTTAAACTAATGAACCTGTGCCGCAGTAACTGTTTGATGCACTCATGTTACAAACCATACGCAATTTTTCTTTGGGTGGTAAAATGTATATTTTAATGACTGGTCTTCATTTGTACTGAATTTTAGGCAACATGCCTTTGATCACTTAAAATGTAAATGACACTACACTTCAAACATATCAGCAGCTGGCATGCTGCCAATGAGCCACGGTGAGCACTCTGCACTAGTGTGGCCATTAAACTGATACTGTTAGGTAGATTCAGACGCCACACTACAATACCTGATATTAACAAAAATATTTTAATGATTTTCTAAAAATTAAATGAAAATAGTTATTTGGGCTCTTTTAATTTTAACTTAAACACTCTCCTACATTTCCCCCCCCTACCTCCTCTCCAACTTTTCAGTGCTGGCTGGCTGTGATGTCAGGAACATTAGGGTTCATGGAACACACTTCAGCTCTTGGAATGTGAAATCTCAGGGACAATTCAGAAGTTTACCCAGCCTTCTTGGCCTGCACCCATTACAGATGGAATTTTTGACGGAGTCCATAAAAAACCCAGGCTCTCTATATAATAGATACTAAAAATGTATGAATGTGGCAGACCCAAAGTCATAGGCGGCCCCTTTCAACAGCAAAACAGAGCCATTTATATTCTCTATAGCACTGTGAAAACTATACTCTCTTTATTCTTTCAGCACCTCCCTAAAATTGAGTCTCCCAGTTTCTCTAAAGGGGGCAAGATTGCTATTGAGAATTAAAGTAAATGGAAGAAAGAAGTGCTGCTCCCCCTGACATGGGTAACAGTGTCCTACAGTTCCCCTTCACACATAGCTGGTGCACTGAGAGCTCCCTCTCCTGTTTCAATCTTGTTTAACCACATTATTAAAAAGTAAGAGAGTGAGGGCACTGGGTGAGATTTAGAGCTGGTCAGGTTATGACTTTTTTTTATCCTGATGAAAAATTTCAATGAACTTTTTTTAACAAAAATGTTCTTTGAAATATTTCAGCTTTTCATTCATGTATTCAATTTTTTTCCCATTTTTGAGGCAAAAAAAATTAAACCACTTTGTTTTAAACCATTTTTCGGTTGTTGAAATCTGGAAGAAAAAAAAATCAAGGGTGGAGGAAGAAAGCAAAAACAAAAATTTCTACCAAAACCAGATTTCCCCCATCAAAAAATGTGTTCATCCAAAAGGCAATTTTCACCAGAAAAAAAATTCCAGTGAAAATCTTTTGACTAGTAGTGAGAATGCATTAGTTCCACTGAAATGTTTCATGGGACATCAAGGATATACCAAAAAAGGATGGGGAGAGCGAGATGAGACCCTCTTCCTACTGATTCCTGGACCAGGAACTAGATTATACACTCTCAGGATACATCTAGACTACAGGCTTCCTCCGAAAGAGAGCATCTACACTGCAAAAGTGCATCAAAAAAGCAACCTGCTTTTTTGAAAGAGAGCGTCCAGACTGAATGGACTCTCTTTCGAATGTAAGCCGTGATTGCTATGAATGGAATGGCCACCAGGGCAACTGTGCTTTCTCCTCTTTCCTCTGCTTCTGAAAAAACTCCCTCTTCCCCATACATACACACCTTTTTGCGAAGGAGCTCTTTTGCAAAAAGGCTTATTCCTCATAGAATGAAGATTACCAGTGCCGGAAAACCCCCTCTGTTCTTTTGATTTTCTTGCAGAGAAACGCAATTGCAGTGTGGATGTTCCTCAAGTTTTGTTGGAAAGCTCTACCCCAAAGCCTTTACTTGCTTATTTTTTTTAAGGCAAACACCTCTGGAATGCAAGAAATGCCATATGTTGCAGTACCCTTTGATAAATTACCAATAGTATGTCTCACAACTTACAAATTGCTGCTTCTCAGTAATTAAGACGCATACAAAGCCAAATTCTGAAACTTAGGGGCTGAGCTCAAATTCCAAAAGGCTACAGACATATAAACAAAAATTACAAATACGTAAGGGACCATTAAGCAATACAAAAGAATCTTTGCAATGTAAGAAAGGCCAAACTGGGTCAGACCAAAGGGCCATCTAACCCAGTATCCTGTCTTCTGACAGTGGTCAGGGCTCAGTATCCTAGAGGGAATGAAAAGAACAGGTAACCATCAAGTAATCCATTTCCTGTTGCTCATTCCCACCTTCTGACAAACAGAAGCTGGAGACACCATTCCTGACCTGGCATTCTAGCTAATAGCCATTGATGAACCTATCCTCCATGAATGTATGTACTTATTAACTGAACTGTTATAATCTTAGCTTTCACAGCATCCCCTGGCAAAAAATTTCACAGTCTGTGCATTTTGTGAAGAAATACTTTCTTTTCTTTTAAACGTGCTGCCTATTACTTTGATTTGGTGACCTCTAATTCTTTTATTATGAGACGTAAACAGCACTTCCTTAACTACTTCCTCTGCATCAGTCATGAATTTAAAGACTGAATCATATCATCTCTTAGTTGTCTTTTTCAAACTGAAAAGTCCTAGTCTTATTAATAAACTCTTCTTGTACAGAAACCATTCCATACCCCTATACATTTTTGTTGCCCTTTATTGAGCCTTCTCTAATTTCAATATATCTTTTTTGAGATGGGGCGACCACATCTGCACACAATATTCAAGAAGCATTTGGGTATACCATGGATTTTGATAGAGGCAATACGGTACTTTCTGTCTTATCAACAATCAATCACTTTCTTAATGATTCACAACATTGCTTGTTTTTTTGTTTTTTTTTTTTTACTGACACTGCACACTGAGTAGATGTTTTCAGAGAACTATCCACAATGATTCCAAGGTCTCTTTCTTGAGTGAGAACAGCTAATTTAAACCCCAGCATTGTATATGTATAGTTAGGATTAATTTTCCAATATGCATTACTTTGCACTTACCAAAATTAAATTTAATTTGCCATTTTGTGGCCCAATTATCCAGTTTTGAGAGATCCTTTTGTAGCTCTCTGCAGTCTGCCTGAAAATGAGCTATCTTGAGTAGTTTTGTATCATCTGCAAATTTTGCCTCCTCACTATTTACCCCGTCTTCAAGATCATTTATGAATATGTTGAATAGACTGAGCCCAGTACAGATCCCTGGGGGACACCACCATTTACCTCTCTCCATTCTGAAAACTGACCATTTATACCTCCCTTTGTTTCCTATCTTTTAATCAGTTACCAATCCATGAGAGGACCCTCCCTTTTATCCCATGACAAAGACTCTGCTTAAGAACCTTTGGTGAGGGGCCTTGTGAAAGGCTTTCTGAAAATCTAAGTTACACTATATCCACTGGATCCCCCTTGTCCATGTATTTATTAACCCCTCAAAGAATTGGTAGTAGATTGGCAACATGTGATTTCCATTTACAAAAATCACGTCTTCCCCAACAAATTATGTTCATCTATATGTCTGACGATATTGTTCTTTACCAGGGTTTCAACCGGTTTGCCCAGTACCAAAGTTAGTTGTAGCAGCCTGTAATTCTGAAACCCTTTTTAAAAATTAGCTATCTTCAGTTATTTGGTACAGTAGCTGATTTAAACAATAGGTTACAGCAGGGCTGGGCAATAATTTTCAGTGGGGGGCTACTCCAAGATTCTAGAAAGTGGTCAAGAGCCACACTTTTCTGTAGAGTGAATGCGGGGTCTAGGATGGTGCAGAAGATGTATGCGGTAAGGGACTGGGGTGCAGCAGATGATATGAGGTCTGAGAGGGAGTTTGGGTGAAGGAGGGGGTTGTGATCTGCATCAGGGGATTGAGGTGCAGGGTCAGGGAGGGGATATGGGTGCAGGAGAGGATTCTGGCTTGGGGAAGGGGTCTGGGAAGGGGTACAGGCTCTGGGAGGGAGTTGTGACCTGGGGCAGGGAGGTGCAGAGGGTTTGGATGGTGACCTGGGAGAGGGAGTTGAGGTGCAGAAGAGCAGGGGTACCACAGGCTGGCTCTGGCTGGAAGGCACTTACCAAAGTGTCTCCCAGCCAGCAGCCCTGCAGCTCCCCCAAGGCAACCTGGGCTCCCTGCCTGCTGCAGCCCCAGACCACTTTAAACTGCACTCTGCTCCTTCCATATGGCTCTCAGCTTCAGGAGGGGGAAGAGGCTTGCATTGCGCCCCCTCCCCCCAGGCCAATCTCTCAGCTCCTACTGGTTGGTTGTTTCCAGTCAATAGGAGTTGAGAGATTGGCTGAGGTCAGTTCCTATTGGCTGGTTGTGTCTGGCCAACAGGAGCTAAGGATAGAGCTGAGGGCGAGCAGAACACACAAAACCTCTCCCTCCCTCTAGGGCAGAGAGGCACATGGAGCACCCCTATGCTTGAAACAGCAGCTGCTGGCTCAGGGTGTCCGCAGGCTGGATCCATGGCTTGGCAGGCTGGATCTGGCTCACAAGCAGTATCTTGCCCACTCCTGGGCTACAGACTAGAGTTAGCAATTCTGCATTTTTACATTTTAGTTCCTTCAGAACTCTTGGGTGAATACCATGTGGTCCTGGTTACTTATTATTGGTTAATTTATTAATTATTAATAATTTTAACTTTATAAATAACTTTATCCATTTATCAATAACTTTGCAAGAAAGTCATAATGTAAGCAAACAATAATGCTCTAAAAGTTCAACACAATATGTGCATAATACAATCTTGGATAAAATTAGAAACCTGTAATTATTCCACTATAACCTTCTACCAAGGTAATGATCTCAAAATTGTCCTGTGTAATTTAAATTATGTGCCACTACTGCATATTTTGTGGTATATTTTCTCAGACCTGTACACTTAATCCTCAATTTGCTAATTTGCAAAATTGTATTTCACAAAAGAACATGGGAATTCTTTCCCTGTCTCTCCACAATGGGTCAAACAAATAGCACAGCCTACAGTGAGCTCTCATGTTGCTGAGAGATCAATGGTTTTAATAATTTCATTATATGTACAAAATATGCCCTACTTATCAGACTAAAAGAACAATGAACAGTCTGTCTTACTGCATCCTTGCTTTTGTACTGAATTAATTCCCTTGCTAATTTTGAAAGAATTGAGGGTTTGTAATAGGTATCATATCCGTAGTCAAATTAGTGAGATTCTGATACATTCAGCATCTACATCCATATCATCCACACTTATATTTAGACACTGTGTAAAACAAGTCAAAACCTAAAGAAACATACAGGTGAGTATCCATATATTTCTAAAATTAAATATGTAACAGCAACAAAACAGTGTTACATGCCTGTTTCTATTGTACTTTTAGCTGCCATCATTGAAAGGATGATATAAATAAACTGTACTGAATTTTTTGATACATACAGTCAGAAAGATTGATATATCTCTAAATGTTTATGCAAAATGTACAGAAAATAAAAATAGAGACAACACCTCTCTAGCTCTGATTTGCATTAATGATAAAATGCTGTTTTACCATATATTGTTTTCCCTGACAGTTTATACCTAATAGTGAAAAAGATACAATTCCTGAACCAAACCTTGGTAGCACAGATGAAAATTTTACACTTTTACCTCTCTGATTTCACCACTTACCTTCCTCAGATAAAAACTGTCATATTTTTTGATGCAAATGTCAGCAGTTTACAGTGTCTTCTTAGAAAAGTTGCCACCCTTCCACAATCCCCAAATGAAATGGCATAGCAGGTTAGACGAATACTGGAGATTGGATTACCTGTCTGCACCAGATCATTGTTTCTAGCAGATAATCTATAAATTATTAATCCTTCTAATGTTCTTGAGCAACGTAAGGAGGGCTGTCTGTGACCTATTTCAACCTCTTGCGCTGCTGTTGTGGGAACAGTTTTATCGCACGAGTGAAATTGGTTATTTTCAGTGGTTCTTAGTTTTATTGAATTATAAATGTAATTTATTGCCTTTTCTTTAAATAATGGTTTGTTAGCATCTGTTAGAAGGACCATAACTGTTCATAATACTTAAATCCCAAACTGCAGGGGAATAAATGTTCTTTTATGTCATTATACTTGTACTTTATTAAATTACATGGTTTCAATAATTCACAGTTGTTTTTCATGCTTCCTGCTTCACATCAGTTCCTACAAGATTTTACCAGCTGAATGGGGGAAAAAACAGATAGCATGTCAAATTGCATTAGGTTGCTTGCCCTTTCTCATCATGTAAGACCCAAAGGTGAGTTAATTTAAGCCCTCCATCTAATCTGAAACAGAGATTTGAACAAATATTGCTCTGAGATTATATAAAATTATTTATTTAGGCATGAGCATTAAAAAAGACAAATTTTTCACCCTATAATAGTAAATAAAGAAAAAAAATCCATCCATTCTGCTCTGTAAAAATCACAATTTAAATTCTTACATGTAAAAACTATACCAAAGTCATTTGTAGTAAATAAATATATAAATAATATTTTACTGTTATGGTACCTTTCATCCAGAAAGATCAACTTCATAGGTGTTGTTCTGTATTATTATCTCAGTTTTAAGTGAGGAAACCAAAACACAGTAGTAAAAACAACTAGCCTTAAATCTCTAAACCAGTCTTTGCTGGAACCAGGCAGAGAATTCATTTCCTAACTCTCCAGCCTCTGTTTTAATTGTGCATGTAGAGCACACATGAACAATATTGTATGTTACAACATTCTTTCAGAGAAATGTAGCCTAGTTGAGTGCACAAAGCTGGATGAAATCCCAGGACTCTTATTTTTCCACTCCCTGTGTCTATAAAACAGTGTTTCTCAAAATGGGCTGCAGGACTTGTTTGGGAAAGCCGCTAATGGGCCTGCGCAACTTTGTTTACCTAAGGCCCCAAAGTCACAGAGCCTCATAGTTCCCATTGGCTCTGGTTTGCCATTTACAGCCAAAGGGAGCCACGGGAAGCAGCAGCCCAGGCTATGCTGCTCCCACAGCTCCCCTTGGCTGGAAATGACAAACCGGAACCAATGGGACAATGCCATGACACATGAATAACTTCCCAAAAACACGAGTAACTTTACATATCTGAATAGTCCCAGATTAATTTAGTTATACAAATGATTGCTTTGCTGTAATTCTACATATGTAATTAATTACACTTTGAATACCTTTGCTATCTCATGGGAGAACATTCTGATCTAAGGGTGTAACATTTGGTGAAATAGGTAAGACATGATGAACTGTGAAAAAACATATAATTTGTTGTTGACTGTCCCCAAAAAAGATCTTAGATGTACATCTCGAGCAACCTCATTGTAGTGATAATAGAAAAGTGATTTCACAACAAGAAAATTTACTCTGGTAACCAAGGAAGGAAGTATACTAGGAAACAGAAGTGGTAACAGCTGAATACCTACAATACCTACCTTCAAAATCTCTCAGAAAATACAATACAATATGTGGAACTACTGTGGCTGGTAATAAGATTTAGGGAAAAAAAAGTGGAAAAATATTTATCTCAGCCAAAAATAAGCATCTATGATCCTGAATCTCTAAGAACGTAACAACGGCCATACTGAGTCAGACCAAAGATCCATCTAGTCCAGTATCCTGTCTTCTGACAGCGACCAATGACAGGCAACCCAGAGGGAATGAACAAAACAGGTATCAATTGATCCATCCCCTGTCACACATTCTCAGCTTCTGAAAACACAGGCTAAGGACACAATTCTTACCCATCTTGACTAACAGCCATTGATGGACCTATCTTCCATGAATGTATTTAGCTCTTTTTTTGACCCGAGTTAAAGTCCTGGTCTTCACAAAATCCTCTGGCAATGAGTTCCACAGGTGGGCTGTATACTGGGTGAAGAACTGTGTTTTAAACCTGCTACCTATTAATTTCATTTGGTGAAAGTGAACTATTCAATAGGCGCTTGCTAAACAGCTCTCTTTGCAGAATCAGCGACAGTATTGCTGGCATTAAAAGTAATTAAACTGAAAATGATACAGTAAACAATTAGTCCAAGTTACAAAACCATTGGTTATGGGTCAAAAAGAAATATAGCTCAAGAAAGGGAGTACGTGCATTGTAGAAAATCGGAGATGGACAGTACTGGTGACCATAGTTTCACATGGGGAAGCAAAGAACTCCACCTTCATAGGTGTCACACAAATTTGCCTCTGTGACAGCTAGACCAGTCTGATCCCAAAACAACTTTTTATAACACCATGTCCTTTCTTCCTAAAGCGTGAAGAAGAGTTATGAAAACCTTTGGGGCAATTTTCATTATCATCTGCTCTGCAAAAGATAGTAAACTAGGAAGGGGAGAAAAGAAGATCCCATAACAGAGCTCCTATCTGGGGCTGACCATCACTTGCGACAACTTGCCTTGCCAGCAGCAGGCCATTGGTAGGAGAGAAGGAAAATCGTTATCCTTTAGTTTGTTTTCATTTTACAATATATAGTAAGATATAACTTTGATATTTTCTGTCCTATAAAACCTTGACTGTATAATTGAAATACAGCACATAAAGTACTTTTATTTCGCTGAAGCATAACAAATAGAAAACAACCTACTCTAACAGAAAACATAAAAAGATCATTATGAACATCACCCCACTTCTGTCCATATCAGTACAAGAACTGAAAGTATAGAATGATAGGTAAACATATTTCCCCCATTAAGTGCTGCATAACTCAAAAGAGGACAAAGATATTCACAATATACAATAGCCACTGAACAATCTTACCAAAATGCAACATTTACACAGAGGTCTAAGTTTGAGGCTAAGCACATACTGTTTACTTCTGTGTACTTCTGGGCAGAGGAAGAATGGAGCCTGCATTCACTATTCATACATTTCTGATATAAAATATCACACAATGATGCACCAGCAGTGAACAAGGGCAAGGAGAGCAAACCCACTTGAGTGCTGAACTGGGGTAAAAGATGATGGAGGACAACAATCCATGAACCAAAACTCCCACTTGATTCTATTATCAGTGCTCTTTATGTTTCACTTTTAATTCAAGATGCGGTAAAGAAGATCTGGCATTGTAGAAAGCTGCACTTTGTCAAGATCTTCTCATTACATTAGTTTGAAAGCAAGGTTTGCTTTAGACCACGCTTGTCCAAGCCTGATATGAAGACAAGGGTCATCCTATTTGTTTCAGTGCTTAGAAACATCACTGAGATCCATACTTCAAAAGGATTTTGAATCTGTGTACACATTTTCTAGGCACCTTTTTTGTTTAAAATAATTTTCAAATAATTTGGTCTTCTCCTTTTTGTACCTGTTTTCCCCTATTAATATTGGACAGAATAGTACTCAGTCACTTTAACTCACAATATATAGCATTTTTGCTCATTATAGATGCCATTTCTTGCCTTTGGAAGCCCCCATTAAAGTTAACACACTTGGAGCACGTCTACACAGCAGGACTAATGCCGAAAGAAGCTGCACAATTTGAGCTACATCAATGGCATAGCTTAAGTCAAAATAGTGCTGCTGTGTAGACATGGCTTGGTGTTAAGACTGTACCAGATAAACAGAGCCCTGCGTAAAGAACAATGTGGAGTAATAGTGCCCCAGGGATTGCTTGAGGTGAGATTGTGTCATAGGAAGGCACAATCCTACCTTGAGTTTCTGTATCCACAGGGGGTGTGTAGACCCTCCTTTAATATTTGACAGGTTGATCCATTAAGATGCGAGAGCCTGTTCTTCTGGTGCAGCCAGCCCACTCAGCAGGCTCTTTGAAGCAATGTAAGTTCTTCCTGAAAAGTAATAGTAATGGCATTGCGCAAGAGGGTTTTTCTTGCGCATGAAGGGGCAGTGTAAACGCTCCTTCTTGCACAAGAGCCTCTTCTGAAAAAAATGGTGGCTCATTAGGTATGCAAATGAGGCTCAGCGATATTCTACGCTTAGCCTCATTTGCATATTACTCGCGCAAGAAGCCACGAGTATAGACATAGTCCTGGGGTACTTGGCAAAAAAGTTTCTCATTCTATTAAGAGTATGTAAGGTTTGAGAAGGTTCATCCATTCTGTGTATTAGTACATGTGCACTTTACAGTCTGGTCCCCAATGGGAATCATGCAAGAATAGTGAAAAGCAGAATTTGGTACAAGCTTTGTACACCTGCCTCACAAATTGTATCAACAGAACTCTGGCAATATTGTTTGCTAGCTGTGAGACAGATAGCCTAAGAATGTCATACGGTTCACCTTGTGAACTTTTCAGTACTGCATCTCTCAAGTTTTGGGGATCAAGAAAGAGACAAGAATTTGCACATTCCTTGTAAAGAAACAGGATTTCATCAAAACAAATACCATTCTCCATTGTCAGTTTCTACACTCAGCTACAACAACTGGCAGGGCTCCAAACTTTGACTAGCCACATGGTCAAAACCATCATGATGGTTTTTCACCTAATAAAGCCCATTCCCTTAGAACAAATTAAATGCAATCTCCTCCTCCCAAAAAGTTAGGTTTTTAAATCATGTTATGAATATTTTGCACAGTTCCCTACTGCATATATATATATATATATATATGAATGAGGCTGAATACATTATAAAGATTGCAAGACATTCAGATGCTAGTGTAATGGGAGCCATGTAAATACCTAAGATAAGCACATTTGGAGTTCTGGCTACTGTCAGAGACATAATGTTGGACTAGTTGAACCACTGGTCTAATTCAGTAAGGTTATCTCAATAAACCAGTAATATCTATCAAGCCCAGCTCTAATCAAAGCAAATAAACTGAGGCTCCACTTCTATGTGTTAGATGCATTACCCATGTACGTCAATGATTAATGTTGTTATAGCCCTCTTGATGCTGGGTTGCCAATCTTCCCAACTGCACAGACCAAACACTATTCACGGCAATGGTTTCTGGTCTGTCCAGTCCCAGAGAGTTGGCAACCCTATCCCAGGATATTTGGGACAAAGTTGGTGAGATATCTTTTACTGGACAAACTTCAGTTGGTGAGAGTCACACTTTCCAGCTGCACAGAGCTCTTTGGAGTATTTTTCCCAGACCTTATGAAGAGCTCTGTGTAGCTTAAAACCTTGTCCCTCTCACCATCAGAGGTTGATTGAATACAAGAAATTGCGTCACCTACATTGACTCTTTAATGACTAATGTAATGTTTATAAAGCATTTAGTTTAACAACCTTTATCTTACCAGGTTGCAGAAAGTCTGATGAGTTTGTTTGTGACACATGGATAATCCAGATGTCAAAAGACTGACCCAAACAGTGACATGTGAATCTCCCCAGTAGACCAGTAGCTCAAGGGAAACAAGCTTAGGGACAGAATAGGAAGGCAAGGCACAAAGGCTCATGCTGTAAGTGCCTATTGCCTTACTTTGTCCCCTCACATAATTGATAACAAGGCCTTAAGGCAGCCATCAGCTCCTCCTTCTTCCTAGCAGATTTAAATTGACTAGGCATCATTACCAAGTGGTAAAGCCGTCCTGGTGAGCAAGAAGAATCCCTGTACAGTTCCTACAGGCCTGTGCTGAGAGACTTTAGTTGGAGCGGGAGCTAGCACACAGGAAATCTGAAATACAACCTCATACAATTATTTTCTTTTGAATGCCACTGTGTTGTCAATAATTCCTTGTTTGGAGCTGGTGAATCCCAGCCAAAGGGTGGAAGACGTGGCTAGGAGTCTGTGCAAAGATGTGGGGTAGCCAGGTCCAAGAGAGGCCCCTCATGCCTTCAGGCTCACATATCTACTGGAATGGAGAGTACAGCCTCAGGGATTCGTGGTGGGACTCGGTTGGCCCAAGCATGGAGGAATCCTTGAGGCTGTGGGTGGCAAGGTCGTGCATTGCTCCTGGGAGAGGTCTGTATTGTGCATGCTGCTGGTTCTGGCGCCTGGGGACGGTATCAGTCTCTCCCAGGTTGTCTCCAATGGCTTAAACCCTGTTACCCAACATGGGACTTTGCAGCAAGTGCAAATAGGGCACTAAGGGCAGGCAAATCCTCCAGCTGGGGGCGGCTTCTTGCTCGTGAGGCCTGAGCCTCACCTACTCCCCTTCAGGACTTTACGCCGAGGGCGATGCCTTTCCGAGGCCCGGGGTTCCCCGGCACCGTCCCTTGTTGGGAGCTGCGGGCGGGAGGTAACCGACTCCCCAGCCGCTGCCCTGGCAGCCACAGCCCAGTGCCCCGCAGACGGAACCCAGGGCGCAGCGGCGGCAGGACGGAACGGACGGCGCGGAGGCCGCCGTGCCCGGGCGAGAACACGGAAGGCTGCACACGTGACGCCGTGGTGCTCGCTCCCTCGCCCCTCCCCCCTCCGGTTCCTCCCGGGATCCAAGATGGAGTCGCTGAGTAAAGTGGGGCAGGAGATGAGCCTGGCGGTCTTAAAGCGGAACGATCCCTACATCACCAGCATCGCCGACGTGACCGGCCAGGTCGCGCTCTACAGCTTCAGCCCCAAAGCCAACGAGTGGGTAAGTGGGGAGCCGGGGTCTGCTGCCTTCCCCTAGGAGCGCTGCAGACCCTTCCCCCGGGCCGGGAGGCGAGACACCGACACCCCCACCCGCCCTCCCAGGGGAGGAGAGCTGGGCCTAGGCCCTCCCCCTACGCCTAGGGAGTAGACCCCGATACGCTCGCTCCCCATCCCCAGCGCGCAGATGCAGCCACTGTCCCCTTAACGAGAGAAACCAAAACTCCCCACAGCAGTGGGGAGTGGTAGCCCCAGCACCCCCCCCCCCCCCCCCCCCCCCCGCATATACACACTGGGACGGGAGGCCCCCAGGGGTTAGGCCGTTCAGCTTGTGGGACTATGCTTTGCGGGGTAGGGGCTGTGACTCTTGACAACTTTGACATTTTCACACTTTTCCCTCTCCCAAGCAGCTCGGACTGTTCTTAGTTTGTGGAGACAATTTAAATCAGACGCCAGAAAGACTGGTATGAAACGTCTGATAGGAAAGAACAGTCTTTCTCTGTGCTTGAATGTATGCCATTCTAATTGAAAAGAACAACGAGCTGTCCTGCAGCACCTGAAAGACTAATAGATTTATTTGAGCAAAAGCTTTGTGGACAAAAAAAACACTTTGTCAGATACATCTGACCAAGTGGGCTTTTGCCCATAAAAGCTTATGCCCAAACAAGCCCTCTCGTTTTTGTGGACAGAGAACTAACACAGCTACCCCACTGATTTTTATCACTGAAGCAGGTAGAGTAGTTTTGCCTAACATGCTTTATGCTCTCAATTGTGTTTGTTTGCAGGGTTTTCTTGTTTTTGTTTTGTATTTGTGTGTGTCTCTATGTACCTTTCTAGTTGTCACTTTCCATCTGCTGATAATATTGAAGTTCAAAAAGTATGGGATTTTAGAAATATTGGTACTGACTGCTCTTCTGAAATAAAATTTCCGTTTAATTTCAAGAATGTCTTTCTTCCTCTACAGTTTTGAAAATAAAGACCAATATATACTACATTGCTAAAAAAAAATTAATATTAATGTAAAGAGGTTTTAAAACACCTTGTCAGACACAGAGGTTTGCAGTTACATGCGAGGTCTCTGAGATCTCAGTCCTGCAAAAACTTAAATAATGTGAATAGTCCAGTTGAACCCGAAGTTATTTGTGGGAGTGAGGTGTTATTTTGCAGGTGGTAAACCATACGGTTTTTTTCTTTTTAGCTAAGTTTTAATATATAAAACAAGGTATCAGTGCACAGCATGAAATTAAAATATAGATAGCTGTGTGTTCAATTTATAGCTATTGTAGCTATTATCCAAAAAAACTCATTGTAATTTGTCATTACAAGATACTTTTAAAAAATTTTTTTGCAAAGTAAAATTGTATTACTATACATGAATATAAGGTTCCTACAAGTTTGACTTTTCTAGTGAAGCTGGTTAGGAGAAGAAAGTGATGAGAAATGTATAATTTCTTTTAAAAATGAATAATGTTATTATCAACAAGATAGCATGTATAATTTTATATATTTGCCTTAAGTTAGCAATTCATTGAAAATATGAGATTAAATCTGAGTTTTGTGATGTCAAGCCTCTTTGAAAAGTACTAAAAAAGCTACTTTTTTGTTAAAATGCAAGCTGCCTAACTGTATGAATAACCGTATCACTGAAATAGATGTAATTGCTGTCTCTTGTAGGAGAAGACTGACATAGAAGGTACCTTATTTGTGTATAGAAGGTAAGTCATACAAAAATGCTTTAGTATGTAACTATTAAATTTAGACTTTATCAAAGTTGGCTTTTTAACTAATTCTGATATTTGACAAGAAATTCACATCCAACTTCATGTTTTAAAATGAAATTTAGCACCTAGACATATAACTCTTCAGAAAATGCACACACAACATTTTAGTAACAATCTTGAAGAAAATAAATGAATAAAATGAAGAGAATCATAGACATTAAAAAATTGTAATTAAGTTATTTTATTAATTTTGGTAACTGATTTCCTAATATTCCTGAGTGCTTTTAATGATAGGAATTAGGGATGTAAGCAACTAGTTGACTAGTGACTTGACTAGTCGCTTCCCCCCCCCCCCCCCCCCCTTACTGCCTCTATCAGAGAGAGGCAGCAAGAGGGGCGGGAGCAGGAGTTGGCATTGGGGGAGCTGACTTAAAAGCCGGTTCACCCCTAGCACCATCTCCTGGGGGAGGCAGAGGCATAGCGGGGGACCGGGCATGAGCTGGTAATCCACTAATTCCTGGCTCGTGTCTTGTATTCCCCCTCGCCCCCTACTGCGCTTTAGCTTTTTAAGTGGATTAAGAGCCTGGCAGCTCTTCATACATTTAAAAAGCAGAGCCGCAGGGGGGTTAGCTCCCACTGTAGCTCTGCAGTTTTCCCCCCCTTATCAACTAATCAACTAGTCGATTAACTGATTAATGCAATTTAACATCCCCAATAGGCAGGGCTCGACGAACCGCAGAGAGATCTACTTGCCAGCTCCGCACCACGCATACGCCAGACCGGCACTGCGCATACGTGCAGCGCCGCTGAACAGGGCGACCGGCTGAAATGTACTCGCCACGGGCGAGTAGATATAGCGATTTGTCGAGCCCTGCCAATAGGGATGTAATACTGTAGTAAATTAACCAATAAGTAAAAGCTTATAGGTTAATGCTATAGACCAGTGGTCCGAGTACCCTTAGGAGTACTCGAGAGAAGTCGGGGGGGGGGGCGGTATATCAACACAACTGAAATTTGGAGAAAACTGAATTTTTGTTTCAAGTTTTACAGTGCTTTATTATTTTTGTACTTTTTGCATCCAATAATTTCATTGCCCACCCGGCTATGATTAAGATGTTTAAACAAATGTTGCAGTGGTAGAAAAAAAAAGTGTGTGTCTGAAAACTATAGGTACTAGAGGTACTTACAATTTTTTTTTTTTTAAAGGGTACTTTATTTTTAAAAAAAGGTTGAGAAACACTGCTATAGACTACATGCATTCCTCTTCTCCTCCCACCCCCACCCCCTTCGCAGTGCCAGTCAATTTTTTAGCAGGGTGGCCAGCAGCCTAGCTCTGTCCTGGCTTGGGACCTACCACTGCTGCAGCTCTGAATTTAAAGTGCATTAGGAACCAGGTGGGCAGGCAGCCTGGCTCAGTTGCAGTTTGCACCAGGTCCGGGAGCTCATATCCCACCTGGACAGGGTTTGCTGCCTCCCCATGCTGCTGCCTCTTTTTCAGAGTCCACAAGGGGAGCTGGTTTTCAGTCTGGCTCCCCTCATGGACTAGCTCCTGCCTGGCACTCTGCACTGCTGCCTCTGATACAGTGATAGGGAGTTCCTTGGGAGTAGGCCTGGAACACAGTGGCTGCTGGCCTCGCCTCCAGGGACTATAAAATAGTCGACTAACCGATAAGAATTCATGAGGTTACTCAGCTGTTCATTTAACTGATATTTAACATCCTGAGGCAGGCAGGCAACCTGGCTCAGTTCCGGCTCACGTCAGGTCCGGGAGCTCAGCCGCCCCCCTAGACGGGCTGTAGCCACCCTGCACTGCTGTGCACTTGCTGCAAGCCCTACCCCTGGGGACTATAGAATAGTCAAGTAACCAATTAAGAATTCATGGTGTTAATCGACTGTTCAATTAACCAATATTTACCATCCCTATTTAATAACCCAAGTAATAATGTTTCCCCACCTTCCAGATATTATGTATTATATAATGTATGTTCTTTTAGTTTCCAGTGAATTGGTCTGCTATTTTCCACTGTTGATACAGATGATGTAAATTAAAAGCTAGCAATCTATATATATATATATATATATATATATATATATATATATATATATATATATATATATATATATATATATATATATATATATATATATATATATATATATATATATATATATATATATATGCAGCTTTGGGATTTTTAATTTGTTCAACAGATGACTTTAAGGATATATCGGAGCATATCTCTCAATAAGAAATAGCATGTGAATATCACCAAAGACTTCATCTTTACCTAAAGGAAGATAGGGCACTAATGTAACAATGAATTACTGATCCATTATATATAAAAATGAGTCAGGCAGCCACACATGTAATATTACTGTTATTTTTTTATTGACCCTGGCACTGTGAGGTTCTGAATGTCCATTTGGCTCCATTCCTGTAATCACCTAAACAAGTGCTTAATTTCACTACATAAGTAATTCTGTTAATTTCAGTGGGACTTGCTTGCAATAATAAAATTAAGCATGTGCCTAAATCTTGTAATCAGGTATGTTCAGCATATCTCAGGAGGCTCTCGGCACTATGTATTATTAGGGCCTTTATGAATGTGGTTGTGATGTTGCTGAAATCTATACAGCTAATCACATCTGATTATAATATAACTTATTTTTTTATTTTGTGATTATGTATTTTTTCCTCCGATGGGAGTATCCTCACAATATGACCAGAATGCTGCCAATTCTCAGCATTTACTTGCATTTTTCTAAAGCTAAACTCTAAAGCAAGTCTTGAACAGAATATTTCGAAGTTAAATGTTTTTATGCCCATTGAACAATTTTCTTATTTATTTTCTTCTAGGAACAATTTTAAGGTCTAGGGGAAAACTAATGTATTAGAAAAATCTCTCCCTTTTTGAGGGAAGTCTGGGGTGCTTTGGGATCCTCTCAGAATAACCGGGTAATGATTAACCCAGTAAACATAATATTTAACCAGTTAATTAAACAGGATTTTACATCCCTACTTTTAATCATGCTCAACTCTTAATATTTTTAGATTCTAGTGAAGTTGTGCCTGTTTAAAGTAGAGGTAAATTTTGCCAAATGAAGGTGATTTTTTTTTCCATTTTCCTTTAGATAGATCATGTTGAACATTTATAACTATTAAAATACCTTTTTTATTTGTGTTTTTTACTTATCTTTGATTATTTGTTATGCTATAAAAATTCATTTGAACCTATGAAATAGTTTCTTTAATAAATAGGCTTGGTTTTGTATTGGATGATATATTTGCTGTAGAGTATTTACATGTAAAAGTGATTATAGAACTGAGAACTATGTATAAACTAGATGTGTTTATAAATGCTGAAACCTGTTAATATCTGTGTATCTCTCTGTAAAGTTTCATGTAATGAGAAGAAACAGAATATTAGTAACGCTTGATTGAACTGCATAACAGTTTGTCATAAAAAATATTGTGAAGGTGTCTGTTTTAACTAAACACATATGGCATTACAAATTATACTCAAAATCCATGCTTTGTTTTGGCATTTGAAAGCATAGACGTGATAATATTTTTGCTTAAGTAACAACTTGATATACATTTAACAAATTACTCTATTCTCAATGAAACAACAGGTCAGCTTCTCCATACTATGGTTTTACGATTGTGAATCGACTGAATATGCACAACCTAGTTGAGCCAGTAAATAAAGACTTGGAATTTCAACTGCATGAACCTTTTCTTCTTTACAGAAATGCTAGCTGTGAGTATAGATGTTTTTAAAATCTATTATATAGAAGTTAAAAATCTGTCTTCTGATGTAGACCACTATCAGATTCTAATGAAATGTCTGTGGCTATTTTCTTTTCTGTTCTACTTGATTTTAATACAGTTATATGTAGCTGTACAATACTTTGACATTTCTGTTTTACTTAACAGGGTATTTTTTTACTAATGTAAGGCATCATACATAGTTTGATATTCATTCTGTTAGGTCATAAGTAAACCTTTCTTTTAGAAAACAGATCACATCTATAGGTTGGTACGGTATGTGCAAAATGGAATTAAATTTTTCTGCCCAACCTGTGTTTAAAAAGTTACATTCACCACCGTTAGATCTTAACATTTAGTTCTAAGAAAACTTTGTAGAATAGATCTGCTGGATTCAGTGATGTCTTAAGTGTAACTTTAAACTTAAGAATAAGCCACAATCACAAAAAATATGATTTTTTTTTAAATATGGTTTTAGCTTTTCATTGTCTTAATTTGCAAGTGGAAGGGGAGAGTATGGTCAGCTGTTCCATGGAAATGAGACTGCTTATGGAGGAAGAACTGCTCTACTCTGGCGGAAGAACTTCTTTTCTTTACATTAGGATAGAGTGGGCTCATGTTTATGCATTCCCTCTCTACACATAAGTACAGAAATTTATTGAACCCTTTAATTATGCAAGAAAAACATTGAGCTTGATCCTATGTAACAATATGCAAAATTACTAGGTAAAAATTTATAATTCTGCATTCAGTCATTTTCCTTTGAGTCACAGGGAACTGACCCCTTTAACTGGTACGTCGTCTAGACTACAAGCCTCTTTCGAAAGAGGCTTTTTCAAAAGAATCTTTTGAAAAAGCCTCTTTCGAAAGAGTGTCTAGACTGCAACCACTTCTTTTAAAAAAGCGAGCCGCTTTTTCGAAAGGAAGCACCCAGGCAGTCTGGATGCTCTCTTTTGCAAAAGCCCTGTTTGCATTCAAGAATGCTTTTTTTCGAAAGACCACTTTCGAAAAAAGGTGTTCTTCCTTGTAAAATGAGATTTACCATGGTTGAAAAAACTGCCTTGTTCTTTCGAAAGAACGCGGCAGCAATCTAGACGCAGGGGAAGGGTTTTTTTTTTTGTTTGTTTGTTTTTTTCCCCCCATCCCCCGAAAAAGGCCACTTTTTTCAGAAAAACCCTGTAGTCTAGACATACCCTCTGTGAGTCCAGCAGTGTTTGCTTAGCTCCATCCAGATAATTTCTGAATCTAAATACTCAGGCATAGACAGCTATATCTTGGCTTTATATTCCTCTGCCTCCCTGTTTCAAGTTTTAGGTTTTGGACTTGCTTCCTCACTTTCTCCTGACTTGTGTACATTTCTTGAATATAAAATTTGGACTCCTCTGTCTGCATTATCTTTCAAATTAAAAGCAGTCAGTGGCAGTATTTTCTGGATCACAATCCTTAGGTTTGTATAAATTCATTGCATATGTAGATAAGCAGTGACTTTTGGTTAGTAGATTGAGACACAAAAGAGGTGGTGTATTTCTCCTCCTTGTCTCAGTATCAGTATATTTTCATTTCAGATGTTCTACCCATTATGCACTCAATTAACAGCAGAGTTTAGAACCAGTTCTTAATGTCTGTTCTTGTAAAGGTTTCAGCTGAAATGCTGCCAAGAAAGCCTTTGTCAACGTTAAACCATATTGTGATCCTATTCAGAGGAAGGACTTCTAGTATGGGAGTGAGAAATTACCTCTTACATTGTGTAAACATTGCATTATTAGGAGCCTATTGTACATAGGTAGTACAGTGACTTTAGATTTTGCACTAAGAAACTATTATGATGGTTCTGGAGTAAATTTCTTCTGTTGAGATTTCTGAACTTCCAAAATTTTCCTGATATGCAGACTTCAAAGGAAACATAATTTATGGAGATACCATGTTTTAAAAGAAAGAGTTTACCAGAATGCCTTTCTAAGGGAAATTAAAAAGAACTGAAGATAACTTGCCTTGGGATAGTAAGTTGTATTTTATAGGAGATAATTTTTGAGTGTTGCCTTCAATTCTTTTTATCCTTTCAAAGTGTAATTAGGCAGTACCCCCATTACGTTATCTTTGTGATAGGCTTTTTCCTCTTACTTTAGGTCAAACAAAAATGCGATTAGTATTGCTCTGAAAGGAGTCTGCCTTTAGTTATAGTTGGTTGCTTTGAGAAACTCCTGTGCAATTTCAAAATCATTTGAAAAAGAGAGCATAATTTCCAGTATAGAACTTATATTAGTTTACTGAACTTAGTAGAGAAGTTTGAAGATTACAGTGCTTCAGGAAGTGGGTGGTTACAGGAAAATTCTGTTTTCTCTATATATGCAAACTTCTCCACTATCACCTGTATGGACTATTTATGGAAAATCAATATTTTGTTCTGGCCTTCATGTTAGTAAAATTTAACAATTTGGAAGAGGGGATATTTAAATATTTATGCATTTTTCACTAAGTGAGCCAAGGATGGTCACTAGAAATAATTTAATATTGCTTTCTTTTCAGGGACTTATGTTTAAAAATCATGAACTGGCTTAATTATATTCTTTCTTCATTTTAATTAGTTTTTAATATAATTTGATACAAATTAGTTTAATTTGATATGAGTTGTAACCTAAATATTGGTACATTTCAAGATAGACCAGGAAACAGACTCGTTTATGAAACACGTTGTTGTAGTCTAAGTCAATGCTAACTTTCTGTTCAGTGTAATGAGGGGAAATCTTGTACTGATTATTCTGCTTCTTGAGTGGATGGGCTGGGAATGCGTCACATTTCTCAAGAACTCCTAAAACCTCTGTCCACATCATGGCTACCAAAACTGCTCCACATTTCTAATCCTGAAAGGAATTAATCTGCATCTTTTATCGTAACAGGTCCTGCTATGAGCTAAGATTTGCACTTCCGAAAGGACATAAGGAAAGAATAAAAGACATGAAAGGAAATTGTGGCACAATTATTTGTTGAATAAAAAAGCACTATATCAATAACACTTTCAAAACTAAGGTGAAACGGTGATGCTAGTAGCATTTCCAAGTTCTTTGCCATGCCCTGCCATTATGCCTGGACCTGAAGGATCATTGAGAATAAAGGCTAGTCTGCTTTTCATACTAGGGATGTAATAGTGTACTCGATTAATCGATAAGCACAAGCTTATCGATTAATGCTATAGACTACATGCATTTCCCTCTCCCCCTCTTCTTGCCAGTAAATCTTTTAGCAGGCTGGCCAGCAGCCTGGCTCAGTCCTGGCTTGCGAGGGGTCCAGGACCTACCCCTTCTGTGACTCTGCATTTAAAGTGTATTAGGAGCTGGGCAGGCAACCTGGCTCAATCCTGGCTTGCACAGGGTCTGGGACCTACTCCCGTTTCAGCTGTGCATTTCAAGTGTATTAAGAGCTAGGTGGGCAGGCAGCCCAGCTCAGTTCTGGCTCACTCCGAGTCCAGGAGCTCAGACCCCTGCTAGACGGGGACTGCTGCCACCCTGCACTGCTGCCTCTTTCTCAGAAGCAGCAGCACAAGGTGAGACAGGCAGCCTGTCTGCAAGGGGAGCTGTCTTTTAAATTGGCTACCCTCACGGACCAGCTCCCACTTGGCACCCTGCGCTGCTGCCTCTTATACAGTGGCTGCCAGCCCGCCCCAGGGGACCATAGAATAGTTGACTAACTGATAACATTTCATGAGGTTACTCGACTTTTCAATTAACTGATATTTAACATCCCTAATCCATACCAGTTCAGTCTGTGGCATCTCTGCTGAGACTCCCAGTATAGGATTTCCTTCAGTGATACAAATATCTATTGACTGTGAACTGGATTGGTCTCAGTTTAGACAAAAAGTAGCCCTCAGATGATTATTTTTACGGTGGTTGCTTGTGCCACGTAATTTACCTGGATGGATGGGATAGTAGAAATGATTTTCTTGTCAAACTTTTTTGTGCTCTACACCTTTCATGAAGCCTCCATGGGTTATGATTTACTGCATAAATATTTTTCCGATGGCAGAATAGTTGTGACTTGTTTATTGAGAATGAGAGCTGATTTGTAGCTACTGCACAACAAAAATCTCATATACAGTTAACTTCCGATAATCCTGCACCGTTAGGACCCAGGGGGTGCCAGATTATCAAATATGCCGGACTATCGGAAGGGGGG
>JANRFK010004440.1:18844156-18868122 GCA_030068395.1 Apalone spinifera | reverse complement strand
TTGGTCCCGCAGCCCCGAGGGGCAGTGCTACGGGACCAACCCGGCAGCACCCCAACTGCTCTGCTCCCAGCTTCCCTGTTTCAGCCGCGGCTGAATCGGGGAAACCGGGTGCAGAGCAGCTCCAATTGTCCGGCAACCAGAGCACTTCCGGGTTCCTGATGGTGCCGGACCATCAGGAGTTCCAGAGCATTGGATGCTGGACCAATGGAGTTTTACTGTAGCTTCCTACTTTAGAGAAGACTGAGTTAAAACAATTCTAATACTGTAATTAGAAACCAAACAATACATCAATAAGTTGTACCTACTAACAATGCCATCTAGTGGAGGCAAAAATGTAATGCTTAAACATTAGGTGATGATTAAATTCAGAAAATGTTCTTCAGAGATTTGGCTTAGTAATTGGCTGGTTAAAATTCCCTCATGTGGTTGTATTCTGCCATATCTTTAAATAAAACAAAAAACCCAAAGTATTCGTTTTTGGTGCTTTTAAATTTGCAAATGAAATACAAAGATTTCTTCACATTTCCTGTAGTTTGACGTCTTTGGAGGAATGACTGCAATTAGAAAGGCTGCTTAATATTTACAAAATAAATCAACAAACACAAATTCAGGTTGCCTTCCAACTCTAATTCTTGGGTGGAGGTGTGGAGAGAATTTTATAGAGTAGTTGAGATTAGATATATTTTATTAGACTTACTTTAATAAAATGTTAAAGTTAACTATTGAAATATTTCCATATCAAATTTTAGAAATCTTCAACCTAGTTATTACTGAAAAGATTACAACTAGTTCTAGTGTCAGTAGCAGAAATGACTAAAAGTAGCTAAAAAGAAGTACAGATGTAATCAACAGAACATGAACAAGCTTGACTTTTTTTTTCCCCTCTCTTTATAAATCTAGAGTAGCAGCTGCACAGATGAAGGGAGAATAAGGCACAGCCCCATCTCCAATGAGTAAAATCAGTTTCAATTAAATGAAAAATTCATAAGGGATAAGTTTTTCATACTTTAAAGGATAAGAGAAAAAAAATCTTTAAAGCAGTATTCAAAATATTAGTTATAAACAAAGTTCATGCTATACCTGACCCAGAAAAACCAAACACTTGTAATATATATGTATATATAAATAATGTTTACTGGTTAAACTATATGTTTAACTCGTTAACTGGCCCGCTATAACAAGAGGGCTGCTAGAGCAGCTGCCTACCCTGAGCACATTGGGCCAGGTAGGCTGTTCTGTCTGACCACACTGTGGGCATGGGACTGCTCCACCTGGGCCGGGCACCGGTTAACCAGTTACCCCAGTAAGCATGCCAGTAAGGCAGCGCTTACTGGTTCAGTTATCTTTTGACATCCCTAATATATATAACATTTTGTTAATCCACAACAAAGAAATACTTCTGATAAATGGCTAAAAAATCTGCCTGCACTGAAGTACTTTGGACTAAGTTCCTCAAAAGCTCTCTGTCGGCAATTAAGAAAGGAAATCAGTTATGTGAAGTGTTCCTATACTGGCAAATCAACAGACCTGGGTAGGTTCTAAAACAAATGACTGACTACCAAAACAAAGCTTTCAAATTCATTGATTACTCTAAAAAACCTTTGTTCAGTTGAAATGCTGTCCAGTTTGGATTTACCTCTGCAACTATTGGCCCATAGGAATTTAGTTCTATGCCACTATAGAGTCTGGTCTCTTTTAAGGGTCTCTTTCATTCACTTCATAATGCAAGTTTAATCTCTTGCATTTTATTAAACCAGCCCTTCCATTCCCGTACCATGTATGGCAGTTGGACTTTTTGAAATGGCTTCAGGAGATGCACTGACTCAGTCCCTAATAAATTTGGTGACAGGGTTAGCTTGTTCAACCACGGAGAAAAAGCATAAAGGGAGTATATAGCCCACTGTGAGAACCTACTGTCCTGTTGAAAACATTGAAACCTATCTCTGCCAGGGAGACTTCCTCAACCACAAAGAGGAGGTGAGAATCTGCTCCAGCAGCATTTGAGGTGATGGATGTGGATGCAAATGGTTGAGGTCAGCTACACTTAAACAGGAGCTCTTTCCTTCACCATGACCCAGTATTTGACTCGTGTAGAGTATTGCTTAGGAAAGATTTGTGAGCTTTTCATATTTAAAAGGACTGGTTTTGTCTTTCCTCTACTCTTTCTCTTCTTTATGACATCCTTCCTAGTTTTAGCACAGAGGACAGGCCTCAGAATAGACAGACATGTACACACAAGAGGCGGGGGGCTCACTTACAGGAGGAATTCTTGGCTCAATGAGCAGCTCTGCGACTCTAAGACATGCAGTGGGATTGTTCTGGAGACTAATTTATATCCTGAATAGAATGGCTTCCTGCCCAGACCTCATATTCATCGTGCAGTCTAGAAGGCAGAAAAAACCCAAGGTAGATAGGGCTCTCATTGGTTGTCTCTTAGATGTCTCCCAAGTGAATGAAAACATAGTTGAAACTAACCTTTTCAGCTAATATACATTTTATGAACATTTAAAATCTCTTACTAGGCTGGCCTGGTGACCTATAAAGAGTGATTTGGGTTGTCACAGCAGGATGGTTCAGGATAATAGTTAGGACTCATGTTGTAAAATTGTAAAATAATGCTCTCTTTCTTAGAGAAGAGAAGGAAGCATGGTGTAATTGGTATTTTGGGGCTCACCCATACCAGCAAGGAGATCTGTAAACTTTTGCTCTGTAACATTGGATGCTTTTATGCTGTGCATCTTGGGTTCAGATCCTGTTTATTAAGGAAGTTTTCCATTAAGGGGATTCTTCCTGAATCCTTGAGTTGCTTCTGGAGTTTCAGGGGGTTTTACTCATCCCAAGTGCCTTTCATCTGCATCTGAGGAGGCAACTGTGCATTTCACATTGTTGTGAAAATTGGGGGAAAAAAAAGCCATACTTTTGTGACCTCCATATTGGATTATAGACTCACTAAAAGATTTACCTGATGTTGTTGGGTCCTTAAATCAAATAAGCTTTGTTTTTCTTCATTTAAATCACTGTTCTGAGGTGGAGTTGGGGATGAGAGGTTCAGTCTGCAGGCTGCCCAGGAAGAGAGGACAACCTGAGCTCTTTTCTCACCTGGCCCCAAGCTGCTGCAGTGAAAGTGCCTGTCCATGGCTGCTGTAGCTTGAGCAGCCAGGGGAGGGGTTCATATCCTCAACCTGTGGGACAGACAGATAAGCAAACTCACTCTCTGAAATAGATAGCAATAGCTGTCCCTTTCTCCACCCTTCCCCCTGCTGACCCAATGGGACCTTAGCTGCCCCGCCTCCTCCCCCCATGGTCATTGTGCAGTATAATTGTCCTTCCTACCAGACTCCTCCCTTTCCATTTTATAAGAAACAGTTGAATTCCATGCACATCCCATTATCTTGGCACAACTAAACCATGTCCTTGCTAGGGATGTAAGCGACTTGTCAACTATCTGATAAGCTTTTGCTTATCGGAGAAATGACACCCTAGTCTACTAGTTGCTTCCTGCCACTTGCTGCCTCTATCAGAAAGGGGTGCTGGGGGGAACCAACTTAAAAGCTGGTTCTCTCCAGCTCTGTGGGAGGGGACAGGGGCGCGGTGGCAGTGTTCTACCTTTGAAATGTACAAGAGTCCTCGCTGGGGCTCTTTTACATTTCAAAGGCAGAAAACCACGCAGGCTCTCACTGCATTTCAAAGTGAAGCACCCTTGTTGATTAATTGATGGAAATTCCATTGACTGTTCGATTAATCTAATTTTAACGTCCCTAGTCCTTGCTTTAAGTTATAAGAGGAAGCTGCATACCAAAATTGGTGGTCCTAGCTCTTACTGTTTAAGAGTTCTTGAACAGTTAGACTAGCAAATGACACACGCACAAATTTCTAAAATATATAGTAAGATTTGTACCTGAGCCTATCTTTTAAAGACCATCTGGAAACTACATAATTTGTTGTGGAAGACTGTTGTCTGCTTGGGTGGTAATTGCAATTGATGTATATAGCACCAGAAGCTGATACGTAACTGATTTCTAAAGCTCTGTGTGGCTTGGAACATGGATGCCACTTCATGATGAAACATGTGAGGTCAGCTGACAGTTCTAGATTTGATTTCTGGGTGCTGCTGGCAGGGCATTATCTAGTGCAGGGGTTGGCAAGCTGTGGCTTGTGAGCCAAATATGATTCACTAGGGAGCCAGATATGGCTCTTCTGGAGCTCCAGCTCACCTCTCTTAAATCCCCAGCTGGGAACCCACATTGGCGCTATAGTCTTATGGCTCCTCGCAAAATTGGAACGCCAGTGCCAGCTTCCTGTGGGATGAGAGAGCCCCAAACCTCCCCGCCGGATCTGGTGTGCAGGGAACAAGCAGAGCCAAAAATGGCTTCATGTGCTGCCATTTCCTTCCCCCCAGCTGGGGGAACCGCCTCTCAGGAATGCACTTCCTGGGGGCTTCCCCTTTGCTCCCATTGGCCAGAATCCAGTGAACGGAAGCAGCATGAGGCAGTTACATGGTGCCTATGACACAGTGCAAAAGCAAATAAGTAGCACTCTCTCATGCCCACAACCCACATCTCTAGCCCCCTTACCTCCCCTACCCACACACCTCCAGCCAGAAACCCTACCTCCCTCCCCCCCACGCTTGCTCCTGCACCCTCCCCCTGGCCAGACACCCTACTCCCAGCCTGCTCCTGTACCCACGTCCTGCCCAGACCTCACACTCTTCTGCTCCCCACCTCCCACCCAGAGCCTGCAGCCCTATCCCACTCACTGCAGCCCTGTCCTGCACACTTAACCCTTCATTTTTGGCCCCACCCCAGAGCCTGGGGAGCCCACAAAATCCACTAATCCTGGAATCTCAGAGGAGTACTCTGGCCTGAGGCCATGAACCTCAGTCCTCCCTGCCACTCCCCCCACCTTGGGTCTGGAGCATCAGAGGAGTGAGGTGCTTCAGTTGGGGGCCACATCAGTGAGGTTTGGGGAGAGTGCGCTTTTTGGTTTGGTTTGATTTGGTTTGGTTTTTTTTGCTTCTCACTCTGTAGGTCAGTAGCCCCTACCCAAAAAAGGTTCCCTACTCTTGCCATAAATAAAAACAATGTTGAAGCCTTTTGTGTTGGACATATTTTACTTGTATTTAAAAATGGAGCCTGGCCAACAGGCCCCCAATTGGGGCCCAGTCCCCATCTGGCTGCAGCATCATAACACTCCTGCACCCCCACACCCAAACGCTAAGCCCCTCATACCTCCGACCCCCCTGCCTTGAGCCCCTCAGACCTCCACATCCCTAGCCCCCTGCCATAACATTACTGCACCCCCACACACCTCAACCTTGTGCTATGAGCACCTCTTACAGCCTAACCCAGACTTCTGCACCCCCACGTCCCTAGCCCCCTGCCATAAGATTGAAGACAACCTGAATGTGTTCATGAAGCTGGATGTGACCAGTTACGATGTAAACTTCAAAGAAATGTGTGAAAAGATGCAGCAGCAGAAGTACCATTAAATAAAGTCTGTGAATATAATGTTTCATTTATGCTATTATTAATCATTATGTCAATTATCAATAATGTCAAGTTGTATGTTTTCAGTCATGCAAATTGGCATTCTTATCTGGCTCTTTGTTGTGCACTTGTTCTGAATTTTGATGTAGTTTGGCTCTTTCGTTTGAAAAGGTTGCCAGCCTCTGGTCTAGTGGCAGTATAAATTCCTTGTGTGTTTATTCAGTTAGCTAGAGAAAAAATGCTCGTATCAGTCTTTCTGGTGATTTTAGGTAACATAGGTTATTTCTCATACATACATGATGCACTTGGGCCAAGTGACAATGGTAAATATGACTCTTTTGTAACATTTACTTAACTGCATTAAAATTAACACTGACTAGGCAGACAGGTCCCAGTTATGCAGTCTATGTGATTTCCAAATGCTCTATACTCTTTGCCTTGTTGTGGATAGTTTTTAGAAGACCCTACCATACCCATCCTTTGTTCTAAATAATCTGCACTTTTTTTATAGGACAGCGTGAGAACGTGTGACTTGATTTATTTTCCTTATAGCCTTCATCACTTTGAATGCCTTGCTAATGTCCCTGCTATTTCTTCAGCAGTTTAAAGAATTCTTAGCTTTTCAGTAGCTTTTAAAGTAATTAAAAGGCAGCCATTTTCTATTAGAAACACACAAAGTTAAAACATTTGCCAAATGGAAAATAGAATCAATAGAAGATACAATATTTTCCATGTGTGTTGCACTGGAGAATGAAAACAAATTTATATTATAAATGGTAATTGACAATGCTCTTCTTTTTTTGCTAGTATAAAAGAACTTGCTTTAACATTATCATGTTTAAAAGTAGCAAAGTAAAATTTTAAATACAGGAAATCTCTTAATATAGTAGAAAGTGTTATGACAAGCCAGTCATACAACATAATCTAGGTAGGCTTAGGCTTGCCATTCCAGGGTTCTTTGATTTAAACAAGAAGACACTTGTCACATTAATTTTGTACAAGGTATTTAATTAGTGTTTGAATATTTCTTCAGTGAACATTCTTTTTAAAAATTATATAGAAAAAACCTGAAGTTGATAGCACTTGGGTTCCAACTCAGAGGTACATAAACCAGATATTCGTTTTAAGTATTATACTTGGAAATTCCTGGAGTTCACCTGTTACAACATCTGTCATGTTACCTACAGAAAGCATTTTAAAAAAAATTTGAATTTAACAGAACCATCAAGATGTGTATATGCCTTCTTGAGTAACTGCTTAATCTTATTGTTGTGACCCTTCTGCTTCCTCTGTCTCCCTCTCCCACTTTTTAATATATTTAATTATTGAAGACCTTCGCTTTTGGCAGAGCCTGAAATGTATATTGTAAACTCATTTGAACAGATGTAGTGTTTCCTCCAAAACACATTACACAACTGTAAGTGATCAAAGTAATATGTAATGCTAATGGTAATTTGTTTGTCAGTTTGTGTAATTGGCTTGTTTTATTTAAAAATAATAAAATATATTGGAAAACGTATTAAATGTACACACAAGTGGTCCTTTGGAATGGATACAGCATTATTTACATAGATGCTGTCTTTGTTTACCACAAAAGGGTTTGTTTAATGCAAAAATCTTTGAAGCTATTGCAGGTAATTTCCTGTAAAAGTCAATCTTGAGGCATAAAATAATTAAAACTTTTGAAAAACTTGTTGTATTCTTAAAAATAGGATAAGGTATATTTTACTAATCTGTTCCTGCAAGATGAGGTATAAGCTATGACACTGAAGCACAGTTGAGAGCCAAAAATGATATTTTTTTTGTGTGTGTCTCAAGCGTAGTTCTTCTGTAGCAAGTTTAATTCCAGTGTTTTTCTTTCCTTACATGTATCATGGGTTCCTAAAACTGACTTTGTTCTTATAATACCACCCATTTAAAATTCTTCAAGATCATTCAACTAACTGTATTTGGTATACATTATTATGTCCAAAAAGATTTAAGAATGAGCTGCTGTTATGCATTGAGTTTTATATTCTTTTGTTACCTTTTTGCCAGGCAATTCTAGATATGCCATATCTGACAGATCTTGAATACTCTGTCATTCAAGGCAGCTGTGTTGCTGTCATTTGATTAACACTATATATCCATAGAGTGATTGTCTTTTTGTTGAGTTTATGCAATAGTGTGTAGCCTAAGGCAGTCTCCATTAATTAACTCTGTGGAAGTACAACAGTACTTACAATCTGGATCCATATAATGGTTTTGTAATTAATTTACAGTTAGTGTGTTCCATGTGGGTGAGATGGCAAGCTCTGACGTTTGTGCACACATTATAAACTGCTACTTTTGATGTAAGCTCAAAATCTTGCCTCTTTCACCAACATAAGTTAGTCCAACAAAAGATGTTACTTCACCCAACTTGACTTTCTGTGTCAGAAAATATTCTTCCCAACTATTTTTTCTGAATACTGTGACAGCTTCTGCGTTTGTGTTTATTTTTTCCCAGTTCTCTGAACACTTTTTCTTTTTTTTTTTTCCCTAGCCATTCCAGTCAACGCACAAACATCTAACGGTAGAAGAATTATTTGGAACTTCCTTACCAAAGGAACAACCAGCAGCTTCATATCCCAGTCCAGACAGAGTGGAGAAGTTGCAAGCTGACACTACAGGCAGAGAGCACAACTTATTCTTGCCTTTTTTACTTGAGCAATCATCAGTGACACACCAATCATTGGGGAAACCAGAGAGTACTAATGTCAAAATCAACGGCAGTACCTTAAATCAGCAGGCGTCTGTAACACCCATGCTTATTGCTCCAACTTCAGTTTTGCAGCCTGACATAAAGAATGTTTCAAATTATACAGTTCAGTTAAGCCCTATTCTTAATTCAGCCTCAACAACAGAAGCTCCTTCTGCTCAGATACTTTCCAACCTAAACAGTAATATGATGCAGGTGATGCATCAAGCCACTAAACAGATGTCCCCAATTATGAATCAGTCAGCATCTGAGGTGAATCACATGCCACAAAATCTCATTGGTGGCCAAAACCAGTTAATAACACCTTTGGCAGTAACTAATACAGGAAATGCTTCAAATACACCCCTTGCAAATGTTGACCTTCTCCAGAAACTCAGGTTGACTCCACAGCAGGACCAAATACAACAGTCTCTAAGTAAAACTACTATGATACCTAGCAGTTCATCCACAATTAGCCAACTGGCAACACCAGAAAGCTTCAAAGAATCCCACACCAAACCAACATCACTGAATAGCAAAATAATCACACCCCGTCAGGTATTTTGTGGATTTATATCTAAATATATTTGTATTTCTTTTAAAATATTACCAGGCAACAAATGCTTTGTCCTTTAAATGTGAATGTCCTTAGAAATTAGGTTTTAACTCTTTAAAGGCTTCGAAGTGAGCATTTGATTTGTTAACATTACTTTTAGATGAGAAATCTGCTCTTCCACATTAAAATGGCATATAGTTGAGATTTTGAAACTAGTTTAGGTGATGGCTTTCTCCGAGCAATATCTGTAACTCTGTCATGCCAACAGAATTTCTTAACTTTGATGTCGTGTGTGTGTGTGTGTTAGATATTTTAGTTTTTGCTTTTATTGCTTACCATTTGTGGTGTTTCCAGCTGAATTTGAAATATTCCTTCTGCAGAATTTTCTTCTGCGTTCATGAAGATTCTTAATTCTCCATTGTACTTTTCGGTATGATATGTGGATATGTTAATGGCTTGCTAAATGTTTAATAAGAATGATTTCAACCACAGGTTGGACCTCCCTGATCCAGCACCACCTGGGACCAGTCAGGTCCTGCCGAGGGATTTTGCCGGACCTGGGGAGGTCATTTTTGGACCCCTGCCACCGGCTCCCCTGGCCTGCCTGCTGGCCTTCCAGCCAGCTCCCCACCTCCTGCTGGCCCCACTGCCCTACCTACTCCATTGGGCAGCCATCGCTGCCGTGGCTCTGGGACCCATTGTGCTGGGGCACCAGGACCAGCAGGGCAGTCATGTGCCACAGCTCCCTGCCCCACCGAGCTGCCATGGCTCCCTGCCCAACCGGGCAGTCTTGTGCCGAATCTCCCAACACAGCTGAGCAGCCCCACTGCCCTGTGCTGAGCAGCCCACTGCCCTGCTGGTTCCACAGGGATCTGTGCCACTAGCCACCAGGACTTTCTGGTCCTGCAACATCTGTGATGGACCATGGATGTTGCTGGACCAGAGAATCCTAGTTAAGAGTTTCAACCTAAGTGAGAGTTGACAGGCAGAGAAAACTTGACAATTAAACTCTGCCAATAGACACTATTCTCTCTGTGAAATTTTCAGCTATCATAAATGATATAGCTGTTTGTAGAAGAGCCGTTAATCACGCTGCTATCACTATGGGCAAGTATGCTCCAATGTCTATATTGCAAAAATGCTACTGAATGCTGATGGTGTGAATTCCTGGTAAGAGGAATAAAAGTGTATTGTTACTGATTTCCTTCCTAGATAATTCTGTATAGTGCTGCAGGAGTTGATAACAAGAAAGTCTAGTCGTGGTTTTGTGGAAGTATAGAATTGAATATTATTGACCTGTCTTTAGTTTCCCCTTTTATCATTCCTTCTAAGTGCTTCGCCATTTCTACTGCAAATGTAATTTCCTGTTATCCAGTTGAATGGGCAATAATATGTGATCTACATCTTACGTAGACTACCTTTAGGTCACTGGTGTTTCCTCTTACTTCCAGAATTTTATTGCTAAACTCTTTTTTGCTAAACTCTCTTTTTTTCTGAAACCCAATTAAGAGTAATGAGCCTTTCCATGTATGGAGGCAGATACTCAGATATAAATGTAAGCACAAAAGATTTTGTGAGGCAGTTTGGAAGTGCCATATTGTTGTGTGAAGCTAAGGTTTGGTTTGGTTTTCTATTAATTATGTACAAGCTCACCATTTTTTCCATCTGTGAGTTTTCTATTGCATGCTGTTAGCTACTTTTATGGTGTTAATTAAATTGAACACGCAATAGTTCATCTTCCTGCAAAACATATGAATTTTCTTTTGTACCTACTTCTGGAGTCATACAGAATTTTAGGGGTTTTTTTTAGCATTTATGCAGATTAAGCAGATATATTTACAGTAGATTTATCATGTTCTCTTAGGGTATGTCTAGACTGCACTGGTAATTTGGAAAAATACACGATTTGCAGTATGCAAAACATGTATCTTTATCTGATTTACTTTCAAAAGGGGCTTTTCTGAAATTTGGTGCATCTATAAGGGGTCAAATTTTGGGAAAAAGTGTTCTTTCAGGCCATCCCTTATTCCTCATAGAATGAGGTTTACAGGGATGGTGAAACAGCGTGTCAGCTTTTTCGAAAATTTTTCCGAAAAATTGGATGCGTTCCTTGGACACGGTGTTGGTTTTCTGGGATACCGCTGGTATCCCGGAAAAGCAATGCAGTCTAGATGTAGCCTCAGTTTCATTATATTGATGTAATTTATCAAGATGTAATTGTAAATGGGGAATCCTTATCAAGCAGATGTGCTTCAAGTGGGGTCCTGTAGAACTAAGAATCAACCCTGCACTTTTTAACGTTTTTATTCATGAACTGGAAGAAAACATAAAATCTTCACTGATAATTTTTGTTATCTGCAAACTTTAGGGGAGTGGTAAATAGTGAGGAAGACAAGTTACTAAAACAGATCTGATTCAAGATACTCTGAAATTCTAGCAAACTACAGTATTCTCAGATTTCAATTATGTATTGAAGTTTTTACATCTGCTTAAAGGGAAACACGGAATAGAATTTTTCTGTGAACTTGTTCTTTGTTTACTAAAATGTATTGAGCATTTAATTGGGGGGGAGGCTGGTTTTTGCTATCATTTTCCAATATATCTTAACATTTGGGTTCCAAGACTTAATTATTTTTAACTTCTATAGTCCCTGTCCTTGGAATTCTTTAACTATGGTTAAATGGCTACTGATTCTGCAGCCTTCAAATATAAACTCCAATCTTGTAAAGACAAGTTGAGAAAACATGTTTGGATCTGTTATTTTGCTCCATTTATTAAATGTACAAATATAAAAAACTGCATAGACTTGTATACTGTGTCTGTTGTAGATGTTGACTTGTAATAGCAAAGAAAATATATAATTTAGTTGTAGAAGAAAAAGATGATACTATTACTACAACAAATTGAGATGCTGACAGTAACATGTACACTTTCTTTAAAATTGCAGATCATACAGCAAAACAGGGAGCCAGAAGTATTTCCACAACCCAAGGCTTTGCCAAAAGCCAACCAAGTAAGTATATAAACTTTTCTCGAGGAAACGAAATATTTCGCATGTCTACATTTTTTTTCCTGTTTTACAGCAAATAATTTCTTGTATCTTGAAGACTCAGGTTCAAGACTGTAGTCATTAACATGTCCATTATTCCTTTTCCACCTCTAAAAGTTCATAAAATGCTATTATGTTTAGGAAAGAAGTCTATATACTAAAAATGGCTTCTCTTTAGTGTGTGATCTCTTCCCTGTACATTAGCTGTACAGTGCTTGGAATGTGAACTAGTCTTTATGCTTTGTGAGGTATGAACAGAAACAGCAGACTTACAGCAACGTCTTTTATTGCTGGTGGTGTTGACCTTCTAATCTCAGGTTTGAACCAGTAGCTGTTTTTAAAAGCATTTTCATATTTAAATGGTGGTAATTGAGAAGTAGTAAGTAGAGATCTCCATATTTCCATAAATATTTTTACTTAATGTTTATATTGGGGTTACATCTAAGAACCTCAATCTATTTTGGAAGCTAGGAACTGTGCAAACATGTGACAGTCCCTATCCCAAATACCTTACAATCTAAAAGACAAGGTAGACATAGCACGGGAAACATCCCAAAAAGGACAGCATCCCAAAAAGTATGTGATCTAGCACAGACTAGTTATGAGCACAATTTGTAGCTAATTGGTAGCAGTAATCATTGTAATTACCACTTCCCATTTTTATAGATTCCGTTTTTAAGTTGTTAGAATCACAAAAGAATAACTTTTGACTATCCAGCTTAATATAATCTCAAAATGAACTTTGAATTATCAAAAAATAATTAGCAGTAGCCAGAAAGCTAGCTCATATCTTGTAAAATATACCTGACCTCTAATGATTTTTATTTAATTTATTTCTAAATGAAATACATAATGAAATGTAGGCCTTAACTGGTGGCCATAAGCATCTAAACTGATTAGTGGCTTCAGAAAAATCATGAATGGTAGTAAGGCTTTTAAACACTATTTCTAAACTATGCCGTTCTAATTCCTCTTGCATTATATCAAAGCTGCTTTAGTAGCATGTTCATCTTTAATCAAGAGGGCAGCAAAATGACTTTGTTCACAGTTCAATGAAGTCTGGAAATAGGCCAGTAGTCAATGATAAGTTAGCTGTGTGACCACAGCAACAAATGTATTACTTTTGAACTCAGAGACGATTTAGTGTGGTGGTAGTGTGCCACTGACTAAATGTGCAGGTTTAAATGTACTGCGATTATTTTTAAATAAAATCTTACGGTGATCTTTTCCCTGTATTGTAATATTTTCTCTACTGTGTTGAATTTAATATATATTTTGTGTGGTTTAACCCTTTTAATATGACTCATGTAAACATCTAGGGTGGATAGTTTTTCCTTGTTTCTTTGTATAATAGTCTTAAGATTTCAAATTTCCAAAGGAAGCATTTTGTTTGTGTATAAAGTTGATCTGAGTTTACCATTTATATTATACCAGTGGGTACTTTATTTCTGCTTTCCTGTTTTGGTGAAGCTGGTGGTAGTGTCAAAATGAATCCCAAATATGTTGGTCATCTAGGAAGCCTAAGCAAAAGAAGCAGATGTATCAGAATATGCTATATAAAACTGAGGTGACAGGGAGTCTTCAGATTAATCACCAGAGAGAGAGATTTTCCCTAACCCCCTCAAACAGATCTAGACTTCTGACAATTCGGGGCTCTTACCTTCAGTGGAAGGTATTGTTATAGTGAGTTAATATAAAGAAAATGGACCCAAAGCTACGGAGGCATGCTTTCAGAAATGAGCTTCATGAGTAATAATTAAAGAACAAAATCAGATTAATTTTAATGTCATTGATTCCAAATTACTATTTGGCATTTTGGTTTGATATAATGCTACATTTCATTGGACGGTGGAGACTCCAGGGAATAAATCCAGGGTCTCCATGTTCCAGGCATCTTCACTAAGTGCTATAGTGACACAGTTTCAGTGCTTTAAGTATGATCCGAGGTGGGCATGATATGGCCTGTGGGCTAAATCCAGTCCACCAAGCCTTTTAATATGGCTCACGGCCTACCTCTGCCACATAGAGCAGTGCTGCACAAAGTGACTAGCTGCTCCCTGTGGCTCTCTGCTCTGTGGGAGGAGGGGGCACGCTTCGCACACCACCGCCATCCCCAGCAAAATCTCTCCGCTCCTATTGGCTAGAAATCACAATGCAGAGAGTCACATGGAACATCCAGCCAAGGGACTGCTAACAGACAAGAAAGCCTGCTTGAGAGTGCTGCTGGCCGGGACCTGCTTAGATAAGCATCTCCCGGCCACAGCCTGCATCTGGCACCCCATCCTCTCCTGCATTCAACTCCCTCCTAGACCGTGTACCTCCTACATCGCTTCTGCACCTAACCTCTGTGCCAGACCCCATCTCTGCTTCATAGAAAAGTGCGGCCGTTGATCACTTACCAGAATCTTGTAGTGGTCTCCTACCAAAATTATTGCCCATCCCTATGTAGATGAACCCTCAGTTCTTGCTAACCTGATTTACTTTATGCAGAGTTAAGAACACAGCAGGGTAATGATTACAGGGAAGAATTTTGCCTACAAAAAGATAAATCTCTATCTTATTCAGGCCCTACAAGTTTTGTATTTGTAAAGCAAACTGATATGTCTCGGCTTTTGTAGCATAACCAGCTAGCTTGTTACAAGTATGTTTTTAAAGAACTCAGTATGATAATGGTCATCCCTAGGGCTTGACAAACGGCGGCGAAATCTACTCGCCAGCCCTGCACTGCGCATGTGCAAGACCCGCATTGTGCATGCACACGCCGCCGGTGAACGGGGCGACCGGATGAAATCTACTCGCCATGGGCGAGTAGAAACAGCAATTTGTCGAGCCCTGGTCATCCCTAAGTCCAGTGCCCTGAGGAGCTGCTAAATTCCCTAGAGTCCTTGACATTCCTAATTCCACCCAGTAGTTGATTAATCTGTTTTCTTTATCCTGTCTTTTTTGAAATCATGGTTTTTAAAAATTGCTTACGCATTACTTTTTTTTTTCAGCTGTCCAACTACCTAAAGTGCCAAGTGTTTTTAAAACAAAATTATAATCAAAAAATGCAAAGCATAGTTAGACACCAGCAGTGAGATTTCAAATGGAGCCAGTTTAAATCCTCCAGATTCTTAATCTAATTAACCAATTTATTTGACCTGAACAAAAACTTAATCTGAATCCTAAGGGTACGTCTACACTGCAGGGCTAAACTTGAATTAAGCTATGCAAATTCAGCTACATCAATTGAGTAGTTTAAGTTGAAATAGCTTAATTCGGCTCTTGGCACTGTCTACACAGCAGGAAGTCAAAGGAAAAACATAATTCCTTCAACTTCCCTTACTTCTCATGAAATGAGGGATTCCATGAGTCGAAGTAAGAAGTCCTCCAGCTTGACATTATTTCAGAATAAAGGCTTGTAGTATAGATGTGCACGGATACTTTTCTCATTCCTGTCCTAGTTTGAAATGGTAAAATACAGCAGTCTTGTCCCTGAAGCCCAGTAAAGGCTCTCCCGTACTCTACAGATATCCATATTAGTCTTTACAAACAGATACTTGTCTCTGAGAGTTTGATATATAAAAGTACTCTGAATTTCTGTTTAGATAACATCAATGGTTAATTCATCCAGGTTCTTACAAAGACACTCATGTCTGCAGTATAATGAGTGCTTAATTATTTTACTTTCTTTTGCAGGTGACACCTTCTCAGTTTGTTACAGCCACCACCACAGTGACTCCTTCAGTCCTCTTGTCTCCTAGTGTTTTCCAACAGTCAGCGGCAAAATCTACTGAAATGGAGAATAAAGCTAGCGCCTCTTCTCCTCTAACACTTGGAGCAACTGAAATTCAGACAATGCCTCCTACTGTTCTCAGTAGATCTCAGCTCCAGGAAACATTAATACATCTAATAAAGGTACTGTCAGTATCAGATTAAACCACTTTGGGTTTTTTTCTGAATACGGAGGCAAGTAATGAGACTCTATGCACTTGCAACTCTCACTGGATTCAGTAGATGTTACAAGAGCTTAGCACTCTTGAGAGCCTGATGATTCCACACTGTTCCATGTGTAGAGCTGATCCCTCGACTTAAGGTGCCTTTCTTCCCAGGAGGGCACAATTTACATCCTCTTTGGGATCCAGGTTTAGTGATGAAATGGGGAACAGCTGAGAGTAAGGCCACGAGGGACATGCATTGGGCTTCTTCTTTCTCCATCAACATACATCTCTGTGAAAATCTGCAGAAAAATTAATGCAGCTTCAGGATGTATTAATCTTCTTATGGAGCTCCTCCTGTGGCTTAGCTCCCTCTAAAAAGGGAGTTCCAGGGGTGAACTTAGGGCCTACAATCTTTGGCAGCTCAGTTCCAGTGGATTTGCTCTGAGCAGAAAGACAATCAGAGACCTCTCTACAGATTGCTCTGACCTCTTGTGTATATCACGGGATCTGCAGAATTTGTAGGTAAAGAGAGAAGTTGCATTGTTCCTGTTCCATTCTGTGGGGTTTTATGCTAAAAGGGGTGATTTGAGACATGATTTTATCCACAAGAAGTTAAAAAATGTATTTAAAATGAAAATATATTTCATTAGTAGCTCAATCTGATATTAACTTAATCGTTCCATTTTTATTTAACAAAATATTCCTGTTTTCTTTGTTCCTTTGTTAAGGTGTGAGCTCACCTTGAAATGGAAACTGCAAGCATTCTGATTAATGAATTAGGAAGTTTTAATGAGCATGCTTTAATGCATCAATTAATATTTATTCTGCAGTTCCGTTTTGCAGCTTTCCTCAGGGTGGTTCTCCTCTTAGAACGTCGTTACAGCACAGTTGCACTGATGCAGCTGTGCCACCGTAGCACTTCAGTGAAAACATTACTATACCAACAGGAGAGCTTCTCCTGTCAGCATAGTTAAACCATCTTCATTAGCAATGACAGCTGTGTCGATACGAGAAGCCCTCCCATCGATATAGCGCTGTCAGTCAGTTACTAACTGGCAGCGAGGTCAGTACAACTACATTGTGTAGGGATGTGGATTTTTTTGCCCACTCCTGAGTGATGTAATTATATGAATATAATGCAGACCTAGCCTCAGTGAATCACAATCAAGCTATTGCTCCTATAGGGACACATAGCAAGAGAACTGTTTAGCCTCTTTCTGTTGTAAAATTACCACTAGTGTTACAAAACTTTGTGCGACAGCAGGGATCTCTTGCTTGTTCCATGCAGATAGGTCTTGCATACAAAATGCAGTTCTAAAAATAAGACTACAGACACATAGCTCTTAGTGATAGAATTGTTAGGACTGGAAGGGGTCATAGTAAGTCATATCAGCTTGGCGGCTATTTTTATTCTTTTTCATTACTTTTTTTTTGGTAGGTCATATAGCTGCAACAACAACAAAAAATTGCTGACCCAGGGAAAAACCTGCAAACTGAGCTCAACTACCAGTCTTTATTATTATTACTTATTTAGTTATTTACTAGGAGGCTGTGTCCTCTGCTCGCCAGCCCCCCTCTCTCTGGCGGCTTTTGCAGACAGAGCGTGAGATCTACGCTCACCAATCCCCCTCTCTCGCGACTTTCTCGGGGGCTGCACCTCCTTCTTGCTATGCTGGCCAACCCCCGTCTCTCTGGCAGCTTTCGCAGCCTGAGAGTTGCCCATCAGGAAATTATATATAAAATAAAAATATAGAGAGGAAGAGGGAGAGAGATTACAATCATCATTAGTCAGATTGCACTGATTTCTGCTTGTAATCTTGAGGATACTAATTGTGCCGTTCCATTCCACAGGGAGTGTGACTTCTGGGGTACAGTCAGTATATGCCATATTGAGGCAGGAAACTGAATGCTGATCAAAACTGTCCTCCTCAGAAGTGGGAGATTATTTTATGTATGTCCACAGTAGAGTACAAAGATCTGAAATGCAAAAATGCCGGGAGAGAAGAATATTCGTCAGTTCATTCTGATTGATTGGGTGTCTGTTGTATGCTTTATCCATATATATAAATTAGGAGAGCCTAAGAAATGGCTCAAACCTAAGAATGGTTAGAACCTAAGAAAACTAGAATAACTTTAAATACTGCATATTAGTGTACTTTTTTTCCCGCTACCATATTGATATAGGATTTTAGGCCCAGGAACACGCTGTGACTAAAATTGGTCTTAGAAGTGTAAGTCATCACAAAAAGTATTTTCATATAAGTGCTGGCATTGGCTGGAGATGGATTTGGATGTCGGTGCTTTTCAGGAACGCACAAAGAGCGAAATTCTTTGCACCCCTGTGAAGCTCAAATAATTAGACTTGATGTGCTTGAAGTGAGCAGGAGTTTTGACAGACAGTGAAACTAGTACCTTCCCTTAGGACTGTAATGCACGTTCTCTTCCACCCATTTAAAACTACTAGTAATTGCATGGGCTGGAATGGTGGCTGTTGTGCTTCTTGTGCTGGATGTTAGGATCACTTGACATGAATAATCATGGTTCTTACATTTCTAGCCCACAGCCTCTCACTTCCACAATTTATGTGATGCCTGTGTAGCTGTGCCTTCATGCAGCTAATCCTCTCTATATTCCCCATTCTTCAGAGAAAAGTCCCATCTTGAGGTTTTAAGTTTTGCATATTAGATAGGAAAAATCAGCACTTAAGTGTATGTTTTTAGTTAATGTTCTGCATGTGCTCTTTTCCCCTCCTGCAGAATGATTCCAGTTTTCTCAGTACTGTTCATGAAGTCTACTTGCAAGTCCTGACCAAGAATACAGACCTCAAACTATAATTGAAGTTAATTCAGTTCAACTGACAGTATGTCTGCTTCTGAAACAATTATGCCTCATTTATAAAGTTGTAATATTTTTTTAAAAAGAATATTTAGTTTTCAGCATCTTGAATTTTGAGCCTAATGGGAAAGACTATAAAATTACTTCTAAAAGTAATCTTCTCAGAAGTGATCTAGGTTTCACTGTGATCATCACCAGCAAATCTTTGTTTTGAAGTCAAATTTGTTTAGTTGCATATGAGCATTTGTTAGCATTAACTGGATGAGCATATGTTTTCTCTGACTTTTATTTCCAGCTACCTTCAGTACTAAAAAGTTAAGGGGAGCAGTAGTGTTTTTAAACTCTCCGGTGGACAGTACACTACACAGATCAAAACACAACTCAGTTGTAAAACCCACTTACGGTTCTGAAGGCTTTGTGTAGAGGCTGGGGAATCTCATTTATCATAACTAGCTGGATGCCCTTAGAGCTAGATCTTTGAGGTAAGGGTTAAAAATACTTTTTGCCCATTCTTGTCCAACAAACAGCTTCTACCCAATGGATATCCTTACTTTGAAAGGATCCTTTAGTTTTTGGTTTTTGCATCTTTGGTCACAAGTACGTGTCTAGTAGTGTGTGCTCAGTTTCTCTAAAATGGAGGATATCCTAGGATAGGACAATTGTGTTATTTAAGTAACAGCTTGATTCTGTACTTAGAATTAGATCTGAGAGAGAACACCACTCAAAGACTATATTTTTTTTCCTGTTCTCTGGAGCTCTATTATATTTTCAATAAATTGTTTCTGTTAAGCTAAAGATGAGCCAATGCTAGAATTGAGTTTTTATTCCATACTTGTGTGGGCACGGTCACGCTAAAAACTCTACAGATGGAGAACTACAAACTGACCCCTTGCCTACATTTTTTTTTTAACATTGCATAGTACAGGGGTTGTATTTAGTTGAAAAGTGAACACTTCTTTCATATGGTTTACCATATCCTTATTTACCATTGTAAAAATCCGATTTTTTCATGTCTCTCCACTTGGTCAGAAAATAATCTCTTGTTATATTTTACTATGCTGCTATTTATCAGTGACTTATATTTATTTCTATATGGCATGCAAAGGTACTTAGTAATACTTTAAAATAGGTCTCAGTTGATTCCAGCAATAGTTATTTTAAGGAATGGTTTTTGAGTAGAGAGGTCTTGGTATATTTGGTAAAGGATAATTTGTAGTAAATTTAACCAGTTAGGATGCTTTGCTTATTTTTTCCAAGCACTATTGCAATGAAGAAGGTACAAGTTTTTTTTGGCTGTATAAAATAGAATATTCTAGTGATTAGTTTAATAATATTGGCATAGTCAAGGTGCAGTGTCATTTCATTGGAAATGATCAACTAAGCTTTAATTGTGACTCAGTCACAAATCAGTGTGCTTATAATTATAACAAATTGTGTGTGTTTTTCATATGTCTAATAATTATTTTAATTTGAACTTTGTGCATGAATAGAAAAGGTTTTTGTTTAGCAAAATCTGCCTTCTGAAGAGTTTTTCAACCTTTGAACTCAAGTGTTTTCAATTTAAAATATTTAGTATTTTATATTAGTGTGCAGAATTCAGGGAAATGTGCTAGCGATCATGTGAATTTATCAATATGTAAGCATTAAGCGTAGCATTTGAATTCAGCAAGGAAGACTTTCTGGACTTTATAAGGAAGAAGGTGATCTTCCTATACACCTACCAGACTTATAATAGTATGCACAAAGCAATGTGAATTTCATTAGTTTACTTAAGCCCATACACCTAATACAAATAAAACTTGAAGACCTTTTCTGCAGGAGAAAGAACAGGGGAAAAAATGCCAAATTAGAGAGCAGTGCTCTTGGATATAGTCGTAGTGGAAAATAACTAAGGCCATCATTAGTTGTCTTTTCTCTGGCTTCAACAAATACAGAAGCAGAACTTTCTTGACTTTTTTTTTTTTTTTTTTAGAATTTCTACTAAATGAGGGTGACTGGAAAGAGGAATTCCCAATATAGAAATGAGAAAAGGAATTACTGAGATAACAATTACAAATATTTGTGTTAACTTTCAGTTAAATACAGTCACATCCTTAAAATGCCATATCCAAAGATTTATAGAAATGGTAGGATACTAAAGATTTCTCTCATATGGATTGGACTTTCATTTTAAGTCTGTAAGTCATGAACAGTTGATCATTTGGGTATGTTGTTTTAATTAGCAAAGTATTACAAGGTGATTATGATCTAAACTCCAAACATTTTTATTTAATGTGCTTGTGTTATAACTGTCCAGGAACCTCAACAAGATATTGGTAGAGCCAAGTTCTCTTAAATTTTTATATTACAATGGCCTGGAAAAGTGTCTTCCCAGTTTGCAGAATGAATGTAAACCATAGTGATGACTAAGCAAGCTTTCTAATGAGTGCAACTGATTTCTATTCACACTGAATTCTTACCCACATTTACTCCAACTGCTGTATGTATAAACAGACACACACTGGGAGAACTGGAGTCTCTTGTAGTATACCGCACTGTTGTAATATGACAATATTTTACCAGAGAAACCTCTTTAACGAAGGATTGCATTGTAAAACAGAAGCTCTGCTTCAGAATAAAACTGGAGATGTTTTATAATGTGGAAGTTGTTTGATGCCTTTATTCTGGCTATTTTGAACTTTTGTATTCTAAAATTGTCAAGTTAGTTTCATTGCTTGATTTATGTTAGCTGCAAGTACTGATTGCTAATGCATAGCTAGTTACTATGGGTCATAACAACATCATTTAAAGTGACTTTTTATTTTGGTAAAAACTACTACTTAATGTGATTGTACCCTTTAGCTCTGAGAGCGAAAACTGTTAGTTTAGGAGTTTAGACTTTATCCCCAAAATTGATTATCAGTCTAAGGATGTGATTTATGTGGTCAGTGTTAAGTCACTTTAAAAATGATAATCTTCAAATATAGTTTGAAGATTTACAGCTTTATTATTCACAAAATTAAGGTTGTTTCTCAGTTTTGTAGCTGTTACATTAATTTGCACAGTTTTATGGAAGATGCCAAACCTATATTGATTTGAAAGCAGTGTATCTTGTCAAAGTCAAAAACATTTACAAATGAATTGAGGCAAAGTGTAAAACTGCGAGAGTGATTATTAAGTTTAGTTTCATAACAACAAATATTTGGCTTGCCAAGTATTGATATTCAGCATGTTTGAACATTTCCTAATGGACATGTTTCATTTTGCCTACATTTTGTTTTGCTTCATTTTGGTGCATTCCTTGAACCTATAATGCCCTATCTAGTCAAGTATGTAATTACTGGGAAACTTTCAAGAGTGATTATTATCTTGAAAAGTGTGTGAAAAACCAGCCACTTTTCCCAGCTATTTGATTTGTTTCTTGCCTACAGCATACCTTTTACAGGAGGAATGTGTGCAATATATTTCACCTCAGTTTAATCTGACATTGTTGTGAAAATGTTAAGATGCAATATCTTCCTTCGACTTTAAATTGGAAAAAATTGCAATGTCTTTCCCCTGATGGTCTATTTATTTTTTATCTATTTTGTGTATGGGCCCATTGGGGGGAGGGTTAAAATGTAAAGTAAGCATTTTTAAATGTATGATTTTTTTTTAACCACTTTTGGCTTCACGGGTTATTATTTACGTGCATGTTCTTACATTATGAAGATGCTCAAGACATTGGGCTTTTTAGTAATTCTGGACATATGGTCTACAAACAGGTGTTTTTTAAAGTCAATAAACGTAGATACTGCATCACTAACATTATGGTATGATATGGACTTCTTTATATCATCTATGTATGTTTGCAAATATTAAGTTATTGCATAAATGTTTAAGAACTAGCATTTTTCATCCACAATTTTGTACATTTGCAAATATATTTTTGTAATAAAATTTCAAAAACAAATATTTCAGCACCTCCTACCGTCTTCCAGTGGTTTTCTTTCATTTGTAGAGATAGAAACTAGCTATGGGTGGAGACTCAAAAGTTCATGGGGTGCCTTAAATTTTTAGATTTGGCAAACCAACCAATAAATCTGTAGTATCTGCACTGCTGATACTACAAATTGAACCTCTCTAAGCTGGGACTCTCTGATCTGCCAACATCCATAGACTGGCAAGATCACAGATGTTCCTGGACTAGAGTCCCAGTGGAGGGCAAGCAGCCTGGAACTCAGCCAGGTTTGTGGAAGGGGAGCTGGCATGGCAGCGGGCTCTAGGGGGGCCAGCAGAGCAGTGGAGCTAGTTGCTGGGAGTCCAGCCACAGGAGTCCAATTGAGCCAGCATCAGGGGGGGCCAGCGTGGCAGTGGGCTCTGGCAGAGATGGCATCTGGGCTAGGGATATGAATGGTTAACTGGTTACTTGGTAAGCATCACCCTTAAGGAGGGCTGCTCCAGCCCGTGAGAGCTGGGAGTTGGAAGTCTTTTGTGTGAGGCCAGAAAAGGCCACGCAGGTGGGGAGCTGGCAATTCCCTCCCTCCCCTGGCTTTCTGCTTTCACCCTGTGTGAGGCTGCCAACTCCCAGCCCAGGAGCCTGAATGGGCTGGCAGCCAGAATCCCTACCCCCGTCCCTGCTGCTGCTGCTTCCATCCCCACGTAGGCTGAGAGCCAGCAGCTCAGAGTGGAATTGAAAGCAACTGGGCTGGAGCAGTCCTTGCCCATTGCACAGACCACTCCAGCCTACCCCTGTTTAATCCGTTAACTGGTTAAACTTAACATTTAACTGGTTAACTAATTAAACAGGATTTTACATCCCTAGTCCGGGAGCCCAGCGAGGCTGGCATCTGGGATCCCAGAGTGGTAGCGTGGCCAGCAGCCCTGCTGTGGCCTTGAATCCAGCTGGACCAGTGGGATCAGGGGAGCCAGCTGGGAAGCTGGCAGCCAGGCCGGGATCAGATATGGCCTGGCAGGCCAGAAATGACCTCCCCTAGTCTGGAAATTCCCTCGTTCAGGACTGATCAGGGTGCCAGACCGGGGAGGTCCAACATGTATTGCAGCTGCTTCCATTGGCTTCCATTTTTCTTAGTACCCTTCTCATACTTTCTGGCAGATGTGATATACTTGGTAAACCAAATATTAATCTGAACTAGTTGAGATACAGATTTGGTGGTGGTGGTCTGGATTAATTCAGCAACTGTCACTCTATACTAGCAGTTCTCACACTGTGGGTCACAACCCCCTTTGAATGGGGTCACCAAAGCTGAAATAGACCTGTTGGGGCCCATGGCTAAAGTGGCAGGGCTCAGGTTACAGGCCCCCTGCCTGGAGCTGCAGCCCTTGAACTTCAGCTTTGCCCCCCCCCCCATACCCAGAGCGGGAGCATGCAGGCTTTGGCCCTCTTCCCCCAGGACTGGGAGACTCAAGCAGGCTCAGGCTT
>JANRFK010004440.1:18832969-18844056 GCA_030068395.1 Apalone spinifera | reverse complement strand
CTGTCAGGGTGGTCAGACACTGGAATAAATTGCCCAGGGAGGTTGTCGAATCTCAATCTCTGGAGATATTTAAGAGTAGGTTAGATAAATGTCTATGTGGGATGGTCTAGACAATATTTGGTCCTTCCACGAGGGCAGGGGGCTGGACTCGATGACCTCTCGAGGTCCCTTTCAGTCCTAATATTCTATGATTCTGGGATGTATTAAAAGGAGTGTTGTGAGAGAGACCTGAGAAGTCATTCTTCTGTTCTAATCTACACTGATTATGCTTCAACTGGAGTATTGTGTCCAGTTCTAGCCACCACATTTCAGGCAAGATGTGGAGAAATTGAAGAAGGTTCAGAGAAAAGCAACAAAAATGATTAAAGGTCTAGAAAACATAACCTATGAGGGAGGACTGAAAGAACTGAGTTTGTTTAATTTGAAAAAGAAAAGACTGAAAGGGAGACACGATAGCAACTTTCTATTAAAAGGAAGAGGGAGAAAAAATATTCTCCTCCTTAATCTCTGATGATAGGACAAGAAGCAGTGGTCTTAAATTACAGCAAGAGAGGTTTAGGTCAAAGTAGTTAAGCACTTAAATAAATTGCCAGTGGAGGCTGTGGAATCTCCATCTCTGAAGATATTTAAGAGCAGGTTAGACTGACATCTGTCAGGGATGGTTTAGAATAGTGCTTGGACCTGCCATGAGGGCAGGACAATGGACTTGAAGACCTCTCAAGGTCCCTTCCAGTTCTAGTGTTCTGATTTTATGAAAACTGCTGCCATCCCTTCTCCCAGTTACAAATGTTTCATGAAGCTTTTTTTCCCTCCTTTTCAGTTAAGGTGAAAATGAATTGTTGAATTTTAAAAAGTTTATTTAAAAAAGCAGTTGTTAAATTAACCCAAACATTAAAAATGTTTTAACTGTTTTTAGTGCTTGCCAATGGAACTTGATTTGTCTGTTGTCATTCAGTTCCATGAAACTCAACTTTCCAAGATTGATGATATAGTGTCTTCCTCCTTGTTGCTTTAAATATTTTGTTGCTACAATATGTAGCTGGTGTTGTTCAGGTCCTTCAGGGATAGGGATGTGTGAGGTGCAGGAGTCAGGGTAATGGTTTAGGGATGTGGGGGGATGCAGGAGTCAGAGCAGGGGGTGGGGGATTCAGGCATGGGGATGTAGAGGCAGGGCTCAGGGCAGGAGGGGTGGCCAATGAAGGCTGTGCATCCCAACCACAGGTTACTCCCTGGGGCTGGGGCACCTGCTGCCTCCCTGTGGTCACTCAAGAGTATAAATGTCACTACTATCACACCCCTCCCTTTCCATTTGAAGAGAAACAATTTCATTGCAGCCACAGCCCATTGTCCTGCCACAAACCAATCCCTGACCTTGCCTTAAGTTATGATAAGAGGGAGCTACATACCAAATTTGGTGGTCCAAGCTCTTACTGCTTAGGAGGAGTTATTGAACAGTGTCATGGATGGACACACAGATGGGAAGATGCTCAAATTCTCTCAAATATATAGTAGAGTTCAGCTATATCATTTTTTAAAGTAGCTTTCTTATCTTTGTAGGTAGACATAATTATTAGAACCACTTTTCTGCTACTCTGCCGTTTTCCTGTAAAGATGAGCAACCCCAATATCTGTTCCACAGAGATGAACTCGCTTGTCTTTTCTGAGATAAGTTGTTAATTATTACTATTATTTCTCTGACTTGACAGTTACTATCTAGGCCGTTTTAGAACTCCCATGAGATTAGCCCTCCTATCTCCTAATTCCATCCAGTGTGAAACTAGGAAATTTAGAGTCAATTTTTCTTTACTCAACTGAACCCTTCAATATGTATCAAAGATTTGTGGGATGGGCAAAACTTAAAACTAGTTAATACCAAATGCTTGCCCAGCCCTAAAAGAAGGCTGATAGGCTAATGTAATTAGCGTACGATTGTTTAATATAGCTATCAGATAATTTATATTTATTTTGTGGCAGATAAACATTAAATTTACAGATATTAATATTTGCAATTCTCCACAGATGTTTAACTTTCACTAGCCTATAGAATTGACATGTGTGATCATATTCTGATCTGTTACTCCTGTTTTACACCTTAAAATAAAGCCATCTAAATGAGGCCATTGACCATTGTGTCAAATGTTCAATCACTGTGAATTAGTGCACTGTTTTGTTTGTAAAATGTTTATATATGCCTTTTCTTATGCTTCCCTGTGTGCAGGGCTCCCCACAGGGCCAGTTAAGCACTGGGAAAGAGAGAGGGTTCTCATATTAATCTTTAGCACATTTTTAAAAAGAGCTTTAGGAGTGAGGTAGAATAAAAGAAGGGCAAACCAGAAATAGAAGGTATCTTGAGCTTTTGTGGGCACAGCCTACTTCTTCAGATGAAGAAGTGGGCTATGCCCACGAAAGCTCATGATACCATCTACATATTTTGTTAGTCTGTACAGGTAAACTGAAAAAACAACAAATAGTCTGGTAGCACTTTATAGACTAACTTGGCTACCCCCTGAAGCTTCAGAAATAGAAGTGGGGGTAAACAATAGAAAAGAGTTGCAGCAAAATTTAGATGGGAAATGTAGAGAAAGGTGATTGCAGTGAGGTGACAAGGGATCAATGAGACACAAAAAGATATTTCATACAACACAGAAGAAACTAGTAACTTTGTTGTAAGTTACCTTTTCATTTCTGGGCTGCTACTTGCTTCCTTTGGGAAATTTACCAGGGCTTGGTGGCTAAGGACTAAATGTGGTTCACATCAAGGAATCCAGAATATTTCAGTCCATAAAGTGATAACCAAACAGGGTTGGGCATAACCTCCCTACCCCAATCTGTGCTGTGATAGCACTGAATTATTTGCCAGGCCCATTTATGGATTTTTAGCTTCCAGATACCCTGATTCAGGGTGAATGACATATATCTGCGTTAATGATTCTTACATTATAGCCCCAAAATTTTAGCTTTTGCTAAAAAAAAAAAAAAAAAAAAAAAAGTTCTGTTCAGCTTCTCATTTTTCATAAATAACTCTGAGGGGTATTTTTCCTACTTAAAACTTCAGTGGTATCATTTTATAAAATGCAGGAAGTCTAATCACAAAGGCATATGACATATGCTTCCTTCTCAGGATGATTGAAGGCACTAGCCCTTGGGCCTCACTTAAAGTGTGCAGGTATGTGATGTAAATGTATAGCATATGTTTATTTCTTACATACATAAATCAAGAGGCTCTGAGAATAACCATAAGAGAGAAGATCTAGTCTAGTGTGATGTTAGCAGAGTTCATATGTTCCCTTATTTAGGGAGCGTATAGCTTTCACCTCCTGCCCCACTTTGTAGAAATCAGAGAAGGGTGGAGGAAGGTCTACAAGATTTTCTGTTTCACCCCTTGCCAATATGGGGCTGGGATCACCAGTATATTTTTCTAGTGTATTGTCCAGTTTACTTTTAAAATGGCAAACAACAAGACTTCTCTCCTCTCCTTTGGGGACATGAATCTCCAATATGACAAATTGACTTTAAGGAATTTTTTTTTCTAATACCCAAAGCTTTTCTTTCCATACCTTTATCTGATTAGTGTGTTTGTGTTCCCTTGCATCTAATTTTTTCCTTCACTGTTGATGCCTATGTAATGCTGACAGGTGGAACTAAACCTGGGATTTCAGAAACAGTGCATGAGCCTCTACACTACAGCCTGAGAGATAAAGCCAGCTTGCTCTCAGCTAAGGCTTCTTTCTCTCTCTTTACGTGGTCTAAATGCCACTACATGGGACAGAGAACCACACCGAGTAGATGTGTGGGTTACACTTGCACTGTTCAATATTTGTAGACAATTTTCATTTCCCCAATTGCCCATTTATTTGTTACTTAGCTAACCCGCTTAAGCCCTATTTTTTGCTGGCTGTTGCATCCAAGGCTGAAATCAATGGATCTATGCACTGGTGCAAGTAGTTTGGCAGTGCACAACAGCTTGCATAATTGGGGCAAGAATTTGGGTTTTAGCCAGTCCAACTCCCAAAAGCTCTCCTCTCCTGCTGCTCTTTCCAAAAGGAATAATAACCCCAAAGTCTGTTACGTTGTCAAAAAGAAACTGCAATCCCTCTTCCAGAGAAACCCATTGTGTGAAATCTTGACTGAAGTCAATGGCAAACTCCTATTCAGTTTAATGGGGCTAGGATTTCCCCCATTGTAGTTTTACAGACTATGACATAATGTAAATGGGAAGTCTCTTTTACTATTTAGTGGTGGTATAGTAGGTTTTGCTTATGGGCCCTAGTCATAAACCAGGACACTCTTGTGCTAGGTGCTGTACAAATATTGAACAAAAAAGTCTTAATTTATTTGATTGCTGTAGATGTCTTGCCTGTTCTCTTTTCTTTTTATACTTTAAACAGGTAAAAGTATATGGGTTGGTTTTTTAAATACAGTAATATAAATGTCTCATTTACACAAAGTGAGTTAGTCCATTTTTGGTAATAAGATCTTTAACTCTTCAGTTCAGCACTTTGAAGGTAGATGTTCCTTTAAACAGTGAGTCCTGATGAGACATAGCCAGCCTGTAATGACAAAGCAAATTCGTAGTCTGTCTGAAGGGGGATGGTAGGGGAACTAGTTTGTTTACTTATCATGACTCAAATGTCTGACAGTTACACTGTAGATATAATGAAGTTATTTTTAAAAGTGTATGTGCTGTAGAGATTTGCTAAAGAACATTTATCCAACTAAAACTGGAATCAGATTAGAGTTAAAGGCTTGGCTTAAACAAGCATAAGCAAAGATCATTGTAAGTAAAGCTGAAATCAGAGTGGCTGAATCAAAACCCTAGATTCAGACAGCCCCAAAGTTTATAGCATTTGAAATGAAGAACTGGTTCCAAATTTTGTAAATTAGAACAATCTCTAGCTGAAACACTCTTTTTATAAAGTACTTGCTTTGTGCTTAGGCATTGCATTGCATCTGTTATCCAAAGTAACTCATTAAAGTGATTCCTGCAACACTATGTGAGATGCAAGAGAGAATGTGTTTGTGCATACACATGCACAGCAGTTTTCAATGGACTATCCATTCATTAGGGTGATGGTCTCCCTGGGAAAAGGCTGCAACAAGCATCAAGGATAAAGCCATTTTACCTCTTATTATTCTGGCTTAGAAAATAGGCCTGGTCTGGAAATTGCCAAATTTACCCAAAAGTAAAAAATTATTGTTGTTGACTTGTTTTCTACAAAGGTTTTTTGTTTTGTTTTTTTATTTTTTATTTAAATCATCACAATTTGAGTAAGAGGCCATTTAAAATGTACCATTATATGAAATTTTGGTTTTTGCCTAACACATGTTTTGAGTCCCCCTTGCTCAAAAACAGCTGGTTAGTCATCCGCCAAGCTTTCTCAAGAAATAAATCTCCTTATACTTCTAAGCTAACTATATTTGAGAGTCTCAGAGTGGTAGCCGTGTTAGTCTGTATCTGCAAAAACAACAAGGAGTTTCATGGCACCTTAGAGGCTAACAGATTTATTTGGGCATAACTTTCATGGGTAAAACCCACATCATCAGATGGAGTGGAAATTACAGAGCCTGAGGTGTACATATACAAGTACAATAGAAGAAAGAAGTTACTTATCAAGTGTAGGATCAGTGATTAATGAGGCTAATCAAGTCAGGGTGGATGTGGGTCATTCACAGCAGTTGATAGGGAGATGTGAATATCAAGAGAGGGGAAATGGCCTCTGTAGTGCAGTAACCAGTTTAGATTTTTATTCAATTTGAATGTATTGAATTTGCAAATGAATTGCATATCAGCTGTTTCCTTTTAATGTGGTTTAGAAGGTTTTTTTGTAGAAGGATAGCTGCTTTTAAATCCATTACTGAATATCCAGGGAGGTCAAAGTGTTCTCCTACAAGTTTATGTATACTAACCAAGCCCTGCCTCATGGCTGCAGTGCACCATGGGGCTGCAGAGACAGGAGGATGCAGCAGCGAGGTGGGGCAGGCAAGTGGGCAGCATGAGCTGCAAGCACAGGGGAGGGCACGGCGAGGGAAGACCTGGGGGGCCAAAGGAGGGACAAGTGGAACATGGCAGGTAAGGGACTTACTGCCAGCCCCACCGCTCGCAGCATCTCACACTTCTCTTAGTGGCACATCAGGCACAGGGACAAAGAGAAGTCATCATGCCATAGCAGCAGTTGCTCAATGGACCGTGAGGGTCTTCACTCCCACTCCCCACCCATGCTCTGCTGCCCCCACCTGCCAGACAGCCTGCCCCCTGGGCGCAGGAGCAGTGCAGGGCCCTGGGCTGCAAACTGCCCTCCCCAGCAGGCGTAGGTCTACATGATACTACCACTGCTGTCAGCTCCCTGCCGCACCTACCAGTCACTTGCAGGGAAAGCGCCAGGCCCTACCCCAAGCCCGCGCCAATGGCAACCCTAAGGGAGGGGCTCCAGCCACACTTCTCACTCATTTTGGCATTTTCTAGAAACTTCACAAGTCTTCTCAAATGTTCTCTGAGACAGAGTGATGAACACTTCTCCTTTTATAATAGAATAGATAATAGATTACCTTTCCTGATGTCTGATATGTGTCCATTTATTGTTTGTTGCGGAGACTGTCCGGTTTGGCCAATATACATTGCAGAAGAGCATTGCTGGCACTTGATGGCATGTATCACATTAGCAGATGTGCAGGTGGATGAGCCCCTGACGGTGTGGCCTATGTGGTTAGGTCCTGTGATGGTATCTCTTGTACAGATATGTGGACTGAGTTGGCAATGTGGTTTGATCCCTGCAACAATGGGTTCAGGCACTGCAGAAGCACGATATATTCTATGGACTGTTGGTTGCACCTTTAAAAAGAGCATAGCATATATATATGTAGATAACAGGGAACAGACTCGTTACTTCACTTCATGCACTAAAAGTCCAGTGTGTGTTTCAGCCCGAGAGTCCAGGCCCCTAAGGTGTAGGTCTGCTATTTCAGAGAGAAGCCTCTTTTTTTCAACTCCATGGCAAATTTTCTATGTAACCTTTAGCAAGTCACTTAAACTGCATTCTCCTGATCTGAAAATACATGTGCATCTTCTTCATAAATCAAGAGAGGCAGGAGTAACTGTCATTTTGCTAGATTTTGGAGTTTCCTTTCTAGAATGTGTCATCTATTTGAACAAACATTTTCCTGTGTTAAAGGGTTTTGTTTTATATTTTGAGATCCACTAGTGAAAAAAGAGTTTTCATTCTCAGGCAGTGTAAGAAGATGCAATACAGCCTGGGCGAGGAGGAGTGTGGCTGTGGTGGGTTTAAACTCTCTTTGTGCCCTCTTGATCCTGGGCTGCTCCTAGCTTGGGAGAGCTCCCCTGCCCCCCACTCCTCCAGCATAATTTACACAGGCTTCCCAGGCCTTGCTAAATTACAGCTGCCCTATGAGCCACAGCACAGACCAGAATCTCTAGTGTTCCAAACTATAGCCTCACCCCAGCACTCCCTTCCTGCCCTGGGCTTGCCTTCTGACAGCATGGTTTGCAAGGGGGTCCTTGTTGGAGAAAAGCCTTAAAGCCATCCTCTATAGAACTTCTGATGAGTGAAATCCCTCCCATGGCCTGACAGTGGACTTCTAGGGACCTTTTACACCACTCTGGCCCTCTTGCTTGGTGTAAAGGGGCTGAAGTGGAGGTGAGGCACTCAACCAGAGTTTTACTACTTTACTTTATAGTTGATATGAGTTATCTGTTCATACACTTACATGCCTCGTATAACGTCCTTAATAATTTATTTCCTTGCTCTTAAGTGCTTAGGTTTTGTAGCTGGTGTGGTAGGTAAGGACATAATGACCAGCCAGTAACCTTATTAGTTTTGGAATTTTGATTTAAGGCCAAAATGTTAAAGCTGGGAAAACAATAAGCAACTAGCTCAGTATTTACATATCTAAATGAGGAGCGTGATTTTCAGTGGTGTTGAGCACCTGAAGCTCCCATTAAAGTCAGTGGAGTTGCTTCTTTTTATGTCACAAAGAGCCAAGTTCACTGCTGCGTTGCTTGCAACAATTACTACAAGAACAGCATTCAGGCTGGGAGTCTCTAAAACGTGCTAATGGGAGCCAAACAATTGTTCTTATGCAGGAAGCAAGAAGTGTCATGAGTTTTGATTTGGAGTTTTTAGCTCATGGCTACAATAGTAGTCAGAATCCCCAGGTGGCCCCATGGGGCAGGGGCAGGCTGCAGTCAGATGAAGGACAGTGTCAAAACTATTGGCAATGGAACAGTGTTCCCAGCCAGATAGGCTGTTCCACATCACTGGGGATGCTGCTTCTTTTAGGAGCCTTTACACCTGGCTTAGGACCAGCTGGCTGAGCCGTCAGCTGTGGATTGGCTGCAATAGATGGTGGGTGCAGTAGGTGATGGGACTGATCTCCTTGGAACACAATCACTTCCAAAATGAACATGAGAGAACTGATGCAAGTCCAGTGCCTTTGTGCAGCCACTCTGTGGGCACCAATGTCTTTTGGCACAATTCCTTTGGCAGAACAAGCTGGATCAGAAAGGAAATCCACAAGTATCAGTGGTGGTTCTAGCAGACTGTGAAACTAACCACTCTCCTTTCTGTGTTCGCTTCTCCCATAGCCGAAATCTGGTGGTTTGTTTTTGTTTTGTTTGGGGTTTTTTTGCGGGGGAGAGGGAGGGTTGGCTTCCTCTGCTGAGGGTGCTTAAGAGACAAATACTGTATGTCATTTTCACTCAGTATAGACAGGGCTTCTTATAATGCTAGAATTTGATGCCCTCTGTGAGACCACGTAGGTTTGCTTATCATCCTTGCTCTATCTCACAGGCATTAATGGCTTTTAAGTGCTGGCAGTTGCTGTTATGGAGCCTTGCTGTCTGATTTGGAGCTCCTGGTATTATGGACTCTTTCTTCAAAATTGTTGAATTAAAAACTAAATTTTAACTCCCATCAGATTCTACCCTTCCCCCATTTGTTTAATTTTTACAGCATATTCTTTGATCATAAAGAGTTGGCTTACTGACTCAACATACAGATGAATGCAATGTTTGAGTGCCAAATTCAGAAATGAATATTTGCATAAGGTTTCTGACCTTTGCTATTCCTAAATTTGGCAGCTTTGCTCCCTTTTCCTGGTTCTGATGTTGGATTCAGCTGGTTGTTCCTTATCTTACATTGCTGTGTGAAGTCTTTTGCAAAAAGATGCATCTTGCAACATGGCCTGAAAATGGTTAAAGCAAAGAGAGGAAGGGTGTGTATGTTTATCTCTTCCCATGAACCCTATTGCTCATTATTTATATTACTGTAGCACCTGGGAGCCTGGTCATGCCCGTGGGTGCTAGGCTCTGTACAAACGGAACAAAAAAAAAAAGACCAAACATGTTTTATCACTACCGCTCATTAGTTTCATTGTGCACATTTCCTGCTGCAATGGCCCCTTCAAGCACAGCTCTGGTATGGAGGTAGAGATAATTTCTGGTTGAAACTTAACTTGCTGAGAGCCTTAAAGATTAGAGCCTAGTTTTGAATAAATGTCACTGGTACACACCAGTGTCAGCCTCTGACATGGTATGAGATCAATAATACAACATCATTTCATGTAACTTCTCCTTTCACGTATTTGAAAAAATATTTTAATGTGGTGTTAATTACAGTCCTATAACATGATTCACAGGGTTATATGAACAGATGGAGTAGAAAATTGAGATGCCAGAAAAGGGTGGGTAGTAGTAGAACAGTTCTGGGCACCACATGTGGAGAAATTGGAGAAGGTCCAGAAAAGAGCAACAAGAATGATTAAAGGTCTAGAAAACATGACTTATGAAGGAAGACTGAAAGAATTGGGCTTGTTTAGTTTGGAAAGGAGAAGACTGAGAGGGGACATGATAGTGGTTTTCAAGTATCTAAAAGGGTATCACAAGGAGAAGGGAGAAAAATTGTTCTCCTTGGCCTCCGATAGGACAAGAATCAATGGGCTTAAACTGCAGCAAGGGAGGTTTAGGTTAGACATTAGGGAAAACTTCTTAACTGTCAGGGTGGTTAAACACTGGAATAAATTGCCTAGGGAGGTTACGGAATCTCCATCTCAGGAGATATTTAAGAGCAGCTTAGATGGACATCTATCAGGGATATTCTAGAGTAGATGGTACCGGCTCCTGCCTTGAGGACAGGGGATTGGACTCGATGGCCTCTTAAAAGTTTCTTTCAGTTCTAGTGTTCTATGATTCTATGAAATTAAACTCAGAAATATTTGATTAAGTCAAAAGTTGCTTTTTCCTTCTGATATTATCCCTTGGTGAGTTTCAGATTATACAAGGCCAGTTAGGATCACTATGAATCATTTAATCATACCTGCATAAGGCAAGGCATAGATAGGGCTTCCCTGAATTAATTCCTGTTTGAACTAGCAGCATTTTCTTTAGAAAAACATAAAATCTCAATTTAAAAAATTCCAGTATTGAAGAATCCACCACAACCTTTGGTAAATTACCCTTAATATTAATAATTTCAGTCTTGTTTCGAGTCTGAGAGTATGACTACATTGCCAACTTTTGTTGACAAAAACTGCCTTTTGGTGACACAACAGTGAGAGCGTAGATACTGCAATGCAAATTTTTTTTCAGGAAAAATGCCCAGTTTCAGTGACAAACTTCCATGCCTACCAGAGACTTTTTTTCTTACCCCCTCCCTTTATTGTCGACACAGAGCCCAGCCAATGTAGACATTGCTGTTTCTTTTGTTGACAGAACTGGCTTCTGCCAGAATTCTACAATACCTGCCTTGAAACATCTGACCTTTGAGCTTGCTGCTCCATTTGGGGAAGAAACAAAGAGAAAATGATTGGAATGCTCCTTTTCTGTCCTGCACTAGGAACACAGCTGCAGGCAGACACTGCTGCAGTGGGAGGGAGACAGTTTGCTGTGCTGCTTTGACATTCCTCAGCACAGAGAGCTCACAGAGCTACTCATGATGCTGCTCCCAGCAGCTGAGGAGGTTGTGGAAGAAATCAGAAGGAATCCCAAGGGCTATGTCTACACTACACATTTTGCTGGAAGAGGCAATGCAAATGAAGCACGGATTAGCATTTTCTCGCACTTCATTTGCATAATC
>JANRFK010004440.1:18790751-18829602 GCA_030068395.1 Apalone spinifera | reverse complement strand
CGTTCCCAGGGCATCAAAGGCTGACTGCCTTTCTCTTGCTCTCTGGGGGGAGGATGGGAAGAAACAAGATGGGGTTCATGTCTGGCTACACCCCCCACCCCCCAATCCCCTATTTATTTTGTAACTGGACCTTTAATAACTGCATTCATCTGAAGAAGTAGGTTGTGCCCACGAAAGCTCATGATACTATCTACATGTTTTGTTAGTGTTTAAGGTGCTGATAAACTATTCATTGTTTTCTAAGCCTTTCCAGTTACAGACTCAGGGTATGTCTACACTACAGAGGTTTTTTTCGGAAAAACGGCTGTTTTTCTGAAAAACTTCAATTACATCTACTCTGCAATCGCGTTCTTCCAAAAGAAAATCAAAAGCACAGAGGGGTTTTTCCGACATTGGTAATCCTCATTCTACGAGGAAGAAGCTTTTTTCCAAAAGAGCTTTTTTGGGAAAAGGCGTGTGTGGATGCAAAGAGGGAGTTCTTTGGAAAGAAGAGGAAAAAGCACAGGTGTCCTGGTGGCCACTCCATCCATAGTAATCAGACCTGAAATGCGAGATAGCATCCATTCAGTGTGAATGCTAGCTTTCAAAAAAGCAGATTGCTTTTTTGATGCGCTTTTGTAGTGTGAATGCTCTCTTTCAGAAGAAGTTTTTCAGGACGATCTCTTCCAGAAAAGCTTCTTCCGAAAGAAGCCTTCAGTCTCGGCTACTCCTCCAAAGTTAAGTGAGTTTACTAGGAAATACTTAAAGGGGAGAGGAAATGCAAACTCCCACCTTGGGAGAAGAAGCTATGTCCTGAAGAGAGATCCCATTATCTGGCTCATTACCTATTCACAATCTCTACAGAGCAAACATCCAGATTGTGTCAAGGAAAGGCTACCTATCTGACACAAATCAGACATAAAAAATGATAACTCATAAACCTATAACGGAACATTTTAACTTTCCTGGGCACCCAGTCATGGATTTAAAAGTAGCCATTCTTTTACAAAGGAATTTCACCACACCATTACAGAGGGAGAGTGCAGAATTGGTACTAATCTGCAAATTTGACACTGATTCACTGGGCTTGAACTAGGGATGTAAGTGGCTACTAGACTAGTCAACTACCCAATAAGTCTATCAGAGACAGGAAATGGGGGGAGCCAGCTTAAAATCCAGTTCCCTCCAGCTCCGTCTCTGTGGGGGATGGGAGGGGCAGGGGGGCAGACGCACAGTGAGGAAACAGCATGAGCGGGGACTCAAGCAGTCCCCAATCCCCCTGTGTTTCCCGCTGCTCTTCTGCCTTTTAAATGTAGTAAGAGCCACGGGCAGCTCTTACTACATTTAAAATGTAGAGGCGCTGCCGGGATAGCGAGCGCAACTAATCGAGTAGTTGATGGAACTTCAATTGATTACTCAATTAGCTAATTAATCGAAATTTAACATTCCTAGCTTGAACTAACCTAGCATTAACTAAGTCTCCTCTGCTTTTAACACCTCATTGTTACATCAAAGGCTAAATATGGGACACATCCAGCCCACTTAATTAGCCTCATTAGCACAGGTCCTACAATTAACAGAAGATACCTTTTTTCTGTTATTTTTGTTTAGTCTCTTAGGTGCCATAGGACTACTCATTGTTTTTAAAGTTACAGACTAATGCGACTAGCCCTGTGAGACTTTCTACGCAAAGGTGCTATTGTTTTAAGCAAAAGGTGTAATGCACTTGTAACCATATGGGGTCTGAAGGACTGACTCCTACCATAGCTCTTTTGGGAGGTGGAGTGATCTCTGATAAACTTATTAGTCTGTACATTGGTCCCTTTCTTAATTTTTTGTGCAACTCTTTCACCTTACAAATAAACCTGTCTATTTTTGAAAAGCTGTATAGTACCCTATAACTGTGAATGCTTATCTTGTTCATAGTCTCTAAGGGGGAAACAAAGCAGGCCTGAAGAGGCAGTCTGACTTTCTGGGAAACTCAGTGTCCGTGGGGAACTCTGCAGCCTTGTAAAAAAAAAAAAAAAAAAACCTCTCAGTCATGAGGGAGAGAGACATGAGTTGTGACTAGGGGAGCCACCACATAGTCAACTATATCATTAACCGATAAACCTAGGCAGCAAGGGGGGAGCAGGAGCCAGTGCCTGTGAGAAACTGGTTTAAAAGCTGGCTCCCCTGAGCACCAGATCCATCTGCCCCCCCTCACCCTTGCGCTGCTGCCTCTGATAGAGAGGCAAAGGGTGATGGGGGTAGGCTGGAGCTGACATATGCAGGAAGCCAGATTTCAAGCCACATCCCCACATATATCAGCTCTGCAGACCCACCTTCTCTCTTCCCCTCCCCCACCCACTCCCTCCTACAGAGGCAGGCGGGAGGCAGCCAGGAGCCACTGCTGGGGGGAGCCAGTTTAAAAGCCCCCAGGGCTGGAGCTGGGGCAGGCAGCTTGCTCCATGTGCCAGAGCTGGGGCCAACAAGGCCCTAATTGGACAGTATCCTTTCCTTGGCTTGGATACTAAGGCAGGCCCTGCAGACCGGCCCCCATGTGGCCTCAAGAAGGGCTGGTCTGCAGCCCCCATCTTCTTCTGTGGCATGGATAGGAGGGGAGGCCATGATCCAGCTGTGTCAATCCTGATCCAGCCCCTCATCTAGCCGTTGCTGCCTGGCTGCAGCAGCCCAGCCCCATCCAGGCAAGGTAATCCAATTGCAGGGTTCCCCCGCACATACTCTACTTCCCAGCCCTGCCTCCTGCAACTCCCACACACCCCAGTCCCCTGCCCTGAGCCCCTCATACACATCAATCCTGATTCCTGCACCCCCACATCCCTAATCCTGTCATAAGATTTACAGAAGACAGCCTGAATGCCTCCATGAAGCTGGATTTGACCAGTTATGATGTAAACTTCAAAGAAATATGTGAAAAGATACAGCAACGGAAGTCCCTTTAAATAAATAGAAGCGGCGAGGGGTCCTGTGGCACCTTATAGACTAACCGAAGTGTTTGGAGCATAAGCTTTCGTGGGCAAAGACCCACTTCGTCAGATGCATCTGACGAAGTGGGTCTTTGCCCACGAAAGCTTATGCTCCAAACACTTCGGTTAGTCTATAAGGTGCCACAGGACCCCTCGCCGCTTCTCCAGATTCAGACTAACACGGCTACCCCTCTGATATTTAAATAAATAGTGTTTCCTTTATGCTGTTATTAATCGTGTCAATTATCAATAACATTAAGTTATATATTTTTAGCCATGCAAATGGGCATTCTTATATGGCTCTTTGTTGACCACTTGCTCTGAATTTTGATGTAGTTTGGCTCTTTGGTTTGAAAAGGTTACCAACCCCTGGTCTAGAGATATCTGCAACCTGCATTCCTGTGACATGCATCTAGGTACATCTTTTGTCTCCTCTCAAACTTTAAAACTACCCAGGGTGATGAAATGTGGGTGGAGTACAGATGGAGCAGTGAAGTGCCTGACAAATTGCAATGCCATGTGATAAGGGGTGTGTGTGTGTAAAATAATGAGCATGCTTGTACTAAATCTAATAAGAACTTTTAAATTACTGTCCAAAAATGAATTAATTTAGATAATCTTGTATCCCTAAAATATAAATAAAATTCACAAGGGGGGCGGAGCTTGGGCCGCGTTACATCTAAAATCCCCTAGAATGCTTTTGTATTCATAGAGTAGATGATAGATCAGCTTTCTCTATTGGTAAGAGGATGCCGATTCTGCAATCCTACCCGTACAAGGCTCCTTGGCTGGGGAAGGGCTGCAGGCTCTCCTGCGCCACCCCTGCCTTGTTGCGCTACACGTGCCGTAACGAGCCGCGTCTCGCACGTGCTTGGTTTACAGCCTTGGCACAGCGAATTGAAACGCAGCCACAGTCAGTGGAAAGCAGCCACTTGTCTCATGGGGGGGGGAAGCCTCTGCTCGTAGCCTGGGGCTTCCTGGGGCACTGCCGCCTAATTCCCGCCGCTACACCCAACCCCTCAATCCCAAACGCCGGCCCCTAATCCCCATGGCAATCCCACCCCGTGCCCCGCCGCCGACCCGCTAATCCCCGCGGCAGCTCGGGCTGGCCCCGCCTGTGGGTGGCCCCACGGCGGCCTGGGTGTGTCCCGCTGGAGCCTGCAGGCGGCGCGGACGGTCCCTCACTCTGCTCCCAGCCCAGGCCAGGCCGCTCGCTCGCCCCGCGCTCTGCCGCCGCACCATGGAGGCTTATCACAAGCCCGACCAGCAGGCTCTGCAGGCCCTGAAGGACGCGGCCAACCGGCTGCGCATCAGCTCCATCCGGGCCACCACCGCCGCCGGCTCCGGGTGAGTCCGGGGCTCAGGCCTGGCGCCGGCACCCGCCGCTTCGTGCGGCCGGGCACCCGCCCCACACATTCCCGCGCTCCTCGTGCGGCTGGGCACCCGCCCCACAGAGCCCCGCGCTCCTTGCCTGCCTCCAGCGCCCCACTCGTGCGGCCGGGCACGCGCCCCACAGACCCCGCGCTCCTCGGGCGGCCGGGCACCCGCCCCACAGATCCTCGCCCGCCTCCAGCGCCCCCCTCGTGTGGCCGGGCATCCGCCCCACAGATTCTCGCGCTCCTCGCCCGCCTCCAGCGCCCCCCTCGTGCGGCCGGGCATCCGCCCCACAGATTCTCGCGCAGCCTCCCGCCCCCCACAAGCTGCTTACTCTTCTGTTGTGCCCCCTTCCTACGGCCGGGCTCCAGCCCCACAGATTCTCACGCTGCACGCCCGCCTCCCGCACCCCCCTGGTGTGGGCCTGCTCCCAGCTCTGCTTTCTTGTGCAGCCTGCCCCCCATCAACCGCCTCAGATTTGCTCCTCCGTGCAGATTGCCCTTCTGCAGTTCCGCTCACTGCCTCCTACTTATCCTCTAGCTCTACCTCCAGTCTTAGGCCTGCCGTGTAATTCTTCCCAGTCCCCCAGTCCTTCTGCCCCGTTCAGTAGCCTCCACCTGCCCCTTGTGTTAGTCGGTCCTACAACCTCAATTTTTCCTCTGTCCTCCCGCTTTCCCAATTTGCAGGTCACTTGGCTAATGAAATGAAGTGGCCCAGATACTGCCCTTCCCTGTAGCTGCACTGTCCAATACAGTTACTGGTTTTGAGTTCAGTGGGGTCTTACTGGAGTAACTGAAAGCAGAATTTGCCCCTAAATTTCATTTTTACTGAGTTTTAAAATCTGCAGCAGGCGACTGCTGAACCATCTGTAAGGAGTTTGTCTGCAGTGCTGTATGGTATTTCTGGGAGCAAATGCACAGTATGGGATGGGTTGATCTGAGAGAATTTTCAGCATTAGGAAATCTGGAGTTTTGAAGAAGTACAGTAGTTGTATTTCCCAAAACTTGAAATGAGCAAAGGTTGAATCACTGTCCCTTTTAATGTGAACTCCTTGGTGCAATTCAGTAAAGCCTTTCTGTAGAGAATTTGATGTGGAACCATTTTTAGCACAAATAAAAGGATACAGCTACAAAACAATTCATTTTAGTTCTTCAACATAAGAAAGTACTAAACAATATGGGTGGGAATATATGTTTAAACAGTGTTTAATTTGGCACTAACACACTTTGCAGTTCATAGCCCTAGTACCTCAGGACTGCTGTTTTGAGTAAAGTTCAGTGGAGTCCATTTTTGCATGGAGGGGTGTGTACTGTATTGGGGTGTATGCAAAATTTAGAGGCAAGCTATGTGAGGGAATAGATGTTTATGGGAGAGGGGTATGTATGGAGTGTATGAGTGAGATAAGAGCAGTGATAAAAATCCTTCATGTTGGAGAGTTTGTTTAAAAACTAGTCAGTTTAAAGATAGATAACTGTTAAATATCAGGGCTGAACCTTCCTTCTCAATGTGCTACCTGTGTGACTTTGGGTATATGTTCATGAAAGGGGGGGTGGATTCCTTTGTATGCGGGGGAGGAGTGGACAGAGTGATTTGCATTTTGTCTTTCTGGAACATTGCTTCTTTTACTCATGGATTTAGCTTTGATGATGCAAGATTGGACAGGATTCAGATTGAGAAAGCGTGCACTTAACATTTTGACAGCTTAATTATGACCCTTTTGGGGAAATTTGATTGTTAACAAAGTGTGTATAGGTTCACTGTACTAGTAAATATACTATGACTGGAAAGAAAGAAAGCAGGAATGCTGGATTAATCTCAGAACTAAAAACCAAAGAATTTATGCCTAGGGCCAAACCTTCTCGTTTTTCATTTTGTGCCTCTCAGTTGGAACTAATTCTCTACAGAATTTCAAGTTAGCCCAAATGGGATTATCTGCAAAATCCTGCATCTCAAATGGGCAGTTTATTCAGGCCTCTGGGTGGGGCTTAGTGCCAATTCCAGAGTTGGCCTTGCTTTGATAATGTTGTATGTATGGAAAAATAGTATCCATGTTTGTTTATACAAAATTAAAGCCAGAGTTTTGGCTGAACATCACACTTCAGCTTTTCATTGTAGAATGCTGACTCTTTGTATTGTCTTTTTTGCTATTTGTATTTTGTTTACTCCTTTGAAAGATGGTTTCCAAATGCATCTTTTCAAACAGAAGAATTGGACAAGTAATCCCATGGATACTAAGGCCTTAATGGGAAAGGCTAGTCTTCAACAAAATATTTTAAATCTTTCACAATTTACTAACTTCTTAATTGTGTTTCTGGCATAAGAAATATTTTACATTTTGTTTCTGAGAGTTGTATTGAAAGTTGATAGTTCACTTTTGCTTTTTGTCACTCCATGTAAATATCTTGTGCTTCATTTGCATAATCGTGTCATCGTGCTCTTTCGAACAAGCGCCATTTCGAAAGTAAAACCACGGTCTAGATGCGGTTCTTTCGAAAATGGCAGGCTTTACTTTCGGTTTTTACTTTAAAACTGGCTCTTGTTCGAAAGAGCACCATCGTGCAATTATGCAAATGAAGCGCGGGATATTTAAATCTCTGCTTCATTTGCACTTTCAAAGAGTCTCATTTACATCCCTCTACCGACAGAGGGATGTAGTCTAGATGTACCCTTAGTTCCCTCTTCTGCTCCCCTTCAGTTTAGTGGTAACACTCCCATTGACTTCACGTGCAGCAGGATTAAAACACTTCAACAGTTTTGAAACAATATCTGATTATAATCCTTAGTGTAGGAATGGAATGATTTGCTATAGTTGACTTATTTTAAAATCTATGAAAAATGGTAAAAAGGTTTTCTTGGTATTTTATTTGTATATGTATAAAAATACTCAATACTTGCAACACAAAAATAAAATCACATTAATTTGTTTACTACATAGTAATAATAGGAAAAGTCTGAAATAACTTGGTTATGAAATATGGAAAGCACAGGGAATATTGTCATGACAAGTGATGTTTTCTTGATAAATGAGACTTGATCAACCAGGATGGTGACACAGCAATGCATTTAATAGGAGGAAAGAGCAAAGTTTCAAGAGCAGTCTGATTAGCACTAGGGAATCAAATCAAGCTCACACAGCCATATACAGTAAAACTCCAGTAGTCCGGCATTCAGTGGTCCGGCACTCCTGATGATCCGGCACCATCTGGAATCCGGAAGTGCTCCAGGCAGCCGGACAATTGGAGCTGCTCTGCTCCGGGCTTCCCGGAGTCAGCCGCTGGTCAGTTTCAGAGCGGCTGACTTGGGGATGCCTGGGGCAGAGCAGCTGGGGTGCTGCCAGGTTAGTCCCGTAGCGCCGCCCCTCTGCGCTGCAGGACCAACCCGGCAGCACCCCAGCTGCTCTGCCCCAGACTTCCCCAAGTCAGCCGCTGCTGAAACTGACCAGCGGCTGACTCCGGGAAGCCCGGGGCAGAGCAGCTGGGGTGCTGCCGGGTTGGTCCCGCAGCGCCGAGGGGCGCATCCCCCCCCCAGTCCACCCCAGACCCCTCATAACGCCCCCCTTCCGATAGTCCGGCATATCTGATAATACAGCACCCCCTGAGTCCTAAAGGTGCCAGATTATCGGAAGTTTACTGTATCTGCATACTTCTGTCCAAATCTTTATTACCTGAACAAGGCAAGTATAAGAATTTGGCACTCAGGGTGAGAAAGTAAATAGAACAGAATGGTCATGATTTTCAGTTACATTTGAAAGACAAGGTGGGTAAGATAATTATTGGACCAACTTCAGTTGGGGAGAGACACAAGTTTTCTCTCACCCACAAAAGTTGGGCCAATAAAAGATATAACCTCACCCATCTTGTCTTCCTGTCTTGGGATCCACAAGATTACAACACTGCATACAAATACATTTGATTACAGGCTCATTTCAAAGAAAGACTGTCTGTGTCACATTTTACATTAACTGTTTTAAGGAAGTTAATTTATGTTTTTGAAAGATGGTTTGTGTGCAGAAAAATTAAGAAAAGATACAGGAAATGCTTGAAATTAAAGCATTTAAGAACAAAAGAGAACTTGTGGACTTCCTTGAAGGAAGTGACTTTGTGAATTATGGCCTGTGTTGCAATAAGTGTTGTGAGATGACAATAAATTAGCTAGTTACTGCAGTTTTACTCATATTAAACTCTCATTGAAGCCCATGGGAGCTTGCCTGAATGAGGACGGAAGGATCTGGGAACTTGATCCTGCAAGATAATGTGTGAAATTTAGAGATGCTAGGGCTATTCCAGTTCCACTAAAACGTGCAGTTTTATGGGCAGATAAATGTTTAAACTCTCCTGTTAATCCCCTGCAATTGTATTTGGAAATCAAAGTAGATGAATAAATATAAAATCAGTATTTCCATTAACAAAACTACAACATTTAGGTAATTCAGAATGAAGATTGATTATGGACGCTCTCAGGTGAATGAAGATGATAATTACAGATATGTGAGAGTAGGTGCTTCTAGTCCTTCTCTTAACAAACAATTTTGCACAATTGTAGTCATGACAGTGTGATTAATAAACATGACTATTATTGTTTATTTTCTTTTCCTTGTGGACAGACAAGCTCTTGCATTATTTTTTTTCCAGCTGGTGCATTTAACTTAGCTAATTGTAAAATTGAACTGTCACTTTTTGTGCGGCATCTTCATTGGGTTTGTGTAGAGGAAAAGATGATCTTTTATTAATGCCAGTGGCTGATTGGCCAAAGTTGATAGTCTTGACTGTTAGGAGATATGGAGTTTAAGAAAAAATTAAAGGGTGAACTTCTGCAGTTCTTGAAACAATGGTTTACTTGTAAGATTTGATAAGATTCTGAAAAGTGGAAGCTGCAAGAATTTCTTTAGAAACAGTTAAGTTTCACAATTTGGGGTATAAACAGATATTGTTACCTTAGAATGATTATTTTTTTAGTTTTGGCAGGGTTTTTTCCCCCCAATATTGTTCTTTTTAATTAAGCCCCTTTTAGCTGCATTTAAATATATTGCAGGACTAGGGATATAAAGGTTTAACCCATGAACTAGTTACCTGCTAAGCATCTCCCTTACTGGATGATGCTTACAGATAATCTGTTAACCCATGGCTCAGCTGGGCTGGATCAACCCCCTGTGTCACAAAAGGGAGCCCGCTTTAAGGTTAACCAGTTAAACCTAGCATTTAACCGGTTAACATTTTAAACAATGAGTTACCTTCCTAGTGCCTAGGCTTGGGCTGTGGGTAAACCCCACTGGTTGCTGTCTGCACCACTGCCCAGCAGAGTAGCTGATGGGTCAGGAAGGTAACTTGTTCTACTGGTTACCTCCCAGGGAGAGGAACAAAGGGAGGAAGGTGGAATGCAGCCCCTGGCTGGGGGGCAGGGCTGGAAGTTGGGCAGTTTCTGTCTGGAATCATGGAGGAAGCAGCCTGAGCAAGGGGGCTGGGATTTAAGGGCCCAGTCTCCCCCCATCTCAAGGGGAGCTGAGGCATCACATGCCTAGCCCTATAACCGGATTATATCTATGCTGTGCTGTATCCTGGAAAAGCAATAAACTCCTTTTATTCTACTGGCTGGTGGTTTTGTTCGTGTCACTAGGGGGGGTGCACATCTCTAATCAAGACTGAAAACCTGGCTACATTATCTGAGCCAGGATTTCCTTCAAGAGCTGGAGATGCAGAACCTAATTCCTTGTATTCTTTTGTTTATTGGAAACAGATTCAAAAGTGTGGTGGTGTTTCTATAAAAGCCAGCTGACAATGAATTTTACAAACCACACCACCTTCTTAAAATTCAAAATTGGGTGTCAATTCTGAATGGAACATATAAGATTATGTATGGGTAGTGCAAAGATATTGTTTGTCATATTTTTCTCTTTCTAATAAATAACTTTTTTCTTATCAATTTAGACCTTATAAACAGTGCCTTGGGTTTTATTGTATATTAGCACAGGAAGATCTTTCTATAATAAAATTAAAAATGACTGCAATAGATAGTCATATTAAATATAATCAAACAGAATTCTGTACATTGTTTTGAGATTGATTTCTAGTATCTGATATACAGTCTCACCTTGAGTTATTTTTCTAAAATAAAAAAGCATTTAATTAACCAGTAGTTCTACAATCATTTTTTTAGTCAACTTCTTATGTTTTATACATTTTTTTTTCATTTTTTTTCACATGCTCACCATTCTAGGTTGCTTAAAACCTTTTTTCCCAAGACCAAGAGTTCATAGAAATATGGTTAAGTATAATGAAAACTTTAAACAAGCATGTAAGGATTAACTCACATGTATAAGTATTTACTAATATATGTTTGAATCATGGTTTAAACCTAATTATTTTGGTTCCTGGTGTTTGAGTGCCTACTAGGGGATGGACACTAATCTTTACTTTGCATTTTGCAAGAGTGTTTGCATGTGTCTAACTTCATATTGAAATAAAAGAGTATTACCCGGGAGGGGGAGAAGTGCCACTACCAAAAATATTTGTATTCCCATTTAAGTTGTACTGTAAACTGTTTATTAATCCTAACATGCATGGAATTGTAGACATGGAAAATAAAAGTTTATCTGGGTGATATTCTTAACTAAAGTGTTCTTACTTTATAACTAGGGCTTCAGGTTTTAAATGAATATTATATTAAAAGCTTACTGGTAAATATTTGTAGATAAGAAAACCACCTTCTAATTTAAACACTGGAGTTTCCTTCCAAGCCCAGTACTGATGTGTGCAGCCATTAGTTCATCACATAGTGACTGCTGAGATCAAGAATATTCCTCTTTCATATTAATAAATGCCTGAAAATTGCTACTTTGGGGTCTAATCAAAATCCCAAAATTACTTGCTAGGTAATTGGCAAATAAATGGTGAAAAACAGAGGCCCTGTTTTCAAGGAGGCTAAAATGCCTTCTATTAGGAATGCATTTAATGTCAAGACTGCACATGAAAATATATATATTCAGAGATATTTATAAATCACAGCCAGGTATACAATTTGTGTGTTCATTTTTTGGGCACTGATGCCCATAGAATGTACAAGGGTGGATAGTAATTTCAAATGGTAATTGTTTGTAATGCTAGGGAACACTAGTAACAATGTAAGAATACCTTTCTGTGACATTTGAAACACTACAGCCCAATAATTTGCCATCCATAGCTGGAAACAACACCTTTCGTGTTTTTGCCCTCTTCTATGTAATATTAGGGATGATGAAGATTTAACTGATAAGCCTCACTCTTAACGGGTGAAGCTTACTGGTTTTGATTAACCAGTGGGGCTGGAGCAGCTCACTGCCAGCTCCAGCACGGGGCTGCTCCAGCCCCATGGGGCCCTCTGTGGACAGGAGCTGCTCTGGCTAGGAGGCTGGAGCAACCTCTGCCTCTGGGTGAGGAGGCTGCTACAGCTAGGCTGGAGCACTCTCTCTGTCCCCACATTTGTCTCCCTTTTAGTTTACTGGTTATACAATATGTTTAATTGGTTAGACGATTAAATGGGATTTTACATCCCTGGTTAATATGCTGGCTGGCATGATTATTTCTGAAATTGGGGCGCACACTTCTCTGAGCTTTTATAGCAATATATGGTTGAAATAATCCTTTGTGCTCCAATTAAAGACTGTGGAAAAAGTGCCCCAACATCAATGGAACCAAGATACTGAAATGTATCAACTTGCTCAATATTTCAAGCTCTAAATGTTAGAAAATACTCAGCTTTCCATTAGTCCGAAATGAAACAAATGAGCATTTTTCAGTTGCAGAACTTGATCATGTTAAAATTAGGGATGTAAGTGACTAGTTGACTACCCTGATAAGCCTAAGTAGTTGAGTCACTAATTTACTAGTCATCCACCCCTCCCCCCTATTGCTGCCTCTGTATCAGAGGCAGCATGGGGGTGGGGGAAGGGAAGCAGGAGCCAGTGCTGGTTGTCTCCCAGCACCATCTCTGTGGGTGGGGGGCAGGGGAAGCAGAGATGCAGCAGGGGAAACGGCGCAAGTGGTTTCCACTTGTGCTGGGTCCCAACTGCTGCACCTCTGCCTTTTAAAGGTAGCAAGAGTCTTGTGGGGGTGCAGCAGGTAGGTCCTGGCATGAATGGGGACTGCTTGAGTCCCCACTCACCCCAGGTTCCCTGCTGTGTGTCTGTCTTTTAAATGTAAAAGCTGCAGCCAGCTCTTACTACATTTAAAAGGCAGAGGTGCATCAGGGATAGCGGGCGCCCCACCATTGACTAATCGAGTAGTCAATGGAATTTCCATTGACTGCTCGATTAGCTGATTAATCGAAATTTAACACCCCTAATTAAAATTACCACAAATAAACTAATTATCATAAAATGATCCTTCCAGTTTTCGCTACCTAAAAATTTGTTTTATTGACATGGAAATAAAATGAGAGAAATGTTTCTATTGTTTAATACTGTCTTATAAGACACATTCTTTCAAAGTCCCTTTATGATAGTTGCTCTTATGATACAAGATAGAATGTAGTTGGGGTTTATGTAATACGTTTTTAAAAGTCCCAGAGCTCTCTGAAACCCACAGCATTTGAGGGTGACATTCTCCCCTATGCAAAGGGCCTGGACAAGATACTGAATCACACTTACCCCTGCTCATTTAATGTGAGTTCTAAGTGGCCTGGAGGCCTCTCTGCTCTTGCCCTCTGCTTTAAGATTAATTTTACTCCTACTGATAAATGAACAGAATAATTTCAAGCATGTATTGCATATTCTCTCTTACACCTTAGAATTGCTGATTGTGATGACATTCCTTGGTGTGGAGAGGAATAGAGTGCACAAACAGATAAGCGAGTGACCTATCTGTAAGGCCTGCATTTTAACATCCACTTTGGTTTAGATAACAAGACATTGTACGCTCTCAAAGTACAGCTAATTGGTAGTAGGATAACAGTAGATGGTTTGGGTAATCAAAAACACTTAGAATTACGTATGTTAACAATGAGGATTAGAGGACTAGCAAGATGGTATTCTAATTATATGGATGCGAGTTGACAGTAGTAATGATAATCTTGTATCTGCTTTGACTTGTAGCCACCCAACATCATGTTGCAGTGCAGCAGAGATCATGTCTGTGCTCTTTTTTCATACCATGAGGTACAAAGCAAAAGATCCCCGAAACCCCAGCAATGACCGGTTTGTACTCTCAAAGGTAAGAACCAGAACTAGTTGGAATATACTTTCTCAATCTAATTCATAGATTAGTTGTTTGCTAAATAAACATACCTGTTTTCTTGACTAATATTCGGTCTTATCAGTATGCAACTCTAGTAATGGCAATAAAAATCTTTTGAAAAGAATTTTAAGATTATCTTATGTGAGAAAAGAGGAAAATGCTAAATAAAATCTTGCCAAACATGGGAAAGGATAAGACGAAAGGATCTGCCAGATTTCTGAGTGTCAGTGTGTTGCTGTAACATTCAAAATACTTAAGCATTTGAGTTGTTGAATTACAAATGTTTTATATTCTTTCCTGGTACTATATGAGAAATATATCCAGAAGCAATGTCATTTAAGGGCAAAGCCAAAAAATATGCCATTATGTATATTTTAACCCATAAGTTATGGTTGAGCTTTTTGTGATGTCCCTTCTATCTGTGGCCATCTTGCCTTTATTGTGATCCTTTCCAGAGCTCTGATGTTTGTCACGCCGGCTTAGTACTGTGTTGGGAGCGTTCTTAGGAGCATGATGGGAAGTAGCAATTGCAGTTCAGCGGGTGACATTCTTCCCCTATGCACTAATAAGATACTAAAGAGAACAGTGCTTCTGAAAGTGTAGTTTATTCAGCTAAGAAATAAAACAAATGTTCTGAGGACATCAAAGTTTCCATGGCACTTTTAGCCAGACTGGGATGTTAGCTTGGAATTCTGGATAAATTCAGCTCAGGTAATTACATCCTTGTTGTTTAAAGTCTGTATGAAGTCTCTATTTTCTGTTCTAAACTGTTCTGTGATGTTAAACATATTCCTAGCATCTTCTGTGGCAGATGCCCTAGCATCTTCTGTGGCAGATGCCCTAATTATACATTTAAGTTTACAAAGTGCTTTGAAAGACTTTATGATAAGTGGCATTTCAGATATCAGATATTGTTAAGAAAAAGTGGCAAAAGTACTGTACTAGGTGGTGTTATACAGTCTGAAACTAGGGAGCATCCCAGCAGACTGCAGAATGGACTGCAAATAGGGAATCTGAATTTTGGCATGACCAGGCTGACAGGCTGAAATTTGGGACATTAGATAGATAGTCACCCTCTAGAGGGGAAATGTTTATAGCAACTCCTCTCAGCTTTCTTTGTGCTTATATGAATTCAGTACCTGGAGGAGGAGCAGCTAGCTAGCTAAAGAAACCAGACAATTTTTGAGATGATGCTGACAGGAAGAGGGAATCACTTCAAAGTACTTGATTCTGCTTAGATTCCATCCCACCCCAGTGATGAAGACTTCTGTCCTTGAGTAGCTAAAATGGTCCACAGCTTTGGACTCCTTTTGGATACCTAGAGCTATTGGGTGCCAAAGTAGCCACGGTTACAACAATGACCACTTCATTTGCAATTGACCAGAAGATTATACCTATTCATAGTAGATTCAAACTTGGCCACAGTGACTTGTGGATTCAAGGTCTCTAATCTCAATAGTTACTACTCACTGTATTTAATCTTAAATCCATACACACTTAAAAAGCGCCATCTGGGACAAAACTCAGCATCTCATTATTCAGAAACATTGGTTCTCCTGGTTGTGTTACCCAGTAGTTCAGTCTCCTCCCATTAAATATAGAGTCCAAGTTATAGTCTCTCTCATGATATTTGAAGTCTTCCATTGGATTAGCTCTACCTAAGACAGACTCTATCCCTCCTCAAGTATGACCTCCTTTAAAAGCTTTAAAATAGGTACACAAGCTTTCTTTCTTGTCTGGAAGTCTGATTAGTGCAGTCCTTGAAGAGAGTAAAAGCAGGAATCTGTGGAAGTCCCAGGTCTCCAAAAAAATGCAAAGGGATTAGAGCCAATAAGCAGCGATTTATTTGCAAGCATTTTAGATCTTGGTCCCTTTACATTGTAAAGAAACTTTTAGTGGACATAAAGGGTCCATGGAGCTGAATTTGTCATGTTTATATATTATTATTTTGTCTCAATATCGAATACTGTGGAAATTTGCTCTTCATTTACAATTGATTTTTTTTCCCTCCTAGGGCCACGCGGCACCAATTCTGTATGCTGTCTGGGCTGAGGCAGGCTTCCTACAAGAAGCAGAATTATTAAACTTGAGGAAAATAGATTCCATTTTGGAAGGACACCCTGTACCAGTGAGTATTTGAGGAATAAGCTTAATCATTATTAAAATAGGAACTTCATGTGAATCAAGAAATACATGCATCTTATGCAACAAGTTCCGGTTGCTAACTATTGCACAGTAAAGATAAAGATTTTTTTTAAAGAAGTCGGTAGTGTCTGTGGTTAGAAAAATAGAGAACTTATGGTCAGCAGGTAGAAGAGGCAGGGAAAGACAGTGCTTTCTCAAAGTGCCTGGCTGGCTCTGCCCATACTCTGCTCTCCCTGTTCAGCGCCTGGGCTTCAGCCCTGCACTGCCAGTTCTCCTCTTGGTCTGGAACTGAGGAGGCTGGAGCGGGAGAGAGTGGTGCCCACCTTCCCCACGGTCGGGGGCAGGGGTCTGTGGGCTGCTATTCATGCTCTGGAGAGGCCGGACTGCAGACCACAAGTGCTTGAGGGGAGGGAGACCTGTGGCTGGACCATAGTTTGCAAGTGCTCAGGCCACAAGTGGTTGGGGAGGGTGGGAGAGACTGCCCGTGCTCTTGAGGAACCAGGCTACAGGTGGACCGTGCTTGATTGGGGGTGGGATCATAGGCCACCCATGATCAGAGCTGGGGGGCTTCACTTAAACGGGTTGGGGGACATAGCTCCCACGGGGGCCATACGTAGCAGGTACAGGGTCTCAGGCAAAAGGAGCAGGGCTGGAGGGCTTCCCGCCCCCAGACCTAGGTTCACCCACCATTCATGAGAGAACAGCTTGTCCCAGTAGAAGTGGATGCCCAAGAATATGACTTATCATCATGACTTTATTCAAATGTTGACCCCATACAAACCACTTTTTGTGGAGTTACAGCATGGCTCATCATCTTTCCCTATGGGGAATCTCTGAGGTAGCTTCTCTCATTTCAAAGGAAGCCTATCTAATTGCCTTACTAGTTTTTTACCCTCACTCCTGCTGGAGCCATTAGCTCTTGGCTGTCACTCCCACTATCCCAAGGATAAGAGTAAGAAAAGATTTTCAAGCAAGGCACCTCAAATTATTTGTTGGATCTAATGCTGTTCTTTTCAGTGTCTACTCCTGATCTACCACTTTCCATGCCATCTCTGACAGGATCAATGCATAGTTGCAGGGCTGTTAGCCACTGTGGCTATTAAGCCATCTGCACTGCCAGTGGAGAAGGGGGACAGAGCAGTATGCATAGGGACTTTGAATCCGTTCAAATATACTGAAATCCACAGGCTTGAAATTGAATGAATCATGGTCTGGGCCCATCTCATTAACCTCTTCTTAGGCCAGGTCTATACTATACTTGGAAGGCTAAGTTAAGGTACACAATTCCAGATACATAAAATACATAGCTGAAGTAAACATACCTTAAGCCCCAGGGGTGGGCAATAATTTTTTGCCGGGGGCCTCTTCAGAAATTTTTGAAGTGGCTCTGGGCCATACTGGAAGGGGCGGGGCCTCAAGCAGAAAGGGCGGGGCCAGAATACTTCCCTGCTTCTCCACCCACAGACCATGATTGGTCTGGAGGTGGAGGAGCGTGTGAAGTCTTTGCTCCCACCCCAGACCCCAATTGGCCTGATGGTGGGGGAGCGGCAGGGCCTCCATAGGCGGATCAACCCGCTTGGCCGGCCGGATCCAGCTTGCGGAGGCCCTTTTGCCCACCCCGTCTTAAGTCGAGCTTGGTGCTGTCTTCGCAGAGGAAGACCGACAAGAGCAAACACTTCCGTCAGCTTCCCTTACTCCTCGTGTTTGCTGGCTGGAAATGCCCTCGGCATTCTATTTGGTGGGTCTTAACTAGACCCACTAAATCAAACTCCAGAAGATCGATCTTTGGCATGCTAAGTATAGACGTGGCCTTAGTACAAGGTTGGAATTCTGTCCTGCTGCTGTGAGAATCCATTGAAGTGGGAATTAACTTTCTCAACCTGTGAATTTAGTGTTTGAAATTCTTAACTGCAAAGTAATTACTTAACTGCAATTCTTTTTATTTTCAGAAACAACCATTCACTGATGTAGCTACTGGATCCCTTGGTCAGGGACTTGGTGCTGCCTGTGGCATGGCCTATACTGGCAAATACTTTGATAAAGCCAGGTAATTCTTTTTCATGTTTAGTATTTGTAGCTGTGTAGAGGAGAAAAAATTGCTGAGCAAACAGATTGCATTCTTACCCTGATCAAAAATTATTTACTCCATTATTTTCCACTCCTTACCCCAACTCCAAATTCAGTTTGGAAATTAAAATGGTACCTGAGAAGCCCTGTTAACAAAATTATGCAGCTCCAAGGATTAACAAAAATGGATGCACACTGTTCCTGCGTAACCTGACAGTGATGCCAGGGTGATATTACTGTTTCTGCAGAGGGAAGGTGGCATGTTGTATGGAGCAGCCACTAGCCTTCAGCATATGGAAAAACACTGTTCATTCAAAGCTGTTATGCCCTCTTACTCAGAGAAGAATCTAGCTGAATATAGCTGCTGCTGTTGTTACAGAGTAAAGACGAGTAATAAAGAAAAAATGAAGAAGGACCTGGTTGTGCTCCCATTAAAATCAATGGGAGCACTGCTGGGCCATAAATAGCCGTCCAGAATGTTAAGTGGAATCCATACAACTTCAGAGCAGGAATGACTTTTTTGCTGTTTCTCAGGCTGGCAGACAAGGAAAGTAGATGTCAAAAGACATATCTGTATGAGAGAGAAAGTGATCTAATAAGGTTGATGTGTATTATTTGACACTTTTAGCACATTCAAATACAGCTTGCTTAGTTAATATATTATTAAATCCTACACTTCATTAGCTTGAAATCATTTCTATGAAAGATGACTTGCTGATTTTAATACAGTTGAACAGGTGGTAGTTGTAGGAATAATTTACACAGTGATTACTGGCACAAATAGTGGTACCGCATGTAGCATTGGAAAGCAGCCAGTATGTGTGGAATTGTAATTCGCCTGAGTGAATTATCAGGTGCAGTCAAGAATCTTGTGATGTGTGGGTTAGTAGGTGACTGTGGTAATATGGGATACTATAGTTTAGTAGCTCTAATAATATTTAATCTTATAAGGCTTCTGCTCAGTTTTGTTTTAAAACATAAATACATTGTGATAGTCAACAGGCAACATTCATTTTACATGGAGATCTATGTGGCCATCCAAAAATTGTGACAAAAGATAAAGCCTAAGGGTTGAGTCCAGCAGTCCATGCTCAGGTATTACTGTTGTCACTGTGAGCTTTGCCTAAGAAAAGGCAAAACTTTCTTTCATCTGAAGAAATGGGTTGTGCCCACAAAAACTCATACCACCATCTACATTTTTTGTTAGTCTCTAAGGTACTGCAGGACCATTAGTTGTTTAATTTTTTTCAGTTATAGACTAACACAGGTACCCCTCTGAGGCCTGAGAAAGGGTTCAGTATTTTGGAAATAGTCTGCAAAACTATATAATGATTTTATATTTCTTATGCATGATCATGCATATTTTTACTATATAGCCCAGTCTTGATTTATGGTTTCTCTGTAATGAAAATGTAGGTGTCCTTTCCAATGAGTATACTAAATGAAGCTGCTTAAACGAGGAAGTAAAAATCAATCCTTAAATAGGTTACAGCATTGTCAGTAATCTGGCTGAGTCACAGTGACAGCATTTAACAGGCATGTTCATTGCAGCTTTAATTGTAAGAAGACTCATTGTTACAACGCCTTTCCCAAGGTTACCTATATCTTAGCTTGTGGCCACATTCTACAAGTGAACCCCTCTGGTTTGTGACTCTCTGGTCTGGCAACATCTGAGGTCTGGCAGGACCACAGATGTTGCTAGACCAGAGAGCCCCAGCCCCAGAGGTTGAGAGTGGCTGGAAGCAGAGCCGGTCTGATCTTCAGGGCCCATAACCTGGGAGTAGATAGCCCTGGGAGCAGTTGCTGCCCCATGGGTTATGGGGTCAGGGAATGCTGGGAGCAGCTGCTATTGGAACGCGGGGGCAGAGAGCAGAGCCCCAGGGGGCAGCAGAGCCAGGCAAGGTGAGTTGGAAAAGGTTAGGCTTCTGGGTTCTCCTGGGGCAGCAGCTAGGAGAGGAGCCCCAGGAGATCCCAGATGCCTGACCTCCCCATGTCCAGCAAATTCCTTTGTTTGGGACCACTTGTGTCCTGAGGGTGCTGGACCAGGGAGGTTCAACTTGTATCACTATTATAATTTCCATTAATGGAGATTTCCACCATACTGACCTATCACACAATAGGTTTGATTGAGAAGACAATGGGTGTAAAGAGAATACAGTGTATATCACATCCTATTTAGCACTTAACAACATTTTTTTTATTCATACTCAACATCATTTTTACACCAGAACACACATTACCAAGTATTTTTACCTGAAATAATTGCATATTTAGAACCGGAGTGGCATTTGGATTAAAATAGTGGCCGATCACCTGAATTGTTAAAGAGGTTTTGAATTTTATTTTAAATAACTGGTAGCATTCTGAATACTATTTGGGCGTAGTCTTGCTCCCATTGAAATCAATGGAAAAATTGTGTAAAAGTGAGCAAAGCTCTATGCTAAAAATAAACTTATTTAATGTAAACCAACAAATTCAAAGAATCAAGATGTTGAAATGTGATACATTTATTTTCTGGGGAAAAAAATGATTTATTACACATAGTTTTCTCCACATATGAGTGAAACCTGTCTTTAAGTATATTTAAATATAACTTTACTAGGGTTTGTTCCCTATCACAATTTTTTACCTATTTTACATAATAAAATACAAAAATAAATACAGTAGGTACCTCTCTTCTTGGTTGCGATTTTGGAAATTCATTGCAGAGTAACTGATATTATTTGATTCAACAAGGATCAGTAATTTCAAAAAATAAATGTTCTAATCAGTTCCTTACCCTGTAGTTCTCTCCTTCCTCTCTGCACAAGAAAAAGAGAAAGATCTACTTTCTAGGCTTGTCTTGGTTTCCATGTTTTAAAGTTATGCTGTTAAATTTAAAAATATGTTGTACATATTTTAAGTTTAAATCACTTTAGATTATTAAAGCAGGAAGAACATTATAAATGAAACTCTTTCACTGCTTGTATTGCATGTTACATTTTGATTTTCACTCACTTTGAGATTCTCACACATGAACCAGATGCCACACTTAGCTTAAAAAATACTATTTCCATTGGCCATTTTTGTAAATGTGTCTGTTGGTCTTGGTTTTGTCTTTTTTTTTCATAAAACCAAATTTTGACCTAACTAGGTCACCTCAGCTGGGTACCTACCAACCAACCCACTCTCCTCCCCTTTTATATATACTGATAAGTGCGTCAATCGTTTATGCAAGTGTACAACATTTTATCAATTGGGAAACTTAAATGAGACACACATTATATTAACCAGGGAATAAGATCATACACTTATACAGACAAAGCCTATAATCATTTTAGTCAATTCTCTTTGAGAGTCACACAAGCTTCGTATAATCTTAATTTAATATTGTGTCATCTTTTTATGTAACTTTATTTATTGAATAATTTTTATAAAAAACAATCTCTTCTAGCTTTCGAGTCTACTGTCTGCTTGGGGATGGGGAGCTATCTGAAGGCTCTGTTTGGGAAGCTATGTCCTTTGCTGGATTCTACAAGCTGGACAATCTGGTTGCGATACTTGATGTTAACCGTCTTGGACAAAGTGACCCTACACCTCTGCAGCATCGTGTTGAGATCTACCAAAAACGCTGCGAAGCCTTTGGGTATGTGACTGGAAGAAGTTCAATTTCCTGTCTTCTCAAAACCATGTGTTGTGTCTGTTTTTCAGGTATAAATATGCATATTTATAGTGTATTTAACTGAGATAGTAGCTCACAGCACCATGCAGGATAGTCTTACCACTGGTCATGATTAGTTTCTTGTTTCTGTATTGCAAAAACAATACACAGCTGCAACTTTTTATGTTTTGTTTTGTTTTTTTTAATGAAACTCTTTATTCATATAGATTTATTAAAGAGCATATCTAGTACTTAAGGGACGTTACATTATTTTTGGATATGTTCTTAAAACAATGTATCTGGCTACGTGTGCTCTATCTCCTGAAGAATATTGGGCATGTCAGGTTTATGGGGGTAGGAAGAAGGGATAAAATGTCTTTTTCCTCTTATGCATATGAAACATTTTTAAAACATATATGTTAATATTTTATTGCTTCCTGGAAGGTTATCAGCTAGTTTAAACATTTATAATACTTTTTACATTTGTGCACGCAAGTATTTCACGCCCTAATAGAAGCTACACAGGCAAATTATAAGTATTACGCTATTCTGCAATTTTATCTGTTTTCAATGTGAGTTTTTTCATTTTTTATAAAATTTGGATCACTTGCTCTTGTAATGAAAGACAGCTGTATATGGGAAAAAGCATGGCACAGTGGATTAGAATAGGGGACTAAGAGATGAAAGTTTTAGGTTTTATTCCCTATTGGGGTGTTAGTGTGTAGTTGTTTACACTATTAACTGATAAGTCTGGGTTTAGCGGTTAATCCTAACAACTCCATGCACCTACCCTCCTTGCCTCCTTCCCGTGCATGCTGGAGCCACCTGCCCCCTCCCTGCTGCCTCTCACAGAGGCAGCGGGTGGTGGGGGAAGGTGGGAGCACTGGCTCCCGCCTCTTCCTGCCCCCCAATGTTCTCCCTGCGTGTAAACATGTAACTGCTTTAAAAAAAATCCAGCAGTTATATGTTTACATTAATGCATGTTAGTTAACATCCCTATTCCCTACTCTGTTGCTGTTGTGCTGAGTGAATATGGGCAAGTACCACCCCCCCTTATTTTATTCATGTGAAAAATGTGTGATATTTTGTTGATTGTGAGTGTTAATGTTTTTTTAAATATTCTGAGAGACTCTTATATCATAACGAAGTATTATTAATAACTCTTGCAGAGATTCATTTGTATAAACCATTTAGAAACAATGTTTGTTTTCATTCCTAGCTGGCATGCTGTCATAGTGGATGGGCACAGCGTAGAGGAGCTTTGCAAAGCCTTTGGCCAGACCAAAAATCAACCAACTGCTATTATCGCAAAGACTTTTAAAGGCAAAGGAATATCAGGTAATAAATGGCAATTTAATGTCACATATCTACATGATTTACATATGAGAAATATTTCAAACCACATTCTTAAAGATATGATCATTTTAGAGCATATAATGTAAGAAAAGTTAACATTAGATTGGTTAGAAAAAGGCCAAAATCAGGCCCTCAGATTTGTAACCTTGTGGCTTGCAGACAATTTCTTGAATCTGAAACCATCTCTCAAATTTTTTGGTTCTTCGTTGGAATCAAAATAGATTCTTTTTCTCAATTCTGTGTTGCATAAGATCTGAATTAGTTGATGGCTGAAATCTGCCCCGTTCTCTTTAGTGTTTTTATCACTTGGGACTGAACATTTCATGAGAACAGCTGGTGAGATTTCAATGCTATTTAATGTGCACCCTAGACATAATTTGGTCTTGCACTGAATCCTGGTCTAAGACTGATCTAGATATGAAACCTCTCTTTACTCCTTTGCTACAATTATTATATGAAACTAGGGATGTGACCGACTAGTTGCTTCTCCCCCTCCACCCGCCATCTGCTGCCTCTATCAGAGACAGCAAGGGGTGAGGAAGAGGATGGGGCACTTCAAAGCGGCAGCACTGCATGGAGCCTGGGATCAATGGGGGACTGACCCCGGGCTCCATGCAGCGCTGCTACTTTGAAATGCTGTGGGGAGCACAGAGCCAGCAGGGGACTGCTTGAGTCCCCCTCTGGCCCCGTGCTCCCTGCAGCACTTTCGCCTTTGAAGTGTAGCAACAGCCTTTGAAATGTAGCAGAAGTGCCCTTATTGACCAATTGAATAGTTGATGCAAGTTGCATCGACTATTCGATTAGCCAAACAATCGAAATTTTACATCTGTATATGAAATCCAATACTTAGGTAACAATTTCCTAAAATGTACAAACTATTGTGGGGTTTTTTTTATCTGAAGTGCTTTTTAAATTTCTGAGTAAAATATAAGTTTACAAAACCATTATTAGCTAAACCTTAGATATTTATTTAAGTTAAAACAGAGGATGATGTCCTTGGCCAAGGAAGACTTCTCTTGTTGGACTAGAGGGGAATTTGATATGGACTGTGTGTTTGATCAGGCTCATATATGATGAAATTTGGGGAAGGGGGCAGGAGAATCCATGATATTTTTCTGCTGTTGAATTCCTCTTGCGTTCCTCCCTTTGGAAGTATTTGCCACTCTGTAGAGGAAGGAGAGAATCTAGCCTACTTACCCAGTAGTTAGTTGAAGTCTGTAAGTGACACCAGGTCATCTGCAGAAACTTCATGCCTCTGGTAAGTCCGGGTGCTTAAACCACCCACAGCAAAACTTTGCCCATTAGTAACTGCCCTTAAGATGCTCCTTAAAGGGGTTTCTTCTTTGAGGCTGTCCCTGTGGGTGCTTCACCTCAAGTGTTTGGGTGCCCTGGCATGCCCGGCCAGAAGATTTCTATCGCAGTGCTTTAGCTAGCCTGTTCACAAATGCGCAGCAATCCCTTCGCGCCAGGTAGCTTATGCCCATGTGCAAACCCCGATCCCCTCAGTTCCTTCTCTGCCGCCTCTGGCGCTGGTTGAAACCTGCAGTGTGCTCTGCATTGAACTCCTCAATTAGCTAGCTAGATTTTAAAAGGCTAAGTCTGACTAAAATGTAAAGTAAAAAGGCTTTCTCCTTCACTCTGACTTTTCGGTACTGACACCTCTCCCACACTTGCCTGGTTCTCTCCAGCAAATGTAACAGCTCCTGTACCTCCTTCATATAGCGAGGACGCAGCTGTGTCTTTCAAATCCTGTCTCACCCAAGCACTCCTACCCTAGTAGGAGGACATCTCGGCCACAACCAATGATGCCCCAGTAGCACCCTGGCCAGTGGCTACCGCCCTCATGACCATGCCTCCTGCTTGCCCCTACTGGGACCCCTGGCCGCTTCTTTGAACGCACCAGCAGCAGCAACAATAACAGCATGCTGGTCAGACCCACCCAAAAGACACTTTGGTGACCTCCCTAGATGTGTCTGAGGACCAAAATGTCTCCGATCATCCCTTTAGTGATGACGACTCAAATGATTCTTCATACCCACCAACCCAGTTCTCCTCCTTTTCCTTTGGAAGATGCCCTCATACCACCGCCTCCCTCAGTGGGCGATGTTCCGACCTAGGGCTTTTCAGGACCTTTTTAGAAGGGTGGTTGACATGTTAGAAATCTCATTAACGACACAGCCAGACACCCAACATAAACTTAACAGCATCCTGCAGGCTACCCCACCAGGAAAATTCGCGCTACCCATGGCCCCTGCCCTCATGGATCCCCCTAAACACTTTTGGCAAACACCAGTCGCCATATCGTCAGTGGGCAAAAAGGCAAACAGAAAATATTGTGTGTCCTCTCAGGGTGCAGAGTTTCTCTTCACACACCCTCCTGCCTGCCCAACTCCATCATAGTTGATGCTGCCAACCAGAGGATCAAACATACTTTACCTAAATCCACTTCCCCTGATAAGAAGTGGAGGAGGTTTGATCTCCTGGGGAGAAAAGCCTACTCATCTGCCTCCCTCCAGCTATGCATCTCGAATTATACGGCTATGCTGGCAAAATACACACGTCACATTTTTTAACAGATATCCACCTTTATTAAGTACGTGCCAGAACACAAAAGGGAGCAGCTTAAAGCCAATACAAATGAGAGCTCCTTAATAGCCAGGACTGCCTTACTGGCCTCCCTCGACTCTGCGGACGCCGCTGCTCGTTCCCTGGCAGCTGTGGTAGTGATGAGAAGAGTATCTTGGCTCCATATATCTGGTTTTCCAAAAGAGGTTCAGACAAGAACAGCTACTCAAAAAATCTTACCTTTAAAAATGGCGACGCCTCTCTGCTTGGTCCCAAAGAAACAACCTCGATGCAGCCTCAGCTCCACTACCTGCGATCCTGCAATGTATCATGGAACTTAAGAACTTGGGCCTCTCCCTGAGCTCCCTTAAAGTCCATCTCATTGCAATCACAGCTCTACGCCAACCAATAGACAATACATTGGTGTTCACACACCCCGTAACTAAAAGATTTCTCAAAGGCCTGCGAAACACCTTCCCTCCTGTCAAACCACCAGACCCCACCTGGAACGTCAGTCTCGTTCTTAGGGCCCTAACAAGAAAGCCCTTCGAACCAATGGCAAAATACTCGCTACTCCACTTCTCCTTGAAGGTGGCCTTTCTTGTGGCCATAACATCAGCCAGACGGGTGGGAGAAATTGCAGCCCTCATGACAGACCCATCTTTTACGGTCTTCCATAAAGACAAGGTGGTACTCAGGACTCATCCAAAATTCTTGCCAAAGGTCTCCTCCACAACTTACCTGAGGTCTCCTCCTCAACTTACCTGTCGTCTTTGCCAAACCTCACGACAACGAGATGCATGCTACGCTTCATACCCTCGATCTCCGCAGGGCTATTGCGTTCTACATAGATAGTTCTGTGGATACGTATGGTTTTAACAGATTGTTCATTTCAACTACAGAACCATCTCTGGGACTTCCTGTCTCTTCTAAGACTGGCTTACTCAGCCTTTGGCAAAGATCCACCTGCACAATTCCGTGCGCACTCCTCCAGAGCCACAGCTGCATCAACTGCATATATCCAAAGTGTCCCCTGTTAAGATATTTGCAAATCAGCTACCTGGTCCTCCACTCATACTGTTACGACTCTCTATGCGCTCGACGCATACCCTTCTAGGGGAACTCTTTTCAGCCACTCCATCCTGACGGCTGTCCATAGAGTCACTATGCTGACCAAAGCACCCGCATCCAGTGGACACGCTGCTTCATAGTCACCTAAGGTGGAGCACCCACAGGGACAGCCTCGAAGAAGAGAGGGTTACTTGTCCTCTGTTGCAACTGAAGTTCTTCGAGATGGGTGTCCCTGTGGGTGCTCCACCACCCGTGCCCTCCCTCCCTTCCCTCTGTTTCGGGGCATCCTCTCACTTGCCTACCAGGACAGAGAAGGAACTGAGGGGATCGGAGTTCGCACATGTACATTAGCTGCCTGGTGGAAGGGGATTGCTGCACATGTGCGAACAGCCTACCTAAAGCACTACTATAGAAATCTGTCGGGCACGTTGGGGCACCCAAATACCTAAGGTGGAACTTCCACAGGGACACCTATCTTGAAGAATTTCAGTTGCTGCAGAGGGTGAGTAACCCTCTCTTCCCTTGTGTGGAAGAAGGCAATGGAAAATCAGCCTCAGGCAACATTACCCTGTCTTTAAAATTTTCATGGGGAAAATTCACATCTCCCTAAGGTCATTTACCTCTCTTTCTGGCCTACCATGTCCTCACACTTATCCACAGAGATTTCTCCATTTTAGTGGAGGAAGAGAGTAGCATTGCTGCAGAGGCAGCTGACCTCCTGTGTTTCAGAATGGGGGATAGTATGCACAGTCTGTCCCAGCCAGTGGCTATAAGTCCCTATAGTGTATGGGCAAATATGACACTAAATCCATCTTAGATGTGCAATTGCCCCAGCATTTTATTATATACCATATGTTATTTTACATAATCTGCAATTTTCTCTAAGGTACATTACACTAAGAAGTTACTGTAGTAGGATAGCAGCCACTTGAGTCTATATTGAATACATTTGGAATTTATCTTGGCACTGAAGACTATTTTAATACTTCAGTAGCCTTGAAAAGTATTTTTCCCACTGAGATACTGAAAACTACAAACATATCTGATGCATGCCAGTGTAAAGGAGATTAATCCTCCCTCTCATTTCTGCTCAATACTTGTAAACTACAAAAAAAGAAAAAAAACCCTGTTCAGACTGGCTATACATCTGCCAGCCAGTATAGAGAGCTTTATACTGATTCTTGCATAGCAAGAAATTTATGCTGCTACATAACACTGTGCCTATAGAAGTGCCAGCTATACTCTGGCATGCACTAAGGACTTTGCCATTGTTGAATTTGAACCCAGATTTTAAGTGGGAGGATGTGCATTCCTCTTTCTAATCACCTAAGGGATCAGTAGAAGTTGGAATGCATAATGCTCATCTTTTCATTACGTAGGCAAGCAGGAATAGTGAAGTTTTGTCAAGGCTTATGCTCATCTCCATGTACTGTTAGGCACACAAGGTTAAAACCGTATGAAACTCTATTTAATTCATATTGTAAAAGTTTAGGTCGTCTTTAGACTAAATTAGTACCTAAACAGTGGGATGTTAGTGTAGTTTTTGAGGAGTGACTGCTGTTTGACATACAGAACTGGTATTTGCTGACATAGTGGGTATGTCTACATTACAGTCAGAGGTACATTTGCAGCATGGATAGGCATATCTGCACTAGCTTCAATCTAGCTAGCATGACTAAAAATATCAGTGAAGACATGGCAGCATGGGATGTAGAAGCCTGCTGGGGACCATGGGTGCGTATTTACATTGCTAGCTTGCACTCGATTCTGTGCGTTGTTTTCATTGCTATTTTAGCTGTGCTAGATTGCAGCTAATTCAGATATGCCAACCTGAGCTGCAGTCGCATCTAATTGCAGTGAAGACCTATCCTTCATGTGAACTTTGCATATGTGTTCAGTATTCAATTCTGTTGTTGTTATAGAGCAAAGTCTTATGTACCAATGGGTGTTCCATGCATAGAATGGCTGCTGGTCCAGGACCATAGATGTAGAATACCTAGGATATGATCATTTCTATCCTCTTATGCATTTACATTTTTTTTAATTTGCTTAATACATATGGATGACAGTCCACAATGGCAAGTGAAGTCCTTATGTAGAGCACCCATTGATGCACTTTCACCTTGGTAAGGACTGTGAAACTAAGGGCTTTAATTCCTTTTATCATATATTCAAATGTATTTTAAATGCAGGTATTGAAGATAAGGAAAACTGGCATGGTAAGCCCCTCCCGAAAAACATGGCTGACCAAATCATTCAGGAAATTGATGACAAAATCCAGACCAAGAAAAAGCTTTCCCCAACCCTCCCAGAAGAGGATGCACCAGAAGTAAATATTAGAAACATTAAGATGCCTTCTCCACCAAATTACAAGCTAGGAGAAAAGGTACCACACTGTCTACTAACATTTATCTCTTTTGGGGATAAGAGGGAGGGGAAAAATGCTGTCCAGGAAAGTGCTTCCTTGTAATTACCATTCTGTTGTATAAATTACTTACCTAATGAATGACAGTGAATTCTGTGTCTTACCCACCATGGGTCTAGGGTAATCTTTGGTCCATTGGGGCTCTGTGTGTGGCCGACAAGACATTTTGTTGACCTTTGTCCACACTCAGGTTGCCAGATTCCACTGGTTTCCATCTACAGTAAAACTCCAATAGTCCGGCATCCAATAGTCCGGCACTCCTGATAGTCCGGCATCAAAATGGCAAGAGCCTAGTGAGTGAGCTTCGGCAAAAAATGAGTCACAAGGTAACAGCAGCAGCAGCTGAACTGAGCAAAAAGGGTAAAAAAGGCTTAAAAAACTAAAACATTACAGTATACTGTATACAGTATGTACAATAAAAAGGGTTAAGAACACTTTATATACAGTATATAATGTATACAGTGTATATATATAACCTGCTTATAGTACCTCCTGATAGTCTGGCATATCTGATAATTTGGCACCACCTAAGTCCCATAGGTTCCGGATTATCGGAAGTCTACTGTACATAGTTTTTTTTCCTCCTGGTATTATTAAAGTGACATACACTAAGAGCAAGGGAACATGAAATCAGGTGCATGCTGATTGCACACAACATTGATTGTGAGAGCCATGCGCTTTCTTTACATGCAATCAAAGCGCTGCTATGGTTCAATTGGCGCACACTTCAAATTCTAGCTAAGAAAATGCAGTTAAGAAAATTGCCCTATCCTGGGAGACTGTCTTAGTTACAGCATTCTTGCGGCCCACTGAGATGGAGGGCCACTCATGTGGCCCACTCATGTGGCCCACTCACTAGCCTAGGTTGCTCATTGCTGCTCTCTAGACACCATACAAATAAAAACTTTTTTGTGTGGTGTCCTTCACCTGTTCCCCATTCATTTCTTCTTTTAACTCTGCTCCCACACCTCTGCCATGTGACATGTCTGGTGCTGGAGGATAATGTGTGTTTTGTTAAGACTAAATAGACCTTAGACTGTATTGCATTATATTTTTCCTACTGTGTTCTGATTTGTGTTTTGTGTTTATTATATTTCTTGTATGTATTTAGATAGAGTCTATGCTTAATAAAATATTTTAACATATCTAAAGCAAACAAACAAAAAAACCCCATTCTGAAACTAATAGTAGCACTGCTTTATTTTCCTTTTCAAAGATGGCTACCCGCAAAGCGTATGGCCTTGCACTTGCAAAATTGGGCCATGCCAATAACCGAGTAATTGCTTTGGATGGAGACACAAAGAATTCCACTTTCTCTGACCTGTTTAAGAAAGAACATCCCAACCGCTTCATTGAATGCTATATTGCTGAACAGAACATGGTAATTATTTCCTTTGCTCTATGAAATACTCTGCGCCCTGCAGCAGAAGATGAGACTGTAGATAATTTTGTCCTGATTATAAATGTTTTAGCACTTGATTTTAGGTGTTTATCCAGGTACTGTAATTTGATTTGCTTTCTGCTAAGAAAAAAAACTGTATGGCAGGAATAAACACAATGGAAATGCTGCTTTAACATCTTTTAAAATATCACAACTTTGGCTTCTTAGCAGAACTTGTAAATTTGCTGATTGTATATAACATATCCTGCAACGTAATTTGTGGAGAGTCAGTTAAAAGAGACTTAATTCTCTCTTCTGACTGCAGGTGTCATGCTGTGCCATTATAATCTGCAACATAAGAGTAACTGTAAAAATTTGAGGACACAGGGAAAAAATTAGGTTGTATTGTTCTCATGGTTTTTATAATGGCAGGTTTAAAAAAATCTGTTATGTTCTTGGATTATTCTAAGTTCTTGCAGCCAAACTCTGATACCTGTGCAACTTCCTTGAAGCAAATTAAACTGCCTGGGTGTAAATGAGAGCAGAATTTGGCCATTGTTTTCATTAACTTGTAGCTCAAGAACCATGGGTTCTCTTCTCACATGTTTCATGTCAGTATACTTCTAGTGACTTCCATCAAGCTAGTCCTGATTTACATTAGTAGGAGTGAGAAAAACAGCCCCTAGGTCAGAATACTATCTCAGTGGTAATAAAATAAAAGGTACTGGGTAAATGTATCAAGGGATTCTAGTGATAACCTGACACAGGGCTATGTTCTACTCTCATCTCCTTCTCTGTGGTAGACATCAATCACAAGCAAAGTTGAACAAATCCATTCATAACTGTTAACATCATCACTATCCACAAGTTGGAGGTAGTAAAATCACCAGATTGAAAGTAAAGAAAATATATTGATGCTACACAAAAAATAACAGTTAAGAAATAGAATAGATGCTACTCAGGTTTCCAGAGCAGAATGATTGGGTGGGGAAAAAAACCCTTTGCTTTCTTTAAGTGAAGTTAGATGAATAAGGACAAGTTTTGAAGTTTGTGAAAGAGAGATTTTAAGTAGTAATTTTTGGAGGTGCTTGTCACAAGAATAAAGAGGTTTCACTGTTAAAATTCCCACAGACCATTGTGTACCCTTCTGTGTGCTTTCCCTGCTAATTGATCTCCCTTCTCTTTTCCCAGGTGAGCATTGCAGTTGGCTGTGCCACTCGTGACAGGACTGTTGCTTTTGCGAGTGCCTTTGCCACCTTTTTCACCAGGGCTTTTGATCAGATCCGTATGGCTGCCATTTCTGAGAGTAACATCAATCTCTGTGGCTCTCACTGTGGTGTTTCTATTGGTAAGTGCAACTTGGAGTTATTTACAAGAAATTTTAGTGGCTTCAGTGGTGACTGCTTCCATCTTTAAAAACTAGTAGTCCTGTGGCATCTTAGTGACCAATAAAAATATATAGTATCATGAGTTTTTGTGGGTAAAACCCATTTCATCAGATGAGTTGGAATGGAAATAACAGAAACCCAGAGATATACAGCAAAAGTAGTACCTGTCAATTGTAGGAATTCTTTGTGTTAATGAGGCTAATTAAGTGGGCTAGATGTGTCCCATTCATAGTTTTTACATCTAGCACTGAGTTCAGAATCTGAACTAGCCAGTAGTTGAAATTATGAAAATTAGGCACAGAATATGATCCTGGTCTTCTGTGGTTTTGAAAATTGAGCCAATAAAATACATGAAATGTCTAAGTCAGTTTTAGAATCATAGAATATGTACAGTTGGAAGAGTTTTCAAGAGATCATCTAGTCCACCTCCCTGCTCAAAGCAGGACCAACACCAACTAAATCATTCCAGCCAGAGCTTTGTCCAGGCTGGCTTTAGATGTTTTTAAGGATGGAGATTCCACCTCCTCCCTAGGCAACCCATTCTAGTGCTTCACCACCCTCCCTGATTTGTAAAAAATAAAATAAAATAAAACAACAGCAAAATAGCTAGTCACCTGATTAAATAATAATGGTTTGAGCCATTACAGTGTGCTATAGAAGCCACTAAGTGGACAATATAAATGTGTATGAACAGAAGTTACAGTGTGTAAAGACAGTTCTAAATATCTCTGCCATCTTAACAGTTGTTTTTAGATGTACGATGTTAGTGATTAGAACATGTGACAAAGCTTTCACAAAATGCCATGATTAGTTATCCAGCACTTATAAGGAACGGCAGTTACTGGTTAACTGAATGTGCTGGATAACAAAGCAGCCCTTGCTGGCTGTGCTTGGGGAAGGAGGAAGTCTTCTACCCAGAAGCAGAGCTGGCAGCCCATTCAGCACTCTGTTAAATTCAAACTTTGTTAACTGGCATTGCCCCCAGCCAGTTAACAAGAGTTTTCCGGTTAACAGAATGCCAGATAACAAAGCTTTTAGTGTATATCAAAACAAGAATCATTCTCTATTCTTATTTGCACTTTATCTCAAATGTCTGCTTTTACCGGATTTTTACTTAAATAGTAATTATTGGGTAGAACTGTGCTTTAATACTTACTGTAAAGCACCTTGAACATTGTTTGTGCAAGGCAAATAACAGATAATATTGACGATGGATTGTAAAAGCCTGAAATAAGAGTGGAAGTGGAACCACCACTAGAATCTTTATCTTGGATTTTGATTCAATTGTCCATTAATATTGTTGAATTTGAGGGTTTTTTGCTATATCCATTAGTTGTTGACTCAGCCAGTTTCAATAGGAAACATAGCTATCTTACATATCTAATGGAGGGAAAAGGCCTATTGAAGTCTCATTTGTGCAAGTGCTTGTAGGTACATGGATGTCAGTGGGAGTTTTTTTCCTGTGTCATGATTGTGGGCTAAGACTCCTTGTTCACTTTTGCCCTGGTTCCGATGTTATTTTCATTGAACTTGCACAACAACCAGGGTTTGGTACTTTTTTTTTTTTAGTAGTGTTGAAAGTTCCTCAGGTTTTTTGGGCTTCTCTTACGAAAACACACTATTCTCCTTTCTTGTCAACTCTTTTGAAACCTCTTTTGTGGCTTGTACTGATGGCCTTTGATATTGCTTGTCCTTTAACACTGCAGGCACTGACATGATTGGATTCAGGAATCTTTGCAGAGTTAGGCTGAAATAATGCCACCTCCAGAGCCTCATTACATAAGGACATTCTGTTGTTTTCTTCTTAACTGACAACTCATGGCATACAGAACACTTTTCTGTGTCAAGTCTTTTTCAGACCTGCAATGTATTGCCATAAGATACTTGAAAAGTTAAATGAATAATATGTGCACTTTTCATTGCTCTTTCATGAGACTATTTACTACAATAAATGGATCTTCATTTAGTCTTTTAAACAAACATAAAGATCTGGAAATAATAATATAAATGGGCTATTAACTGTTGAGGAAATAGGAGCGATTCTCCTTGCACATTTCCAGCTGTCTAAATCCAGAGGAATACCATATACTTGAACATAACTTTAGCTCACAAAACTTAACTGTTGAACTGCAGTTCTGAAGGTGCTTTGTCTTGTAGCCCCTCTTATTTCTGTACACTTCCTGCTTTAGTTGCTTCTTTTTTTCCTATTGTTTTAGTGTTACATTTTATTTTTCTCTTGTTTTCTTTATAACCCTAGTTTCTTTCTTTTTAGTTTCCTTCTGTCTTCTTTACTATTTAAATGGTTCCAATAGAAAAAGAAGATGATTCTTTTCAGAAGCAGGTAGACTTGCATGTCCTGTGTGTGCCTGATATATAAATATTTTTTTATTTGCCCTTCTCTTCTGTAATGTCTCACCAGAGCAGATACTCATTCCATTTTATGCCTGGTTTTTTTCTCTTCTTCTTCTTTTAGGTGAAGATGGACCTTCTCAGATGGGACTGGAAGATCTGTGCATGTTTCGTGCTGTTCCCAATTCAACTGTATTTTATCCTAGTGATGCTGTATCCACTGAAAAAGCAGTAGAAATAGCTGCTAACACTAAGGTTTATGCCATAGTATTTCTGTTTGTTTTAAATTATTTTTTATAAGTGATAGAAGTTTTCTTTATTAGTAGCCCATCTTTTGTATGCCTCAATTTCAAAGGCACTGGCAATGTGGCAGGAAGCCTCCTTCATTTAGAGAAGCCTAATATCATGTCTACATTGAAGTTTCAGGTGTGATTTCCAGCTTGGATATACATAGTCATGCATGATTGCGAGTACCAACCTCAGGGCAGACTTATCAAAAGGCAGAGCAGATGCCCCAAACTGGTGCTGTATTCTATAATTAGATTTCATCAATTCAGTAACAAATGTTAAACTCCTGGATCACAGTTATAGTCCTATCATAGAGTCACAGATAGACTGGAGTGCCCAAGGAGACTATCTTGCCACCCAGGCAAGCTGGACTTAATGATTAAAAACACCAAAAATCACAAAATATTCAGGCATTCCAGTCCCAAAAGACCACTAATTGGCCCCAGATCAACTTGTACCTTAAGTCTGGCACCGCAGACAAGGCCAGTAACCAAAATCAGCTAAAGATTTATTAACTTGGAAAAAGAAATGAGAGAGTTATTTACAGATTAAAGCAAGCAAGTCTGTGTATATCAAGGAGTTTCAATTCTGAGTCAAAAGGTGACAGAGTTGTAGGAATCAGTCAGTTCAAAATGTTTTTCAAAGCTAATCCATGCCAAACAGATTGGGAATCTCTACTTATGTTAAGAAATTTTTACTCCACAGACGTAGCTGTGCTAGCTCTGATGTAGTTAACATACTAAAAATAGAAATGTGGCCATGGGCTCAAGCAATATGATAGATTAGTCATCCAGAGTACATGCCTAGGATTTCAGACAGGATAGACCTATGCTGACTTACCCAGCTGTGGCTCTGACCTTTTTCTTCCACTCTCCTGTTAGAGGATGCATTTGTGATTAAGTGATTGAGCTGTGACTCAAGAGAGCTAAATTCTGTTGTAGGTGCTGCCACAGACTTCCTGTGTCTCCTTGAGTTAGTCCCTTAACTTCTCTGGGATTCCATTGCCCATCTCACAATGGGGATTTGAGGATAAATCCATTAACATTCATGTTTACTCCAGGCTGCCTTTGACTGAATTTGGTCCATGTCTCTAAAGATTGCTGGCAATAAAAGGTCAGATTCTGCAGTCCTTTCTTGTGTGAAATTTCTATTGACTTAAAAGAAAGATTGGATAATCTGAGCCACCTATCCTGTGCCTCTCCTAATGCTGCCTTACCTAAAGCAGTATTGAGATGTTGGTGTGTGAAATATGCCCTGTACAAAGAGAGAGGCAAAAAACAGAACAAGGAAAAAGAGGGATGGAATACAGGTAGGGTTTGTTAAAAGAATTGGCACTTTCCTTTACAAAACCGTATGAACATAAACTGAAAGACATAAGCTTCTTTGCTTTTAGTTCAGGCTTTCCTCTTTTGCTTAGTTCATTTTGATCCTCAGGCTGCTAGACTGAGCAGAGATTTTAAGATTTTTAAATCCTAATTAGGCCAGGCAGGATTTTCATTTCCAGAAGTGAAGACTGGATGACCTTTGGAAGGAAAGTAAGGTATTAAATTGCTTGTGCACCATGAAAAAGAGTTTAACTGTGCAGTAGTGACTGATAGTAGTAGTAATTGAAAAGCACTTGAGATATATTTAGCAAGAACTGTTGGGCAGGGAAAGTTCACTCAATAAAACCACTGATAATATAGAAAGAATGAAACCATAGCCAAGTGGAATGAATAACAATCAGTTTCTGGACAGTTTGTTTTGGAAATGAGAATGCCTTAGCTACAGCTGTTTGTATAACTTCAACTGTGTTCCTTTTGGAAACAGGGCATTTGTTTCATAAGGACCAGTCGTCCTGAAAATGAAGTTATCTACAACAGCAATGAGGAGTTTCATATTGGACAGGCTAAGGTGAGTATTGTCTAGTGAAGCGTGTCATCTGAAATAGTATACCAGGTTCCTTCTCAAAAGCCCCTTCTTCCCTAGGGTATTCTGACTCCACTGAGTCAGTATGTAACTAAAACTAGTGGAATCTTAGTCAAATAAACCATCAACAATATTTATCATCAAATTCTTACTGTTTTTTCCTTTCAGGTGGTGGTCAAGAGTAAGGATGACCAGGTCACAGTTGTTGGTGCAGGAGTGACTCTGCATGAAGCATTAGCTGCAGCAGAACAGCTGAAGAAAGGTGAATGGACATGACTTAGCTGTAACTAGACCTAAAGAAATGAGTGCCAGCCAACCTAATTCTTGGATAGCTGAGCCTTCTGTACTAAGATATATATAAATTCTGCTAATCTGAAACTCATTAAAATATAAAAAGATGTTTTAGAACATCTTGTGTCCTCTTAAATGAAATACACGATATGTCTCCCATCCTGTAAATCTTCACTCTTGTGACTAATCCTGTTCATGTGAGTGGGGGCTGGGCCTGCTCAGCCCAGCAGGCCTGGTTAACCCCTCGCAGGTCAGTGCGAGGTTGGTACACCTTGTCATACATCCCCCATCTCTCAGCATAATGTAGCAGAGGTTTCCTTGTGCCGCAGGAATCTTTGACTGCTGTATCGGCCTTTTATGGGGGTTGGTAGCTGGTACAAGTTAGATCAGGCCTCAGGCTGCACTGATGTATGAAAGAGCTGGGTCAGCATGCAGCCAGCCCCAGAACAGAGGGAAGCAAAAGGTAGTTTGAAGCCATTTTGTACATGCCATTGAATTATGCTTAGCACAGTGGTACTCAACCTTCACTCTAGCCAACCTGAAGCCTGAATGACAAAGTTTTGCAAGGCGTGGCGTGGAGTCCTCAGGCAGTTTCTCTCTTTGCTGCCTCTTAATGCCGACCTTGGCTTTTATATTGAGGAAACCAGGTGTTGTGGCACAATTGGGCTGTGGAGCATATGGGGGTGGGGGCCCTTGGAAAGGAAAAAGTTGAGAACCCCTCCCTTAGCAGACATTGTGGGCCTCAGACGCTGAGTTGATGGCGGGGTAAACACAGATTGCTTCACCAACCAGAGGAAGAGTGGTGATTGTGGGTAGTGGAATTCAAACTATGCAAGGAGCAGATGACCGACAATAAAGACTTTGTGTGGAAAGCCTTGATTCTGGTTCTAGCTAGCATACTGTGCTTATTGTGAGGTAAAGGCCTCTGTGCTGGAAGCTGGAGCAATCTTCAGGGACTGAGGAAAGGGGAAGGGACCATGCATGACTCATGAGTTCAGAATAAAAAAATGATTCTCAGGAAATGATTAGAGCCAGTTTTTCAGTAATTATGCAAGAGCCTCTCAAGGGTCCTTTGTGCATTTCTCACAGTTTTTAACTCTCACATTCTCCAAAGCCACATACCATATAGTACAATAATTATACAATTCCACCTCTACAGAAAAAATCTACGTGAGAGTGATTGATCCATTCACCATAAAACCCCTGGATAAGATGACCATACTTGAAAATGCAAGAGCAACCAATGGCAGAATTATCACCGTGGAAGACCATTATCCTGAAGGTAAGCTGAGTTTATCTGGAGATAATCCACCAAGCTGGCCTGTGAAGCCTACAGTCTCTTATTGACTTTGATACTCAAATATTCTGGCTCCCTGCTTTCTTGGTGGCTCCTCTTGGGAGGTGGGGTGGGAAATTGGGAAGGCCCTCCCCACAAGTTTGTGTCTCCTCGGGAGGCAGGGTCCTGCAGTGGCTGGCCCAGCGGTGTTCCTGGGGCCACTGGCAGGTGTGGCCTCCCCATCTGGTGCTGTAGTGTGGGGTGAGAGATTTGGGCGGGGGGAAGGGGCTCTTACTGGTAGCTGGCAGTATAAAGTGTTCTGGCTCCAGCTGGCCATTTTCTTCTTAGTGTGGTTGCCTCCTCTTCTCCTCCCGCCCCTCCCCCCCACAACTGTGGTCATTCTGCAGTATATCTGTCCGCTGCACGCTCTGTCCCCAGTAGTCATTGTGGAGCATAACTGTCCCTGCTTTCAACCTGCTACCTTTCTGTGTTATGAAAAACAATCCTATTCCAGACACTTTCCATTTCCCTGGCACAACCAAACCCTGACCTTGCTTTAAGTTAGGATAAGAAGACTGTATGCTGAATCTGGTGTGAGTGGGGGAGCAGGAGCTGGTGCTGGGGGGAGCTGGCTTTATAGCTGGTTTCCCCGAGCACCATCTCCATGGTGCTGTGAGGGTACAGGGGAGGCAGAGGCGCTGCCAGCTCTGCCTTTTAAATGTAGTAAAAGCCATCGAGCTCTTACTGCATTTAAAAGGCAGAGCTGCAGCGGGGTTCTGCAGTTTAAATGTAGTAGGAGCTGAGCTGCTGTGCACCCAGCTCCTACTACATTTAAACTGCAGACCCACAGCGAGGGTAGTGAGTGCCCACCCATCAACTAATTGAGTAGTCAATAGAAATTCCATTGGCTATTCGATTAGCTGATCAATTGCAATCTAACATCCCTAATCACATACACAATAGAGAGAGCTTTATATGAATTAGGTGCCTCAGTCCCATTTGACTTTCAATCAGACTTAAGCTCTTAAATTCTTAAATCACTTAATCTCTTTTGAAAGTTTTACCCTAAGGGTGTGTCTAGACTACGTTCCTTTTTCGAGAAAGAGATGTAAATTAGGCATTTAGATATTGCAAATGAAGCTGGGATTTGAATTTGCATAATGGCAGATGCCG
>JANRFK010004440.1:18756136-18770095 GCA_030068395.1 Apalone spinifera | reverse complement strand
AGACATACCCGAAGGCTGGTGAAGCACTGGAATGGGTTACCTAAGGAGGTGGTGGAATCTCCATCCCAAGCGGTTAAGTCGCAGCTTGACAAATCCCTGGCTGGGATGATTTAGTTGAGATTGGTCCTGCTTTGAGCAGAGGGTTGGACTTGATGATCTCCTGAGGTCTCTTCCAACCCTATGATGCTATGATTCTATGAGCTGATTGGGGCCAAAAACACCCCCAGGGTAACTGAGGCAACTCAAAGAGATGTCTGTGAGGAGCTCTCTGTCCCAGAGCTACCCAGAGCATCTGTAGCATGGTCTCACAGCATGACTCCTATCTGTGAGCATTGTACAGGTCCAGGAATTCATGGGCCTGTACAATGCCCATGAATTCCTGTATGTGATAAAGGAATTCATGCTGTTGCAGTGTCAAAGGTCTGTATGTGAAGGAGAATCCTACCCCACTCCCAACTGTGTTAATGCCAAAATAGAAGAGTTAAAAAAATCAGAAGAGAAACTAGAATAAATGCAAGCAGCTCAGCCTGAAGTGGAGGTGCCCGTCTGCTGCCTGACACATGAACCGTCCAAGTGTTACAGTGTTTTCCAAGTGGGGATGGATCAAAGCATATTTTCAGAGGGACCAAGTTCTGCAGCACAACAAAAGCTGGGAGATAGGTTGTGATGTGACAGTGCCCAGACTTTGACCTCCATGTTTCTCTTCACGTTACCTTGTTGCTTTTTGGTGAGAACTGGAAGGGAGAAGCTGAAGTTGTCCATTGCTGTGTCTGTAAAAACAGAGTTTTAAAATAAGCTTGAGCTTCTCTGTGCTCTCCCCAATAGGCATCGATGGGGACACAGAACATGTCATTACAGCTCTTGGAATTCTGACATCACTCATACATTACATTCCTGCAGCCCTCGCTTAGGCAAAACTCCCTTTGAATCAATGGGCGTTCACATGAGTGAGCGCAGCCGGATTATGCCATGGGCATTATGAAAGAACTAATGTGTTATGCTGAGTAAAAATAAAGGAATTCTGAATCATAGAAGTTTTTGTTGCCATAAGTATGTATAACTTAATGATAACTGCTCACTCATTAAATCTTCATTTGAGAGTCCTCGTTCCTTAAACTGGAAATAGGGCAGATCAGGGGGGATATGGGAAATTCTGTTAATATTTTCAGGAGGTTAATGTCATGGAGGTGAACTGAAATTATTTAAATCGTGAAATAAAACATTTATTTAATATGCCAGATTTTCCCCCAACCCCAGATTAAGAGTTCTATATATTTTCCTATATTAATGAACAAGAAGCTATGAGTTGGAAAGGCCTCAGGTTGAATCCTTGCTTAGCCATATATTAACCATGTGTCCTTCAGCATGTCAGTATGTCTAGACTGGCCACATCCAGGGAACGTGTTTGCTCTTCCGCTTTTTTTTGCAGAAGAGCCAACGCGCTCTTTTGGGAAGCCCTGTATACCTTGTTCTACAAGGAATAAAGGCTCTGCCGAAAGAGGAGGCTTTTCCTCCATTTGGCCCCGTTTATGCAATTTGAATAGCTTTTTCCGATAAAAGAGTGTAGTCTAGACTTAGCCTAACCCACTTTAAGACTAATCCTAAAATAATACTTACCTCTCAAGTGTCTGCACAAACTAATTAGTTAACGATTTGTGAAGTGCTTTCAAATTATTATTCCAGCTAATGATACTATGAGTTTCCAGAGAAGAACAGGGATTTTGAGAAATGCAGCTGTGCTCTGTTTAACAGTAGAAACTGGCTCAGGGAAAATATAGAGCCCTGGACTCTGGCTGCACAGGTTTCAGTTCGCTTTAGGTCACATGTAACATCAATTTTTAATCAGAGTACCAAACTGATTTTTATTCCCTGTTCACAATAGATAGGCCTGTTAGCCTGACACAACCTAGACAAGACCCAGTTTTCAGTTGCTTATAACTTTACCAAACTGAAATTTTCCATACCAGGTGTCTGTCCCTAGTTGAAGTTTTTTTGGAAAATTGCAGCCATAACAGTTTAGCCCTTTCTTAGAACAAAGCTAAGAGAAATACATAGTTTTGCCCATATTAAAAAAATTCTGGCAACCATTTCTTTGGGACAGAGACTTGAAACTCAGCAGGAATATGGTCTTTGTGTCAGGGATATGCCTCTCATTGTGCCTATAAATTGCTACATGGATTTGGCCAACTTAGATGCCTTTGAAAAATTATAGTTTGCACATGCTCAGTAGAGACATTAGAATTTAGCAACTAAAATCGCTGATGATTCCATCCACTCTGAGCATGCTCAAACCTCTCACAGGTTCCAGTAGTGACCAGATGCCCACACAGTGACTGAGCATGCTCCAACCCAAGGCTATACTGGTGAAGCTGTAATGGGCTGTTCTGGGCCGAAACGGGCTGCCCATGGGAACTGAGAGCAGGAAGTCAGTCTCTTCAGTGTACTCAGTGAATTCCCCTGCTGGCAACTAGACAGCATGGAGGAGGAAGCAGTATGAGTAGAATGCAGAGGGGACAAGAGCTGGATCCAGGGAAGGGAGAGGAATGGACTTGCAACAAGGAGTCTGGTGAGACTGGGAAGGGAGAGAGGAAAGAAACTGGGCCTGGCTGGGAAAGGACTCTGCACCTGGAAGCTGGAGGTAGGGAAGGAACTGAGGCAAGATCTTGTGGGAAAAAGAATTTGTGATCAAGTCATTTTTATATAAGGGGAAGCATTAAGTTTGCACAGGTAACCTTCATTTTGGTTTTTCCTAACATCTGAGCATTTAACCTTGCAACTTAGTGTTACTTTAATATAGTTATTTGTGTGCAACAGTCTCTTAGATTGGAAAAGAACTAAATACTTACACATTAAATAATTAATTATTGTTTTCCACTACAATGGGCCTGATTCCAACTCATGGTAGTATCAAGCAGGAGTGAATGGACTAGTGAGAGGCAGAACTGATATTTTGCAGAAACACCTCTTTTAATCAAGGTGGAATATTTTTCACTTTAAATAATGGCATTTTTATGCTGATAGATGTATAATTCAGAGTATTTAATTTTGTCAAATTGAATTGAAATACTTATGGGTGCTGGAACAATTTGTATAGTGGTGGTGCTGAGAGCCACTGACTTAAATTGTGTAAACTCTGTATATAATGGAAACAAAGTCGGGGGATACTGCAGCTCCAATTCCAGCACCTATGGAAATACTAAGGGAGAAAAGGGGGAAAAAATTACTTGAAATAAGTTTTATCTCCCTTCTTCTTGTGAGTCTGGGGATTTGGATATTTAATAACACACACAGTTAATTCAGTGAATGTTTATAGTCTGCAAAAAACATTACAGGCAGGGATCTTTCCTGCAATTTTCAGCCTGAAGTAAAACTTGGGACACGGGGATGGGAGTTTAGCCAGTATATGCTTTAATGGGCTAATGCCTTTATTGTGTCTAATATATTGGGTACATTAGACAAAATACACTTTTGGTGCCACTCCCTATTCCAGGTATATTACAACACTCCTTAAGATTTTATTAGCATATATGTGATTGAAAAGAACATTGCTTCACCCCATTGACTGTGTCCTTCTGCAAAGGACTGGAAAGAGGAATAAATATGCTGCGGATTCCTCAGATGTGCCCTGATAAGGCCTAATCAATCCTTGCCCTTTAGTGCAGGGATTTTCAAAGGAATGGAAAGGAATCAGGCACTTCACTTCCATTTAATTTCAATGGGACTTGAGCAGTCCCCTTGTGTTCCTTTGAAAGTAAGTCTAAATCGGAGCGGGCATTAAGCAGCCTTTATTTACACTTTATTTACTTACACATCCACAATTACGGCCACTCACAGCTACCATTGGCCGCGGTTCCCCCTTCCTGGCCAATGGGAGCTGTGGGAAGTTCACAGGCTGGGCCACTGCTTCCTGTAGCTCCCACTGACTGGGAATGGCGAACCACAGCCAATGGGAGCTGCAAGTGGCCATACCTGCAGGCGCACAAGTAAATAAAGCATCTGTCAGCCAACCATGTCCAATCCATGGACCGCTTATTGCTCACCCCTAGTCTAAACACACAAATAATTACTTATTTGTTGTTAATTATTATTATTTTATTCTTCTTCCGTGGAAAAGTCCATCCCCTGTAATTGTAAATTTCTGAAACCTGTATTAGTAGATTATACACAGGAATGACGAGATTACATTGGCATTTCAGGTGTGATATTTGTTGAGGGGGAATGTTGGGACATGCATAATAGTTCTGATCTCATGATGTAAATCGAACTTAATTCTAAACAGACTTCAGAGACATTACACTAGAGTTAAACTTGTATGAGATTAGAGTCAGGCCTCTTTTTGTTCGGCGTTAAGAAACCATGTAAACAGGTGCCTGGGGAAGCCATTTGCAGCTCACAAGTTTAATTGATCCTACAAAACCCAAGTTTTTGGCACTGTTCTTGAGTGCCATCTATGTGCACTGTCTCTATTAAATGTCCATTTACACATGCAAAGACATACAGCAGTGATTCTCAACCAGAGCATATGTGTACATCTGAGATCTTCCAGGGGGTACATCAGCTCATTTAGATATTTGCCCAGTTTTACAACAGGCTACATAAAAAGCACTAGCGAAGTAATTACAAACCAAAACTTCGGAGACAGGGAACTTCTTTCTATGACTCTATATATTATCCACTGAAATGCAGGTACAATATTTATATTCCAATTGTTTTATTTTACAATTATATGGTCAACATGAAACACTCTGCAATTTTTCAGTAATAGTGTGCTATGACATTTTTGTATTTTATGTCTGATTTTTGTAAGCAAGTAGTTTTTTAAATTAGTTAAAACGTGGAGTATGCAATACAAATCAGCCTCCTGAAAGGGGTAAAGTAGTTCAGAAAGGCTGGGTGCCTCTGATGTACAGCAGTCCTTTAACAGTCTCTATTTATGTATCTATATTCTTGTGTTGTGTGTGTCTACATTGTTGTTTTCAAAAAGCTAAAGACTAAGGTGTTTGGTTTTTTTAAACTTCAGAGGACTTAATGCAGCCCCATAGAGCTCACATTTATAACTGGAGAAAAATTAAAGCAAAAAACTTCTCACTTATTTAAGATATTGTCTATCTCTTCATTACAGTGATAATTATTTTAAAATGACACATCAGAGGGATTCAGAGAGGTAGCCGAGTTAGTCTGTAACAGGAAAAACTTAAAAAACAACAAATAGACTGGTAGCACCTTAAAGATTAACAAAACATGTAGATGGTATCATGAGCTTTTGTGGGCACAGCCCACTTCAGATGACAGGAGTGTCATCAGAAGGAGTCAGGTAATAAGAACCAACTTTTTAGGTGATTGGCTTTTAGACCCAATCCATTTAACATTGTCCTTTAAATCACAAAGATTGCTTCCATGTCAATTCAGTTCCCAGAGGAAAATAAATAACCACATTGTTTCTATATCACAGTTAGAAGCAGCAGCCTATGACAATATCAAAAATGACCCAAATCAAAAATCCTCAGATGTAACTTTATTCTCTATGTGCTTGGCATTTACCTGCTCTTCTGCCGGCACTGCTGCTTCAAAGGTGAACCGTCCCGTCTGAAAGGCAGAGAAGGATGTTTGTGACAGGAGCCTGGGCCTGGCAGAGAGATAGTGACTAGATGTCTGAGTGAGTTAGTCACGTGTCCTGGATTGGTTGTTGCATGAAGGGGCTGTGAAATCACAGTCCTGATGGGGATGACATACAGTGCTGCTCCCTTAGGTTGCCTGACTCACCAAAGCAGGATTGGTTTCATTTCCTCCTCCAGGCTGTGAGCGCCTTACGTAAGTTTTATCCCAAACACCGAGGAGTGAAGGTGGAACTTCCACCAAGTCCGGGAGTCTCCTGATTTCGATGAAAGGAGGTGGTGGGGCCTTGGGCCCATGAATCAGTCAGACACAAATGCAGCCCAACTCACCTGATGAGTCTGGGTGAAGGTTGCAGCAGCAGCAGCTTCGGTTTTCTGGTTGCCTCATAAAGAGCAGAGAGGAAATGACATCTCAATACTTTCCAGTTTTGTTTTGCAAGTTCAGTTACAAGGGGATTGTTTTTGTGGGAGGAGGCAGGAGAGGAGGAGGAAGCTACATCACCCCTTTGACGTACCCAGAGACGATTTTCTCATGGGCGAAAGTCATTCCAATGGAGATGCTGAATAGACGAGGCTGTTGCCTTACTGCGTCATTCCGTGCAGCTGGCCAGATGTGCTGGGTAGAATGAGCTGTGCATTTGCCCTGCATGTCCAAATAGCTAATAGAGTTCTCACATTTTGGGGGGTAAAATCGCTCCCAGAGCTGCCACTAGAGCAAGACAGCTCCATACCCCCAAAACCCGACGTGGGACAGCATGTAAGTTATAGTCTGTTCCTAAATGCCTAAAAGAATGTGTGCTTTTTCCAGAAAGAAGTTTAGCATATCAAGTAAATCAGGTTTTGCTGATTAGAAAGCAAGAAGACAGGGATCTGTAAGTACAGTGTGATGCACCAGCGAGGTTGTATAATAGCAAACCTAACTATGAGTCAAAAAGCTATTCAGGGCTTTTTCAGGGCGATTATCTCCCCTGTACTAGGCTGATCTCCTGTGCTGTGGATTGCCCCAGCGTGGGAGAGTCCCCAGCAGGAGTAGAACTGAGTTAGCCACTTCCTACACCACCCTCACCTCACAGCAAAGGGTGAAAAGGCTGTGCTAAGGACATTGGTTTTTCATGGCTAGCACATAGTCCCTTGGGGCTATTGCTAGCTCCTCCCCCGGCTGATCGAACCTGTGCTGGGGCCAGGTAGAGAATATGGGAATAATATCTGCTCCCTGCCAGCCCCCATCTCTGCTGCACCAAGAAGATCTCAGCCTCAGCAAAGCATTAGGACATCAGACTCCATTTAGACTTAGCAAACTTTTTAATATAAATTTACTTTTACCTGAACAGTCTAGCAGCTATTTTATCAATTATAACTGTGACATTAACTCTCTCAGACTGTACCTTAGATTTCAAACTGCATTTTCACTCATGGCACGAGCTTTCTGGGTTTTTTAGCTGGGACTAGATTTTGTTAAATTACGTGGGTTTTCTCCGTGAGTTGTATTATTTAAGAGTGAGGATGCAAATCTTTCGTGTGTTTTAAGATTGTGTCCAATGTGCTGACACACTCCAGCTGCTTTGTATTACTGGAGCAGCAAAGGCAGCCAGAGCAGAACCGTGAAACTGGCTTGTGGTCTTTTGTTAAGCCTGTGTGGCAAGCAGCTTGAGAGCACATTTCTCTCAGTTCCTCTTCTCCCCTTTGCTTCAATTCAGTCCTTAATCAGTAAGCCTTGTAACTGGCACCTTCCTCTTTCCCCTCAAGTTTTGGTCATCAGCAACGTCAGGATTCACAAAGGACACTCCAGAAATTAAAAGGTCCTTGTAGTCCTGGAATTCAAATAGCGCTCCCTCAGATATTCATCTAATAGGATGCTCACTAACTGACCAAGTTAAGTCGTACTCAGCTATAGACTGTGCTGAATCTTTGTCAAGGCTGAGCCCGGGCACTTCTGAGCTTGGCAGTTTGTTGCCCTAGTACCTCTGGGCTTGCTGCATCAGTTATCAAAGTAAAATAATGGCTTCAGCCCCAGCACTTATTTCATTGCAAATTAATCTGCTAGTCTTTAAAGTGCCACAGGACTTCTCATTTTTGCAGATACAGACTAACACGGTTATCCGCTCTGAGAGTTACAGATGGAAAATCTGCTGTTCTCCCACCTTAGCATTATACACTCAGGCCTGGTCTTTCTTGCTAAAAAAGGATGCATTTTTTAACCCAGAGTAACTACAGTAGTATGCATGAAGTATTCTGAGGTGAAGACAAGTTTTACTATGAAGTAAACTTGCAGAGGTCAACTCCCTAAAGGGATATATAGGGCTAACTACCTCGAGCTTACCTCATAGTAAAACCAAAGTTATTTTCCTTCACTGTTTTCACCTCAGGAAAATTCAGACACATTAGTTACCCTGAGGTGTAAAAAAACCCAAAACAAACAAAAAAAAAACCCCCCACACAATTGTTGTTAGTAGTAAAGATGCTGATACCTGCCAGCAAGCCAATGTCGGCATCTGCTGTAAGGTAGTGACTGTGAAGGAAGTTGACAATGTTACTTGGCTGTCCAGCCTGCTGTAGGGAAAGACTGACACCATCTGTCCCTTGTCCTATAGTTTCTATGTTTCTCTGTCTGTTGTTAATTCGCTTTCTTTATCATTCTGTCTCGATATCCTCTGAAATTTGAGATATTTCCTCAGTATTTTATTTACTAGTGAGGATTTATTTATCTATATTGTATGTTTTTACTCATCTCTGTGTTAGCAGGAGACAAGGAACAAAAATATCTCATTGAAATCCCATCCAGTCCTTCTGAAGAGTATAGCTTGAATTAATGGTCCCTCTGTTTAGCTGTGTTTTTTCCCTATATTTGCAGTAGGATCACAGGAGGTCCACTCAGATTCTTTCTTATTCACATCTGCCTCCCTGCGGACTGGACGTGAACTGTAGAGCTTCTCTAACCCCATGGCTGAAATAGCTTTGGCAGGCTCTTTTACATCCCCAGCAGAGCCAACAACCTCTATAGGCCCCCGGGCAAGGTACGGCGGGTGGGGCATAGGGCAGAAGGGATGGGGCTGGGGCACCGAGACCACAGTGCTCGCCTCCAATCCTCAGAGCTGCCCAGAGCACACAGTGCTCCAGTGGTGATTTAAAGAGCTCAGGGCTTCAACTGCTACCATGGCTGCAGTAACAGTAGCAGCCACAGGGAGCCCCAGACCACTTTGAATCACCTGGCCCTGAGGCAACTGCTTCTTTTGTCCCCTCCCACCTCCATCCACAGACCTATACATCCCTCATCCCATTGCATCCATCTCCTGGTTTGCCAGGTCTCCCTGTATAGTAATATGCAGGGAACAGAGAAAGTGCCAGTGAGCAGCATTCTGCACTGCAAAAGGTGTTCACTGCGCTTCTCTAGCCGCTTGGCAACCAGTCCCTGCACTGACTGGTTCCACAACCGCAGGCAGGGACTAGATTTGGCTCATTGCAAAAGCTAAGAAATAGGGACAGAGGGAAATTATCTCCCATCACTGGTTTCCAGGAGCTTCTGGCTCTGATCTTCCCACTGCAGCTGTTCCCAGTAGAGTTATTTAAGCACACCTGCAGGCTGGAACATTAATTCCAACAGGCCTTTGTCCCTACCCAGGCACTTCTAGCCAACAGAAGCAGAGAATGGACCACTAGCTCCATCTTCATTCATGGGCCTGAGCCAAGATAATTAACCCTTTTGTTACTGGACTAAAGTGCAATCCTTTGTCTAACAGCTCTGCTTCAGTGGGAACGTCCTTATGAGCCTGGTTTGGGAATCCGTTCTTTCCAGATGCATGTCCTGTTTTTGGCCTACTCCAGTGAGGCCTTGCACTCCACTCAAATGGCATTTTTTATGTCAACCTCACTGACCAATTCCAACGAATATTCTAGGCACCTGTGGTTGATTCTGGTGAAAACCAAAAATACCCGATTTCCATGAAAATCCCCATTTGGTCATTTAGGATATAGGGGTGAGGCAGGAACTGCACAGAGGCTGGTGTGAGAGGAGAAGAGAGGTTGAAGTAGCGATCTCAGGATTAGAACGAGTGGGCCCTGCACTGTTATCTAGCCAGTTCTCTCTCACATTCCAGCCTGCCCTCCTGAGTGGACCTCTTATGCCTACTTGAGCCAGGCCCCTTTTTTCTGATTTTGCCCTAAAATCAATAGGTTTCTGTCAGCAGAGGGTACAGAGGACTGGGAGACTGGCCATAGAGAGTACGTCAATACTGCATGCTTATTTCAAAATAAACTATTCTGGAATAGTTATTCCAAAATATCTTATTTTGAAATAGCACGTCTACACTGCAGGGAAGCCTGCCTCAGACTAATTTTGAGGCTTCCCTAATGTAGACATGCTATCTCCATTTAGAATCTCAGGAAGCACTGGGGAGGAATAACTTAGAATTGCCTTGGTGCGGGGCTATTTCAAAATAGCAGCAGTGGAGTGTCTACACACACCTTATTTCAAAATAGCTATTTCAGAATAGGCGTTATTCCTCGTAGAATGAAGTTTGCAGATTTCAGAATAAGCTGTTGGTTATTTCGAAACAACAGAATGGCTGTATAGACACATCGTTATTTGGAAATAACGCTAGTTATTGTGCGTTGAACTGAGTTAAGCAAAGAGGCATGGAATAGATGCTATATTTCTATGTGATAAATGCGGCCTGGCAGTGCTTAGCTGTTCATTCAGAATTAGAATGTGTTAGTTTATCTCCTGCCATAAGTGCTCAAGGAGAAGGTGTGCACTGCTGATACACCCTTTGCTGTTGCTGCTCAGGCAGAACTGATTTTGATCCTGTAGCCCTCACTCCCCTTCCTGTTTTTCATTCTTTGTTCCTCAGCTTCAGTTGAGACCTGGGTCCTGTGGCTCCTCCCTTTAGGCTGGGAAGAGGCCTTTAGATGTGGGCAGGCTTGGGCCTGCCATTCCCTAGGTCATCAATAGGTATATTTCTCACCTCAGGGCAGGGTAGGGCACCAGGAGATATGGCAGTTCGACCTTCTGATCTAGAACAGAGAAAGTCCGGGGGCAGAGGAGAGAAGGGGAGCTCTATGTGCTTCAACAGCTTGGGCAGGCTGCCCCCAAAATAAAACTGAGACATGCTTTTTTCAATCTGTTGTCTTCCCGCACTTCATGTTGAGGAGCTGGTTATGGACTACAAGCTGGCTACAAAAAGAGGCTTAAATTTAAAGGCATCAGATTTTAGCCACCCAAAGTGAGACACCTGAATGGGCCTGATGTTTACAGGACAGGTGCTCATCACTGTCTGAAAAGTGGATCCTTCTGAGGTGTTTCAGAGATACCTAAATTCACTAGTCACCAGCTTTATTTTCTTATTCTCTTGGCAGAGTGTGTTGAAATGTCCTGTGTACTCATTACTTCTATACTTGAGGAAATAATACATGCTGTTTGTGCACAAGACCAAAGCTATAACTTGTTCTCCTAAAACCATTAGAGAACTAAATTGTCTGGTCCATGTTATGTACAAAAGAGATTAGAACACTGATGCCCTTTGCAAGACAACTTGCTGGTGTGCAATGAAACATGTAGACTAGATGTTCACTTAGAGTGGAATTGCAAGGGTTACATGTTCTGCAGGAGTCATGTGGAAATACCAGTGGCTATGGGGAAATCACAGCAAAAAATGTATTTCCTCATCTGACAATTTCTGTACTGCAGTTCTGTGTGGTCAGTACAAAATTCTACAGGTTGTTGAAAATAAAAGACTGGGAAGTGGTATAAACTGAACTGAAAGCCTTTCTCATACTGAAATTTCTTCTGAACTTCACAAAATCCACAATAAAACACAGTCCAAATACAAAAGCAACTAATATTAACAAAAGAAATCAAAGGCTGCAACTGCAAAGAAAAATGGAGTTTTCAGACATTTACAATTTTAATTACCTATAACCCTAAACAAAGTATCTATCAGCACTTCAATTTTCAGATCAAATGTCTGATCAAAATCATATCCTCAGTACACCAAACATCTTGGTGAAAACATATCTTATGGGAATTTGAAATGAATGGAGATAATGCTTTGCAGACACTCTCAGAAACAAGAACTTCTGGTTTGTTTAGCCAGATGCTGCTTGCTGCTAGCTCTTCTGTCAGGTCTAGATTATTACTAGAATAAATCTCTGATTGCAAGTACTATATGCAGATCATTACAGCTAATTTAAATGTGACTCAGATCTTGAAACATGTCTCAGATACAAGCAAGAAAAATAACCATTTCCTGCCTGTACTCTGGGTCTCATAAGCAGCTTGTATTTACACAAGTTGGTGCTACTTCCCCATGTCCAGCTGTTAGCAGCTGAGATGTGAGAGGCTGAAAGGATAGTCCTGGCATCTGTGAATTGCTTATGTGCGTCCTCTGCAGGCCTAAGCATTTTGTGTGTGTGTGTGGAAATTCAGATCCATGTGGAAGCAAAGATTTTACTGGGCACTGAGAATGTGCACATCAACCTCTCCCTAACAAGCCAGTCTCAAGCCAAAATTTGTGTAGTTGCTTGGCGTATTTTTGTTCAGGATTAGAACCAAAAACGTCTTTCCACTGAAATGTTTTGCAGAAACAAATTGATTTTGATGAAAATTTCCTCAGGAAGGTTGCAGTTCCAGGTCCCGTGAAGGATTCAGAATGGAGATTCAAACCTGAGTGTCTCCTATTGTAGAAAACTGGCCTTCCCACCATTCTGTTGGCTATTCTGGAGTGGGTGGTTCTCCCTCAATCTATTGAAGAATTCTAAAGGTTTCAGTTTCATTCCAAAGTGGCACAAAAGCAAATGTGAAACCTTATGAAACTGATCTTTTTTTCTGGCCAGCACTATTCTGGATATGATTAGACTGAGTCTTACTATAGCGAGCAAATCATTTTGGATAAATGGTAAGACTAATATGTAGGACACTATCTTTCATCCATTGAAGTCAATGAGGGCTTTCCCATTGACTTGAATGGAAGCAGAATGGATCTGAATACTAGATTTATATTTAAAAGATAGTGAACCCACTTCTCCATGAATATGTTACATGTACAGAGAGGCTGGGTTAAACTGATGACAGCATTAGCTACTCCTTTTGTACTCCCCATCCTTTATTTTACCAAGCATGACAATTTTAATTAATTATAATTAGACTGTTTGGATTCTATTTTTATCAGTAAATGTCAATAAACATTGACTTTTACTGTACATGCATAAACCCACAAAAAATTTTCTGTTGGTGATAACTGAAATTTACAGATACCAAGAAAGAAGTGCTGCTTGAGAAGTTATTAGACATTGATTTAAGAATATTTACTTTGTATATGATGTCAGTTTGTGTTTTAACATGTTTTATAGCTTTAACTTTTTGAATCTCAATATCTACTGTTATTAAATAGTGAGTGCCTGACCACCTCAGAATTTCCCACAGCTTTGAAAACTGAAATGGATAAAAATAAAAAACAATATTGAAAACCCATGATTTTGCACAACTGTGAAAATGTAAATTGATAAAATATATTAAATCAAAATTGAATTCTGCCAAACCTAGTTATAACACTAGCACTTCCATTATGTCGTGCTGTGCATCTTCAAAACCCTGAGCGAACATGAGCTAATTAATTATAATGAGTTAAAATATGTGATTATTGTATCTGTAGCTGGGGTCTGCCTTTTGAGTTGAATTAATGACCTCTCCAGGTCCCTTCCAGTTCTATAATTCTACGATAATAGGAAATGCTCATCTTGGGGATCACAAAATCTACAGTGTCGGTTGTAATTATTTGATTTCTCCTAAGGGCAGACCCCAAAGTGTCCACTCTCTTCTACCCATTCTGTTCCTCATTGTCAATAGCACTATTAGTGCTGGAGCTATCACAAGCTATAGTGTTGGCTGTCATGTCTCACACTTTCCATCCTTTTGGGCATGTGTCACAGTGATGCTAAATAGTTCTCTTATGTCTATGGAACTCAGTAAATGGCTTTAACAGGAGTAATCAATTGATAGACCCTGGGTCAAATCTGACCTCCAGATGCTTTTGAATGGACCCCAAAACCTTTTTATTTACCTATTATTCTCTTTTTTATTATTATTATTTTTGCTGGAGTTTGGACCTTTAATATACATGGACCAAGAAATTTAGACCTCGATAAAAAATAATTTACTACCCCATGACAGGTCTCCCTGAAAGTACACAGAAAAATTTGCAGCATCTGGGTGTTTCAACTCTGTGATCAGTAAATTATGTGATATCTATTAAGTATTGTTACTGCTTCATCACCTAGCATCATGGTAGGCACCATACAGACCTATGAGGACTGATCCTCAGCTGTGCCTGGTGCTGCTCAGCAGGGCCGG
>JANRFK010004440.1:18743067-18754466 GCA_030068395.1 Apalone spinifera | reverse complement strand
CGGGGGGGGGCGCTTACCTAGCTCCGAACTCCATGCCGCGCCCTGATGCTCCCATTGGCCGAAATGTGGCCAATGGGAGCAGCAGGGAAACCCTCCCATGAGCAGGTTCCAGCACTGAATGCCCCCAGCCAGGGGGAGGTGAGCAGCAGCACGTGGTGTCATGCTTATTTTCCCCCACACGCCAGATCTGGCCTGCAAGGCTTGGGGTGCCCCACCCTTGTATAGATACTGTTTTTGAATGAAAAGGTGTTGATGCGGCTATTAAAAGGCTTTTTCATTGGCAGGGTCATTGTACTTGTTGACTGGTTATTTTCTTAAAATTGTCACTGCATGATGATTGGATGCTTTGTGCATGCGGCTATGCTTTAGCAAATCAGAATGCCGACGTGCGCAACTATCAATGGGGTGCTGAAAGTAGTGAGTAACTAAGCACTTCTGGAAATGGTAGTGGAGTAAAAAAGTACAATATCTTCTCAAAAAGCTACTTGAGTAAGTCAAAGTATCACAAAAATAAATTACTTGAGTAAAGTACAAATACTGAAAAATGTACTTGAGTAGTATAACGAAGTATTTTTAGTTACTATCCACCTCTGCTACAGAGCAGAGAAATATGCTTCTCTCTCTGAGCTCTTTGTTAGGCAAATGCTAGAGGATGCCTACATACAAGTCTCCTTAGTAGAAGGGTTTTAATGTTTGTTCATGTTTCTGTAAAAGAGTGTAAGGCCACTTCTAGATGCACAAGGTGAGGCAATTGGTAAGATGTATCCTGACAGTGTTTTATACTCTATTTCTGCCTTGTGAGAATGCATAGCATCATCATTTATGAAGAATTACTGCCATCTTGTGGCTCAGTATTTTATGTACTCCCTGAATCCATGGCTATGAATATGCAGAACATGGTGCCAGTGAAAACCTTAAGTATTTTAGAGCTGCTTAGCTCCCATTATCCCAAAATGGGTCCAGATGAATTCAAGTTGGTTTTATAGCAAAATTATATATAATAGATACAGTATTGTTACATGAGATAATTTCTGGTATTAGATTAAATCTTCTAGATGACAAACTTTTAAGTGTAGCGTGTGGAAAGAAGGGAAGATTGTCTCTAGATTTTCAGTGCCTGTTACTCTGTGTTATTATACAGTTATTGGGAGGGAACTATAATGTCCCATCAGGATACTAATGTTCTTGAAAACACCTGAATGCATGAACTGATTGAATTGAATTTAGAGTGTTTAGAGTGACTTGTTTCTATTACCCTACGTATTGTAAAATGACGGCTTTGGTCATCTGTTTTCGGGAAATGAAATTTTTCTATTAGAACATTAAAATGTTCAATGGAGAAAGCAGAGAGGGCCCATTTCAAACCTTTGGGAATTTTCTGCTAGCTCCAGCTGTAAGTTGTGACAACCAGAAGGCTGACATCTACTTGCCCGAGAAGCAGGGACTATGATATCATCTTTGTACTCCTACTCACTGCTGCAGTCCAACAGTACATGCAGGTCAGCCAGGCTAGACGGTGTGGTCCTAGATAGAGAGGCTGTGGAATTTTCATTTGGGCCCATCTCCGCCCATTGAAGGAATTACATTTTATCGTAACTTCAAACCTTCCTCCACATCCATGCGCTTTGTTGGTTTGGATAAAAGGCAACTTTTGCTGAATCTGATTCTGGATTTGCAAAATCAAAATCTTATGGTCTCGGCCCATTTATTTAAGTATTAAATATAAATTGTGGATGACTCCAGACATATTAGTGAATGAGATGTGCATTTGTGGGTTTGGTTGTTTGGATTAGTATCTGGTCTTCACCTGTTCTTTTTATGGCTGTACTTACTCCCGGTTATATAGGGATATAGAAATTGCCATAACAGATCAGACCTCTGATCCACTTAATCTACTCCCAAATCTGTCACAGTGGCCAGGACCAGATGCTTCTGAGGCAGGTTCAAGAATCCCCAATCAAACCCAAATACAGTGGATTCATAGTTAATTATGGTGCATTGAGCGGCAGTGTGGTGGTATTATCTGCATCTTGGATCTTTTTCTTAAAACTGAACGGAATTGAGATTGCACTGATGCATGCCATAAAAAAGGAGGATGTTTGCTGTAGTCGTTGTTAAATATAGAACTGGTACTGACAATTCTTTTCTGGGTCAGTTATAAAATATCTGGCAGACTGTTGTGATTTTTTTTTTGCATCTTTTCTTATTGCTATCATAGATTTTTAAGTTGATTTCAAAATAATTTAATAAACTCAACAGAGGAAGTAAAGGAAACCTGATACATGCTGCCAAGTAGTGAGCCGATGACCTACCGCATTACAATGTTGCCACGTTACCGTATTTGAACTTTCAAAAAAGAGGACACACCTGAGAGGGAGTGTATCTGTATCAGTATCTACCAATAGACTGCAGTTGTATCAAAAGAGCCTTGATCTCTAGGCCTGCCACTAACAAGATGTTAATTTCAGAGAGAGATTTTTTGCCTTTTCACGTGAGAAACACATCAAAGACTAGATTTATGGCAGTCAGAATCTCTGAGATTTGCCAGCGTATTAGTTAGATAGTTCAGTTCTGTGTTGCATCCCTGACTTGCAATTAAGTCAGTGGAGATTTTTGTGTGTGTTTATCTGATCACAAAGTACTTTCCAATTATTAATTGCCTAACTTGTGGTCAGAAAGGCCCAGTTACGGCTGTGCTTACATTGAGTCAAGGGGAAATCTAAAAAGAAAGCCCTGGCTGCTTAATTTCCTGTTGTACTCATTTGACATCACTGTCTCAGAGAGAGACACTGTTGCCTGCAATAAAAGAAATAAGGAAATAAATAGAATTGTGAGCCCCTTTTGTGATCCCATTTGGAGCCAATTTGTTCTTTCCTGTGGTCGCTGAAATGTCTCTTTCATATTTTTTTTCTATTGCTTGGAATAGGCAAGTGACAAAATTTATCAAAAAGCAGCAATGAAAAAGCCCCACAGTAGGACATAAATGGATGTTAAATGACATTATAAGTAATTGCAGTGCTTGTAAGATTGACAGCACAGGAAAATGAAGCCATCTACTCAGAACACCAGTACAGCATTACAAAGCTCCCTCCTCCATTATCAGCCTGTCATTCACAGTACTGAACTAAAGCAACCTGAAGCAAAAACTTCCTTTTCCTCTTGCAAGATCTACACCTCCACCGAGCTTTCTCTGAAAAATCTCTCTCGAGCCTTGTAGGGATGTTTAGTAGCAATTCATTTGCTAGTCAAGTAGTTGATGAAATTTCCATCGACTAGTCGATAGGCACTTCCATGTTCCGGCTTTGAAATACACAAGAACTCTTGCTGGGGTTCATTTCAAAGCCAGCATGCCACATGGAGCCTGGAGTCCCCCCGCTGACCTCAGGCTCCATGCTGTGCTTCCTCTTTGAAATGCACAAGAGTCCCATCTGGGGAATCTTGTATGTTTCAAAGCTGGCATGCTCCATGGAGCCTGGGGTCAGCCAGGGAGTCCCCAGCTGATTCTGGGCTCCTCATGCCTGATGCCAGGTTTCCTGTGGCATTCAAAGCGGCAGCACCGCACAGAGCAACTGACACCAGGCTCTATGCAGTGCTGCCACTTTTAAGTACCTCCCTTTTTTTTCCCTCGGCTTTTGCTGCCTCTATTTGATAGAGGCAGCAAGGGGGGAAGCGACTAGTCGATTATCCTGTTGACTATCTGATAATCATTTTCTTATCAGATAGTCGACTAATCCTTTACATCCCTAGGGCCTTGTTCTCTTAGAACTCCACCAGAGCTAGAAGTGTAGTATTTACCCCCATGATATCTAGCAGAGATATAGCCAACATGGTAGTTAAAACGCCAGCAGCTGGTCTCCACTAGAATTCTGGTGTATCTGTGCACCAGTGCAGCCCTCCTGGTTCTGCTAAGTTCAGAAAAGGCCAATAAGTGCCTGTTTCCTGAAATACTAGTTCAGTCCAGGAATGGGACTGGCTGGCAGTTTTCTAATTTGGCAATTGGGCAAAATCCTCCCGTTTAGAGAAGTAACAGCAGTAGCGGGGACTTAGTTGTTGCCATTCCCTCCCACAAGAGTGTCTCTTTTTCCAAGAAATGAAAGCCCAGCTTGGTTATTAGCTGTCTGGATCTGTCTCTCATTGAAACCAGGAGGAGTCAGGCCTGTGCAGCCAAATGCAGAATTTTTAAACCTTTGTAAAATGGCTTCTGAACAACTTTTCTCTCTCCCCATTCTCAGGCTGGATACACACGTTATTTTATTGATTTCAACAGCATTTTCAACGGGCCACATGAGTGTTAATCATTCCTCGAGACATTTTAGTAGAAAAAAAATCATAATGAATCAAACATGTCTATGTTGATTTGAATCTACAACAGGGAGATTCCTTTATGATTTATTTTCATTTCAGCTATTTACAGATAACTTAGCCATATACATAAATATTAAATTGGAAAAGGGGAAGAGGCATTACAAAGAATTTGGCATGAAATGTGCAGGGTATCTTCTTCAGCTCAGTGAATCTGTTTTCTCAGAGTCATCATAATCAATGTGATGCTCCAATAACCTCCATTACTGTTTTTAGCTGGTCCTGTAAGTTGTCCGTTATTTCTCTTAATTTCCTTACCTTTTGAAACAGATACTTGCAGTCAGTGACACAAGCTTATCTTGTAATGGTTAATCTTTGTGCCATAGAAATGAATAGTTATCAATGTTCTCTCTATTTGTTTCCATCCAAGTGTGGCATAAATTTTGTTGGGCTCACTGAGGCATGTGCAGATGTGCACTACCAATAGAAACTCATGCTGTTGGCAGCTGTGGGTGCTCTGCCAATCAGCTGGGCAGCACCTGAATCTTTCTTGGGTGGCTGCCTAACCGCTCAGTTTACTGGGAACACTGGGTATCCTTGAGTAGGAAATGGGATATCCTGGGCCTGCATCATCCTGAGATCTGGAATCTAATTTCTGTGTTGAGATAAAGTTTGCCGCAAAGAAGTCTTAATAAAACAAACTCCTTCTGGGCAATTTCCTTCCTCACAGGGAATTCATTAGCAAGATATGTAAACCTTTGGTACAACCTCTGTCAGGAGGTCTCTCTGCTGCATTCCTGCTCTGTATGTATCATAGAAGACATGTCAAAACGATTTAAAGATTGTAACTTGCCAAGTTTTCCCTGAACCAATTGAATGGGTACCCCAGTGCACTGAAGTAAAAGAACAAGGTAACTGGATCCTTGAGTTTTGGGGGGTTTTAAAATCCGTTTGTCTGCAGTTTCACTCAAAGCTTCATCTAATCAGTTATAGCTTTTTTAATGTTTTGTTCCTTGGTAATATCTAGCTGCAGGCAGCTATCTGGGCTGATAAAAATCAACATGCAGCAGAAAAAGCAACAGAATCACCTGCAAAGTGCTATGTATTCATGACCATCCATCAAACCATCTTGAAGTTTCAGTTGCTTTCATTAGTCTGTGTTAGGGTAAATCACAGCAAGCACCCTAATTACCTATTCTGTGAAATCCAAACAAGAGTAGCTGATGTTATCAGTTGTTTTATTTTTTTCCCCTGGCAATGCTGTGTCATGATCAGTTCTCTGTGTGGAGTATCTGGGTTTAACCAGCTTTGGTGAGAATCCTCTGGAATTCCTGTTGAGACCTTACATTGGGAACAAACAACTCTTATTTACATGAGTGGTTGATCTATGCCATATGTGTTTCTGTACATGAGAGAGGGGCAGTGTGATCTAGTGCATTAGGGCAGGAGAGCTACAGTCAGGATTCAAGATTTTAAAGCTGGTCCACCACTGACTTGCTGCATCATCCTTCATGTCTCAGTTTACTTATTTGTAAAATAGTAGTATAGGTTGGACCTCCCTGGTCTGGAACCCTCGGTAGCTGATGAGTTCTGGACAAGGGAGTTTGCTGGGCCTGGGGAGGTCAGGGTTCTCCCAGGAGCACTGGCCTCCTGGCTGGCTCCCCTCCTGGCTGTCACCTTGCTCTTGCCCCCAGTGGCTGCCAGCCAGGCTGTGCTCCTAGCCCAAGAGCTGCAGGGCTGGCAAGGATGCACTCCCAGTCTTCAGGGCTTGCACTCCCGGCCCCCAGCAGCTGCCAGGCTGACTGGGCTACCAACTCACTGCTGGCCCCTTTGACATTGGACTCTCAGCTGACAGCTGCTGAGGCTCTCTGGTCCAGGGTTCTCTGGTCCGGCAATATTCGTGGTCCTAGTGGACCACGGATGTTGCCAGACCAGAGAAGTTCAACCTGCGCTTAGCAGCTGTGTGTTAAGAACTAGTGAATAAGATACTTTGATATCCCCAAAGTAAAAAGTGTACATGTAGTTTTGATGTAACCCACATCATAGTTGTAACAAGTCATAATATAGACCAGGCTTCTATGAACTGGTGACATTAGGTCAGTTAACTGTGTCTATCAGAGTTGTGAAAAATCTACCCCGTGAGTGACATTGTTAAATTGACCAAGTCCCTGTGTAGACCGTGTTAGGTCAATAGAAGAATTCCTACCAGCTCTCAAGGTGTGGGGTTACCCACACCAGGAGTGGAGAACTTTTTTTAGGTCAGGGGCCACTGACCCATGAAAAATCAATTTGGGGTGTGGCAGGGTCAGGCCAGGGAGCTGCTGCAGAGTGGGGAAAAGGCAACCCAAAAGAGTAAAAAACCCTGTAAGTAGAAGCAGAGAACTGCAGGCCAGTTAGATGCAGCTGGGAGGGAGCTGGCTCAGACAGATTGGGGCAACTGATTCCTCTGCTGGCTGACTGAGGGCCTTTAAAAGCCTCAGCAGTTGGAAGCTGGGGGTGTGAGAGGACGGAAGGGAGGTGGTGGAGAGACAGAGAGAAAGAGTTTTGAGAGAACAAGCCGCAAAAGCATTAGGTGGAGGCAGCTAGGGAGGGAGTCTGAGGAGGCGTGGCTGGGCTCCCTACCATGGAGACCTGCTGCGAACCCCAAACTCTGGGGTTAAGAGCGAGAGTCCAGCCCAGTGGTGGCCTGGGTAAGAGGGGCCCTTGCCACACGTGGTGTTAGAAGTGGGATCATCAGCTGTGAGGCCTCACAGCAACGCTAAATCCGGCCAAGGTGACCCCTCAAAAGGAGAAGTACATATGGAGGACCTGGTGAAGGCATTAGTGCAGGCCATGGCCGGCCAGCAGGAGTCGGCGTGGTTCCAACAAGAAACCAACCAGTTGTTGATGAGCCAGGTAGCCCAGGACTGAGCCACCCTGCAGGAGGTAGTGAACCAGCTGAAAGCCCTGATGGTCCAGGTATGTGGTCAAGATGGGGCCCGACCATTACGGGCCAATTACTACTTACAAAAAATGACAGGAGATGATGATGTTGAGGCCTATCTGTTGGCCTTTGAAAGGACAGCTTTGTGGGAGGCCTGGTCTCAAGCCCAGTGGGCCAGTAGTTTAGCCCTTTTTCTGAGCGGAGAGGCCCAGAAGGCGTACCTCGACATGGCAGAGGAAGCCGCATCCAACTACCCCCAGTTAAAAACTGAAATCCTGGCACCGGCGGGGGTCACAGTTGCAGTGAGAGCCCAGAGATTCCCCGAGTGGAAATATCGAGAGGACCAAGCATCTAGAACTCAATTGTTTGATCTGGTCCATCTGGCAAGGAAGTGGCTGTAGCCCGACCCACAGCCCCGAGAAGATTATCAAGGTGAACATACTCGACAGGTATATGAGGGGGTTACCTCCAGACCTTCGGGAGTGGGTTGGCCAGAATGACCCAACAATGTTTGATGAGCTGGTGGCTCTTGTGGAAAGACGACTGGCTGCTAAGGAACTTTCCTGAAGTCCCGGGATTGAGGTGCGTTGGAACAGGAGGTCCACCTTTGCCCCGAGAGCCCGTGCCCTTGAAGGTTCAGGCCGAGTGCGGGCAGAGAGAAAGGGGGCAGAAGAGCAACCAGAGCTTGCAAAGGAACTCGGGGGCTGGGCTGGAGAGGTCCAGGGGGCAAGTCCCAATAGCCCAAAGAGACAGGGGGCATCCCGCCCAGGTTATAGGTGTTATGCCTATGGGGAGATCGGGCACATAGTGGCTCAGTGCCCCAACTTAGAGGAGCTATGCAATGAGCCCTAGTCAACCTTGTAGGTGTAACAATGGGCCCCCATTAGTATACCCAGTCTGTGAAAATGAATGGGGTGGAAACCACTGCACTAGTAGATTCCGGGAGCGCAGTTAAGTTGGTCTTAGGGAAGCTAGTAGGCTAGGACCAACTGAACTGAGCCAAATGCACTGGAATATCGTGTGTACACTGAGACATTAATTATTACCCCACCATCCCTGTGAAACTGTAAGTACAAGGGCAGGTCACAGCTGTGACTGTGGGGGTGATCCCAAAGCTTCCCTACCCGGTGGTCATAAGGCGAGACTTCCCCAGGTTTAATGTTGTGCTGCCGCGGGACTGGGAGGAAGAGAATAGCTCCCTCCCAGCCTTCCATGAATTTTTCCCAGGACCTGTTCTTGGTGCCTGGGGAACCCTGGAAGACCTGGCAGGAGAGGAGGGCAGCTAAAAAGTTGGGGATGAAGATTTTGGCCCAAAATCAGAAGGAGGCGCTGGCAGGGGGAGAAGCCTACCCAACTACTAGGGCAGAAACCCCAGGACACAATGAGCTTGAGGCAGGACCCAGCTCATCAGGAGAGGAAACTGTAGTAGGCTCCCTGGAGCTTGGACAGGTTGGATCCCCAAGCAAGACTTTTGGGCAGGATCAAGCTCATAACCCAATATATCAAAATGTCCATAAGGATGTGGTTGAAATTAATGGTGGTCCCAGTGAAGGGAAGGAACAAAGGCACTGGACCCTACTATATAATTAAAGGGGATCTACTATATAAAGTAGCTTGTATACGGAACCAAGAGGTGGAGCAACTCTTGGTACCTCAAAAGCACTGAAGGGCAGTACTGGAATTAGCGCACAATCATTTATTTGAAGGACATCTGGGGGTGGATAAGACCCTGGACAGCATTCTCCGGAGGTTCTTTTGGCCAGGGGTCTATGCAGAAGTCTGCAGATATTGTGCTTCCTGCCCTGAGTGTCAATTACATGGGCCCCGACCACAACTGAGGGCCCCACTAGTACCTCTACCCATCACTGAAGTCCCCTTTGAGCAAATTGCTATGGGCATAATAGGCCCACTAGAGAAGTCTGCATGGAGCTATCAGAGTATCCTAGTTGAGGTGGACTATGTCACCCAGTATCCAGAGGCAGTCCCCCTACGCAATACCCTATCCAAGACAATTGCTAGGGAACTAATTCAAATTTTTTCCAGGGTAGGGATACCCAAAGAAATTCTAACGGACCAAGGGACACCCTTTGTGTCCAAGCTTATGAAGGACTTGTGTACCATGCTCTGCATACGTGCCCTGAGGACATCTGTTTATCATCCGCAAACAGACGGTCTTGTTGAGCAGTTTAACAGGACCCTGAAAAATATGCTCAAGGAAGTGGTAGGCTGGGACAGCAAAGATTGAGATAGGCTGCTGCCATACCTCATGTTCATGGTAAGGGAAGTTCCCCAAGCTTCTACTGGGTTCTCCCCATTTGAGCTTTAATATGGGCATAACCCACGGGGCCTACTGGACCTTGCCAAGAAGGCCTGGGAGGAACAACCCAACCCTGGGAGAAACGCTGTTGATCATGTACTCCAGATGAGAGACAGGATAGCCAGAGTCACCCCCATAGTGCGGGAATATTTAGAAAAGGCGCAGGAGGTCCAACAGGCCTATTACAACTAGTGAGCGACAACCTGGAAGTTCCAGGTGGGAGACTGGGTGATGGTGCTAGTGGGAACAGCAGAAAGTAAGCTCCTAGCCCGGTGGCCGGGGCCATACGAAGTAATGGAAGCAGTTGGAGAGGAAAACTATAAGGTTCACCAGCCTGACTGGCGAAAGCCCGAGCAACTATATCACATCAACCTGCTGAAATCCTGGCGAAACAGAGAAATGTCATTGGTTGCTCTGGGGTCACCACCTCAAGGGAAAGGCCCACAAAGGCAGGTGGGAATATCTCCCGAGCTGACCACGGATCAAAAGGCAGAAATAGCTGATATGATTGCGTGAAACCATGATGTGTTTTTGACAGAACCTGGTAGAACTACGGAGATTTACCATGACATCATCACAGATCCCGGGGTGAAGGTAAATGTTAAGGCATACCGGATACCCGATATGTTGAGAAAATGCTGAAACTTGGAGTCATTGAAGAGTTGCATAGCCAGTGGTCTAGTCCTGTTGTTATGGTGCCCAAGCTGGATGGAAGCCTTCAGTTTTTCAACGACTTCCGAAAGTTAAATGAGGTATCCAAATTCGAGGCCTATCCCATGTCACGGGTAGATGAACTCATTTACCAACTAGTCAAGGCCCAATTTTTATCCATCCTTGACTTGACCAAGGGCTACTGGCAGATCCCTCTAGCACCAGGAGCCAAGGAAAAGACGACCTTTTCAACTCCAGAGGGTCTCTTTCAGTATATGTTGGGCTCCTGCAACGTTCCAAAGGCTTATGGACAAGCTATTGCAGCCACATGCCAAGTACGCGGCTGCCTATTTGGACGATGTTGTTGTTCACAGTCCTGACTGGGACACACACCTCAAGAAAGTAGAGGCGGTGTTGGAGACCCTAAGGAGAGTGGGGTCTTACAGCGAACCCTGTGAAGTGTACAGTTGGGCTGGCTGAGGCCAGGTATCTCAGGTATATTGTGGGAAAGGGTGTAGTGAGGCCCCAACTCAACAAAGTGGACGCGATACAAAAGTGGCCCCGACCAACCCAAAAGAAATAGGTCAGGGCGTTCCTGGGATTGGTTGGATACTACCGTAGATTCATCCCCAGTTTCACTTCCAGGGCCTGCCCTTTGACCGACTTGATTAGAGCTCATGGTCCCGACATTGTAAAATGGACCACTGCCACAGAAGAAGCTTTTAAGGATCTCAAGACGGCACTCTGCGGTGATCCAGTTCTCATAGCCCCTGATGTTAAGAAGGAGTTTATCCTGAAGACCGATGCCTCAGAAGTAGGGCTAGGGGCCGTATTGTCACAAATGGTTGGAGAAGAGGAGCACCCAGTCCTGTACCTCAACAGGAGGCTTTGCCGAGGGAACAAAACTATGCGGTGGTTGAGAGGGAATGTCTTGCGGTAAAATGGGCCATGGAAAGCCTACGTTACTACCTCCTTGGGCGGAAGTTTACCCTGGTCACTGATCATACACCCCTGCAATGGATGCACCAAAACAAGGACAAGAATGCAAGGGTGACCCAGCGGTTCCTGTCCCTGCAGCCCTTCCACTTCTGCGTGCAACATAGATTAGGAACCCAGCATGGGAATGCAGACAGTTTATCAAGGGTGCATTGCTGTCCGACCCAAGTAGCCCAATCCCATGGGCTACGTCTAGACTGGCATGATTTT
>JANRFK010004440.1:18723018-18733942 GCA_030068395.1 Apalone spinifera | reverse complement strand
TTGGTCTGACCCGGTACGGCCATTCTTATGTTCTTATGTTCTTATGTTCTTGTACCAGCTGAATTTAGGGAGATAGGTCACCAGCATCCCCAGGGCTCTAAAACAGCTGTTTTCACACAAGAAAGCAATCTTGGAATACTCATGGAGAGTTCCCTGAAAACATCTGCTCAATGTGCAGTGGCAGTCTAAAAAGCAAACAGAATATTGGGAATCATTAGGAAAAGAATAGATAAAAAGACAAAATATCACATTGCCTCCATATAAAGTCATGGTATGCCCACATCTTGATTACTGTACACAGATGTGGTCACCCCATCTCAAAAAAGATGTATTGGATTGGGAAAAGGTACAGAAAGGGCAACAGAAATGATTGGGGTCAAGGAACAGCTTCCATATGAGGAGAGATTAACAAGACTGGGACATTTCTTGGAAAAGAAATGAGGTGTCGAAAATCATGAATACTGTGGAGAAATAGAATAAGGAAATATTATTCATTCCTTCACTAACATAACACAAGAAGCTGACCCAATTAAATTTATAGGCAGCAGATTTAAAACAAACAAAATAGGCAACAGGGGATGGAGCATGATGATTGCCTTTTCTGTTTATTCCTTCTGAAGCACCTGGCGTTGGCCACTGTTGGGAGATAGGGCTAGAAGGACCATTGATCTGACCCAGTATGGCCATTCTGATGTTCTTATATGGAGCTGAAATGTATCTCCCCCTGCTATAACCCACTACACCCCACTTCTCTTCCAGAGAAGAGATAGAGTGTAGGAGTCCTGATGGGGTCTCTCTCTCTCTCTCTCTCTCTCTCTCTCTCTCCACAGAGTTAGTATCAAAGTAAGAATATATATTAAAATGTTAAGGCTAACGTGTGTCACTTAAGTGACTTGACCCAAGATGTCAGAATATGCTAGTGTTAGAGCTGAGTGGGTCTAATATTTGTTTAATTTTTCTTTCTTGTATATAGGAGTTAGATACAGTGCTCCTGTCCGCTAACTGCTAAGTTGTCTGCCAAAAAATAGAGTTTTCCAGTGCCTTGGTAAACACTTGATAGAGCTGATGTGCGTGTGTGTGGGGTGAGTGGTGGTGGATGGGGTTGGTTCCCCCCCATTTGGTCCTTGACTTGTACTGAGGATGCTCAGTAACACTGCTGAAGCCTCTGTCCTCAATCCGTTCCCTCATGCTCTGACTCTCTTCCTTCTCCTCTCACCTCTCCCCCATCATGGCATGCACAGGTCAGTTTCCCCCCACCAAAATCTGAAATGGTGCCCAGGTCATGAACTAAAAAAGAGAGCAAACAGCAAAGTGGCAAAATTGGAAGATGACACAAAATTTTGATGAGTCAAGATTTGAGAAGACTGAGAGGAATTTTAAAGGGACTTACCAAAGACACATGAAATGATGGCAAATGAATTTCAGTGCTGATAAATGTACAGTAATTCATATTGGAAGGAACAATATGAACTACTTGCACATGTTGCTAGGTTATAAATTAGCAGCAACCACTCAGGAAAACACTGGGATGCATTGTTTCCAGCTCAGCGAAAATCTTCATTCAATGTTCCACGGCAGCCAAAACAGCAAACAAAGCTTTGATATGTATAAAAATTGAATATAAAATAGTACTGAATGTACTGTAATGCCATTATGTTACTTGGCCAATATGCTCTAACCTGTAATACTATGTTCCAGTCGCTGCCCCTCCCACCCAAAAGAAAAATGTAGCAAAAATAAAAGAGATCCAAACAGATAGTGTGACCATGTCATGAGCACTGGGAGAGAGGTCTCTCAGCACTCTATGTAAACTACCTCTGAGAGGGAGTAGCTAACAGTGCTGGGACCAAGATTCCCAGCATGACAGCCTTGTTCACATTAGCACTTTACAATGCTGTAACTTGCTGTGCTTTTTTGGGTGTGTGTGTGTGTGTGTGTGTGTTTTTCATGGCCTTAAGTCAGAAAGTTACAGTGCTGTAAAGTGCCAGTGTAGACTTGGCCCAAGTGTATGATAAAAAAACTACACAATGATAAAAACCTGACAATATGGAGTCTCAGAGTCTGGATCAGCTGACTTAGGCTTGCAGGGCTTGGGCTGCGGGACTAAAAATTGCAGTGTAAAAATCTGACACCTTTCCTGCTCCTGGGAGTCTTTGAGGCTGGGCTACTGCTTAAGCACAAACATCTAGAGTACAATTATATAGCCCCACCAGTCTAAGTCAGCTGACCTGAGACAGTCACAGCCATGCTGCAGGTCATGGGCATCTGGAGGCATGCTGGGGGTGGAGTGTTGCTGCCCCAAGTGCCCGCCCTCCTGTTGGGTTGCACAACACGCCCTCCTCCCTCCCCCAGTGTCCTGGGGCTAGGGAGGCTGGGGCAAGCACACGCCCACCCGCTCATCTCCCCTCCTTGTGGTAGGGGGGAACACACACACAGTGCACTGCCCTACCTCCCCATGATGAGGGAGGAAGAGCGGAGCCTCAGCAGAAAGGGCGGGGCTGAAGGTGGGGCAGGGCTTCTCCCAGCCCTACCTTCATCAAGCTGCAGGTCTTTTATTGCAGTTTAGATGACATTCCCTAAGCACTTAGCAAGATTCAAAATCATGAGATAGTTATGTGGATAATGAGATTTTTATCTACAATTGCATTAACTATACTCAAACTATATCAGAGATACAAACCTTCATGCTTCAGGTTGTATGCGTCCCAGCAAGGCAGGCAGGAAAATCATAGAATCCTAGGGCTGGAAGAGACCTCAGGAGGTCATTCAGTGTAACCCCCTGCTAAAAGCAGGACCAATCCCAACTAAATCATCCCAGCCAGGGCTTTGTCAAGCCAGGACTTAAAAACCTCTAGGGATGGAGATTCCACCACTTCCTTAGGTAACCCATTCCAGTGCTTCACCACCCTCCTAGTGAAGTAGTTTTTCCTATTATCCAACCTAGATCTCCCTCATTATAGCTTGAGATCATTGCTCCTCGTTCTGTCATCTGTCACCACTGAGAACAGTCTCTCTCCATCCTCTCTGGAACCCCCCTTCAGATAGCTAAAAGCGGCTATCAAATCCCCCTTCTCTCCTATAGATTAAATAAGATCAAAACCCTCAGCCTCTTGTAAGTCATGTGCTCCAGCCTCCTAATCATTTTTGTTACCTTCAGCTGGACTTTCTCCAATATGTCCACGTCCTTTCTGTAATGGGGGCCCCAGAATTGGATGCAATACTCCAGTTGTGGCCTCAACAGTGCTGAATAAAGGGGAATAATCACTTCCCTAGATCTGCTGGAAATGTTCCTACTAAAGCACCCCAATATGCTGTTAGCGTTCTTGGCTACAAAGGTACACTATTGACTCATATCTAGCTTCTTATCCACTTCCCTAGGTCTTTTTCTGCCAAACTGCTGCTTAGCCAGTCAGTCCCCAGCCTGTAGCAGGGCTTAGAATTCTTCCATCCCAAGTGCAGGAATCTGCACTTGTCCTTGTTGAACCTCATCAGATTCCTGCACTTGTCCTTGTTGAACCTTATCAGATTTCTTTTGGCCCAATCCTCCAATTTGTCTAGGTCACTCTGGACCCTACCCCTATCCTCCAGTGTATCTACCTCTCCCCGTAGCTTAGTGTCATCCGTGAATGTGCAATCCATCCCCTCATCAAGGTCATTAATAAAGATGTTGAACAAAACTCGCCCCAGAACCAGCCCTTGGGGCACATTGCTTGATACCTACCAGACATTGAACCGTTGATCGCTACCTGTTGAGCCCAACAGTTTAGCCAGTTTTCTAGCCACCTTGCAGTCCATTCATTTAATCAGTACTTCCTTAACTTGCTGGCAAGAATACTGTGGGAGACCACATCAAAAGCTTTGCTAAAGTCTTTTGCTACAGGCAGGTTCTTCCATAAGTGTTACACTTCAGAAGAAAGTGTAGGAGACTGGATTAGGTAGACCACAGTGGCCTTCTGGTATTTTATGGGAAATAAAATCTACAGATGCCTGAGCTATGGGATTAAACAGAGAACTTGTATTTATTATAGTAACTAACATTGACAACTATTGAACAGACTGTTGAGATATGAGTCTGATCTGTCCAACTGTTGAAATAAAGGATACATTCTCTACAAAATCTCTGTAAACACCAAGGGAGACTGAATCACCCATTAAAATTGATGGGCTTCTGTGTCTCCTCTCATCAGTATCAGTTTATAACAGAGTGGTTGGAACCACTTCAGAGCCAGCTGTGAACTTCCCTAGAGTTGAGAGTGGTAGTGGTGAGTGTTTGCATTGCAGTTTTATTCTGGTTCGTCTATAGGCTATAACAGCAGTAATGACCATGGTACAGGGTATCTCCTATACACTAACACCCAGCAGGCTTTCTTGGGCCACTGATTCCTCCCAGATGGTCATTAATCCCCAGAAGCATATTGCACCTCAGTTGTTACTGCTTAATTAATCCTATACTGTCTACACCTGTTATAGCTACGGGTTTTATGTCTTACCCAGTGTTAGCTCCAGTATAAACAGTTTGATGCTGTAAACAGGGCTCTTTTTTGAAGATGTGCAGTAGATTATATGCTACCAATTATATCACACTGGAAATAAGAGATGGGTGTAGTATAAATATGTAAAATGAAATTTCATACAACTGAGGGCAGTGCAGTAGCCGTTTTTAAAATGACTGAGCTCTGATTTGTGTGTGCACTCCAGTTTCTTTAAAAAAAAAAAAAAAAAAAAAGCGCAAGCTCCCTAGGAATCCATTATAATATTTAGAAGTTACCAGCTTTCACATTTTTTCCCTTAGGGTGCTAGTCCTGGTTTGCTGCATGTTTGAAAATATTTTACCTTCATGTGCCCACCAGATTGAGATTTTGTGGATCTCAGCTATCCTCAGATAGACATTGCAAACATAGGAAAGTTTGGATCAATTTTTTTCTGAACCCTCTTGCGAGTGAAGGGAAACATCTGCAGGTGCAAAGGGAGGGAAATAGCATATCACGCAGCAAGTGAAAATGCAAACTGCTGAAATTATATGTTACATACAAATATATGTTAAAATACTAAGGTTGCACAGTCAAGCACTCAAAAATTAGGAAATGTCACAGTTAAATTGATACAACCTTAATTTGGCCCTCTTGTGTTGATGCACTATGATAGTCTTTATGAGATGCTCATACTCCTTTTTCCTCATTCCTCATTCAGTGTACAGGATGGATGGCTATCACTTAATGAGCTACAGAGAGATTAAAGTCAATAGTATCCACTGATGTTAGGTGCCAAATTTGAGACACCTGAGACCTGATTTTTCAGAGTACTTAGTATTATATAGTACTCCATATATCCAAAGTACAGCTCCTATTGACTTCCATTGCAATGGTGAGTACTTAGCAGGGTCTCAAGGCAACACATTCAGAAAATCAGAACCACACTATGAACAGCCTGATTTATAATTTTAGACTAGTATCACAGAGAACTCTGTGGTAGAGAAAGGGATAGACTACAGGACAGCATTGAACTGCCTTATCCATGAGAACATCCTTTCTCTCCCTAAAATGCCATCTCATTCACCACACTTCCAATTTCCCAGTCCTCTGCCACTTGTGCTTAGTGGTTCCTGCTTTTTAGTTGAGGGTGTGGACTTTTAGGCTGTGTCTAGACTGGCCAGTTTTTGCGCAAAAGCAGCCGCTTTTGCGCAAAAGCTTGCCAGCTGTCTACACTGGCTGCTTGAATTTCCGCAAAAGCACTGACTTCCTAATGTATGAAATCAGTGCTTCTTGCGGAAATACTTTGCCTTCCCCGTTCGGGCAAAAGTCCCTTTTGCGCAAAACTTTTGCGCAAAAGGGCCAGTGTAGACAGCTGACATTTGTTTTGCGCAAAAAAGCCTGAAAAATTGCTTTTGCGCAAAAGCGTCCGTGCCAATCTAGACGCTCTTTTGCGGAAATACTTTTACCGGAAAAACTTTTCCATTAAAAGTATTTCCGCAAAATCATGCCAGTCTAGACGTAGCCTTAGTGTTGGGCAAAGGTGGACATGTTTATCCCAGGCTCATAGCGTATAACTTCCAAGCCATCCCTTAGACTGAATGCATCTGATATTAAAAGCTTAAAAAGTCTGAGGGCTGGTGAGTACTTATGTGGCAGACCAGCTGGGAATCATAGATGCTGTAAGCAACATACTTTTTTTTTCCAATTTCTGCACTAAAAGAGGCTGTAGTCCTATAGACAACAGCTTGTTGTAGTATACAAGCCTGATTCATCTCCAGAGCAGGACCAGCTAGTGTAATGTATGATGCAGCAGGCTTGTGGATAAAACAGTAAGTGACCATTGTGTGTTTCAAAACTTTACTAGCGTTCATATGCACAAGGGGATCAAATAAAGGTTGCACAGGCTCTGAGCCTGTAGTTGACTGAATCTGCAATTGCTAGGAAAGTACTGTTTAGCACAGGGCTGGAGCGTGCCCACTATAGATGAAGCTTTTGGAGAATTTAGCTGTAAGGGTCTACTAAGATTATGAGAACTGCTTATAACTTGATCAGATTTGGGTGCATGTTCACAGGGACAGGAAAATGCTTATCCCAGACATAAGTCACCAATTACCAAATCTCAAGTCCCTTCTCCCAAACATGAGGAATCCAGAGCTTTTCCATAAAAGGCTGCCAACATTTTTTAACATGCACTAAACAATATTTCCTGTTAGTTTTGATCTCAGAAGTGGCAGAACCACTTTTTTGGCTGAAAGAGCCAGGGAACATACTTTGAGGAAGTGGAGGGACTATTTTGGCTTCTCCTCTACTCTGAAAATTATAATAATAATTTCAATTTGAAATCCAGGTTGCAGTTTTTAATGCTAATTCACGTAGGTGGATTCTGAGGCCAATACAGCTCAATTGCTGGGATCAGATACTAAAATCCTATGTTTCTTTTGTATGAGACCTATGAAGGAAGGCCTGAAATGTATTTTATTTTGTATCTTTGAGTGTAACTTTAAAAGTCAGGTACCATGTAAGCCTGCAAAACTGGGGAACCAGATAAATGACCTGACAGGAGCCAAATCTCTCCTTCAGAAAGGAGTTCCCTCCAGGCAGACACCTGCAATTCCATGGTGTTGAAAGCTCAGGATGCAAAAGAGTGACAAACAACTGAGCTATTGGGAGGGGTGGATGATTTGTAGCCAGATTTAAAACTCCTTGCTTTTAGTTTGATTTTTTAAAAATACTTATTTTATTTATATATAATTTTTTTTCAAAATACAATAAATATTCTAAACTGCTCAAGTCTTCATCATACCCAAAGTAAATAAAGAGAGTTGGGATAGAGGAAGGAGGAGTGCCGTATCTTGTTAATCATAGACCTCTAAGTCAGCCCAGATTGCTTTGAATTTTTCAGGCATTGTTTTCCCCTGCAGAATGCTGGTAGTTAGCTCCAAGGTCAGCCATTTCAGTAGACCAGGCATCAATGTTTGCTGTGGATTGACATATCTATTTTTGCAAGATTACTTTTTTAGGTACCAGAGTTTCACATTGGAACCATAATGCTTTATTACTGGGTAACATCCAGGTATCGGGAATACATTCAAGAGTATAATTTAGGGAGAAGAGCTCCAATTTAGCATCCAATATCAAATTGACCTCCATGTGCCAGAAATTTTTGATACAGGGGCATCCCTAACCATTTGAGCTATTGTAGCACCAAGGAAGTTACATTTCCAACTGCAGTGAGCATTTATGAGGCCCATTACCATTAGTTTATGTGGGGAACATTATATTCTTTTGACCTCTATTTACTTTCAGTGAACAATTAACATTTTGGAGAAGGGGAGGCTCTATTGAAGACTGAGAATAATGTTCCCATTCCTCCAATTTGTTGAGATACAGGTCACAATAGACAGGCACTGAGACATCCAAGTGACGCCAAGAACAACATGACTCCTGCTATTCCAAGACATTCCTGATACTTTTAAGGTAAATATAAAAAAGAGAGGAAAAAATCTTTTAGCTCCCCTCTTTTCTTCCTTCCTCCCCCCCCCCCCAAAACCCCTACCTAAACCAACCACCAATCATTCAGCTCATTTTTGAACATTACACAGGACCCCCCCCCCACACACACACACACAAAAAAGCAACTGAAAATAAACTACATAAGTATGATTTGCCATTTAACATTTAATTCGGTTGTGTCCCTCTTGTTCTCTGGCTGCGGGGCCAGTCCCAGCACTGAGAGAATGTTAACCTACTACAGACTGAGTAGAGTGCAGGTAGATGAAGTAGTATCTTTTATTGGCCCAAATTTCTGTTGGTGTGAGACACAAACTTTTGAGCTTACACAGTGCTCTTTAGGAAATGCAGTCTGGTAGCTGGAGTCTTTCAGTGTCACTCAGCCCAGTCACATTCAACATATGAATGTATTTACACCATGTGTAAGGTTGCCAACCCACCAGGTTTGTCCTGGAGTCTCCAGTAATTAAAGATTAATCTTTAATTAAATATTGTCATGTGATTGAAGCCTTCAGGAATAAGTCCAGCCAAAAATGGCTATCCTGTGTCTGTATCAGCTGGGCTAGCCCCTTGTGCTATCTGAATCTGTGCAATAATTTGAAATCATCTGTAGTATCTCAAGATGGCTGTGCAGTTGCTTACTCTGTTGTTCTCCCTGCAAATTACAATGGTGTGGCCTTAAAGTCCCTTTTCTATGGATTACATAAGAGAGTAAGGCTAAAAGATTGACACAAAGGAGGAGGGTTAAGAATTGTGATTATTGTCTGGTCTAAGATCAGGGGAGCCAGCAAGGTTGAGTAGCAGCTCTGTACTCCTAAAAGGGGGTGGCCTTGGGTAGAAGGGGGAGAGCTGGGAGCAGCCAGTCCTCAGCCACCCTCTGGACAGCAGCTTACACCCACCTCCCCCAGCACTGCCTGGAGCATGCCTCACAGCACTTCAGGGACAATTTGAAGGGCTCCCGGCACCACCAGTATTGAAGTAGTGGCAACTTGGAGTGTTGGGGCTTTTTGAATAACTGGGTCCCAGAGTAACCGCTTCTCCCCCCACCCTATCTCCTCTTCAGCAGGCCTGAGATAATTAAGATCCTCTTTAGAGACTGTGCTCCAGTTTTGCTAAGCAGTCATAGATTGACTGTCTCTCAAGGAAAGTGGGTTTTACCCACGAAAGCTCATGATTCTATATATTTTGGTTAGTCTCTAAGGTGACACAGGACCACTCAGTTTTAAAGTTACAGACTAACACGGCTACCCTGCTGAGATTTCTCAAGGAACAAAGGATCCACATTTACATGGCAGTATTCAAAGGAGAAGGCCATGCAGACATGAGTGCTTAACAACTTCACAGGCTACCTGAAAGGATTATCTGTTAAGGGTGATGCAGCTAAACTCCTAATTGTTTTTAAACCCACAGTAATGGGAGCCATTAGTGCTAACTCATGAACTGACTCAACTCTGTACAGCTGTTCACATAACAGCATGGATTTGTAAAGAACAAATCATGTCAAATCAATCTGATATCTATCTTTGATCGGATAACAAGTCTTGTGGATAAGGGAGAAGCAATGGATGTGGTATACCTAGACTTTAATAAGGCATTTGACAAAGTCTCACATGACCTACTTATCAATAAACTAGGGAAATATAACCTAGCTGGGGCTATAAGATGGGTGCATAAAATGGCTGGATAATCGTTCTCAGAAAGCAGTTATTAATGGTTCACAATCAAGCTGGAAGGGCATAACAAGTGCAGTTCCACAGGGGTCTGTTTTGGGACCAGTTCATCAATGATTTAGATCATGGTATAGAGAGTACGATTTATTAAGTTTGCAGATGATACCAAGCTGGGAAGGGTTGCAACTGCTTTGGAGGATAGGGTGAAAATGATCTGGACAAACAGGGCAAGGAAGGCTGCAGGTTTTTCAACCTAGAAACCCAAAATTGTCAGTGTGCACTTGGGATGGATTTGTTCCTGCTGCTTGTGCTGACTTTTGTGACCACTGTACTGCTGTTTCTGAGAATGTAACAATGTTCAATGTGCATGATTTTTGTACCAAAACCCTGGAAATGGTTAGGAAATGTACCCAAAGAGACATTGTATGTTCAAAAGCCTTGTGACACTGGTATTTTACTGTTAATACTTGTAATTAGTGTTGGAGCTTCTCATCTGAGAGGGGAATTCTAAAATTGGTGTGCAATGTGGAAAAGGGAAACTGAGGCACACCACCAATTTTGTTTTCAGGGCTAAATGCAAAGATGCCTACACTATGTGGGATGAGAGCACATACATTCATGCACTGTTAATTGGGTTTCAGACTGTTGCCCAAGCTGCCCTGGATAAAATCACTATTTTCTCTCGCGCTGGGCAAAGTCACCTGACCTGGATAAAGAGAATATTTGTTACATTACAATCACAAACCCATTTTGCCTCACAATACCTTCTCTTAAACAGATCAAATAGAAAGTGACACTAAGAGTATACAAGATATCGTAGTGTCAAAAGGGGGAGTATGTAGGGATAACATATTAAAAATGATTCCCCAAGTGGAAGTGACTCCCCATAATTTGTTCCCCATGACTTAAGTTTGTGTTTAGATTTAGTGTTATCAAGCTTGATAAGTGTTTAGATTTATTAATTATTATTATTATTTGTTAAGATTGTTAAATGTTTAGATTTATAATTATTGCCCCCTAGAATATAATTTGTTAAGAATATAATATTAGGTCATGTAACTTAAAACTGTTACTATGTAGCCAGAAACAGCTCCCCTCTCTGTGTCCCAGGGCATGCTCAAACTTTTGCAAGTGGCTACTTGTCAAGCCACTAACACTTCGGTTAGTCTATAAGGTGCCACAGGCAGATTCAGACTAACACGGCTACCCCTCTGATACTTAACTCTGCTCTGGGAGCCAAGCCCTGTAATTGATTAAGGGCATTGTTACATT
>JANRFK010004440.1:18712469-18722918 GCA_030068395.1 Apalone spinifera | reverse complement strand
AATAAAATAGTAACTGTTTAAGCTGTGACCTGACTCCTTCAGTTGCTGTAACAACCAAGCACAATTTTAAAAAGAACTTTAGCCGGTCATAAGGGACAGGTATAGGAAGAGCTTGGGCATTTGGATCGTGTCATTCCCAGGTGACAGATCAGTTGGGGCATCTCTGTCTTCCCTAGACTGCCCGCTGCGAAGGGATCCTGTATCCTAGCAGCTGAAATCTGAGATGTAATAAGCTCTTCCTATGAACTCGGGGCGTCTGTCAGCCTGTTGGCTGCCCTCTGCGACGGGACCCCGGTCCTAGCAGTAAAGTCACGGACGTTAAACTCTTTTCGGGGCGCCCTCCAGCCTCCTAGGCTGCCCACTGCGACGAGACCTTGCTTCTCAGCAGTTGAAGACTTGGGTGTAACACACACGCACACACTGCCCTGACCGTAGGCTGACACCATCTAGGAAGTAGTATTGCAGATAGGGATAGGGGTCATAGGCAGGGCTCACTGAGCTGCAGTGAGACCCACTCGCCAGCTGCACTGTCCGGCGTTCTGCACGTGCACAGATCACCCGAACCCGGCTCTTCTGGGATGTAATCTACTCGCCACAGGCAAGTAGATTACATAGATGGTCGAGCCCTGGTCATAGGGGTCACAAGCTAAATGAGTCACCAGTGTGACAGTCCTGCAAAAAAATCAAACATGATTCTGGGATGCATTAACAGGAGTGTTGCAAGCAAGACACAAGAAGTCATTCTTCTGCTCTACTCTGTACTGATTAGGCCTCAGTTCTGGTGACCTCGTTTCAAGATGTGGAGAAGATCCAAAGAAGAGCAACAAGAATGATTAAAGGTCTAGAGAACATGAGCTATGAGGGAAGACTGAAATTATTGGGCTTGTTTAATTTAGAAAAGAGATGACTGAAAGGGGACATGATAGTGGTTTTCAGTATCCAAAAGGTGCTCTAAGAAGGAGGCAGAAAAATTGTTCTCCTTGGCCTCTTATAAGATAAGCAATGGGCTTAAATTACAGCAAGGGAGGCTTAGGTTGGATATTAGGAAAAACTACCTAACTGTCAGGGTGGTTAAACACTGGTGGTTAAATTGCCTAGGGAGGCTGTGGGAATCTCCATCACGGGAGATATTTAAGAGCAGATTGGACAAACATCTATTAGGAATGACCTAGACAATGCTTGGCCTTGCTGTGAGAGCAGGGGACTGGACTCGATGACCTCTTGAGGTCCCTTCCAGTTCTAGTATTCTATGTTTCTGTGTAACAGATTATTGGCGTCACTGTGTCAACTGGCAGTTTCAAGGATAGAGAACTGTGCTCCTTTAGGAGGTCTTCCTGAAAATCTGCGTGAAGAGACCGAGAATGCTTCAATGAGAAGCATTTTAGAAAGGCATGCTCTATGACCAATGAACTGTTAAAATGGCACATCACAAATCAGGCAGCAGGACAGGGGAGTTTGAAAGGGAGCAAAACAGATTCCCCCACTGAACGAACAAGGTGAGAGTACTAGCTTTGGGGTGAGCGAGTTTGCTTGACTGCTTGCATTTCTTTCCATTCCAGGTGATTTCATTTCTTTCCGTTACTGTGCCAGTTGGGATTGTGCCTGGGAGTGTTTGACTTTATGTTCCCTTGATCAATTAACCTTCCCCCTGTGTGGTTAACAAGGGTGTAGGACTGATCTAGGAGAGCCAGAGGCAGAGCGACTAGGGAGCTGCAGACCAGGGAATTTGAGAGGGAGTCTTAATATGGTTAGGAAGTCCTGCATCACTTGCTCCTGACTCTTCTGCCTGTGCCGGTAGCCAGACTGACCACCTGACTATGGGTGCCTCAACCCCGCTCCTGGTGTGGTTTTGCTGAGACTGTGGCTTGCATTTCCCACTTACAGAAATTCAGGATGGGCAGTCCATCCACTGTGAAAGATGCCTGCTGGTAGAATCTCTCAAGAAGCAGGTGGGAGAGTTATAGGAGGAGGTGGCTAGGCTGAGGAGTATCCAAGCCTAAGAGGAATTCCTTGAGAGTATTCATGTGGCAAGAGCTAAGGCTGAGAAAGCTATCCAGCTACAAAGGACTGCTGGAACACCACTGGTGGAAGAGAGGAGATGGCTCTGTCTCATGGGGGACACTGCCAGCTGGCTACTTCTGGCAGTGCTACATCCCTGCTCCCAACCCTCCCACTGTGATTCCGGCGAACTGTTATGCTAGATATGAGAGAGATGGAATTGACCCTAACTGAGAAGAGGAAAAACCATGTTCCCCCAAGGCTGAGAGGCCTGCAACCACCACTGTGAGGAGAAGCCATAGGGAAGTGGTAGTTGGAGGCTCTCTTCTGAGGGGAAAAGAGGCATCCATCTGACATGAAGTCCCATGAGAGATTCTGCCTGCCAGGGACCCGTATCCAAGAGGTTATAGAGGAATGGTCAAGGATTATCTGGCCCTCTGACTACTATCCCTTGCTGCTCCTCCATGAGGACACAAATTACATTGCAAGATGTGACCTTGAGCTGATCAGTAGTGACTACAGGCCCTGGGAATACGGTGAAGGAGTTCGGAGCATAGGTGGTGTTCTCTTCAATCCTTCTGGTCAAAGGTTGGGGCCCAGGCAGAGACAGGTGAAACCCGGAGGTGAATGCATAGCTGTGAAGATGGTGTCACCAGGAGGGCTTTTGCTTCCTTGATCATGGGATGCTATTCCAGGAAGAAGGACTGCTAAGCAGAGATGGGGTTCACCTATCAAGGAAGAAGAGAGTATTTTGGATGCACACTGTCTAACTTACTGGAGGGCTTTTAAAGTAGGTTTGACGGGAGGTAGCCTACAGGTAAATGAAAAACATGGAGACTTGGGAGATGAGTCAGAAATGGGAGGGAGCATGGGATATAATAGAGGTAAAGAAGAGACAAGGGAGAAGGGGAGGGGGGGCAAAATCAAATCCGTATCTTAGTTGTCTGTATACAAATGCAAGAAGTATAGGGAATAAGCAGGAAGAACTTGAAGTGCTAGTAAATAAACACAGCTATGACATAGTTGGTACCACAGAGACATGGTGGGATAATACACATTTGGAATATTGGTATAGAAGGGGAAAGCTCGCTTGGGAAGGATAGTCAGGGGAAAAAAGAGAGGGGTGTTGCCTTATATATTAAAATGTATACACTTGGACTGAAGTTGAGGTGGACATAGGAGACAGGCTTATTGAGAGTCTCCAGGTTAGGTTAAAAGGGGTAAAAACAGAGATGATGTCATAATAAGGGGTCTACTACAGACCACCTGCCTGGGCAGAAGAGGTGAATGAGGCTATTTTAAAACCACTAACAAAATCATCCAAAGCACTGGATTTGGCGGTGATGTGGGACTTCAACTATCCAGACATCTGTTGGGATGCTAACACAGGGCACTGATTATCTAGCAAATTCTTGGAATGCATTGGAGACAACTTCTTATTTCAGAAGGTTGAGAGCTACTGGGGGGAAAGCTGTTCTAGATTTGATTTTTAACAAATAGGGAGGAACTAGTTGAAAATTTGAAGGTGGAAGGTGGCTTGGGTGAAAGTGATCTTGGAAATCATGGAGTTCATGATTCTAAGGAATGGTAGAGGGGAGAACAGCAAAATAAAGACAATGGATTTCAGGAGGCAGACTTCTTTAAACTCAGAACTGGTAGTAAAGGGGAAGCAAGACTAAGAGGGGAAAAACAGTTGAAGACCGCTGGAAGTTTTTCAAAGGGACATTATTAAGGGCCCAAGAGCAAACTATTGCACTGTGTAGGAAAGCTAGGAAGTATGGCAGAAGACCATCTTGGCTTAACCAGGACATCTCAAATTATCTAAAAATCAGAAAGGAGTCATATAAAATGTAGAAACTAGGTCAAATTACAAAGGATGAATATAAGCAAATAACACAAGTATGTAGGGGCAAGATTAGAAAGGCGAAGGACTGGACTTGATGACCTCTTGAGGTCCCTTCCAGTTCTAGTATTTTTATGATTCTATCTGGTAGAGGGATAAAGAAAGTCTGATTAGTTGCAACCCTATACAAAGCCCTACATCAAGAACATCCCCAGCCGTACCAATCTGTTCTGCTCTTGCAAGCTGCCATAAGGATAATGAAACTGAGTCCTTTTTGCTTAGTGCTGGCAGAGAGCTAGGAAAAACTTCCATTCCCCCTGAAAACTTGGCCTTTTGCAAAACCATTCCAAATCGTAAGTTTTGCTTATCAAGAGATCTTAAATGTTCTGAAAGATACTGCTTTTTTTCACAGAACATTGTCTTTAGGATCCAGGCTTAAAATGGGAAGCTGTTTAAAAACAGTTGTTTTAAATGCACATTTTTATTGGGGTATAAGTGACTAATTTGCTTAAATTTAGTGCTTTACCTTAAGTTTAAACTGGATTGGATTTTTTTTCAAATCAACAGGTTGTAGTTTAAAATGTTAATTTTAGCTGTATGCCTAAAGCACCATTCTGAGTTTTGTGCAGGTATTTGTGTGGGAGAAAAAACTAGTAGTAGTATATTAGTCAAGGCTGCTATTTTCAAAAGTGTTTATTCATTTGTGTGCCTATGGGCCTAACTGGAGGATTCAGTGGCCTGTGTTTTGGAGATGTGGAGTTCCTTCAGCTCCTAACACAGAATCTTTAGAAACCATTCACAACCCCAGATCCAATTTAATTCCCCTCCACACACACTCCAGGTGAGAGATTCTCTTATCACTTAAACCACTGCAAAGTGGTACGTCTCCATGGAAGTCAATAGTTACACTGGTGTAAAAGAGACACAAATCAGACTCTTCAAACTAGCCTTTACCACACAGTGGAAAGAAAGTGTAAACTACAGAGGTTTCTTTCAAATACTAGACCGAATTGACTGTCCGCTAGAGGGAACTCATTCAATCTGAGTTAAGTAGGTTATGCAATGCCTTCCACTGGAGCAACAAAGGAAATGTTACACAGGGTGGCCGCAAGGTTCCTACTTCAGGTGCCATATTCTCTGCCTTCTCAGCTTTATCTACCAGCCTGTTGGAACATGTCCAGTCAGCTGGTAGCAGCACACAAGTCTACTGAAGGGGAATGTAACTAAGAAGTTCACTTCCTCTTAACAGATTTCAACCTGCTATTATGTTCTGATCTTTTTGTTATAGATCTGAGGGCAGTAGATGCTGAGGGTCTCAAGAGAAGAGAGGTCATACACATGAAAGCTTGGAAGGGGAAAGACAAGGCGGGAGAGAGCTCAGTGGAACCAAATAGAAGATTATCAGGACTTCATTTTGACTATTTTATTCAGGTTCTTATGCTACACCCATCACTAAAATATCTGAGCACTAGATATCTTTCCATTGTCTCCTCTCCTGTGTCCAATCATCTCCTCTTTATTCCATTCTTCTGCTCTCTCCAGATTAGTTTACACAATGTTTACTTTCATTTTCTTCTTCTGGCTCTTGCTCCTGGGCCCTTGGTTCCCATTCAGCTGAGTCGGTAAGGCAGTCTTTTTCAGTGAAGGATAGGAGAGGCTGCTTTTCAGATGCAGCAGGGCTCCAGCAACATTGTGGCAGCATCTACGAGCAATAAGAAAATGTAAGAAAAAAGATAGAAAGTGCACAATATTGTGAAAAATCATGCTTATGTTTCACAACATTTCAGTGTTTGCATTGCAGGTCCGTAGATTAGCACGATGTAGATTCTGAAAACAGAAGCATGCAAATGGCTCACAAGGCTCTGAATAATCTTTCTCCCACCATAGTTCTCTGCTCCCATTTTCCCTTGTCTTTCCTATCCTTTGACTTTAATGCTTCAGCCAGTGGGTCTCAGCCCACGGGCCTCTTGTGACCCAATCAGTGCACAGCTTCGGCCCATGTGACATCTGTAGGGCCATACTGGTAATATATAGCATAGCTGCAGCCCACATAACACAGAGATTTGTATGTGGCCTGCAATGGTAAATAGGTTGAGACTCAGTGGCTTCAAACATCTCTGCCTCCAACTTAGAATTAGACCTGTCATGCTTCCCTGATCTTATCCAAACCATCTGTGTTCCTATGCTTCCATTCCTTTCCCTGTCCTTATTATCGAGTCTAACCTCCCCACTTCTTTGAACAATCTCTCTTCCCTTTTTCTCTTCCTTAGTTATCTCTGCACTCTCTTCTCTCAACTGTTGTTTCCTGTCTGATCTTGTCTAACTTCAATCCTAGATGCTTTCGTGCCAGGGAATGTCTTATTTTATGTATGAGAGATAATTAAATTAATACTGCTCTTTATAAATGGTGGTTAATCACATCTTTGATAAGGCAGCCAAAAGACTGTTGAATTAAAGATGCAAGATCCAAAGGAAAAAATTCTTTGAAAACGTTACCTTTAGTACATAACGATTATTTTTGTTCAAAACCTGCAATGAAAATAAGCCTCCTTGCCCCCCAACAAACTGTGACATTTTGGGCTCAATTTATTCTAGGAAAGTAAACCAATTGTGCAGGTAAGATGCTGCATCAGGTTCATTACCATAAAAGAATTTGCTCTGCTGCTATAGTGTGAAGAAAGCAAAATCCAAGTGACACCGTGGAAGAGAATAGCTAGCTCAAGACCTCTACTGCTTCTGACTGGCATTGCTGGCTATCAAAGGTAACCTTGCTTTTGCTAACTTTTTTTGTAATTAGAGGCAGAGCAGTTACATGTTAGGAGAGCCTGAGCTTACTATAGAGGAGACCAGTAATAAGCTGAAAATATTATGGAGAAGGACATCATGTAACACCAACAGGTGGAACCAAACCTGGGAAGCCTGTACAGCTTGAGCTATAAAGCTAGCTGGCTTTTAGCTAAGGCTGAAGAGGAGACTCATTCTTTCTCTCTGTGTGGTAGAAGTGCCACTACATGGAGCAGTGAACTGCACCCAGTGGGTTACAGTTACCATGCAGTGAAATATTTTAAGTGATAAGGAATGTAAACATGTAAGATGAGGTATAAAAACAGGAATCTAATCAAGGCAAGTTTTGTTGACAAAGCTGCAACGAGGGAGACGGATGCTAGATACAGCTACTTAACCTCAGGCTAGCATAGAGTCTTCAGAACAGAAGTTTGGGGGACTATTAGGAGGGAAGGGTGAGCAGCGTAATGAAACAGAATAAAGGAAATAGTACATAACAAACTACAACCCCAATAATTCTGAGTTTTGCTACCATTACATTATGAGAACAATGTGTCAAAAAGAAAAGAATGCAACATTTGATCAGCATTTGCTTCCACATCACACCTGGTCTGCTAAGAGAATATTTTCAGAAACAACAAGAGTACTATGGCAACTTAGACTAACAAATTTATCAGGGCATAAGCTTTCGTGGGGAAAAAACATTTTGTCAGGTGCATCAGATGAAGTGGGTTTTATCCAGGAAAGCTTATACCCAAATAAATCTTTTGGTCTTGAAGGTACCACAGGATTCCTCACTGTTTACAGACACATGACTACCCTTCTCTGAGACTTAAGAATATTTTGTCATTTATTGTTGGTTCACCTGGACTGTAAATAATTTGTTAGAGCATAGGCTATTGAAGCAGCAGGGATTGTGAAGCCGAGATATAATTGTTCATTAAGATTTCTTCAGGGGATACCTTACAATCTCAGTTCTCTTACACCTCCTCTCCCCAGTCCTCTTCTTTTCACTTTACATCAGAGCATGAATGCCAGAAACAATAAAAACAAAATTGTGCAAAATGTTGCTGGCTTTTTCCATCAAAATTTTGGAAAATTTCAAAAATATCAGCCAGTCCTATTCAAAGTGCAAACTGATAGATCGCTGGCATGGAAACCCTGTCAGAGTGATTTATGACATGTGTAGCCCCTTTCCACGCATTTCCATTCCAATAGCTTTAAAGTTTCTTCTTTTAATGCACTGTGGGTGATGCAGGAGAAGGAAGGAAAATTCTGCCACAATATGTATGATTTAATTGGTGTCCAGGGGCTCTTGTACCTCCCTCTGGCAGTGTGTTGAAGGACGCTGTGAAGATAGAGAGATGTTGTTTTGTACAAAAATTGTATGTGCTTCAATTCACTTGCTCTCTATTGTTCTGGCTGATTGCATGGATTTAACTCAAAGGAGGGCATAAGGCAGGAACAAGCAGGAAATGAAACAAAGGTAGAGAGATGGTGGTTACAGGTAGGATTCTTGAGCGAGCTAGTCTGCTAGGGGAATACAACCTGCCTATTGCCAGCCAGGTTAACAGGCCTGTTTTTCTAAGGCCAGAGACAGCCTAAGATTCAAAAAACCACTGCTATTAAACCCTGGCCAAGAGACAAAAAGGGGCATGAGCTGGCAGCAATTTGACTCTGGGACAGATCCTGGAGGGAGAGAGGCACAAGGGACGGGAAAGGGGGGAAAGAAATTGTAAGAGCAGAGTCTCTCTCTTGCTACTCAAGAATATCCTGGGCAGAGCCTGCAGCAGCAAGGCCATGGAATACAAGCAGGGGATCTTCCGAATGTACCTGGTACAGCTGGGTTTGCCTCAGCATCAGAAGAGATGATGAGCAGGATACAAGCTCCAGGGTGGGGGTCTGCTGTCTGGTTAACCCTTTCCCCCAGCTTGCTGTGGGCCTTTTGGTAAACGGGTAATGCATTTGTTTGGAAAGAGATGCTCTGAGTCCTTTTATTCAGCAGGTGGCCACAGCTGCAAATCCTCCCTGAGACTGCACATAGGCGCTGCCCTGAATCCCTCAATGTAGGGGCCTCCGCCTCCTTTCCCCAGTCATTCCTCATGCCCTGGCTTGCATGCCCCAATGCCACTCCATGGAGAGTGAATATGGATCACCTCTCAGTCCTGGGGCAACTGTATTTGTTATCCTTACAGATTTTTTTTTGGTTTATGTCCAGGGCTTGCCAAGCGGCGGCGAGCCCCACTCAGACCGCGTTGCGTATGTGCTGACCGCGTTGCGTGGCCGCGCTGGGCTAAAATCTACTCACCATGGGTGAGTAAATAACATTAATTGTCGAGCGCTGGGTATTTCTACAGTGTGTGTGTGTGTGTGTGTGCATATATATTTGCTGTGTAGGCAGCTGTTATTTCAAAATAATTTTCCTAGCATCTACACAGCCAAATTGCTATTTTGAAATTAAATCAAAATAGCGGAGGGCTTACTTCAAAATTGGTAAACCTCATTCCATGAGGAATAGCGCCTATTTTGAAATAAGCACTGTGTAGATGCTTATTTCAAAATAGGGGGCCTCCAGCCCTTCCCAGGGTGCCCTGCTGGCCACTCTGGGCACAACCAGGAAAACTCCTCTTCCGTCCTCTCCTCCCCGGAGCCGTTAAAGGAGTAGAGTCTGGCCACAGTGCCTGTGCCAACTCCAGGCCTGCTAGCCCAGAGCCAGCAGTCACTGCCCCTGACCCAGTGGCCCCAAAACATGAGCCAGCCAGCCACCAGCAGCCAGCCCTCCACCGCTCCCCAGGACCAGTCCCCCAGCTCCCAGGAGCCTACCAGGGGCCGGAAAATGCGGGCGCCTTCCTGGTCCAGGGCGGAGATCATGGACCTTATTCAGGTTTGGGGGGATGCCCCCAACGTCCATGATCTCCGCACTAGATGGAGGAATGTGGCTGTCTATAGCAGGATAGCTGCCAGCATGGCCAGCAAAGGCCACATCTGCCCCCAGGAGCAGGTGCAGATGGAAAATAAAGGAGCTTTGGCAGGCATATGCCAGGGCCACAGGGGGCAGCTCCCAACCAGGGGCAGACCCACACACCTGCCCCTATTTCGATGTCCTGCACCGCATCCTGGGGGGCGGGACGGTCCGTGCCCTCCAGGTGGTCATCAACCCTGGTGCAGAGGGCCCTGACCAGGGCATCGAGGAGAGCCAGGAGCCAGAGGAAGCTATCATCACCACCCAGATGAGCCAGGACCACTGGCCTGTTGCTGGTGTCCTCTCAGGCTAGGGAGGCAACAACATGTGAGTGCCATCACTGTCCCCTTATGTGAGGGGGAGAGGAGGGACGGAAACCAGGGACTGCGCATGTGGCTTTGCTGTCCACGGATCGCGCAGCAACCTGTGCATGTACGAGCATGTGCCGTGCCATGCTACCCCGAGCATGTGGCCCCAGCTGGCTGCCACACAGGGGCCTTACCCTGTTAGCCATGCGTGTGTGTGAGGAGGCATAACCTTCTCCTGACTCCGGGGTGGGATGCAGCAGGATGCCCTCCCTCCACAAGGCCACTCTACGCAGGGGACATCCCCCCCCTCCCAACACACACACACACACACACACACACTATATATATATATATATATATATACACACACACACCACAGGGGCATGGGTGTGGTCTCGAGGCAGCTCCCACTCCCGGGGATAGCAGGACATTCCGAACATGGCCTATGTGCAAGCACATCGGCTCTGATGGTGCAGAGAATGGTCATCCTCACCTTGCAGAGGGGGGCTGGGCCTCACCCACTGTGTCCCCAGGGATAACTGACCACTTCTCTT
>JANRFK010004440.1:18685596-18702437 GCA_030068395.1 Apalone spinifera | reverse complement strand
AAGGGCTGGAGGCCCCCTATTTTGAAATAAGCGTCTACACAGCACTTATTTTGATTTAGCTGTTTGAATTTGGCATTATTCCTCATGGAATGAGGTTTACCAAATTTGAAATAAACGCTCCGCTGTTTTGATTTAATTTCGAAATAGCGGTTTGGCTGTGTAGACGCTGGTAAAGTTATTTCGAAATAACGGCTTTTATTTCTAAATAACTTTGCTGTGTAGACAAACCCTAATTGGTTAGTGAAATTCCTTTGTGGGAGTATGGCTACTTTTAAATCCAAGTTTTAGTGACCAGGTAGGTTAAAATGTTCCCCTACAGGTTTATTTGTTGCTATTTCTGATGTCTGATTTGTGTCCATTTACCCTTTGTTGTAGTCTGTCCGGCTTGGCCAATATACATGATAGAGGGGCATTGCTGGTAGTTGATGGCATATATCACATTAGTGGATGTGCAGCTGCATAAGCCCCTGAAGTTGAGGCTTATAAGGTTAGGTTCTGTGGTGATGTCTCTTGTAAAGATATTAGGGATGTCATAGTGTTGATGACTACACAGTTAACCAATAAGCCCAGACTTATTGGTTAATCTTGTCAACGATACACAATTCTGCCCTCGCTTGCTGCCTCTGAATCAGAAGCAGCAAGAGTGGGGAGTGGGAGCCAGTGCCCAGGAGGAGCTAGCTTAACATCCAGCTCCACAAGAGCACCGAATCCGCCTGCCTCCTCCTCTCCCCCATGCTGCTACCTCTGATAGAGAGGCAACAGTTCAGAGGATGAGGGGGGTAGGCTGGAGCCAACATGTGCAGGGAGCCAGCTTTCAAGCCCACTACCTGCACGTATTGGCTCCGTGGACCTGTCTGTCCCCTCCCACTTGCTGCCTCGTGGGCACCAGGAACCCTGGACTAGACTCTCCTGCTCTAACTTTGCATTCCCTGTTTTCCTTTTTTTCTTTACAATCCTTCCCTCTTCCCCTCTCCCACTTTCCTGTTCTTTTCCAAGATGGCAGCCCTAGAACTATACCCTTCACTAGAAATGAAACACTCCAAATAGAACAAATGGACTTTCGACAGGTGCATCTTTTATATCCCATTGGCAGCCAGGCAGCCCACAAATCAGCTGTCAGGAGGAATGCAACTTGCAAATAAAAATGAGCACCTTCTCTCTTGAAATATTTCAGTGATCAGACTGAGAAGCTGCGACCTTTTCACTGTAGATTTCTTACACTGCCCAGATTGTTAAATGACCTCTCCCCCCACCCCCATGACTTCTAATGAAAATCCTTGCTTTTTAGCAGAAACTGAGGGTCTAAATTCCTCTTTGCTGCAACTCTATTGAAATCACTAGTTATGCCAGGGAGGATTTTAGTCTAATGTGCCCATTAGTAAGATCCTAAGGGGTAGAATTTCATTTTCTTAGACTTTATTCATCATTTATTTTCTCAGTGTCAGACAAATCCCTGTATAATTATTATCTCCCAGATCTTGTACATTTAAACTCTTTTAAGAATGAAGTAGCAAAAACACAGTAGAATACATCAGATTTTAAATTTTGCATGTACATAGATTTGTAGTTTCTGATAAGGAATTAACTGTATGAATGCTGTAGACCTTCATGTCATATGTAATTCAATTTGTACTTGTAATTCTCATTGTGTATTTGCTGTGCTGTAGGGAATAAAAGAGGAACTCTCTGATAGATAGTTTACAACTCCACATTTCAAAACAATAGCTGTGTTTCCACCAGTGACTTTGAGGTACAGTATACGATGGGGTTGATCCAAAGCCCACTGATGGCTGTAGAAGTCTTGCCGTTGACTTCAAAAGTGTATGTGTCAGATTATGGTGTATGGATGTGGGGGTGACATCTGGGCCCTTGTGACGGGGTATTAGAACCCCACACGACTCCGGGGCGGGCCCCGAACGAGGGTGGCAGGAGGGCGATCTCCTCTGTCCCCGCGCCGGGAGAAAAGCCGGCGGTGGAGACTGAGCCAGGGAGCGGCGGCCCGTCGGCTGGTCGCGCATGCGCCTTGGGCGCCGGAGGCGAAGACTCTGGCGCATGCGAAGGAGCGGACGGCCCCGTGAGTGAGTGCGGGGGCGGGGGAGACAGAGGGAGGGAGGACGCCGGCGCCTGTGCAGAAGGGGGGCAGGATATTCAAAAGGAAGGGAGGACAGGGCAAAAGGAGGAAGAGGGAGAGGAAGGCTGGAGAGGAGGAGAGCTGGAAGTCAGTTAGAGGCATTACTGGAGGGAAGACAGGACGAGCGGGGGTGAGGAAGTAGCCCAGGGCGGGCGGCTAGAGCCACGCTTGCGGGCTGAGGTGTTACGGCGGTTAGCCCCGTCAGCCAGGTGGGGGGTGGACAGGCAGGACACCCCCACCTTAGGGCCCTGGGCTGGGGCCTGGAGAGAGGGTGGGCCCAGGCCCCCCTCATGCCCCATTCGGGGTAACAAGTTAAAGCAGAGTCTTAACAGTCTTAATCAAGGAATTGCTGTCGGGCATTCCGTGTAAAAGCGAAAGGAAAGGGGACAGACCCCGAGAAGGGGGGTGGGTTGGGTGAACCCCTTCACAGCCCCATTGATATCAATGGTAAAATTCCCATTGACTTTGATGGGATCAGGATTTCATTCCATATGTTTGTCTTTTTAAGGCTATGCTTTTAATTCAGTTGCTCTTTATTTTTTCTGCCGTTATGCATATAGGTTCTCACCATTTTTCTAACAAAATACATGAACACAGGGCCTGATTCTCATTGCATGCACACTTGTGTAAATCAGGAATAACTCCAGCAAAAGCAATTGTATTCAACTAGATATCCACCCACGTAAGTTTGTGTCTGCCCTGTAAAAACAGAGTGTGTTCTTAAAGTGGGGTTACTAGCTCAGGGTATGTCTACACTACAGAGTTTTTTTGGAAAAACGGCCATTTTTTTGAAAAAACTTCAATTGTGTCCACACTGCAATCACGTTCTTTCGAAAGAAAATCGAAAGAACAGAGGGGTTTTTCTGGCATTGGTAATCCGCTTTCTACCAGGAAGAAACCTTTTTCTGAAAGAGCTCTTTCGGAAAAAAGGCATGTGTGAACGGGGAAGAGGGAGTTCTTATGCAAGAAGAAGAAAAAGCACAGGTACCCTGGTGGCCACTCCATCCACAGTAATCACAGTTTAAATACGAGATAGCATCCATTCAGCGTAGATGCTATCTTTCAAAAAAGCAGATTGCTTTTTTGATGCGCTTTGGCAGTGTGGATGCGCTCTTTCAGAAGAAGTTTTTTCAGAAGATCTCTTCCGAAAAAGCTTCCGAAAGAAGCCTGCAGTCTAGACGTAGCTTCAGTTTGAAACCACAGTGGTCACATGGCAACTTGACTTTTAACTCTTAGTAGTTTGAGCTTAATCCCAGATGTGACTGCTCTCTAAGGCGACTGCTCTCTAAGGCTTCCCACCACCTTGTCCTGCTGAGGCAGATCCTCTGGTCTCCCCCAAGACAAGGCACAGAGTGGCATTACCACCCCCCTGCAGAGTTACACAGACACTGAACTGGTTCAGTTCCAGGGCTCGACTGTAAGGGCTCAGCACCCAGGAAACCACCACTCCAAAAGGGACCAAAATCCCAAATAAATCCATCCTGCTCTGTGTAAAAGTTTTACACAGAGGAAGTTTGTAAGGTCTACCCTCTTTATCAATGAAAAAGAGAGATACACAGGGGTCTCTCCCCACAGGTAACACTGGGCTTGATAATAAACAAAAGTGTTTTTATTCAGTATAAAAAGTAGGATTTAAGTAGTTGCAAGTGAAAACAGTCAGACCAAAGTAAGTTACTAAATTAAAATGAACAAAAAACACTTAGCTAGTTCTAATCCACTAAAACTTGGTACATGTAAATTCTTACCCTAAACAACTGTTCTTGTCATAGGTAAAAAGCTTCAAGTCAGAGTTTATCTTTACTCTGGCCTGTGTCTACAGCTTCTTCCAAGTTCTTTCTTATCAAGTATGCTGTTAGAGTGGGCCTGGTAGTTTCAAAGACCAGCTGGAGACAAAGGATTGATGGCTTCCCATTGCTTAAACAGACTTTCACCCAGGGTGGGAATCCCTCGTTCAGCACCCTATCTCCAGGTTCTTCTTCAAGGAGCCTCCCTGTGGGTGCTCCACTGTAGGTGTCTTGGCGTCCCTGCGCTTATAATTGGAACTTTGTAGCAGTAGTACCCTGGGTGCTAACATGCATGCATGGTGCCGCTTGTGTCCTAGTGAGCATGCTGACACGCTGGCATCATCAACTGTCCCTCAGTTCCTTTTCAACTGCCTCAGGTTTGGCTGGAACCCAGCAGTGCTCTGGTTCTTCATAGCAGATAAGATTGTTATTAGTGTAGTTCTTCTAGTTAGAGTTTTTCCTTTAGTTAATTCAGGTGCCTTTCCTTCCTTTTTTAAAAAATGAAACAAAACACAAAAACAAACACAAAAAAATCAATTTTTCTTTCCTTTCCTTATTCCCCCTTCCTAGTTAGTTGGGTAGTAAAGCCAGGCTTCCGAGGGTTCAAGATATGCCTTACTTGCAGGCTGTCCCTCCCCATATCAGATGGACATGCCCAATGTATTCATTGTCTGGGGCAGGATCACTCCCCACAGAAATGCCATCATTGTGAAAAGCTTTCCTTGGGGCCCCTAAAGGCCAGAAATCTGCAACTCAAGCTCCTAATGATGAAGAAGACAGTAAGACCAGCATCAGAACCAATATCACAAGCCTTTCCACCTCTAACGTCTTCCCCCAGCAGTTTTGAACCAGGAGACAATGGTACCACAGGAGCCTATAGCTAAGAAAACTTCAAAGAGGAAGCATACATCCTCTCATACCACATAAAGGCCTACACAAAAGGTATTCCCTCAACAGAAGCCATCCTTGGCATCGACGACACAGGCTTCAGGGGATAAGCAGGTTCCGAGCACATCCGTTCTGGACAAGTCACAAGGGGTGGTGCCGACCTAGGAAACATGCCCTGAGATCTCAGTATCAAAACCAGAAAAGACCGCCTCTGCACCATCAGTACCAACATCATCAGCACCAAAACAATCAGCACTGAAACTGGCACAGCACACCGGATCCATCGGTGTAGACCCCATCTAAGATGGTACCGGGGCTGTGTACCAAGACTTTTCCGGTACCGACGGCAACCATGACTAGACCAGATGATGTTTCTGTACCAATGCCACAGCATACCCAGATAACTGCTCTGTTCGTACCCTTATTTCTGCCATCACTCCCATTGACCACACAAGAAGAGCTTCTGGTCACGTCGGTACCAAGTGCCCTCCTCTTCGGCACTCCTATCCTTGAGGGACCCAGCAGGCTTGTCACCCCCTCCAGCTCAGCCCCACCCTTTTCTAGTGAGGACGAAGACAACAAGGAAATCTCTTTCTCTCTTTGCCACTCTTTACCCAAACCTGCCTCACAACTGCAGCAGCAGCAGCAAAAGAGCCAAGGGAAGATGTGGCAGCCTGTTCCCTGGTTTCCATCCCTACATTTTCCCCAGTTGTGGCAAGGATGGGATAGTTGGGCCCCTTTCAGAGCCCAGATGGCAACATCTCAGGCTGCTCCACAGCACAAACCACAACCGGTGGCTCCAAAATCTCTGGTATTGATGAGGTCTGACACCACCCAAGAGGATATAGGAGACCTGGAGAAGACTCAAGAGGAGGACACTCTCACCACATGCCATCTGTCTTCCTCTTCGCCCGATAAGTCAATAATGCCCTCGCCACTGACATCTGGGAATGATTTCAGGTCCTTCCAGAACCTATATAAAAGGGTTGCAGATTCGCTGGACATCTTCCTAATGGAAATTCCTGAATTCCAGCATAAACTTACAGACATTCTTCATGCCTCGGCCTCATCTAAGATACCCCTCCCAATAAACAAGGCCATCCTGGACCCAGCCAAAATCATCTCGCAGACTCCAGGCTCCATTTCTCCAACATCCAAAAGGGCTGACAAGAACTATTACGTGCCAGCCAAAGGGGTAGAGTTCCTGTTTACTCATCCAGCTCCTAACTCCCTTGTGGTCAAAGTGGTTTGCACCGGGGCAAACAGACCCACTTCAAGTTGACACCCTATGACAAAGACTGAAAGAGGCTGGATATTTTGGGATGCAAAGCTTACTCATCTGTATTCCTGCAATTTAGGAATGGTAATGATTCAGCCCTCTTATCGAAGTACACTTACAACCTCTTTGACAAAATGAGCATTTTTATTGAACGCCTCCCAGAGGAACACAAGGCACCATTTAAGTCCAATCTGGAGGAAGGACCACTCATAGCCAAGACAGTGTTGCAAGCCTCCCTGGTTTTGGCTGCACAGTATCCCATTCCTTGGCATCATCCATTGTCTTGCGTAGGGCCTCCTGGTTACACCTCTCAGGATTTCCTAGGGAGATGCAAAATACAGTTAAGGATCTTCCCTTTGAGGGTCAAAAACAATTTTCTATATCGATGGATGCATCTCTACACACACTCAAAGATTCTAGGGCTACACTACAGACCTTAGGCATGTATGTCCCTCAGCCTAAAAAGCAGCAGAACCACCTCTATATCCTTCATGATAGATCGTCCTTGTACACCTCCCAACAGAGAGGCTACAACTTAAGGTGGTGTCAGAGACAGCAGAAGAGGAGACAGCCTCAGGACCAGTCTATTGCATCCCAGCCTGCAAACTCTAGATAGGCATTTTGAGAAACTGGTCAAGGGTTAAATATCAACTCCTATTGGGAGCCATCACCAATACAGTCTTCACCTTTTCCATCAAGCCTGGTCTTATATAATTTCTGACAGATGGGCATTGGAGATAATCTCCAGGAGTTATACTATCCCTTTCCTCTTCTTCCCTTCAGTACAACCCCCTTCCCCGTCCCTCTTCAGGGACCCCTCTCACAAGACTCTCCTACAAGCACAGATAGACAAGCTTCTCACAATAAGGGCAATAGAACCAGTGCCACCTCCACACAGGGGAAAGGCGTTTCATTCCCAATACTTCTTGACTCCAAAAAAAATCAGGAGGCTGGACACTCATCTTGGACCCGCACAGACTGAACAAATACCTAAAGAAACAACACTTCACTATGGTAATGCTGGCAAAGATAATCCTGTCTTTGGAAAAAGGAAACTGGATGTTGTCCCTTGACCTACCAGCTGCCTTCTTTCACATTCAATTCACCTAAAACACAGGAAGTTTCTCAGATTCACCCTAAAAGACTGTCACTGATAATACAATGTCCTTCCTTTCAGACTCCCCTCAGCCCCAAGGGTATTTCAAAGGTCCTTATGGTAGCCATAGCTCACTTACAAAGATCAGGAGTGATAATCTACCCATACCTGGATGACTGCCTTATAGTAGCTCCCACCGCCCAGCTAGCAATACAGTCCACAGCGAGAACTATCAGCTTGTTCAACACTCTGGGCCTGCAAATAAATACACACAAGTCTCACCTGACTCCTACTCAGGAGCTGGAATTCACAGGTGCAATGCTAGATTGCATCTGAGCACAAGCCAGACTTCCACTTCAACTGTTCTAGTTCCTAGCTCTATTGGCTCAAACAATGATCAACAGCTGCACGGTGTTCACCAGATAATGCCTTCAGTTGCTCAGCCACTTGTCAGGACAATGTCGCATATGCCCAGTTACATATGCATTGCCTTCAGGCATGGCTCTGCTCCGGCCACACAAGCACCATCGTCATGAGATCCTGAGCCCTCCAAAAAGGGTAAAAAAAATCCCTACAGGGTGGTTGCAGCCCAACAGCCTTTGCAAGGGAGTGCCATTCCAGTGAAAACCCTCCTCTATCACAGTGACCACGGACACTTCTCTAGAGAGATGGGGTGCACACCTAGACGAACACAACATTCAGGGAAGATGGTCTCCACCAGAGTTAACACTCCACATCAATATTTTGGAGCTCCAAGCAATCAAATGAGTGTGTGTCCTCCCTCTGATTTGCAATGAATGAGTAAGAATACTGATAGACAACACAGTTTGCATGTTCTATATAAACTGGCAACGAGAGGCCATGTCTTACCATCTTTGCAAAGAGGCCATGGCTCTGAGGCACTAGTGCATTGAGAACCACGTGAGCATTTCAGCAGTCTGCCTCCCAGGAAAGCAAAATGTGACAGCAGACCATCTGAGCCGAAATTGTCTTCAGAAGTACAAGTGGGAGATACACCCACAAGTCTTGCATACCATATTCCAGAAATGGGGGTTTCCCAACATAGACTTGCTTGCCATGTTTCACAATGCCAAATGCCCCAAGTATTGTTCCAGGGCAGGCCTGAGCAAGAACTGCCCAGGCAATGCCCTATTTAAGTGGGCGGACAAACTAGCATATGCTTTTCCGTACCACCTCTATTCAACAAAGTCATTCAGAAAATAAAACAGGACAGGGCCCAACTCATATTAGTAGCACAGGCATGGCCCAGGCAAACCTGGTTTCCTTACCTGTCACAGATGTCCATTGCTCCCCCGCTTTGTCTTCCACAATTCCCAATCGCCTATCATAGGACAAGTGCTGAATTCTCCACCCACACATTCAGAGGCCTCAAAGCCTGGCTCCTTCAAGGCTGAGCACGTCTAACGCAACCTATTCAGAAGAGAGCCGTACTTAATCACGAACAGTTGCGAGCACCAGGAAAACCTATACTCAAAAATGTCAACGTTTCATTCTTTGGGCCACTCGCATCTCACTATCACTTTGCTCAGCACCTCTACCGAGAGGCTAGACTACCTGCTTTCCTTGAAGAAGCAGAGCCTCTGAAATTCATCAGTAAAAGTTCACCTGGCGGCAGTCTCAAGCGAGCATTCCCAAATAGCGGGGCACACAGCTTTCGCTCATCTGACTACGAAAAGGTTCTTGAAGGGACTCAACAATGTGCTCCCTCCGTTGAGGCAAATCACACCATCCTGGGATCTAAACTTCATTCTTCCAACCTTGACTGATTGTCCCTTTGAACTAATGGTGACTTGTTTGCTTTTGCATCTCTCAGTGAAAGTAGCTTTCCTCGTGGCCATCACCCCAGCAAGAAGAATTAGAGAGCTCACCACACTCATGGCTGACCCTCTTCCTTTTACAGTATTTTATAAGGACAAAGTGGTGCTCAGACCTCACCAGAAATTTCTTCCCAAGGTGGTTTCGCAGTTTCACATCAACAAGCCATTATACTTACCCGTCTTCTGCCAAAATCTCATCCACACACCAATGCCCCTCGTCTCCATACCTTAGATGTCTGTTGCACCCTTGCTTTCTACCCCGAAAGAATAAAGCAATTTAGAAGTTCTCCTAGATTATTTCTATCCATAACAGATCACTCCAAAGGTCAAGCCATTTCCAAACAACGACTCTCTAAATGGGTAGTTAAGTGCATCAAGATGTGTTTCTTGCTCAACTAAGTACCATTCCCCAATCAAGTACGAGTGCACACCACCAGAGCAGTAGCTACATCTACAGCCTTCCTGCACAATGTCCCTAGCACTGACATTTGTAGAGCCACAACATGGGCTTTAGTACATACCTTCACAACACATTACACTGTAGATAGGTATGCCTCTCAACACACTAAATTTGGAGTGGCAGTTTTGTCTACCGCTCAGACTGCAGCTCCAAAGTCCCTCCTTCCAAATTCTCAGGGTACTGCTCTATGGTCACAGGGGAGAGTCCATAGGGACACTTCTTGAAGAAGAAAAAAGAGGTTACTTACCTTGTGCAGTTCCTGTGGGCTCTTTACGACCCTCCCTTCTCCCCTCTGCTTAGGAGTCATAACATCTCTCTGCAGTAGAAAGAACTGAGGGGTGGTTGATGACATGCGTGCGTTGGCACGCTTGCTGCGGTGCAAGCGGCACCGCACATGTGCATTGGCACCCGGGATACTGCTGCTAAAAAGTTCCTATTATAAGCACAGGGATGATAAGACCCCTACAGTGGAGAGCCTACAGGGACACCCATCTCAAAGAACACCAGTTACTGCACAAGGTGAGTAACCTCTTTTTTCAAGATGGATTCTAGTATCAGGTGGTATGGTCACATGTCTTTCAAAGACCAACCACAGTTTGGGCTTACAAACAAGACCATTCACAGATCGTTGTTTTGAGTACCAAAAGTCATTAAGATCCGAAGCATCAGTAACAGCCCTCATTAGTGCCTTTAGAACTAGAAACAGATCCACACTCCAAATGCCTAGGGAGGTTGTGGAATCTCCATCACTGAAGACATTTAAGAGCAGGTTAGACAGACACCTGTCAGGGATGATCTAGATGGTGCTTGGTCCTGCTGTGAGGGCAGGAGACTGGACTTGATGACCTCTTTAGGTCCCTTCCAGTTCTAGTATTCTATGATATTTCTAATGTCACATACCAGAATGATATATGTACAAAAATAGGATACACAGCTTTATCAGAATGTAACTTTAAAATTGATACATTACACTGACAGTTTTGCATAAAACATCTTTGAGTTTTGCATATTCATATCCATATGCCAATTTTCATAAAGCATGATTTATGGATCCCCTATAGACTTTAACACAAGCTGCTAACCTGAGTGAAAATCCAGTTGCCATGTCTCCATTACTATTTTAACCCAAGTTAGCGAAGTGTAAAAAAAAATCACTTTGATTTTGCATTGAAATTATGCCTTTAGTGAGTCCCATGGTATAATCTGACCCAAATATATAAAGCCAATATGAATAATATTCAGACACAAAACTGATAGCTGCCAAAATGCCCTCTACACAAGTAGCTGTTTAAATGGTCAGCTTTAGCCATATACAATTAACGTCTGCCCTGCTTCCTAGGCTGTCTAAATGCAGCCATGGGGGATCCCATTAATTGTGGCCTTTGCAACACGAGCATTTGAATGGTGAATCCTTTATATAGAAAGCTGATTCCCCCTCCCTGCCCTTTCTTTGGTTAATTAGCTTTGGGGTTTTTGCATGTCAGGTGGTTTTGATCAGTTATGTGGAAGCAGCACTACTTAGGAGCTGGAGCAGAGAAACAGGCTTCATAAAACATGGGCCCAAAGTGGTTTTTTAAGGGAGGCTGAAGCTAGGCTCCAAAACCAAAATATGGGCTCCTCCCTAAGTACTAAATACTCAGCAGCTCCCCCAGATTTTAATGAGCTGTTGGATTCTCATCTTTTTAAAATATGGCCACTTATTTAGGAGCCTGGACATGGATTCAGAAGTCTAACTTTAGGCAACCATATTTTAAAATCTTGATTAGACTTTCTACTGCAAATTCTGACACCAATCTATTGACATGATTGTTGAGGGGTTATTTCCCGGTGCTATGCTTCAGTTTCCCCAACAGTAAAAGTTAAGTTGACAAAACCCTACTTCTATAAGGCACTTTGAAATCCTCCAATCAAAGCTTCTGTACAAATGCAAATCATTATTATATATTGCACAGAGGAATGGAGTATGACATAAAAATCCATACATTCCTGAAATATGTAGTTGGACACTGATCCAAAGCCCACTAAAATAAAGAGAAAGACTTTCATCCACTTTAATGGTCTCAATTTGCTTTTCAGATTTCTGCTAGCAGTGAACTGGATATTGGAGAGATACAAATACAGGTGCATTTCAATCTCAGCCAGCCCCGTACATCTTTACTAAAGAATAACATATAGAGAAAAATGTGGATCTTTCTTTATTACAGATCACTCTCAAAAGAAGGTCTTGAGGTATGAAACACCAATGTTTACTTCATTTTCTCTTCCCGTAATGATCTGAAACATAATCAGGTTGCTTCATTAGTCTACAGTCCTGCATTCTCCTTTCCATTTTCCTTTTCTTAAACCTGAGGCTGTTGTAAGTAAGTTTCCTTATATTTTGTACTGACATAGTTTGAGGAAAATAAAACGGAAATCAGACCTGCTGTGCGGTGTTTAGTGAAACAGCCTTTTAATTAATTACTCTAATTTTTCTGTTTAAAAAAAAAAAAAAAAAAAAGCACTGGCAATGAGAAACATTGTGCCCAAGACTTAACAAAAACAATAGAGAAGGGAGAGCAGCCATTTCACACCTCATCAAACTGCCTAACTACAGAATGGGCTTGAGCCAGAGACAATTCACAATGCAATTTCTGTAAAGAGGGACAAATGTAAAGTCTCTTCACATACAAGAGACTCTCCCAATTTGTGATTTCATGTATTCGCAGGATACTCCCATCTCCAAACCCTGCCCCTTCCTGCCACTCCTTCCTGCCCTTGCTCTGCCCTGTCCCTTCCATTGCACCCCATCCCCTGGTCTGGAGTGAACGTGGCCTGGAGGGAGGGTCTGTTGTGAGGTGTTGGAGCAATTGGGGGAGGGGGAGGAGGAGGAGGTTACACTCACTGCAGTAGCCAGGAGCTGTTGGGAGCTTGCCATGGGGGGGGGGGGGCGGGTCGGGAGCCATGGGGAAACAGAGCACTCATTCCATTTCTCCTTGCTCCCAGGATTTGCAGCTTTCACTATTTGCAGTGGTGTCAGGAATGCTTCCATCAGAAATGGTGAGGGTTTAATGTACACATTATGGATATTATATTAGTATCGATATGTTGGAATAATTATGCCAGGCTGCCAGCATAGTCCTGTAGTATAGATGCTGCTTGAACCAATATTTGTTGTTATAGGAACTCCACATTCACCAAGATAGCTATGTCGATGAGAACTCTCTTCTGTGAACATAACTGTGTCTACATTGGGGGGTTATGTCAGAATAGCCACATTGTTTAGGGGTGTGATGGTTTCAGACCTTTGACACACATAGCAAAGATGATATGACTTTTTATTGTCTACCAGGCCGAAGAGTGTGTCTTATCCACTGAGTGACATTAATTTCCTTTAAATGGGCCAGGTTCTGGCCCAGAACCTGGGCTGTGTCCCAGCTATGTTCAACTCAAATTGGCGGGGTGCGACAAAGATAGCTTGATGCTACCTTTGCTGCCTCCTAATCCCATGTTTATCTGGGGCCTGATCTGGGTGCCTGTGTGCATGAAAGGCTAAAGTCCTGTGAAAAAGTTGGACAGGAGGCCCAGATCCATAAATTGCTGACATTTATATTAGCTTAAATAATTATCCACATTTGAATTGCATGTGTATTTAGTAACTCACTTTCGATTAGCCGTAAATATAGAAAGCAAAGCTATAACTTGCAACTTGAAAACTTTTTATGTTTCCAATATTGATTATTTCATGATATTTAAAGCAATAGGACAAGGCAACTGGTCAGCCCCACCTAAAAAGATGGAGTAGGGTAGGGAAGGGTAAGAAAAAGGAATTCCATCAAATCTAACTTCACAATGAAAACATTGTGCCAGTTGGCCTTACAGTGGTTTTCAACCCATTTTCTGAAAGTGGTGCACACTTTTGTGTGGACACTCATTTTATTTCAAGAGATGCTTACTTTGATTTAGCTTAAACCACTGAAATAAGCCTGGTTTAAAACAAACTAAGGGTGTGTCCACACAGCCTTTGGTACTAAATCAGTTTCAAAGTCACAACCTGAATTAAACCAGTACAACTCTCTCATGTAGACAAAACTGAGAAAGCATAAATAGTCATTAGCAGTGTGAAGTGGCTTTATGTGCAAGGCTGTTTGTAATACAAAGACAACAGATAAAAGCAAGAAAATATTTAATAAAAATGCCAACTCCCCCTTCCCTCATTTCATCCTGGCAGAATAGAGAGCAAGTAATCATGCTGAGCATCTGCTGGTTGATATGCCTGGCAGATGGCATGCCAGACATACTATCATTCGTTTCTACTTCTCTACCTCTGGCAATAAGCCAAACAATTATTAGCCTGGATAGCCACTCAATGAGTATCTCTATGTTCAATGTACATGCCCAAAGATCAGCCAAAACTTCCTTACTAGTCTTAGGAATTAGTCACATTCTTTGCCTGTGCATGGGCACTTTAAAGAATTAAATTTTGTAACAAAAATCTGTATTTCCTACATAAATGTACCAGAATGAGACATAAACCCTGCCACTGGCAGATTTCAGTCAGTAAAGCTGGAAACTCCCCAAAATTTCCTATATATACTAGTAAATGATGCATAGCCAAAGTATTCTATCATTGAAATAAACACTTCAAAGGCACCTAAGATTATTAGTTTCCATTTTGTGTAAGGACCAGTCATCAACACAGATGAGTTATTCATGCAAATACAGTGTCCAGCCTGATATTCTGTAGTGGAATGTATTTTCAGCCCTTCCATTTTATTTTTCTACTAAAAAAAAAAGTGAAGTAGAAAGTGAAGCTCAGGGAAACGTATCATAGGTATGCATGACACGTAAAAGCCCAAAGACAGTGGGCCAAATTCTGACAGATCTTGCACACAGGCATCTACTAGAAAAAGCTTTGGCAGCAGTGGGAACATGGGGTGGACATTGGCCTTACATGTATTCCTTCCCTTATATCTTCATAGTAAGCCCATTCCATGGGCCCACCATGACAGGCGACACAAAGGGGCATCCTGGGGGTCAGGCAGCATGATCTGCCTTTTTATACCTATAGCCATATGTCTGGTCTTGCAATGAGCCCAGCGCACCCGCCTGTTTTCAGATAATTAATTCCTTTCCAGGAACAATCTGCCCAAAGGATCTGTGAGTGGTGCAGAGTTCTGGCTGTCTGCCAGAGTACAGATTTGCAGGAGTGTTACTTCTTGCAGTGTGTGTGTATAGATACAATAGGCACTGACTTAGGGACCCAATTTCGAGAAGGATGTTTTTTGTCTCATCATTTGTGGTAGCTGAACTTTATACAGATTCATCTCAAACTGACAACTGTATATCCTTGCCATATTTTAGTACAGTTGAACTGGTCTAAAATGAGATATGAAAATCTTAGCTTGCATCGCTCTGATGTCTTCATCCTGTACCTCACTTCTTGGGCTGGTTGTCCATGTTCACACACCAGGAAACACCGTGGTAATTCAAGCTTGGTTGGAGCTGATCTTTACTGTTAGCCCCTTGAATGGTTTGAGGCCTCACATTACAGTGCCTGGGAGGTTCCACTGGGATACAATAAGGAGAGTTAAAATTGAAATCTTCTGACCAATAGAGAGTGAGAGTGTCTGTTTTCTCAGACACTGGGGCTGTGTCTAGACTGGCCAGTTTTTCCAGAAAATCAGCCGCTTTTCCGGAAAAACTTGCCAGCTGTCTACACTGACTGCTTGAATTTCCGCAAAAGCACTGACTTCCTACTGTTAGAAATCAGTGCTTCTTGCGGAAATACTATGCTGCTCCTGTTCGGGCAAAAGTCCCTTTTGCGCAAAGCTTTTCTGCAAAAGGGCCAGTGTAGACAGCTGAGATTTATTTTCCACAAAAAAGCCCCGATCGCGAAAATGGCGATCGGGGCTTTTTTGCGGAAAAGCGCGTTTAGATTGACATGGACGCTTTTCCGCAAAAAGTGCTTTTTCTGGAAAATCATGCCAGTCTAGTCGCAGCCTGGGTTTATTACACATGTTCTACTATACATAGAGTTACACCTTGAATCAGTTGGTAACAGCCAGGGGTTTGTATGGTTGGAGACAGCAGAAGAGAGGTGGTTGAAATGACTGGTTACCTTGTGGCTAACTATAATCAAGATCTTCACAGAAAATTCTTGAAGCAGATGAGGGGGTTGCAGATATGTGTAGCACGTACATACACATTGTAGTCATTATAAGCTTTTATTATGCTAACTCCATCGTCTCAAAGCTCTATCTTTGGCAATCTGCTCTTTTCCAAAAATGCCCACCAATGCCTCTGAAATAGCAGTTCCTAAGTTAAGAATTACTGCTGAACATTTCCCTTCACATTTTGAACAAGACTATTTAGGAAAACATTGCAAAATGGGATCTGGTAATGAGACTTCAGTATTTTTATGAGCCACCCAGAACACAAATAGTCAGTTACTCAAATCTGATCTATGACAGACCAATTAGCACCCCTTACACCTAAAACCAGTCCAGCATTGCCTGCTCTCATGAGTTTATAATGTATCTTTCAATATTCAGTGATTTCTTAAAAATCCTAGCTTGCATAGGCAAGTGATTATGTAAAAATCTCAGCTTTCATTTAAAAAGGGAAACTAAGTTCCTAGTCCTTGTGGTTGAAGAAAAAAACACGAATATATGACCTGAGTCCACTGTAAAAGCTCAGCAACCAAGGCAAATAAAAAAGAACCCCAAATTTGTTATTTTTCCAAAACCTCAGGATTTTTTGTCAGACTTTTTTTTTTTTAATCTGACTCAGACTCATGCTTTTTGAACACTTAGGGTTGGCAGTACAACTGGTCAAGAAAAAGGAGGCGAAATCAACAAAAATATTTTTTTTAATTCCCCATTTTATTTTGGCTTTCAAAATTTCATCAAGTTTGGCCAGTTCTAGTTGCTCCACGGACTTTACTGGTGGTACAAGCAAACAGTGTACCAGAGTGGAGAATCAGGCCCTGTGTCCATAGGTGGCGAGTTATATGGGCCTGGGCACCAGGGATATTCCTGGCCCAGGAAACCTGCTCCATCAAAGACAGGGACCAGGGCGCTCCCTGAATGCTCCCCTCCCTGTTCGTCCCTCAGTCCCACCTGCAGCTCCCCAGTGATTTAAAACACCCTGTGTATCCCTGCTGCAACAACCAGCTGCACAGAGAGGCTAGAGCAGCTTGCAGCTGCCAGCACGTGTGGCCCTGTGGGGAGATCATCTCTGTGCAATGCTCCCAAGTCCTAGGAGCAGCTCACAGAGACCCCCCTACCTCCGTGGAGCTGCTGTCAGAGGGGGGTGCCTTAGGTCAGTGCAGCACCCCCCCAGTCCATCTCTCCTGCACCCCCTCAAGTACCCTACCCCTCCCAGAGC
>JANRFK010004440.1:18670199-18681806 GCA_030068395.1 Apalone spinifera | reverse complement strand
TCATCTGCATCCCTTTTCCGGAAAAGGGGGCCTGTGTAGACACAGCCTATAAGTTTTTGTTGTAGGCCAGGCCTATGAGCAGAATGTGGTCAGGACAGTTAGCCCTACATCACGGCTTATACATGAATTCTACTTATTGTGGAAAAGTAATTACGTCATTCACTGTGTCCTGTTTATTCTTCTTTGGTAACCATCATACTTTTATTCATGTACTTACTGCGGCATCTTCTATGTGGTAAGGACTATCCTTCCATTGTTGCCAGCTACTCTTCTTTTCTTTGTGGGGTACTGGCATCGATGAGCGAGCACCTGGAGATTGATGTATTGCGTCTGAGCAGATGTGATAAATCAATGGCCAATGGATCAGTCACTGTAGCATCAATCCCCAGCATAGTCGAGACAAGCTCTTAGATACTTATATAGTTCCCCACATTCCTGTAGTGCCTGAGCACTCCACACTCTTCAATGCATTTATCCTCATATTAATCCTGTCATAAGCCATTATTCCCAGTTGAGGGATGGGAACTGTTAGATGGAGCCACTGACTTGGGAGATATGAAACAATGGAAAAGGAAGAGATCTCCAATCTTCCTTAGGCACATGGAGGATTTACTGGGCACAATCATCACATTACTCTGGGTGGGGAAAATTATGGCAAGATGTTTGCTTTCATCCTGTAATTTACTGGCCACCACTGTGCAAAATGGTAAGAGATCCCCTCCCCTCAGTACTCTGCCAAGTGGCGAATGGTACTCAGTCCTGTGTAGCCATGACACTGTCCTCATCAGCTGTTACTGCTGTTTCTTCCTCCATGCAGCTGGCTGTGATGTTCTCTGGTTTCTGGTGCTCCATCCGAAAAAGATCAGGAAGCCAGGAGATAGCTGGTAGCTAGGGAAGAATGCTAAGGAATTCATTCTCTGCCATCACTAGCTGATGCTAATGTTAGATGATGTTGGACCATTGAGGCTGAAACTCTGGCTGGCAGTTAGGTGTGCAAATGTGGTGAGTGGCCAGTGAAAATCCTGAACCATATTCACAGCTTCATAGGTCTAAGTATGCTACTGCTATGGTGAAATAGTAATCAGGAACTAACTGTACAAAGTATTTAACAAAATTATACCTAGCAAGTAAGATCTTTTAACTTCTGCAAATATGCATTGCTTATAAAATTCCTTTCCTCTGCATTCTAGTCAGTTGCAAGCCTGTTCTCAATAATACATCTTATGTCCCTTACATAGCAAGTTGATTTAGGCCCGACTCCAGCAAATTATTTAAGCATGTGCATAGCTTTAAATGTGAGGAGTTCTATTAAATTCTATGGAATGACTTGTGATTAAAGTTATGCCGTGATTAAAGTTATGCATGTGCTCAGGTGCTTTACTGGATCTGTGTCTTTGAGACAACATAAAGCTGGTCATGTGTTCACCTTCCATCATTCATCTTAACTCCCGTATGTGCTTCTGAAAAGCTGTAAATCACGATAGTAAAATAATAAAGACGTTAACACAAACATCTAAAAAAATACATTACATTGTGCTCCCTGCAAGCTGCTTACCTTTCCCCTTGTTTTCTGGTATTTCCTTTCCAGCTCTACTCCATTCCACTGTCTGTTGTCATTTCCCCTTTTGTGCTTATCTATTTAGACTGTAAATGCCTGGAAGCCAGAACCTGCTTTCTTATTTATCTGCCCAGCACCATGCTCATCAGTGACTCTACATAAAGAAATAAACAAGCTGAGTGAAAGAAGAATTATACAAAGACCCCAAAGGTAGCAATATATTGCCATGACTACCTCATAAACAAGTAGGGTTGCCAGATACTTTCACAAAAAAATACTGAAAAAAATTGATTGAGGAAAAAAAAAAAAGAAAAGAAACCCCCAAACAAAAAAACTGGGGGACCAGTATGTTCTTTTTTTTGTTTGTTTGTTTTTAACCGGACAGAGTCCGCAAATACCGGATACCTGGCAACCCTATAAACAAGTGCCCCCCCCAAGTCAATAATAAATACCTTTACTTTTTAATTTCAAATGACATCAGCAAGCATGACAGTTCAGTTATAAATATAGGGAGGAATCTATAGCAACATTAGAAGAGCGACAAAAATGATTAGAGGTCTAGAGAAAATATGAGCTATATCTGAGGAAAATCAAACAGAATTGGATTTGTTTAGTTTGGAAAAGAGAATACTGAGAGGTGACATGATAGCAGCTTTCAAGTATTTAAAAAGGTGCTACAAGGAGGAGGGAGAAAAAATTATTCTTCTTAATGATAGAGATGATAGGACAAGAAGAAATAGGCTTAAATTGCAATAAGGGAGGTTTAGGTTGGACATTAGAAAAAAACTTCCTGTCTATCAGGGTGGTTAAGCACTGAAATACATTTCCAAGGGAAGTTGTGGAATCTCCACCATTGGATATATTTAAGAGCAGGTTAGACGGATATCTGTCAGGGATCGGAGTGAGGAATCTTTTTTGGGCCTGGGGGCCACTGACTCACAGAGAAATCAGTCAGGGACTTCACACAAGTGAAAAGCAAAATCAAAAGTTCCCCCAACTGAGTCAAGACGCTCCCCACTTTCCTTTTGCACACCAGAGAGTAGAGGGGCCAGGCTAGTAGATTTTGTGTGCTCCAGTCCCAGAGGGGAGGGTGGGTGGTGGTGGTGGTGGAGCGCAGGCTCCCCAATGCTGAGGGAGCGCCGAGCCTCGAGGTCCAAATCCAGGCAAGCCAGGGGCTGCATCCAAACCCCAGGCCTCAGATTTCACACCCCTAATCTAGATAGCGGTAGGTCCTGCAGTGAGGGCAGGGAACTGGACTTGATGACCTTTTGAGGTCCCTTCCAGTTCTAGTATTTATTATTAAAGGTACTCCTACTTGAGTGAAAGCCTTACAGCACAACTGTTGAAACTATGCTTTGTAACTAGTTAATGCTATCAGAATGCTATAGATCACTTTTAGTTTTTTAACAATGAAAGAAACAAAGCCAGCACCCTGAAGAAGCATGCATAGTATGCAAGAGCAAACACATGCTCCCATTGTTGCAACCTTTGTTCCCTCCCCCCCATTTTTTGTAGCCTTCTCTCTTTGTTACAACTTATCTTCTAGTTAGTAGGCTCTTTAAACCCTTTCTTAAGTACATAGTATTCATTCAGGCAAACATTACCTTTTACTTCACTGGGACTAAGGAGTGAAGGTTTCAGGGGTGGAGAACCTCAGGCCTTGGGGCCAGATGCTTCTCCCCCTGCCCTTACCTGGATCCTGCTCCTTTGAGGGCTGGAGCACACAAAATCTACTAAGCTGGGCCTCCCAAGACTCTGGTGTGCAAGGGGAATGTGGGGAATGTCTTTCTCCTTCTGAGTTGGCAGCCACTGTCAGTGAGGGTTTTGTTTTTGTTTCCCACTTGTGTGCTGCCCCTGACTGATTTTTGTGTGGGTCAGTGACCCCCAACCCCCAAAAAGTCCCCCACCTCTAACTTTACAGGCTCATGCAAGACAGACCTGATCCTGCAAAGACCTATACATGTTACAAGGTGCACTGACTTCAGTATGTACTAGCACATGCCTAAATCCATGTCCCAGGTCCCAGAAAGATGTATTGTCTTTTGGCTGAGACAATACTGGGTTTTATTTGTAAAGTGCCATACACAACAACAGCACTGTATACACCAATCAATTAATAAATCAACACAGAACTACAACAAAGAAGTAAAAAAGATGAATATGACAGCAATGGTGATGAAAATATATTTTTGGGGGGAACGGGGGAAGAGAGGATTTGTCCTATGCAGTTTAAAAGCCAGAGGGCTGCGTGTTATATACTAAGTTCACTTCCAATCACAGACAACGAGTCCGATTCCCAAAGCTATTTAACTGCCCGACTTCTGCTGATTTCACTTGAATGGCCCTTGTTTGCAATGAACAGCAACCTACTGTATGACCTTCTGCCCTCCCCCCCGCAAGAATGCAGCCACTTATGTGTAACGCGGCCTGTAGGGGTCACTGTCACAAGTGAAAGTTGCCCTGACGCCGAAGAGGATCCTAACCCAGCCCCCGCTGCCAGCTTCTTCCCCCAGCCAGAATTCCTCCAAGAGGCTGGGCTGCCTTCCAGCTGGTCTGCCCGCCCTGTGCATTGTGGGACTCGTAGTCCTCTCCGGCGCAGGCTTGCTTGGCGCTAGGGGGAGGCGGGACTACAAGTCCTACAAGGCCCGCGGGGCAGCTGGCGCTGGCCGTTCCTTTTGAATGATTTCACTGCGCTGTGCCTGCCCAGCGCGTTTCGCAGCAGCCTGCCGGAGGAGGCAGGGAGCATGGTGTAAGGGCCGGGCGGGGAGGGGGCTGCCGCCGGGGACGAGAGCCGCCAGCCTAGCGCCCAGCCCGGTTCATGGCAGCCGGGGGAGCTGGCAGCGCCGCAGCGGGGCCAAGTTGTGCTGGCGCAGGGCGGCCCATGGCAGCCCAGCGGCTGCGGGGCTGGTAAGGGCGCTGCGTCCGTCCCCTCGCTGCCCGGCTCGCCCCGCAGCCCCCCTCGCTGCGCTGCCCCGTCGGACGGGGCTGGGAGGCGCCGCGCCCGGCCGGCCGAGATGGCTCTGGCCACGGAGGAGGAGGAGTACGCCAAGCTGGTGATGGAGTCGGAGCCCGAGTGGCTGCGGAGCGAGCTCAAGCGGCTCTCGCAGGAGCTGGGCGAGACCACCCGGGAGAAGATCCAGGCGGCGGAGTACGGGCTGGCCGTGCTGGAGGAGAAGCAGCAGCTCAAGCAGCAGTACGAGGAGCTGGAGGCGGAGTACGAGACCATCCGCTCGGAGATGGAGCAGCTGAAGGAGGTGAGCTGCGGGGTGGTGGCCCGGGGGTGACACGCCGGGAGTGGGCAAGGCAGGGAGCGCGGCGCAGCGGCCGCAGCACTGTGTGACCGTGGGAGGGGGGTCCCCTCAAGGTAAAGCCGCTGCGGAGCCTGGAGCGGCTCCTGGGGCGTGGTCCCCCCCCCCTCAGGCACGCGGGACCGATGATGCACCCGCAGGGCTGCGGCAAGGACTGGCTGATCGCTGCCTGCCACGCAGCGGTGGGGAGATGGCGGGGGCGCAGAGGCTGCGTCGCTCCTGGGGGCTGCTCTGGGCGCGCGGGTAGATGTGAGTCCCCCTCCCCGCGAAGTCTGGCTTCAGCTCTCGCTGGGCAGCAGCTGCTGGCTGCATCTTCCAGCTGGGCTGGAGCGCAGCATCCTGCCCAGTGCGGTGTCCCGGCCAGATCCGGCATCATCACGCTCATCATTGCTGGCGTAATGCTGGGCAGCCCTTTAAAGGGACAGCTCGGCAATTCCTCTAAGACCCTGTGCCCTTCCCATGACATCTGCTGTGTCTTCTCTCAGCTGGGCGCCAGGCACAGGAAAGCGGATACTTGAGGCTAATGCGCTGGAGACCAAGTGCCAGTCTGGGATTGGGTGTGCTCCGTGCAGGGGAAAGGAATAATGGAAGTGACCGTAATTCTGTTCTTTGCTGCATAATGCTACACAGCGAGGGCTCGCAACAGAGCACCTCTTGCATAAACCCGGTTCCCTGACTGTAAGGTGCAATTTGATATTGGAATCAATTTTTTCTCTCACCTTTCCCCTCCCCCCCGATATACACTGTTTTGTGAATTACATTATTTTAATCTGGTTGTTTATAAACGGGATAAATATGGGGAGTGAACTATAAGTTACATTAAATAGATTTCCCCACCTAAGTACAAAGCTTACTACTATTTTAAAATAGAAAATTTGTTAGGAGATAACTATTGGGAGTAGGCCTTCTTATAAAAGGTTGAATTATTGCTATTGAAATATTGGCTACTGAGCATTCCTAGGATCCTTTCTGCACAGTGCTGAGGGGTCTCTAATACGTTAGCCTTATAAGAAACGGTCTGTAAAGACCAGCAAAGGAATGAATGGCTCTGCATGTGTAGAAATGCCATACTCTGTGCCAAAGATCCACCTACTGCTGAGCTGTTTGACACACTGTGTCAGCTATCCATGTCAGAGCTTTAATGGGACATGGAGCGTCCTGGCAGCAGAGCCAAAAGTGCAGAAATAAAATAATTGGCCTTTTGAGCATTAAAGTGTAAAGCAGTGGCGTGTCAGCATTAACTTGGAAATTCCTTGCTGTTGCTGGATTGCCTTAGGGCCAAGTGCAGGCCCCTAGCTTTGAAGTTCCCCACCTCACAAGTGAATGGGCCAGGGGGAGTTCTCACTTTTCCTACTGCTAATTATTCCAGGCCCTGGAGATCATCTTCTGCAACAGTAGACTGAAGGGATAACTTCATTTGGCATGGTGATTATAGGGTAATTACAGTGAGGTTTACTTCTTCTCCCCTATCACTCAACCAGGGGTGGGGACAGGTAAATACGCTCCCCAACTCCCCAGGCTCTGTAAACATAGGCTGGGGAGACCCTCAGTCTTCAGCCAGCAGTGGAGAGACAAAGCACTTCTTTTCATGAGTCCAGGAGTGTTGCTCTTCCTCTGTCCATGTTACAGGATGCCTGTGAGGGCAGAGAGAGCAGCTGTGTTCACCTATTCCCCTGGCCTGCTCAGCACCAAAGATATAATCCTCCACAGGGTAAAATGGGAGAGCAGAGGAGTGGAAGAGAACCAGAGAGCTATGGGAGGGCAGGCCTCTTGGAGAGGCATAGGCTCAGATCACCCGGAGAAGCAGAGGAACTGAGAGAGGCTGGAGATCCAAGAGCGGAAAAACAGGGCTTGAGCGACCAGAACTCCTGTTGAGGGGGGACCAGGTACCTAGGAGAGTAGGGATCGAGCTCTTGCAGAAAGGATTTCTCAGTGCTCATTTGAAAGTATCCAGTATGGAGTTCCTGGGGCTGTAGAGGGAAGGGAGTGGAAGGGCAGATGATGCAATGCAGGGCAATGAGAGAGAGCACACAGATGCTCTTGTCTGTGGCCAGTCTGTATTGGGCTCTCTCTGTTTCACAGGGTCCTAGAGCCAGAGCCCAGGCCCCAGCCTTTGAGTCTACTAAGCAATGAAATGCCTGTCAGCCTGAGCCCCATGAGCCTGAGTCAGCTGGCATAGGCCAGCTATGGGTTTGTCATTGCAGTGTAGCCATACCCTTTGTTTCTGTGCAGGTCTGAGCTTGTTTAAAAAAAACCCAACTTAAGCTTTTTCCCATCAGTAGGATTGTTCAGTCTATTCATATCTCAAGTCTCCTCCACCCTTGGCTCTTTTGTCCCTCTCTCCCATTGTAAGGTCTGTCCTTGCAACCCCTGGTCCTGGCTCACCTTCAACATCTGCTTCCCCCTTTCCTGCTGCTCAGTCTCTGACAATCCCATGACCAAATGGCTTATTTCCTTGTGCTCCCATCAGTCTGTCTTCATTCGTCTGTTATTGCTTGCCTTGTACTTGAATCTGGAGTATACCTAGAACTTAGGAAAACCTAGTGATATTGTTAAGGGCTGTGAAGAATTTCACATGCTGAGTGCTGTAGTCAGGATCACCTAGCCCCCCATTTAGACATAGCTAGGAGTGATGGAAGGATTCTTCTGGTAACCCAGCTGCCACCCAGCTTGGAAAGGTGGGTTGCCATTACCTGCGTTGCTGGAAAAATTCCAACACAGCCAGCCATGGTGTTGCCATTGCATTGTATTGCAGACAGACCCTGAGATTGTAAGTTGTTTGGGGGGTTATCTGATAGGCTAACTGGTTACCCAGTTAACTACCAAGCATTATTCGTAATGATTACTGATTCTGGGTAACCAGTGGGGCTGGAGCAGCTCCACTGCCTGCCACAGGCATCTGGAGCAGCTTCTGTCTGTGGCAAGCCCAGGCGCCCTGAAGACAGTAACTGCTCTGGCGGGGGCTGAGAGCCCTATGGGCTAAGCTGCTGCTTAGTTGGTTAACGGGTTAAACATTAGGCTAGCCTGACTAGTTAACTGATCAATTGGGATTTTATATCTCTGGCAGTGGACTGCCATTTCTGGTTTTGTACGGTGCCTTGCGCTGTGGGGTCCTGGTCAATGACTAGGTCTCCTAGCACTATGCTAATACAGATAATAATACTGTAAGCTGAAGTAAAAGCGGATGCTCTGAATTCAAAGTAAAAGTGCTTACACACATATGTGTACTAAAACTTGTTTAATGATCTTGGTGACACTTTCAATATAGAATCTCAATGTTGGTTTAAAGCTGATTTAGACTTTGCTTACCCAAGAAAGTTGCAAAGATTTAACCTACAGTGTGAAGGGAAACTTATTTAATGAAACCTATGCAAGCTTTTGTGTTTGAATCTTTAAAAAAGCTTATGTTAGTTGGAAGCAGGTTGAAAAATGAAACCCAAGCAAACTGTTCCTACACTGAAAACATGCCCACACAGGTGTTTGCACTAGTCTGACAAAATAACTTGAAAAACTATTTAATTTGAACTGGTGCAGCTTTCCCTATTACAGAGACAAAGCCTCATGTTTGTTTATTATAAACCAGTTTAAGCTACATAGATATAAATTGATTAAGGAAGTACAGTTTAAACTGGTGTAAATGTGTCTACATTGGGGGGTTTGTATGCCTGTGACCAAGTCGGTTTAAATTGATTTACTTACACTGGTGCAAGTTTTCTGGTATTGCTCAGCCTTCCAAAATATACATTGTAGGTAGAGGTAAAGATGCTACTATGAGGCCTTGTGAAGAGGATAGCGAGCTATATGAAGTCATGTGTGGAACAAACACTTCCTTTTCATCCTTCCGGCCTCCCTCAGCCTCATGGAATAATAATCCCTAGTTCTTCTTCTTTCATTAGTAGATATCAAAGCACTTCACAAGTATCATTATCTCCATTTTACCGATGACGGAGAGGGAAACTGAGGTATAGATAAGTAATGTTACTTGTCTTAGGCCACCCAGCAAGCCAGTGTCTGAACTAGGAATACAACCCTTGGCTGTGTCTGGACTGGCATGATTTTGCGGAAATACTTTTAACAGAAAAGTTTTTCCGGTAAAAGTATTTCCGCAAAAGAGTGTCTAGATTGGTACGGACGCTTTTGCGCAAAAGCACTTTTTGCGGAAAAGCGTCCGTGCCAGTCTAGACGCGCTTTTGTGCAAGAAAGCCCCGATCGCCATTTTAGCCATCAGGGCTTTTTTGTGAAAAACAAATCTCAGCTGTCTACACTGGCCCTTTTGCGCAAAAGAGACTTTTGCCCGAACGGGAGCAGCATAGTATTTCTGCAAAAAGCACTGATTCCATACAGTAGGAAGTCAGTGCTTTTGCGGAAATTCAAGTGGCCAGTGTAGACAGCTGGCAAGTTTTTGTGCAAAAACTGGCCAGTCTAGACACAGTGTATCCCAGTGCAGTGTGCTAGCCAATAGGCCCCACTGCCCATGACTATGGGATGCTATGCCTTCAAAATAGGGAAAGATAGGAAAATAACCTTTTTCTCCCACTGAAGATAGAGAATTGATGAATGCTGTAAAATGCCTCAGAAATGAAGACACCTTAAAATCACAGGTCAGCAGTTGTTCATCCCCACGATTTTCTCTTGCCTTTTATATTCAGTTTGTCTCATAATTATCTCCTACCCTTCCATGTCAGCAGTCCTAAGAGCTGCTCAAGTACCCTTCTGAATCCCCTAGTCAATCCAGGCAGGAACCATTCATCGCTTCTCTAGCTCCCAGGATATTACGAAGGAATCTGGACTTCATTATGATCCACTAAACCTTAGCAGATGCACACTGGGCATTCTCTGAAGGGACATTTTTTCCCCTTAGTGTTTATGTAACTCTTATTTAAAAAAATTGTTTTTCCAGACTTCGCTAAGAAATGTTCACAGTCTCGCAGGAGCCCTGCCCTGTATCAAGCTCTGAGATACCAGCCTGGGTTGTGTAACCTTTGCTAGAGTAAAGCAGGGGCTTTGGTGGCAGAGGGTTTGTCCAGAGTGGAAGTGATCTGTCCATAGTCATTTGACAAACTGACGTGCATCTGAGTCTCCTGTGCTGAGAGATCTGGGCCCAACTGTGCAAAGTGCTGTGCAAACACATAAGGCAAAAGATCCCTGCCCTCCAGAGAGTAGTTTAAGGCAGGGTGGGGAACCTTTTTTGGGTTGGGAGGGGGGCGGCACTGACCCTCAGAAAAATCAGTTGGGGGCTACACACAAGTGAGAAGAGGGGAAAAAAAACCCTCACTCGTGTGGCCCCCAGTTGAGAAGGGGAAAGACACTCCTCACATTCCACTTGCACCACACAGCCTAGAGGGGCCCAGGCTAACAGAGTCTGCGTGCTCCAACGTGGTGGTGGAAGGCTGCAGCACCAGCGTAAGTTTCCCCAATGCTGGGTGGGGAGGGCAGAGTCCTGCGCCTCCAAGGCCAGATCCAGGCAAGCTGAGGGCCACAGCTGGTTCCCCACCCCTGGTTTAAGGAGACAGCATTATCCTTGTAAACTGGCTGTGTGCAGGGGATCTGGGGGAGGAAGGGATTCTTTACTGGCCCTGCCCAAGCTACTCGGTTGCCACTCCTGTAGCATCAGAGCTTCAGTAAGTAGCACTGGTGGACCAGTATGCTCCACCATTATAGTCACTTCTCCATCAGTTCTATCCCCCAGCTCCTTTCCAGAAGCGTACTAGTTACACCCACAGATCTGTGCTCCAGATGATGTAAGGGGTGACCTCCAGCATTTGGACCTTAAATCTTCCCTCATCTCTTCTACCCCATGTAGAGCAACTTGAGTACAGGTAATCTCCAGTGAGGAATGTAATTAGTGAGGAGGTAATGACCTATGGCCTAGGTTCTTTAAAGCAGAATCCATTTCACGTGTTCACTAGGCAGTTATACTACAGTGGGTGGTTTATTTCCTTGGGGACTGGATAATGAGGAAAAAAAAAAGTAACTGGTTCTCTTGCAGTTAGTTATATGTTGCATCCTATTTTAATGCAACACAAAGTGAAGTAATATAGGGACACTTTCACAGACTTTCTTACACTGGGGTGTGATCCTTTGTCTGAAACAAAACTAGTTGTGTGGGTAACAGATGGTGTCCTGCCTGAGCGAGGACTGCTTGTAAAACTCAAGGCTTGCACAATCACCCCTGGATGCAAAAGGGGTTATCTGGAGAGTCGGGTTATTGGCAATCTAGATGATTTATGGGAGAATGTGGCTTGGAATGTTGACTGGAAAAGCAGATAGCTGCTCTGTATGGTACTTTGAGTTGTGTTTTGAAATGTCATTAAGATTTATAGCTAGCTGTAAGTTCATATATAAAACTGGATGCTGCCCAAAGCTGCTTTTTGATTGGCTCACAAGGCTACTTCAGGGCGGTTAGATTCATGTGTAAATCCCCCAGCAAACATGGGCATGATTATAGAAACAAAAAAATTCATACTAAATGTAAATATACAGTAGCAAAAAACCATATGAATAGTGTTCCTGTTTCCAGAACCTTGCAATATAAAAACATGTGCAGATACAGTACAATTATTTGCACCTAAAGTATATGAGGTGCTTTCAAGGGGAAAGAAAGTGTTAGGTGGGGAAAGGGTTGCCAGGTTTCTGGTATTCTACCGAACAGTCTGGTTTTTGGGGCCTCTGTCCGGTAAAAAAATGTAGAAAATACCGGACATGTGCAATGTCCGGTATTTTCTGGTTTTCCAGCGGGGC
>JANRFK010004440.1:18639760-18670099 GCA_030068395.1 Apalone spinifera | reverse complement strand
TCCCTCCCCTTTCCTCCCAGCCAGCCCTTCTTCTCCCTTCCCCTCCTCCCCCCAATCAAGTGTGTCCGGTATCTTTTTTGAGACTACCTGGTAACCCTAGGTGGGAGGGGAGAAAAACCAGAATGGTCTCTTCTTTCCTATTTAATAATTTATAGCTCATGCTAGCTGCTTCATAGAAATACAAAGCCTGCATTGGTTTTCACTAAGACTTTTTTTCCTCTTTATTTAGCAACTTTCAATTGCCTTCTCAATAGTGCATCAGATGCACTTGGAATGATTTCAATTCAGCTTATACAATTCAAGCATAATGTGAAAGGGATTCATCTCTGTTGGAAGTAGCGATGGGTTTAGTCAACACGCACAGGCACCAAGGAAGTAGATAGGATAAGATTTCTACAAGAATGTCATATCTAATTTTTAATAGGCTTGCTGTGCAGGAGAGGCAGGCAATTAGTGAAAATGGAGAAATAAATCTCTGTTCTTTAATATAAAGATCTGTTTTGAAAATAACCAGGGAGCTCATTCTTTTGTGAAGTCTTGCTTTTGCATTTTATGTTCTCTCTTTCTCTATGTTATGAACTACCTGGCTCAGTGAAGGTACATAATCCAACAGTGGGCGCTCAGATATATTTAGAAGCTTTCTTGTTTAAATCAAATACAAACCTAAGCAGGCATAATATATTGCCATCAAGATAATGCAGGGCAGGTAATAAGTACTTAGTTAATACATTCCTTAAGTCAGGGAACCTTTTTTGGGTCAGGGGACATGGACTCACAGAACAATCACTTGGGGGCCACACACAAGTAAAAAACCATCACTGTGGCCCCTGAGTCAGAAGGAGAAAGATACTCCCCACATTCCCCTCACACACCAGAGCCTGGGGGAGCCCAGCATAGTAAAAAAAATTGTTTGTGTTCCAGCCCCGTGGAGGGCAGCAGCAGTGTAGGCTCCCCAGTGCTGGGTGGGGGGACCCTGAGCCTTGGAGGCCGGATCCAGGCAAGCTGGGGGCTGCAACCGGCCCCTGGGCCTGAGGTTCCCCACCCCTGTATTAAGTATCTGAAGATCAGGTTATAGGCTTCATTCTGCAAAACACAGTCAAGGTGTAGGTATTAATGTACCCCTGAAAACACACATTGCCATGTCTCAGTGTGATTACTGATGGCTGCTGGATCATCAGGATATCTCAAAATACCTGACAGGCTATCAGCATCATTATCTCACTTTTTTGTACATGGGGAAAATGGAGGTACAAGGAAGTGAAGTGACTTGCCCAAGGTCAGCGGCAAAATCAGGAGTAGAATGTTGGACTCTGCAGTCCAGGCCCAGCTCTCTAGCCACTAAGCCACACTTCGATAGAATTACAAGCATATTCTACAATTTAGCTTTAGGCTACCTGCTGACTTCTTCCCCTTGTCCTCTGACAAACGTGTAAACTAGCACTGATTGGTGACAAAAAGATGAAGAGGGAACTTTTGCTTTGAGATTAAAGGAAAAAATCCACTCATTGGATTACATTCTGCTGTATAAAATTTAGGAATTTTGTGTAAACAGAATTCTTTCTACTGATTACTTAAATTATTGACCTTTTGTTTGAAATGAAGACTCAGTGTGGGCCAGATTCAGACCTTGGTTATACTGTGGTAAATCCAGAATCAATTCCAATTTACACTATGTAACTAAGTCAGAGTCTGGCACTACAAGTAAAAGTTTATATTTTTGTACATATTCTCTTCATAGATGTAGTAAGCTGCTTACAGACTAACGATTGGTATGTTTGGGACAGAAGACAGGAATAGTAAGTGTGAGATTGAAAATTCATTTTGAGGAAACTAAAATCTTCTCTCATACTCATAAGACTAAGACCAGTTGACTCAAAGGAAATTGCCTACTTCTCTGATTTTTGACATGACACAGTTCAGCTGAAGGGACACCTGCTATTGTCATGATAGTTTTGGAAAAAAATAATTCTATTGCATGTCCTTATTTAAGGAGACACCCAGGGGAAAAAAGTCCCTGAAAGTTATGCATGCCAATTCTTGCTGTGCTGCAGGTGGTAACCAGTTAGGCTGCCTATTGCAGCGGCCCTGGGTTTCAATATATCACTCACATTCTCTGGATTAACATTGCAAAGTCAGAAACATTTCTCTTCCCTCTGTGGTAAACAGGAAGATCCTTCAGATACACTTGCATGCATTCTTGTTTGCAGTGTTGTTATAGCCCACTGGGCCCCAGGATGTTAGACACACAAGGCAGATGAGGTGGTAATTTATAATGGATCATCATCTGTTGGTGAGAAAGAGAAGCTTTTGAGTTACACCGCCCTAAGAAGAGCTATCTCCAAAAAGATCCTCACCTGCCTTGTCTCTCTTTTTATATGAAGTATCATCATTTTCCTCTTTCATAGCAGTTTATCCAGAATATAATTCACTCATGAGGATGACCAGGTGTCTGTATTTTTTTACTGTAATAGCCAGTTGAAAAGGGATCCTGGAGGTCCCATCTGAATGGTTTAACTTTCCACATTCACTAGTCAGTGTAGTGAAACTTACCCACACTCCAAACCAAAACAACATTGGTCAGCCCAGCAATGTCAAGCTTGGTACCTCGGTGCTATGCCAGGGTTAATGTGTGCAGGGCTGCTCCAAACCCTGCTCACCTTTACTTCAGAGGGACCATTGTAAGAGAGTAGGAAAAATTCTACCCACTTCATGAAAGGGGTCGCCTGAATTGTTGAATCTTCTGGTGGGACCGTTGTCCAGGTGGATGTGATGCTTGGCTTAACAACATATGAGCCATAACTGATTCTTCTCAACATAGGCGACACATGGGGACATGAGGGTACATGCCTCCAACACTGTGGGCTGGAGGGGCCAGCCAGCAGCTGGCAGAAGGAGTAGCGGTGTTGGGGTGTCTAGTGTCCCCATGCTCACTGTCAGCAGTAAGGCAAGTAGAGCAACAGCCCCAGCTCTGTGTGCTCCTTTGGCCACGTTGCTCGGGGGAAAGGTGGGACCACCCCAGCACTAACCGTTCAGGAGTGGAATGATGCAGCCGGGGGAGCAGAGTGATCTGGGGCCATGTTGCTCTGCTTATCCCACTGCCACCAGTGAGTGTGCAGGCAGAGGAAAAAGTAAACTGCTGCTGGCACCTGCTCTGGCCCCATCAGACCCCCGAACCACAGCGCTCATGGCAGAGGCGGAGCAGGGGTAGGGCTGGGCCTGGGGTGGAGCAGGGGTTTGTCCTGCCCCCCCTTCACTAGTCGTTCCTGATTCTCAATGTAACCGTCACATTACAAAAGCAGCCAGAAACGCTGAGCAGGGCTGGCTTTCCATTCTGTTAGGTGCTGTGGGAATTCTCAGTCCTTGCCCCCAAAGAGTGTGAGATTTACAAAGGGTCAAACGGTCCCCTTCTCTTCAGGCCAAGAGGTATCAAAATGGTGCAAATCTGAGCCCTAAATAGATTCCCTCTCCCCTTAGGGCCGCTCGTGGGGCAGCCTTTTCTCCCCATGCTCCACACGGGGCCATCTCATGGATGATTGTGCATGGGAGGTGGGGAGATAGGAGAGGGCAAAGGCTCACTATTAGCACTAGAGGATCCAGAGGGAGGGCCAAACAGAATGAATATTGTCAGCAGTAAGTGCGCCTCTCTTGGCTTCCTTGGTTAGGGAGGGTTGTTAGGGACCCTTGATGTACATAGGGGTGTTCTTGTACAAGCAGCTCCACTGGGAACGGGGAGAAGGGGCTGGAGGAACCGAGGGAAACAATAGAAGCTGATGGATGCCTCCCTGATGTATAAGATTTTGCTGTGGATAGCCATGTATTATGTGGCTTGCACTCCCTCTGTGACCCGTCAAACCCTGGCCTGCCCTAATGCTGGGATGTCGCTCATGATCCTTGTGTGGATTTTCTAGGGGGAGGATAAGTGAGCCTCTCAGTCACTGCTTTTAATTACTGTTTGAAGAGCTGCTGGGCCAAACGCACTGCTTGTGTGACTCCATGGATTTCAGGGCTATTGCACCAAGTTAAATTTGCCCCCATGAAAACACAAGCCTTTAATCCATAAGTAAATTTGAGTGATTTGGAAAGCATCCCTTTTTCAAGAACAGTGGTGAGTGGGTGAAGGCGGGGGAGCTGTTCGAGGCATTGGAGTTAATAGGTTCACCATTTCCTTTTCCACTTTACTGTATGTGAGGTTATGACTAATCTGCTGCACTGTGGGCCCACAAGAAAACTTCCAGTGGGTGATTCATCCTCCAGGCATTTCATTTGCTTTTTCTTTTCTCAGTATGTGAGAATTGTTTGTTCAGAGCCGGTAACCAAGCAACCGTGGAATATAACATATTTGAAATATGATCCATAAAGCCTTAACAGAGGGAAGTGACATAAATCAGTAAACTTTGCCATCCAAATGAATGTCAGAACCTCCCCTGATCCAGACAGGAAAAGTCCGTTTCAAAAGTAAGAGCTGGGAAATATATGACTGCTTTGATCTATATCTTCCTGCCTCTTTCTCCTTCCACTCACCCTGCCTTTCCCACCTACATGGATACTTTTGTTTTTCCTCTCGGGCTGCAATGTATAATATGCTGCAGATTATATATATCCTTAGTAGAAATGGGCTGACCTGTGGTTAGAAATCGAGGTTTGAACAGCGTTCCCACTAATTTTTCCCACTCCTGAGTGGAATGAATTTTCTTACATGCACCAGTGTGGAAGTGATTTGTGATGCAGCACCTTCATATTGACACACGTAACATTCATATGGTTTGAGGGGGACCAAGGAGTTCTGAGTGTGGGAGTGGGCTCAGGCCTGGAGCAGAGGGTGGGAGTTAGGGATGTAAAATCCTGTTTATATAGTTAACTGGTTAAACATAATGTTTAACGGGATAACTAATTAAATGGGGGTAAGCGGGGGAGGAGGGTGTTCCAGTTGTCTGGGCTATAGTGGCTGGCCTGCCCACCATGACCGGGCTGGAGCGGTCCCCATGCTATTAAGAGTGATGCTTACCAGGTAACGGCTAACTGGTTACCTGTTCCCATCCCTAGATGGAGTGCAGGGGTGTGAGGGCTCTGGCTAAGGGTGTGGGATCTGGGATGGAGCTGGGGATGAGGGGTTATGGGCTGGGACAGAGGGTTGGGTGCAAGGGCTCTGGGAATGAGGGGTTCCGGGCTGTGGATGAGGGATTTGGAATACAGGAGAGTATTGCAGATTGAGAGGGGGTTGGGGTCCCATCTATGGTGGGTACAGGGATGAGGGGTTTTGGGGTACAGGAGGTGGCTCCGGGCTGGAGGGGGCTCAGGATGGGGTGCGGGATTGGGGCTCAGGCTTACATGGGGGTCTCCTGGTCAGCAGTGCTAAAGCCGGCTGACTGGAGCCTTCCTGTCCTGGGCCACCATCCTGTGCCCCACAGCTCTGGCTTCTGAGGGGGGCATAAGGCTAGTTCCCGCGCCTAGGAGCTGGACCTGTTGCCGCAGCCCATGCTGGAGCCAGTGGACAGAGGCGCCTCCCTGCTAGCTGCGGCAGTTTTGGGGTTTGGAGAGAGGCATCTCTCCTTGCTGCAGCCCTGCACCCATGCGTGGGGCTTAATAGGAAGCAGTGCAGCCATGCAGCTTAGCGGGAACTTAGGTTTGGAGTGGGGGTGGCAGCAGCCGCCAGCCTAAGAGCCACCTACAGGGCTATGGGCTACTTTTTGCAGAAAGCAGAAATGTTAGTCCTGGGGAAGGAAGTTCCACTTTGAACTTTCAAAATGGAAATAGAGATGTTCTGGCTTCAATGTCGAAGAGCTCATCTTAGCTATCGATGGGAAGTGATCGTTCCAGCGGGGGTCGATTTATCGCATCTACATTAGAAGCGATAATTTGAGCACTCTCCGGTCGGTCCCTGTACTCCACCAGCATGAGATGTGTAGGCAGAGTCAATGGGAGAGTGTCATCTGTCAGCTTATCACAGTGAAGATACCGCTGCGGTAAGTAGATCTAAGTACTGTGGTGTTATTGGATTGTAATATGATCATAAAAACAATTGTTGATACCACTGTTATAGTTGCAACAAATCTTGTGCCAAGTAGGCACAAGGTAACAATCCCAGGCCAAATGACCCAGAGTCAACCTGTAGAGGCATGTAAAAAAAATGTAAATTGTAATTAAGGCCATTCAATGCTAGTTAGGCTAGGAGTTTTGAAATGCAAACCTGTATTGTTAGAAATTAGAGGTAATACTAGTTATAAATTAGAGGTAATACTAGTTATAAGTTTATTCCTCATAAAAGCTACCCATGTGAACAATCAGTTCCTTTGTCTCCCTATAACTGTTGATTCAAAGATCAAAAGGGAACAGTAACGTTTCAATGAGTGAGATAATGTCATTGTTGATGTCTCTGAGCAGTTCATTGCAAACTGTAAAATGTATAAATTAGCTTGTTAATTACCATGACACTTGGGAAACAAGGTTACATCAAAAGCCTGTTGTTTGCTCAGGGCTGGAAAACAGGATCAGGACCAAAGGACCTTTTAATCTCAGTTTTGCTGGAGGTTTCATACAGAGGAAGCTTAAAACATAAGGATTGAGACCCTAGTCATTGTCTGGAATCACCCTGAATATGGACACTGGACTATAACCTATGGACTGTTTCTAAAAGAACTCTGTTCCTTGACAACCCCTTACTTTGCATTAGTTTCCACCTACGTAAAGCTTCATGTTTAGGAAGATTAAGTGGCGTCAGAGAATGGCACTACGTACAAATGATACGATATTTCAGTAAAGTTGTTGAGGGAGTTCTCCTTACTGCACTCTGACACTGCAGAGGATGACTGTTATGGTTTGACTCTGATTCTGCAGAGTTTTCTTAGGCAAAGAGTATTCATTTAGAGGATGGAAAAGTTTTTTCTCCAGTAATCTCACAAATCAGACAGAAATGTTTATACTGCCCTGTAATCTGCGAGCACCAAATTATTATTGCTTCCTAGGCATGTGAGGAGTTTGTTACAGTTGATAGTCCATGTTCAAGATCAAAATCCTTATTCTTGGTACAGTGTGAATATCCAGGTTGAGATTTCTAAAATGGAGTAGGAAATTTAGCCTCACAAACACCACTGAAATTAGTGAGTGTCCTGTGACAAAATTGTCAAATCAGCTTTGAACATCTTAACCACTCCTACCAACACGTTCTCCTATTAAAACAAACACAAGCTTTGTTTATAAAATAGACAGGTTATGTTGTTGTTATAAAAGGGTGGGCAATCATTTTTGATGGTGAGACACTGCAAGAATTTGCTAAGTGGTCAACGACCACACTCTCCTATGTTAATAGAGGAGATGTGGGGTCTGGGATGGAGGCTGAGTGCAGGAGAGGATTCTCACCTTGGGAGGGATGTAGGAGAGGGTGCAGAGTCTAGGAAGGAGTTAGAACCAGGGGCAGGGGTGCGGGAAGGGAGTACATAGGGTTTGGATTATGACCAAGGGGTTTGTAACCTGAGGCAGAGGATTGGAGTGCAGTATCCAGGAGGAGTTTTGGGTACATGAGTGGATTCTGACCTGAAGGTGATGCAGGAAGGGGGTTGTGACCTGGAGCTGGGATGCAGGAGAGGGTGCAGGGGGTTGGGTTTAGGGAAGTGAAGGACTAATCACTTTCCCCTTCCCACTGCTGCCTCTATCAGAAAGAGGCAGCAAAGGGAGAAGGGGGGAAGGGGAGAAGGTACTTAAGAGCAGCAGCACCGCATGGAGCCTGGGGCCAGACCTTGGACTCTACATGGTGCTGCTGCTTTGAAACGCCACATGCAGCCCAGGGCCAGTTGGTGTGTCTCCAGGCTCCCTGTGGCATTTCAAAGCGGCAGCGCCGCATGGAGCCTGGGGTCAGCAGAGGGGAAGGAGTGTCCCTGCTGATCCTGGCTCCACAGGGCGCTGCCACTTTGAAATGCCACAGGGCTCCACATGGCGCTTCTGCATTTGAAGTGTAGCAACAGCCCCAGGGCTGTTGCTACACTTCAAAGATGGAGGCGCCCTATTGACTAATTGGTGCAAAATGCATTGATTATTTGATTAGTCAGTTACTCGCAATTTAACATCCCTAGTTGGGTTGTGACCTGCAGCAGGGAGTTGGGGTGCAGGAGGGAGTGGGGTGCAGACTCTAGGTGGGAGGTGCTTGGCATAGTAGGTGGCTCTCAGCCAGCAACCTAGTGGAACTGTCGGGTAGGGTCTGTGCCTGCCGTGCCCCCATACGCCACACAAAGTGGCCAGCTGCTGCATCTCTGCATACTACGCTCTGGGGGGGTGGAGCATCTGCATGTACCTTCAAACGTGGCCCAGGAAGCTCCCATTTGCTGGTGCCCTGTAGACTGAATGTATGCTACATTGCTGGCGTATCAATAGCACTGTAGTGTAGATACAGTCTACGCCAGGGCTACTCAACATGCGGCCTGGCCCATTTGTTTGCAGTGTGGGATCCTTTGAACATGGCCTCCACTGGGAACACGCTCCACTAAGACACGTCAATATAATGGTCTTCTGTTGACATGCGTTTTAGTAGTTAAATTCCTGGACTGTCATTGCTCATTAAAAGTGCTGTCATATGGGTGGAAATCGGGGAAATACGCATTTTGTTAATATCAGCAGAACTGACTTAAATGGGGCTTGCATGTTGTGATGTCTTGCCTTAATCTTTGAATTCATGCTCGTCAGTGTGAAAGAAACTATTTGCATATATATTTGTTAGTATATGCAACCATACTTAAGTTGCAGCCCTCGGCATGTGCTGTGAGTATCGTTGTGGCCCCCACATCTTCCAAAGTTCAGTATAGGCCAAGCAGGCCCGCCACTTGGCGGAGAGGAGGATGGCAGTTGCCCCAGGACTTGGCAATTCACAGTGGTTCAGGGCTCCTGGATGCCACCACTGCTACTGTGGCAGCGGCGGTGGCTGTAGTCCCAGCCCTTTAAATCACTGCTGGGTTGCTTTGTGCATCGGGCAGCATGAAGGCCTGGGGAGGCAGGCAGTGCTGAGGGCTGGCTGCCCTCGGATCTGCCCCTTCTGCCCAAGACACCTCCCCTTCTTGGAGCCTGGCCTCCCTCACATCTTTCCCAGGGACCCACGGAGACTGTCAGCACTACTAAGGCCAAACATGAGTTCTTGGCCTATGTTTGGACGAAAGGAAGGCCTCCTCCCCCCACCGTTTTTCCTTTGCCCGAATGAGGAACATAGCAGGCCTCATGTCTAATAGGAACTGAGTCAAGCACCAAGATTTTCATCTCTGCTCCATCAGTGACTTGATTTTGTGATCCTGGACAAGTAATTTATGCATTCTGTTCCTTGCTTAGCTCTGTTTTGTAAAAAAAGAGTGAATGGATTTAGCATCTAGACTCTCTTGAGCTGCTGTTAAGGTTTTGGTTTATATAAGGACTAGAAAAATCTCTCAGTAATGAGTGTGGTGTAAGTACAGAATTAGTTTATATTATTTCATGTTTAACAATCTCATTGAATGTTCTATCAAGGTTCCCATAATGAGTCTTAGAACTTGGTGAAAGCTTGCAATGAGGAAAGTCTGAGTAGGAAAAATGGGGAAGTTGTTGGAGGTGTGGTTCTTTGTTAGCATTAACTCAAGAGCACTGGTATTGGACATGTGGCTCTCTGGGGACATATGTTAGGTTTTTTTGGAACTTGTTTTTTCCTGCCTGATGTATGAGGTGGCACATTTGGTGCTAAACTGATGGATTGGAGTGCTGGGGATTCCTCCAAGCAGCTGATGGGGGCCAGCTGTAGAAAACTGACTGTTGAAGGGTGTGTCCCAAATAATTTGTCAATGCTGAGTTCCAAATTTGCATCATGGTACTGAGTGTGGATATGATCACACTGAAGTCTGATGTGTAGAAGAAAACAGCACAGTGCAGTACCAAGATACTGCTATATGATTATTTTGTGGCTCTTTGTGATTTAATTTGATGAGAAAGTTCTGCATTCATTAGCAGAAATGCTGCTCCTCTAAGCTGATTGCTACTACTCTCAAGAGACAGCCAGCAGAAAAAACTGTTGGGTTCACCAATTTCATTACATAACATGTGAAGAGGAGGGGTGGTTATTCTCCCAGAATTTTCTTTCTTAAACTATCCATTTGTCACTGATCCAGCTAGTGTAATTGAATTACCCTCCTTTGTAGATTGCTCTTGATTCAATTTCCTCCCCTCCCAGAACTCTGTGGCATAGTCAGGTCTGGTAACTCTGCTCTACAGGTTGAACCTCTGTATTGCGGAACACTCTGGGCCAGCAATATCTGTGGTCAGGAAGGACCATGGCTATCGCAGGACTAGGGAGCCCCAGCAGCAGAGGTTGCCAGAAGCTCAGAGCGGAGCAGGTCGATGGGGCCAGTGGAGCTCGCAGGGCACCAGAGCTTACAGCCGGCAGGGATGCCAGGAGTTCCAGCAGGGTGGCAGGGTTGCTGCATAGCCAGCAGGGCAATGGGGAGCTCTGGTGGGGTTGCCGCAGTTTGTGGGGCTGGGAGTTCCGGGCAACCTCTTTCACCTTGTTTACATCCCTACTAGAAATAATAATTAAAAAAAAAATTAAACCCATGATTCTCCTGTAATTCCATGACTCCAGGAGCTGCATATTTTTTTTCGGAAAACCTTATGAGATTTGCAATTAAAACAATGAATTGGTCTCACTCAAATGAAATAGATCAACACCTAAGCTGTGTACAGGTGCAGTTTGTTCTCCTAAAGCCTGCATATAAACAAGTATATTTACAAAATCATGCCCTTGATCATGAGGCCTTTTGTGCTCAAGGTGAGTTGAGGGCCAAGTTTTTCAAAGAGCCCTTTGTTATAACTTTTCTAAAAACAGCAATAAATAAATGCAATGCAGTCTACATTGTGTACTAATTACTTACAAAGTGGGAGATTTAATGGCAACACAGACCCTGAAATCTAATGGCTTGGATGGTAGTGACTGTTTTCCCCTTGGCAATGCAAGATTCTGCACTAGCATTTCCTTGGAATAGCGCCTGGGCGAATGAACAGGTTGTTTGGCTGATTAGTGAGGTGCTGTTACTGATGTTTGGGTTTTATTTTGTAGTTGCAGCAACAATTTATTTAGGATTCTTTATTTATTTTTTAGCTGTTCTCCCCTCCCCCCTCTCCATTTCAAATTAGTTAAGGACATTTTATGTGCAGGAAATGGTGATGGCTGGTTTATGAACACAGCTGGTTTAAATAAAATTAAAACCAGGGTGGGTATGTGGGACTCCCTTATTTTGTCCAAGGCTAACAGATCTTAGTCAAGATCAGATAACTGCAGGACTGTGGTGAATCATATGATGATTTAAAAAGACAGAACAAAAGATAAATCCCTCGACATCTAATTTCCCAAGATGTTCTGTACTATATTGCATTATAACAGCTGAAGTGTTATTTCAGGAGTCATCTTAAGGCTGTTTCCCTCATTACATTTGCAAGAGTGTAAATTGAGGGAAATAGTGTGTATGATTTCCTATTGGAGTTTAATCCTTGATTAAAACTCAGTCATTCAACTCTGTTTTGAGATTATGTGAATTCAGAATTGTGAATTCAGGGGAAGAACAGTGCACTTGGCAATTGTAAGAAGTCTGCAGCCCAAGAAAAATTTTAATCTAGAATTGCAGAAATAGCAGACTACCTCCTGAAATAGAATCCATTAGATCACCTCTGTTGTTTTTCACATTTGTGAAACAGTGCGGGCAATTAAGCCCTGAGTGGTTGGCTTTAGCTAATTTAATGTGACCTTGGTGAACTGCATTACAAAATCTCTTTGAACACATCAAACCTAATCATTTTAAATGCAGAGCTCACTGTAACACACATCTAACATAATACATAATTTAAAAATGTATTGAATGCTGCTATTAGGGCGCACATATACGTTTAAAAAAACACATAATATTTCTCAGCTGGACATGGCTATTTGCTTTTAGATGTTTACCTATTTGGTGTATGTATTTTTGGCAGTATGCCCCGCATTGTGAGAGAACCTACTTTGTCCTGTTCATATTTTCTATAGTTATTGTTTATAAACAAGAATAAAAAAAAGTTCATTAATACAGTGCATGCTTTAAGAATGTAGTTTTTGAAAGTTCTGTTCTATGCTTTTTTAAAGTTGATTTTTAATAATTTGATTTACTGTCTCCTTATGCAGAGGTTTACTGCTCCCAGTTGGGGGACTAGAGGAAGGATGAAATACTGACTACAGACAGATCTTATCACTACTGTACAAGTAAATACATGTCTACACGACCCTTTTCATTGTAAATACTTGTCTACATTAAGCATTATAGCATAGTCTCTCATCACTGCCAGCACAGATTGGGCCAAATCTAGAGCATTAGTGGAGTTGTATACTTGGCCTGTTCTAGGGCTCTCTGCTGGAATTGTAATAGTGGGTGGTAGTTAGACAAAACCCAGAGTTAGTTACCGCTTTATAACTTATCTCTTGGAGATTTTAAACAGTTATTTAATTTAAACCTATTTCCTGGCTTCTAAATGAAAATTCTTCCTGAGAGTTCTATGTTTTTCAGTGCATCTTTCCTGTGAGAAATTAATATCATTCTGGAGTCATGTCATGATTTTCTATTGAAGGTTATAGAGGTGTCCCATTGAGTCCATAGTGAAGGTTGTGTGAAGATTTTGACCTTTTTAGGTAGAAAAATTCCACATTGTAATGGCAGATTTTAGTTTCTACATTGAAGACACTTCCATTTCCTAGATCAACTGAATTTTCTGTTTTCTTGGTGTAAAATGTATGAGGAAACATTTAAAAAGAAAAAAAGAGACGTCTAGTACTTTATGTAGAGTCATGTGTGTTTTCAGACCTGCCTACCCAAAACACACCTCTCTCTACTAACTCCAAGGAAGAAGGCAGTTTTCTGTGGGGATCTTAGCTAAGGTGGGCTGTAGGGATGTAAATAATCATTTAATTAGTTAACTAGTTAAACAATTAAAATAGCCACATTCTACATTTACCCAGTTGACCGGTTGTCTGGCCTGGGTTGCTCATGAACAACTGGGTGGGGGGTTCCTGCCAGCCTGCCTGGACCGAGTTGGACAAAGCGGAATTAGGGCATGGCTGGGGCTTCCACCTGCCTGCAGTTGCATGTCCGGGGATGGAGTTTCAGTAAGCCAGCCTGCGTAGCTGGGACTGGGGTTGCATCATAGTATAAGCCGGCTCCTGGTGTGCACCAGCTCCTGGCTGCCGGCCCTGCTCCGGGGAGCTGATTGTGATGCAGGTGGTGTAGTATAAGTCTCTGCAGAGACTGCAGCACAGGGCAGCAGCCAGCTCCCCAGGAGCTGGTGCATGACAGAGGAAAGAGTCTAACTGAAACATAAACCAGTACGCTGACGGTTATCGGTTAACGGTTGAACTCTTGCATCCCTAGAGAGCTGGGAAGAGAACTCAGTTGGAGATGTATGTGTTGTATGTGGCATCTGGGAGAGCTTAGGTTTTATCTCACCTGCTAAGAAGTGTGAAAACTACAACTACCTTGGCTACATGAGGGTTTTCTTGTGTGCTAGCAGCTAAATAAAAGCACCTCTTTTCCCCTGCAGGGAAGGGCAATTGTTATTATGTAGACCTTCAAGTCAAGAGCATGACTCTTAATGTCTTACCTGTTCAGTAGCCGAGGAAAGGGCATTGCGCATGTCCATGGGGAGCCAGCCACCCTTGCCAAGGGATGTAACCACAAGTATCTGATCTACGTCTTCAAATGGCACAATAGCAAAGGGGAGAGTTGTGAAGACACCGTGTCTGAGATTGAGCTTTGCCCAAAGGTGGTGTGAAATCCCCAACACTGGACTGTTCACAAGATGGGCATTAGCTATGTTTTGAAGACTATTTTTGTCACCTAGTACACCTTGCTCTAAAGGATTGGACTCCTCTTGAAACAAGAGTGTATGTAGCATGTCTTGCACCTTGAGGAGCAGATTCTGCAAGGTGACTTGTTGCTTGATGCCCAAAACAGCAGTGTTGGATGGGATCAGCAGCCAGGCCAGGTTGTTTGATCTCCTGGTTCTAGTTATTTGTACACAGGCCTAGGCAAAATACTCTCCATGCGCCAGATCTGGCCCGCCAAGCTTCCAGATCTGGCCCTCAGGCGCAGTGGAGAATCTCAAGCAGATTCCTTACTTGCCCCTTGCATGCTGCTGAGAGAAACTGCTGCTGGGCTTTGTTTGAACAGTTGTGAGTCTTCTCACGCTGCTTCTGTCCCCAGCACAATCCCATTGGCTGGTTGCTTGTTGCTTGAGAAGCACTCCCCCCTGCCTCCTGTCAGGCTCATAACTGTTGAAAAACCACAGCCAATGAAGAGTTGGGGTAGGCAGGGTGTCTGCTTGAGAAGGCTGCTTGCTGGGAGTCAAGCAAGTAAGTTTCCCAGCCAGAGCCTGCCTCTGACACCCCAACCCTTTGCCCCCCTACCCCATATAACCCCAACCCTCTGTCCCCCTCCTACCCCATATCCTCTCCCAGATCTTGCACCCCAGTCTCCTCCCCAGTGTCCAACCCAGACCCTCTGTTCCCTCTCCTGTTCCCTCTCCTGCCCCCGTATCCCCTCCAAGATCCTGCACCCCAGTCTCCTGCCCCATGTCTCAACCATTTCCTGCCCTAGGTTACAGTCCAAACCCCTCCATCCCCTCCTGCACCCTAGTCCAGATCACAACTGCTTCCTTCATCCAAACTCCCTCCCAGACCCCACACCCTTTCCTGCACCCCAATCCCTTACTGCAAACTCTCTTCTGCACCCAACCTCCATCCTGGACCCCACACCTCCTCCATTAATATGGAAGAGTGCAGCACTTGACCACTTCCCAAATTCTTGGGGTGGCCCCTCATCTAAAATTATTCCCCACCCCTGACCTAGATACACATAGGCTTTGGGTCATGGTGCTCCTTCCTGTGGCCATTTGGGAAGATGTTAAGCTATTTACCTTTGTGTAGTTTCGATGGACGCATCTGGAAACTGTCTTTTTGGTACTTGGTTGAAGTCTCCATCTGTGACAATAGAAGGTTCCTGGAAGCATTTATACTTACTGCTCTGTATCTAGTGTGAGTTTATGTTCTAATGGAATTACAAACATTGAGATTTTTATTTCACACCTGTTAAAACATGTAATTGACTTCTGTCAGAACTGTCAAAACACTTTGTTTTAAATCTATGGTTTTTCGTGTTTGTTTTCATTGTTTTAAGATAACTCAGGGGTTGGGAAACTGAACATTTTATAGCCTGGGTGGATCTTTTTCTTTTAGTAATATCAGAAAAGTGATACCAAGGGGAGTTTTGGGAATTTTTTCCTTATTTGGTGAACTAGAATACTGTTTCATTGTATCTCTTCTTCATTCTGTGTTTACTATTATCAGCAATACTTATTACTGGCAGCTCAAAATATTCAAAAAGCATGAGGCAGGCCCTTAATTTAGGATTTTTTTAAAAAATGGTTTGCCTTCTAGTTTTTGAATCTTTAGGGTGCCCTTTGATTATGTTTTCAAAGAGTTTTTTAATTCCTCAACCATGATAGCTTAGAAACTTCTTAAAAATGTTCTCCAAGAGCTGGGGCTTGAAGTAAAAATATCCAATATTGTGAGATTTTTAATAAAAATATGACATTTGGCATCACTGAATGCTCATCTCTGAACTTCATCAGGTTTATCTGATAGTTTTGGTAGCTTCCATGTATTACATTTGGCTGTGCAAAAATTAATCTCTATCTTACATTTATGATTATATCTATAGCTGTTAAATGATGTTGGATCCATTATATTAAAGCAATGCAGCTGTACGAGGCACTTCAGTAGATAAAAAAAAAGCAAAAGAAAAAATGAAATGGAAAACCAGCTTCACAGTGCTTCGGTTCAAGCGGCTTCTAGACATTATTTATCAGTATGTGAGACAAAAACAGTATCTGGCAAGAGTTCAAAGGACAACTAATCAATGCATTTGATTTGGGTAGAAGTTAAGAGCAGAGATAAATTTGTCAGTAGTAGAACATACATTTATTGGATAGTTGACTAGTGACTCACCTAGTCGCTTCCCTTCCCCCCCTTTGCTGCATCGATCAGAAACCGGCAGAAAGTGAGGAGGGAGCAGGTTTAAGAGCTGGTTCCCCCCCAGCACCATCTCCACGTGGGGGCGGGAAGGAAGGGGAGGCAGAGGTGTAGAGGGGGACTGAGCGTGAGCCAGGGACTCCATGCTCGTGCTTGGTCCCCCACCCTGCTGCGCTTTAGCCTGGCAGCTCTTAATACACTTAAAAGGCAGAGCCACAGCAGGGTTAGCTCCCAGGTTCGGGGAGCTAACCCTGCTGTGACTCTGCAGTCCCCCTTCCCCCCCCCCATCACCTAATCGACAATGGAAATTCCATCGACTAGTCTATTAGCTGATTAAATGCCATTTAACATCCCCAGTAGAGCATAGATTTCATTGGTGGAAATACTGCAGCAGTCTCAAGTGTTGATCCCTTGAGGTTATTGGTGTACTCTCTGCTTGATTAAGTGGTGAGATTTATTTGCCACAAGGTACTTTAGATTCTATAGCGGTAAGTCCCTCTTGCATTACTGGGGGAGAGTTACATTAACTTCACTTAGATAGCTTTTTGATTGTGTGACCCTTCCATCAATTTCCGTATGAGGACAGCTTGGAAAGGTGGGGACACTGAGCCATCTGACAGTGAAGGGGCAGAGTTAATTCTATTTGTGTGTACTGTGGAAATTACCTTAAAGGGGCATCTCCTGGTTATCTCCTGTTTGGGGTCTTGAACTTGGAAGTTCTGGAAGCCCTGGTAACTGCCCATTTAAGTTTATTGTTAGTGAATTTTTAATTGGCCTCAGTGAAGACATCAAAAGCTTTCTCTCAGAGTGCACTTGGGGAGAGCAACTATTTCTATAGTTTCGTGCATTATCTTTTAAGGGACAATTGTTGCTTTGCTTTATTAACCAGCATAACCTCTGTTCTTCATTATGGACCTGATGCTTTATCTCATACCTATCTTTAAGCATCTGTGTATTCCCAGTGAAATGAGACACTTTATATACTTAAAATTAGGTACATGCTTAAATATCTGGCTGGTGTAAGTAAATATAAAAATTACTCTGAAGTCTTATACCAATATCCTTGGTGATAAGTCAGAGTGAAGTGATGGAAACCACTGCTAGTATGGCTGGGAACTCTTTGCTTAGAATATCACCAGGTTCAACCACAGTGGGATTGGTTGTCTGTTAGCATCCGATTTTTAGGTTCTCAGCCCTTTTGACTTTCTGAATGACACTGTTTGGTGTAGAGCTGTAGTATGGCATGTATCTTTGCCATGCCAAAATAAGAGTCCCACCTAGTCCATTGTGGTAACAAAGGTAATTTGTATTTATTATTGTTCTTACTCAGCAGGGGTGGGGAACCTCAGGCCTAAGGGCTGGATGCGGCACCTGGCTTGCCTGGATCCGGCCCCCAAGGCTCCCCGCAGCAATGGGGAGCCTGTGCTGGTGCTTCAGACCCCCACCCCCGCTGCCCCATTGCGGGGCTGGAGCACACCAAATCTACTAGCGTGGGCCCTCCAGGGTCTGGTGTATGAGGGAAATGTGGGGAGTGTCTTTCTCCGTCTCAGTTGGGGGCTGCAGTTAAGGTTATTTTTTGCTTCTCACGTGTGCAGCCCATGATTGATTTTCTTTTTTCCTGTGGGTTAGTGGCTTCTGACCCTAAAAAGGTTTCCCACCCCTGCTCTACAGCTAACTGGCATGCTGCAATTTAATTGGGTGTATGAAGGAGACTATACAAATAGTGGCTTTCTTGGTGCAACTATCAGACCTGTGTGACTTTCAACTGCTAGTTATTATCCAGACAGATGATCTTCAAGGGCACTCAAATTATTGTCAGAAAGGCCAAAATACATATACTATGAAGAGTCTTCATCCCTTAGATAAATTATAAATCATAGCAAAATACTGTCAAGTATCAGAGGGGTAGCCGTGTAGCCTGAATCTGCAAAAGCTATGAGGAGTACTGTGGTACCTTATAGACTAACAGATTTATTGGAGCATAAGCTTTCATGGGCAAAGACCCACTTGTTAGGAAAAAACCACTTTTATTAGAGATAAGGTAGACATGCATCTGACGAAGTGGGTTTTTGTCCACGAAAGCTTATGCTCCAATAAATCTGTTAGTCTATAAGGTGCAGCAAAATACTGATACATCCAAATTTTACATTTTTAAACTCTTGAATTCCAAGATTTTCCAGGGGGTGTAACTAGCTCTGTGACTCCTAGAGGGATATTTTTTTAAATGATGTCCAGGGTCCCCCCAAATACCTCACCTGTGTCCCTCCCCCCAGTAGTGGGAAGCCTAGAACTGGCCCTAGCTATTTGATAAGGAAATATTTAAGTTAAGGTGGGAAGTTGAGCTTTTTCAACCCCTCCACTCTTAAAATAACTATACAGGTTGAACTTCTCTAGTCCGGCATCCTGAGGACTTGACTAGTGTGGGAACTGAGAATTTGCCAGACCATGGGAGGTCAATATTTTCTAGCAGTATTACCAATGCTTCCACTGCTTACTGGGCTCTTGGAAGATATTGAGGAGTAAATCAGAGCTAAATAACAGCACAGAACACTGAGATCCAGGACTGGTGGCTGTAAACAAACTTTATGGGACTTCAGGAAACTTAGCCACACCCACGATAAGTGGCCACCCAGCTAACTAAAATCATGCCGATCGAAGGATGTTGCTGGGCTAGAGAGGTTCAACCTGTATTTGTATTCATGTGGTATATTCCATAATAACAAAGATTGAAGCAAGATGTGCACATACACAACTTCACCCCCAAACCAGCATGCTGAGTTCAACTTGTTCTCTTTTGTATTACGTGGTTAACATAGTAAGCGTATGGTCTGACAAAATCACCATCAATGAAATACCATGGCTGGCAGCCATGCTGAGTGTGGAAACCCTGCTGATGCAGTGGAAAATGGCCTGGGTTGGCCATGTCCTAACATATGGATAACTTGACTGCCTACGAGAATACTGTACCGTGAATTAGAAAAAGGCAGTAGAAATGCTGCCTGTCCCAAACGCTGCCTCCAGGATTGCCTCAGCGGTGTACACAGTCTCCCAGGCTGGACTTCATGACCTAGGAGGATATGGCCCATGATGTCCTGCCACTTTGACCGGCCACAGGAGAGAATGCAGACACAACATGCCCTGGCACGCTTCCTGAATCTTGCATGTGGGAGCTAGGGATGATGACGAGGCCGCTTAAAAGGAGCAGCCTCTGCTTGGATCCCCCACAGAAAGGGGCTGTTGCCACACTGCACTGCTGCCCCTGATCAGAGGCAGCAGTGTGGGGCAGCAGGCAGTGGGTCCATGAGGGGAGCTGGTTTTTAAACTGGCTCCCCTCCCAGACCAGCTCCCACCTGTATCAGAGGCAGCAAGCAGCGTGGGGTGTTAGGGAGCTCCCCAGGAATGGGGCTGGAGCTCACTTGCTGACAGCCCCAACACTGGGGCTGATTGAATAGTCATGCAGCAGATAATATTTTATGCCGTTACATGACTATTCAATTATACCATAGCTAACATCCCTAGTGGGAACTGATTTCCAGTCATCCTCATACTTGAGTACAGTCATTAGATGCATGTAAAATATGCTTAGTATTGTGCTCCACAGCTGTTGGATATAGTGGTAAGGCTTTTTGTTGATTGATTTTTGTTTGGCAGAATGAATATTTGCTGAAGGATGAAGTGTCTAGGTGCCAGATTTAAACCAAAAAAAAAAAAAAGCAAGTTATGTAGCTTTTCAGCATGACTTCAGCGTGAGCAGTGGTGTGCTGACTATGAAGACATGTATGCTGACTGTTCGGACACTTTTAGCGACGCCTGTCATGAATGGAATCTGGAGAAGGGTCTCCAGTGATCAGGAATGCCTGCTCTGACTCCCAGCTATGTCTCTTGTGTTTCATTAAAGGCCTCTAGTGCTTTGTTGCATTCTTATCAGTTTTGAAATCTCTCCTGTATATTTTTGTACTTCCTTCTCCACAAGCATGATTTATTGGCGGTGACAACAGCGATCCTGAAAAGGACCCCAGAAGAGCTTCAGGTCAATAAAACCCAGAGAACTTCATGCTTTTCCTTAGAGAGGATACTGCTTGTTGCCTGGGTGCTGGTTACCTCTGCCAGGGATAAAGACGACACTAGAAGGTGCTGCAGTGGGCAAGAAGATGTATGGACATCTGTGAGTCAAGGCTTTACTGGGACTGCAGTGAGCCTGAACTGGCTGTACCCACATCTCCTGCCCCCTTGGCCCTCACTGCTAGGTTCTACTCTTTACTTCAGGCTGAGCAGTGGCATGCTGGCTGGTGGGGAGGGGGCAGCTGTATTGTGCTCTGGGGTTTGCCAGCAACGAGCAAAGGTTTTCTGTTGTTGAAATTCTCCACTTATTCTGTGGGTTAATATTCCCAATGTACCTGCTGGGGCACAGGGTAGAACTGACACGAATTTGAAAAGGTAGCAGCTATCCAGATAGCAGCTGTATCAGGGACGCCTCCCTCCTCTCAAGAGCAAGTCTGTTGATCTATTATTTATGGAAAGGAAAATGGGCAATATCTCTTTAAAACTTCTCGGCCTTTCCTGCTAAACCAAAATCCTGACCTTGTTTGACTTGTATATTTGTCCCAAGACAAACATACATGTGTGGGAGTAGAATGTGAAGTATAATGCCTTTAAAGAATAGGTTTCTAGGGGACCAAGCCACTGTATAATGAAAGTACATATAGCTTCCTTATGAGTGGCTGTGGATTTACATTAAAACTGTGTGCCTTTTGAGGTCGTTTGTTGTTCTCACTTAGCCTGAGAGGCCAGATGCTCTAAAATATAAATGAGTTATTGGGGACTCAAGCAAATGGACTTTTTAGCTGTGACACAAAGCCTGTTAACATAAAAATTGGTCTGATGTTCCCTCTGACCTTCCTATTGTGGTGGTTTGCAGGGAACATAGTAAGGCATTCATTCCTTTAGTTCTCGTCAGTGTGTTGGACTGCAGCTGGAGAATGTGTCTTGGAATTTCACGGATCCAGTGTGGCTTTCTCCCTGGCAAAGCTGTGACAATACTTTAATAGATTTTAAGGTTCTTAGATGCTGGAATTGTGAGAACCAGTTGCAAAGAACGTTTTATTGACCCTGTGGTTTACTGTGCCTATTCTACTTCAGTATAGTCCATTATGCCTCTTTTTTCAAACTAGCCCCATCCTGTATTTTCTCACAGTGGGCACAGCATACTGTTAAGGTTGATATTCTGTTTTAAGTATGCTTCATAAAGAATCTGTTTTTTCAAATTTTATTTCCATTGTTCGTTTCTGTAGCAAGGTCATCTACATAGAATGTGACAATTGTGACTGGTTTATTTTGCTTGCCCTAAGTTTCTACACTTGCTGCACAGTGGTATGCTGTATTAGTTGTGTATTAGCTTTGTGGCACTGTACATAATGTTAGGCTTTGTATGAAGACTATGTAGCCTTGTGCTTCAATAGGCACTTGATGTAAAAGGAATACTGCCTCCAGAAGACAATCCAGCTTTTGGATTTTGTTCCATCATGTCTGTGTCTATCCTTTTTTTTTTTTTTTTTAAGAGACTTTAAATCTGTTTACTTGTAAAAGATTGCCAAAGCTCATCGAAAGAAGCCAAAGTTTATTGTTTGTTCATGAAAGCCTTTCAGTTTGCTGTATCAAATTGCCTAACTCTTCCCATTGTTAGAGCCTAGCGCAGACAAAAAATTTGTATCTGCGTTCGCATCCATATTCACAAAAATGAGCCATGGATATCTGCATTCACATCTGTGGATACCGCAGATATAAAGTAGATATTCACAAATTTGTGGGGTTCTAGATACAAAATTTGTATCTGCAAAAATGAGCCATGGGTATCCTCATCCATATCCATGAATGTGAATACCCATGGATATAAGGCGAATACCCGTGGATTTGTGGGGCTCTCCCCATTATCCTTTAACATACTGCGTTAAAAATAGCATAGATCTTGATTCTGGTCTCTGGAGCACTGGAGTATGGCATGATGATATTGCATGCTTCTTATTGTGCTGTAATGTTGAATTTTACTTTAGGTTTGTGACATTTCAGGACTGGTGCTAAATCTCATGGATTTTTATTTCTTACAAAAGATATCAGGCTGAAAAACAGATTCAGGTGTTACAGTTAAGGAGCACATGAGCTAGGGATAGTTAGAGATTCTCTCCCCTGCCCCCCCCCCCCCCTTTCCCAAGTCTGTCTTTACAGCACCAGAGGACCTCACACTATGCTAATAAGGGTATGAAAATGGCATCCTCTAACAGTGTAATAAATATAGCAGTGCCTACAGTTTTCCTCAGCTCTGAAAATAAGACCAGTCCTTATATAGGCAAAAAGTATTGCTTCCTCATCCCTTTTTTTAAATGTATCTGCTTGTGTGTGTTCATCAACTTCATTTAGGGCTCTATTTTGCTCTTGCTTATAGTACTTCTCATTTTTTGTGGTTTAATGACAGGAGTGGAGTTATTCATCTTACTCCTGTACAAAACCGTAGGGATACATTTGCCTTCCTAACTCCAGAGCTATAGGAAAGTTAATAAAGCTTCATTGCTCTTCTCCAGAAGTAGCTCCATAGTGGCTGAGCTGGGTTATTTTCACTTGCACTCATATAAAAATGATGAAGAATGTATGTGGGTAGTAGCAATGATACCGGACGTAGAGGGAACGGGCACAAAATCAGAGGTGATACACAGTGTAAGTTGCACGTCAATGAATGTCCATTTGACTGTACGGGGCTGGAAGAGAGAGGTGTCAAAAGAAAAGCAACTGGCTGAAGGAGGTTTTTTCTTTTTTTAAATGGACACCCACTCAGTCTGTGCACCTGATTGCATGTTCTTCTGGCCCCTCAGTGCGAGTTACACCAGCCAACACACTCTCAACATTAAGGACATTTTGCATTGTTGTAATTACAGTGATGTAGTCTGGGGATGTTAATTTGCATTTAATCAGCTAATTGAGTAGTTGATGAAATCCTAATGTAGATACACAGCACCCATATAATGCAAATTTTACAAGATTACATTTTAATCCACCATCTTGCTAAAGTAAATGGCACCCATTGTGAGCCATGGACTGTGCCATTGCAGTGTGGCTGGGTGACGAGATCTGATAGTTTTCCTTAGCATGGACAGGATGCTAGACTCTTTTGAGTCTTGAACTCTGGTGTCTGGTTGTGGACACGCAACTTTTGCCATCTTACACACAACCTCTGAATTAGTCTAGACCTTTCATCCAGCATTAGCTAGTCGTGATGGCACCATAATGTGTATTGGCACAATTTGGCTGCCTTACTGCTTGCTTGCAAGCAATTCCTGCATACTCCAGCCTGGGGGGAGAGCAAAAAGAGAACCTCTTTGCATTAATATACCCACAATGAGGTACTGTGCATTTATTTTTTTTATAAAGCAGTCTGAATATGTAAATGCACAAAGTGATATTATCCCTCTACAAAATAAAACACGTATGTCTTAGTCAAATAATGCATTCTGTGAACTTTTTGTAAGGACCAGTTGTTACATGCTTCCAATAATAAAGATGAACTGAAACGCTTAGGAAAAGTTAATGAGGAAAATGGTTTAAGAACTGAAATAATTCAGTTGCTATTTTTATATAACATACAGTGTTTCTAAACACAATTACTTTACTTTTACCTGCTAAAACCTGAGTTCATGATTCCATTTTCTTCTTTTATCGCTGATGCAACCAGTACCAGTGGAGTGTAGACATGGCGTGCGTGTGTGTCTGTCTGTCTGTCTAAACTAGGGTTTAAAAAATCCTAGTGTAGGTAAGGCAAGGTGTGTGGTTTTTTTTTGTTTTGTTTGGTTTTTTTAAACACTTTAGCTTGTTAAGGTAAGACTTTGAGGAGAGTCTGCTTGTTGAATATTTGTTAAAAGAACTTGCCTTGTCTACACAAGGATTTTAACATTTTTTTTTTTCCCCTAGTGAGAAGGGTTGAAGGTATGTCTTCAGTAGACTATTGTACCTTGAGCTGATTGCTAATTGCAGGTTTGGGCCAGGCTATAAATGTTTATTTACCCTAGGGATCATCCTAGGGGCAAATAGCAGCCTTCTGTTTTCGGATTCTATGTAGACCAGCAGTATGGGGGCAGAAGAGATATACAGTGCCAGGAAGTTGTACAGGTATTTGCTGACAGCAGAGGAATTGTGAGACTCAGGAATGTTGGGTTTCACTCCAGGCTCTGGAGGGGACTGGGCTTTAGTAGGCATAGAGTCTTCTGCCTCATCCCCCTCCAACCTGTCCTGTTTTAGTCCTTTCTCTTTTACCCAGCCATGTTTCCTCACTCAATGCCTTTCTTCTTACCTGCCTCGTCCTAGTCTCTCTGCTTCTTGTGCTTCCATTTCCTGTCCCGTTCTTCTCTCAGCCATTTCCAGTCGCCCTTTCCCAGTTTTTCTGAGCCATATCTCCCCCACTCATCCACTTTCTGCATTCCCCATCTCAGTGGCGTCCTGTCTTTCCTCCTCCACCCAGCCTCCTTATCCCATCTCTGCGTGTGTCTGTCTCTCCTCTCCTCTTGTTCCCGTCCCCTTGCCAGACCAGTACCCATCCTGTCCTCTCCACACCCAGGGTGTGTCTAAACTACACCCCTCTGCACGAGGCATAAGGGATCGGTCGGAAAAGGCTTTCCTTGTCGACCGATCCCTGTCTAGACTGCCGCTTTTTTCCGGCAAAGTGCCGTGGCAACAGAAAGCGGCAGCCATTTCTATTCAAATGAAGCATGGGATATTTAAATCCCCACTTCATTTGCAATAGCGATGTACCTAATCTACATCCCTCTGTTGGCAGAGGGGTGTAGTTTAGACACACACTTAGTCTCCTCAGCTTTGCACTCCCCCCAACCCCTAAATCTGGCAGCAGAGTAGGAGCGGAAGAGAAGGCAGTTCAGCCCCGATGTAAGGCTTGTCTAAGCAGAGATGTTAAACTGCTTTAAGTGTTTGATTGATTAGACCAGTTCAGCAGGCTGGGGGGCATGCTAAATTCAGTTTAGATCAGGCTTATTTTGACTTTAGCTTGTTGCATGGGCACAGGTTAAATCACACAGGTGTTTACTCTGGCTTAATCAAATATGTTCAAAAAAAAAAAAAACAATTTGCAGTTCGGCCTTTGCATATCATCTAGACTAGTGCAGGTAGTGCCATAGAATTCGTGGTGCAAGTCATCTGTTCTGCCAAAGAGACTCACTCTGAGTTCAGATCTTTGCAGATTTAGACTTATCAACTCTTTTAAGACCAAAAGGGACTAGGGCCATTCGTGGGGGAGGGACCTGAGGCAACTGCACCCCACCCCAGGCACAGGGCCTGAGCAACCCCTCCCCAGGCCCTGCCCTGCCTCTTCTCACCCCCACTCCAGCCCTTCCCCGAAGTCCTGCCCGTGCTCCATCCTGCCCCACCTCTTCTCACTCTTGCTCCACTTTACCCCCACTCCACCTCTTCCTGCCCCTTTCTCCACGTGGTGCAACTCAGAGAATTACTGGAGGGAGGGCTTGGTGCAGGGCAGCAGCAGGGATCAGCACCCCCTGCACTCACTGGGGCAGTGGGCTGGGGCCAGGATGCTGTGTTTCCCAGTCCCCTGAGGCCTGCATCATTCAGGGAAGCAAAGTGCATCAGGCTGGGGCTAGGGCCAATGCAGTCTGCTTCCCACCACTGGGGTAAGTGTGTGTGCTGGGCCACCCAGGTAATTCGCCAGGCTGCCCTGGGCCCCATAGCTAACATCTATATAAAGACCTGGGGTGGCCACTGCAGGGCCTCCCTCCCCCAAAGCGTGGGACCTGGGGCAGCTGCTTGAACCATCCTAGGGATGGGACAGCTCTGGAATGGACCATCGTGATCATCTGGTCGGACTTTTTGCACTGTCTTGGCCACAGAATCTCCACATCCACTCCTGTAATATCACCCCCACCCCCTCTGGCTGATTTACTGAAGTTCTCAAATCATGATCTAAAGTCTCCAAGTTACAGAGACTCAACTGTTTTACACAACGATTTGAACCTCCTTGGTTCAGCATCCTTGTGACCTGACTGATCTCGGACAAGGGAGTTTGCCAGACCAGGGAAAGTCAGGGCTCTCCTGAGAACACTGGCCTTCTGGCTGCCGGCTCTGCTCCTAGCCCAGAGCAGCTGTTGGGCCAGCTGGACTACACTCCTGGTCCCCCCCAGTGATGGCCAAGCTCCTAGATGACAGCAGCTGGGGCTCTCTGGTTGAGAGGCTCTCAGGTCCAGCAACAATCTGAGGTCTTGCTGGACCATGGATGTTGCCTGACCAGAGAGGTTCAACCTGTAGGTTAAAACTGCAAGTGACCCATGATGCAGAGGAATCCCCCATGAAATCGGCCAATTTGACCCAGGTGAAAATTCCTTCCTGACTACAAATATGGCCGCCAGTTGTTAGACCCTGAGCATGTGGGCAAAACCTACCAGCTGGATATCTGGGAAAGAATTCTGGGTAGCAACCCAGAAGCCTTCCCTTCTAGTATAATGTGTAAAGGCTGTTATATCATAAAGGTGAATGATCAAAACTCTGTTTTTATGCCAGGCTATAAACGAATTAGTTAGCCTGCAAACTAATTACCTAGCCTATTGATATTAAAACTGAATAATGAGCATTTCTCTCGATGTATCATCTCTGGAGACCATTAAGGGATCTGTGTTGATTTTAAATAAAAAACTAAGAGTGGACTTTCCTTGTGCATGATGGCAGCTTCTCTTGGCCCTCAGCCGCCCCTCTGATTTGCATGGTGATGAATGAAGGGTTTGTGTCTTTCCTAGGGGTTATGTTGAATATGCAAAAGAGCCAGCAGCTGCTCCTAAAGAACTGTGGATTTTCCCCCCCACCCCCCGCTCCCTCCCTGGCCCCCACCTTTTCTTGCACATGAGGAGGCCTTCCCACTAGGCCTGAGCTAGGAGTCCAGAGTCAATGAACAGACAAGTTCAGTTTGGTGCCTCTTTGCTTCTGTCTACATAGTTGTCTCTAGCCATTGGAAGATTTACTGGATAAAAGCTTTTCATTGCTGCCCATGTCTGCCAGTTCCTGTTGCAATTAAAGGGTAATCTTTTCTAAATGGTGCTAAATTAAGTCTAAATCCCTCCCTCATGCCACATAAGAGGATGAATCCCTGGTTTTCTAAAAACAGCTTATTGTTTGGGACACTGTCCAATCTAGTAGTACAATGGTCCGGATAAACTGACTGGTGATGGAACTCTAAACTTTTTTTATTTAGTTGAAAATATATCGGCAGCCCATGAAACACCAGAGAAAGGGAAGCCAAACAGAGGAAATCTTTTACGGTCTCCTTTAATTGCTTTCCCATTTTGGTTTTGAACTTGGGAAAAATCATATCATGCCTGAAGCCCATTATCTTGTTTCCTTGGATAACATTGGCTCAGGCTGCTAGTCTGAAGTACTTTTCTTCATTAAGTAGGCCAGTTTCATTGTAACATGTATCTAAACTTTTCCTGTGTTAATGTTCAAGTGAACATTAGGGGGATAATTGGTGTGCGTATGACATGACTTCAGCAGCCATCACAAGTTTATTTTCAGGAGAATAGACCTGGTGCTAAGGTTTGTAATTAAGAAAATCCCTCCTCTCAAATTTAGGATTAGAGGCCAACAACTGTTGGTTCCTCCCCCCTGCCTGTCCCCAAAATAAAATTACTGTAGTGTAAATGACAATAGCCTCCAATTCTCACTGCTCTCAATAGTGGTTGCTAACTTTTGTGCTAATAAATGACGTAGAAGCAACATGTTTTAATTTGATGAATGAGATTTGCCTTTTTTCTTTTGGATTGATCACTCGCCTTGCCTAACAGAGAGCTTCTTTGTTTATGGTTTTCTTGAGAGAATTATAGTTTCTGTGGTGCAAACAGCAAGAAATAGGATTCCATACAGCTTATTCTTAATAGGCCCACCAACCAACCTGTGAAATGCCAGTAGCGGGGAAGGTCTCACTGATTTACAGACATTGGCTGTACCAAATATGTCCACCTGCATGCTATTGTAAAACAAATGTCCACTTGCTTTATTATTCAGGGTTTTTAATACAGTTATCTTTCCTTCATTATTTTAGAAGTATCTCAGGAAAATCCTTAAGTGAAAAGAGGTATGGTCTTCCTAAAGAGTGTTTTAAGTTCTGTGTTGCTTTCTGCTCCAGAATACATATGTACATTACTTGAATCATCATTATTATGTGGAGGTTCTATACTTCTCGAATGCTGCCATGTAGAGAGCGGAATTACATTTTTCTTAAATGTACATCTAGTCTCTAAGATCATATGCCTGATCAGATGAATGGACTCCACCACAGCATATAAACTGCTTGATGCATGCTGGGATGGTGACAGATGGCCTTGAACCTGTGACCTTTAGGCTGTTGGGCCTTAGAGATACCCTAGGAACATAATTAATGGCTCTAAAATCTGTATTCAGTTCTTATTAAACATGTAATTCAGCAAACAAACACATCCTTAGTAAAATTCTGAAGTCATGGGCGAATTTAATTATAAGAAGTTTTCAATTAACAGCTGCCATCTGTGGCAAGTGTTCAGAAAGCAGTCAGTGCCTGAGTGAACAGCCTGTAGTATGAGATAATACATTGACTATCTCCAACAAATATCCTTAGATTAAAAAAACCCCAACCCAGAACAGCTGACTAAAAACTGTTCTGCTGAAAAATAGACATTGAAATCAGGTCACTGTAGCAATTTAGGAAACCCTGCAGCCCCACATATATTAAGAGCTTGGCTGAAAGTTTGAATTTTATTTTAAAATGTTGATAATGGCGCTTCTCTTAAAGTTGTTAGATGTGAAATTTGGTGAGAACACTGTACTAGAGTTTAAACCTTCTCCTGAACTGCTGGCAAATCAAATGCTGCTGCCTTGTGTTAATGCTCTAAAATCAAAAAAGGAAGGGAAATTAATCATAGAAGAGTAGGACTGAAGAACCTCAGTAGGTCATCCAATCCAGTCCCCTGCATTCAAAGCAGGATTCAGTAATAATTAGATCATTCCTGTCAGGTGTTTGTCTAACCTGCCCTTAAAATGTACAATGACAGAGATCCCACAACCTCCCTGGACAATTTATTCCAGTGCTTAATTATCCCTGACAGTTGAAGCTTTCCTGATATCCAACCTAAACCTTCCTTGCTGTAATTTAAGCCGAATTGCTTCTTGTCTTATCAGAGATTAGGGAGAATAATTTTCTCCCCTCTCCTTGTAACAACCTTTTAGGTACTTGAAAACTGTCAGTCACCCCCCAGTCTTGTCCTCCAGACTAAACAAAACCAGTTGTGTGGGTGTTTTTTTAAATCTTCCCTCATAGGTCATGTTTTCTAGGCTTTGTATCATTTTTGTTCTTTTCTGGAGTTGGATTTTCTCCAGTTTGTCCACACCTTTCTTGAAATGTGGAGCCTAGAACTGAATACAGTTCTGCCGCTTCAGGCCCTATCAGCACAATGTAGAGCAGAATTACTTCTCATGCTTTGCTTGCCAACACTCCTGCTGATATATCCCAGAATGATGTTTGCTTTTTTGGAAACTGTTACACCATTGACTCCATATTTAGCTTGTAGTCCACTGTGACCCTCTATTTCCCATTCCTCAGTACTTCTTCCTGGACAATCATTTCCCATTTTGTATGTGTGCAACTGAGTGTTCCTTCCTGAGCAGAATACTTTGCATTTGTCCTTAATAAATTTCATCCAGTTTATTTCACACTGTTTCTCCAGTTTGTCCAGATCATTTTGAATGTTAATACAATCCTCTAAAGCACTTGAAACCCTCTCCTAGTTTGGTATCAAGTGTAGTCCAGTCTGTATGCCATTATCTAATATTCATGAAGATATTGAACAGAACTGGACCCAGATCCCTGTGGGACCTCACTTGATAGGACCTTGCAGCTTGACCATAAACCACTGATAACCAATCTCTGGGAATGGTTTTCCAATCAGTTGTATACTAACCTTCTCGTAGCTCCATTTAGGCTATACTGAAGCTGATCAGAAACCAAATGGAAACTGGCCAATCTGTTTTTTTTTTTAATTGTCAAAGTGGGTAAAATTCAGAGAGTAAAACAAATCATCAATACTGAAAAGTAAATTTGATTCTTTAGTACTTCCTTGTATTATTTATACCGGTATGAAAAATGTTCAGTATATTTTTAAGATGTTTACAATCTGGCAATGTCACTTTAATGAGCACTGTTTAAAGCAGTGTTCCTTAAACTTTTTAAGACCGAGGAACACCAAACAATAATTTTTTTTTGAGGAACA
>JANRFK010004440.1:18622478-18639675 GCA_030068395.1 Apalone spinifera | reverse complement strand
GGCCTGGGGAAAGTTACTGAACCAAAAAAAAAAAAGTCGCCTGCCTCTCTAAGGGCGGCCATTTTAAATTCTGTTGTTCTCTGCGGCACACTGGCCTGCCACGGAACACAGTTTAAGAAACACTGGTTTTAAGTGTTAGGGATTAGTTTGATTTAATCTCAATGAACAGTGTCTGTTTCTTTACCAGAACAATTTACCGCCTGCTATAGGCCAGGTGTACACTATGCATGTTAGTTAAACAAAATTTAATTGACTAGTTGATGGATTTTCCATTGACTAGTCAGTTAGTCCAGGAGTGGGCAATAATTTTTGAGCAGGGCCCACTTCAAAAAATTTTGAAGTGGTCGTGGGCCACCCGAGAAGGGACAGGATCTTTAAATGGCAGAAGTTGAAAGGGCTCACCCCTCCCCTGTGGCTCTCAGGCCTCACCTTAGCCAGAGATGGTAGCTGCAAGCCCTTTCAATTCCTGGTATTTAAAGGGCTGCTACCAGCTGCTACCAGCCTACGTTGCCTGGAAGCCAGAGATGTGTAATCTCTTTCCACTGCTTCTATTTAAAGGGCTTCGCACCTTCCCTGGGGCTGTTGCCTGACAGCCACAGGGATGGCGTGAGCCCTTTAAATAGAAATCATTAAAAGGGCTCGCAGCTCTGGCGCCACTAGCGCATTGCCTGGGATCTGGAGACACATGAACCCTTTCAACTGCTTCTATTTTAAGGGCGCGTGCCTTCCCTGCAGCTGCCAGGCAATGCGTTGGGGGCGGGGCCTGGAACGGCAGCGTGGGTCAGATCAAAGCCCTAAGCAAGCTGGATCTGGTCTGCTGAGTGACCTCTCCTGCCCCTGGACGTTTCCTACCCCAGAAGGCTCTTAATACATTTAAAAGGCAGAGCTGCAGCAGGGGGGACCCTACATGAGTTGGGACAGCTACTCTCCTGCTTCCCCGCAGAGACGGTGCTGGGGGGTAAGGATGTTAAGTATTATGAAATTGTCTAATCCAAAAGTCTGTTGCTACACTTTAAAGGCGAAAGCGCCAAAGCCCAGGGTCAGCTGGGGACTCCCCCACTGACCTTGGGCTCCGCGTGGTGCTGCTGCTTTGAAATGACATGAGGAGCCCAATGCCAGTAGTCTATCTGGGGAGAGGGGAGGGGAAGCGAGTAGTTGACTATCCTATAAGCATCGGCTCTTGCTCCCCCCACCTTGCTGCCTTTGATAGAGGCAGCAAGAGGGGGGGAACGAGTAATTGAGGGACTTAACGGATAGTCGACTAGTAGCTTACATCCCTAGTCTATGCTACGGAGAAGTTCAACTTAAATACACAATTCCAGCTACATAATTCCATTAAGAGCTTCGGCGCCATCCTCACAGTGGGAGGTTGATGGGAGAGACACTCCTGCCAATGCTGACGGGGCACCCTCATTGTTTGCTTTAGTGGGTCTTTACTAGACCTGCTAAATCGAATGTTGCAAGATCGATTGCTGCAGCATCGATCTTCCCACAAGCGGAGATGTGGCCTTAGACTTGATTGTGTGCTGCTTTGTAAACTGTGGAGACATATTTTTACCTGTGCTTAGTGGGTGTAAAATAGAATCAGATCCGGAAAATAGCATTTTACTGACACTTAGCACAAGAGGCAAGGGACTAAACATGCTGCGTGGGCAACAGAAAATCTGTCCTCTTGCCTCTTGAAGGAATATATGGGGATCTTACAAGCTAAATCAAAAACTACATGCCATACCTTGTGAATTGTGAAAGTCTGTATTCTGGTTTGTGTGTTTGATTCCTAATAGGTAGAAATTCCGTAGAATCTGTTTATTCTCTTATTCCATTGACTCCCTATAGGTGGACTCTGTTTGAGATTTGATTATCTTTATTATCTTGGCTTACATAGCTCCAATTGTTGTTAGTATTGAAGTTATCCAGCCTTTTAAAAGACCTATCCATGGTATTTGACTTGATGACCCATGACAGTTGTAGATTCCATTTTGACTATAAGTTGCAATAAAGCTATGTTGACTTTTTATGGTCTACAGTCACATCCCTTTTAGTTTTGTTCGGTGTTACTTTGTTATGGAACAAAGTAACTGAACCCCTGACTCATGTTCAGTTCACTCATTTCTGTATGAACCTAATTTTTGCTTTCATTTTATTTGAATTCCATCATTTTATTAAATGACTCTGGATCCATTTTGTCTGTGCTATAATTTCAAGGTGAAGCCAGAATTGGGTGCAGTAGGAGAATTTTAAAAAAATATTTTTTTAATAAGATATCATGATATTCTGTATTTCCATCCATTTTTAAATGCAAACATCGCATTAGCTTCTAATAACAGCAACTGTATTCTGAACATCACTCCTCTTGGGGTTATTTGCACAGAATCCAAAGTCTTTTTTCCATCTGGAATTTCTCTTATTTCCCAATGTATTTTTATTAATCAAACCAACTTAGCATCATCAGAAGTAAATTGTCGTCCTGGTCTTGCTCTAAATAATTCATTTTAATAACTCTGTTCCTTGTTCAGCCCCTGGGCTATCCTACAATTAAGTTATATCTACTCTGAAGAGCAGCTATGCACTGAATCTATTTCCTGTTGCTCAACCAGTATGAAATTTGTGATAAGAATTTGCTCCTCACTCCTTGTGGTTTATCTTCCTGAAGAATTTTTCTTTTACTGGGACTTTATTTAGAGCTGTTTGAAAATTCGGTTAAACTATGTTCAGTAGGCTATCTGTATTTTTTCTCTTAGAAGCCTTGCAGATTTGACTCTAGATGGTATATTAGCCAAGGGGTGTGCAGTAAGTGACCTGCGGGCTAGATGCGGTTATCCTGGTGGGCCGCCGGCACTATTATCTACCTTTGCAGCCACAGGTATGGTCGCTTGTCACTCCTGTTGGCTGAGGATTGCTGTTCCCAGCCAATGGGAACTGTGGGAAGCAGTGTCCCAGTCTGCCTAGCGATCTGCAGTCCATGGGAGCTGCAAGCAGCCTGCAGACACGCAAATAAATAATGTGCCAGCGGCACACCAGGGGCTCATCCAAGTACTAGACTGTCCCTAGATAGGAGCTGAGGAAGAGGTTCTCCAATCTGAAACCTCTGGTGTCTTCCTTGGCTTTTATTTTATTTTATTGTGTGTTGTATGGTGTTTTGCTATTTACTTATTTGCTTATTTACATGCAGAGTTTGAAAAAAACAAAAAACAAAAAAACCCCACAACAACCACAACACCCCTCATGTAGGCTGATCTTCTTACAACAGCAGCTGCTCCTAGATACACTGCACAGCCTCACCAGGGATTGCTGTGTCAGACCTTCATTCTTTCAGATTGCTCTGCTGACTACCGTCTGTGCCCTGTCCCTTCCTTCCAGACTGCAGCAGCTACATCACGATTCTGGGCATCTCTAAGTGACGGAGGAGCCAGAGCAGTGGTGTGGGAGGAGCAATTTTTTAATAGTGGTGGAGCGGGGAAGGGCCGACTGGGGCACAGGCTGGCAGCCAGGACCTGGTTAAACCTGGGAGTGCAGCAACACTTCCCGCAAACCCAGTTCCTGTGCCTCTGAGCTAGAGTTTTCCAGCTCTCGCTATCAGCAGTTGTGCTAGGAAGAGCAGGCAGCTATTCCAGGTGTGGGAAAACTGTGTAGCCTGAGGGCCACCTCTCAGTGTGGAAATTGCGCGGCAGGTCTTGAATGCTCATGAAACTGTGTGTTAGGCTGTGGAAGGGGGTGAAGGCTTTTGGCTCGGTCTGGGGGGGGGGGTGTCTAAGGTGGGGGCCAAGGATGAGGGGTTTGAAGTGCAGGACGGTGCTTCAGGATGGGATCTAGGGGTTTGGCAACTGGGAGGGAGATTGGGTTTGGGACATGGGGTGTAGAGCTCAAGGATGCAGGCTCCTATAGTAGCTCCTAGAAGCAGCATCATGTTCCCCCCCTTCCTATATGGAAGCACGGTCAAGTGGTTCTGTGCAATGCACCATCCATAGGTATTGCCCCCACAGGCCATAGTTTCTGACCAATGGGAGCTGCAGAGCCAGCACTTAGGGTGCAGCAGCATGTGGAGCCATGGCTGCCAGTTTTCAGCAGCCATGTGGAACCACAGCATGCGCAGAGCAAGGCAGGCCCCCAACCACACTCCCCAGCTGGGGTGCCAGAAGGGGACAAGCCCCCTAACTGCTTCTCGGCAGGAGCTCAAGAGCCGGAGTGAAAGGTCTGGCAGGCTGGATGCAGCCCACAGGCCATAGCTTGCCCACTCCTGAGCTAAGTCCCATTGGAACTGCTGCTGGAAACTCTTGTCAGCAACAGGTCAACTCGGTAGTGTATACAGACTGATAGTGCCTGATTCTGCTTTCGTTTGAATCCTGAGGGACTCCAGTGAAATCAGTGGAGCTGCAATCTGTGTAAGACTAAGATAAGCAAACTCTGAATGAGGCCTGTTGAGTTTGACTTCCTTTGAGATCCACTCCCCTCCCCCGCCATTGAAATAATAATTTCCCCATTTTCCTCTGCTGTCAAGATGAGTACGAAGAACATGTCTTTATTGTGCGGTAAACTTGCTGAGATCTCAGAGAGTGTACTTGGCACTAAGTGAAGTGCCTTGTCTTCACTGTGTTGTTTATCTTGGGCAAAGCTCCCATTCATGTGTTATCCCAAAGTAAAAAATGCATCTTTCTTTTTAATAGTGAAGACCAGGCCAAAGAGTGTGCTGCTCTTCCATTAGCTCAGCTATTTTTTGTTTTATAGAGTCACCTCTTCCCTTATAGTTGTCAAAACAAGTGGCTTTGCGAGTGGCTAACTAGATTCCATGCTTAAGTTCTTCCACCCTAGAGTGACCTTTGAGTAGTAGGCATGGCATGCTTGGGTAAGGCATTTCCTTTACTCATCTCACCTTGTAGTTTCTAGCAAGGAATTGCCATGTTTCAGTGATGGGTATTTGAAATCATCTCTTTCTTTGGGCTCCAGTTGGTGTCTGTCATCCCTTTTTAGCTCAGCCATTGGGACTTAAAAGATAGCCATGCTGATATGATGATCAGTATATTCTAATGTTTTGGTTATTGCTATTTGTCGCCTACGACTGTGGTACTCTTCTCTAGTATTCTTCCAACCAGAAGTTCAGTATTTATTAACAAGTTCCCTCTTACTTGGTCCTTTGTGGCCCCTCCCCATCTACACTTTTAAAATGTGGGGGGTTGTTTTTGTGTGTGTTGGTTTTTTTGGGCCACTTATCTTGGCAGTTCTCCCCAGTCCTCACCTATTAACTCTTAATTTATTTTCCTTCCTACTCTAACCTATTTTCATTGCCGGTAACCTTGTTCCCTTATAGCGAAGGTAGGCTATGTAAGACAACAATAAGCTTTAATGCCTTGATGTAATCCATTTGGATCCCTGCCATTTCACTGTATTGTCAGGAGGAGGATATGGAACAGCAAAGAGGCTGCCTCCAGGCTAAATCAGGATATTGAGCTCGCTGCAGACAATCTAGACTCCCTATTACAGGCTTCCTGTGTGCAGAGAGCACAGTCTGGACATTATCTGTGGCAGATGACTTCACATTGCATCAGCTTTGCTTTTACAACCAGTATTGTCCCAGCAATGGCTCCTTTGTGTTTACAGTAACAAAATAGATTGCATCAAATTAAGGCCTTGAGAGAGAAGCTCCATGTTTCAGGGATAATTAGTATATGGGGAGCTCATAGGAAAAGTATAGATTTTATTTCTTAAATGCACAGCTGGCTAGGGGAAAACCTGTTCTGCAGCATTACAGGAAACAAGATGATTTGAGTAATCGAGAGTCTCAGTTTAAAGTAATGGCCATTTAAGCCCTGCTGACCTGCATATTTAAAAAAAAACATTGTGAAGTGTCAGTAATGCTTTTAATATTGAACTGCCGATCAGAACAAATTAGTATTTTAATAACAGCAGGATCTCTGCCCCCACAGCATGTGAATAATATAGGGAGAGTTTGTAATGCTATATCTTAAGAGCATGTGAGTCTTGTCTGGGCTGCGCACCTGTTAGTCTTTGTGGTTGCAACTGAGCTTTGTGGCACAGAATATCGTGCTCAACAGTGTTTATATTCTTGCTGCTTTGTAACACCAAAGTGGAACATCTGCAAACCTGGAGCTTAATTTTCAGAAGCGCTGAGCGTCCCTAACTCCCATCTGAAGACAAGTCAACTGGAGCTGCAGTGCTTGGCAGCTTCGTGGATTGGGTTCCTTCCCTGTTATTCATATGTTGTGGGACAACTTCTGTTCTAAATCCCTCTCAGTTCCCACTCTTTACACTAGTGAAACTAAGGGTACGGCTTTGTCGACACTTAACAGTTTAAAGTGCTAGGAGAATGCTCTCCCAGTGCTCTGTGTAAACCCCCTCCACAAGAGGAGTAGCTGGGAGCGTAACTTGGTTTACACTGGTGCTTTACAGCACTGTAACTTGTTGCGCTCAGGGGAGGGTGTGTGTGTCTGTGGTTTTTCACACCCCTGAGCCAGAAAGTTACAGCACTCTAAAGTGCCAGTGTAGACTTGGCCCAAAATTTAGTCTTGTGTATATAAAACTCAGTATGATTAATTGTGCTTTTGAATCCGCTCTCACCAGTTGCCATATCTAAGGCAGGGATAGGCAATCATTTTTAATGGGGGGGCCACTCCAAGACTTTAGTAAGTGGTCAAGAGCTGCACTTCTATGGAGGAGGCGTGGGGTCTGAGATGCTGGGTGGGGTGTAGAAGGGAGTTTGGGTTAGAGGACTGGGCTGTAGGAGAGGGGGTGCCAGAGGCAGGCTCTGCTGGGAGGTGCTTACCAACGCGGCTCCCAGCCAGCAGCCCTGAAGGAACCTGAGACAGGCTTCATGCTTGCGTACTGGGCTGGTTGCTCCATGTGGCTCTGCTCCAGCACAGGGAGAACAGATGGAGGGAGGAGGCTTTGCTCGCTGCCCGTTGCCAGCAACATTTCTCAGCTTCTATTGGCTGGAAACTGGCCAATGGGAAATGAGGGATTTTGCTGGAGGTGGGGACAGCTCATGGAGCTTCCTGTCCTTCCCCAGCATCCATAGCAATTAGCAGCCAGTGGCGTGAGCTGCTGTGTAGTAAGGGTGCCAGTGAGATGGCCACGAGCCGGATCCAGCAGCTTGGCGGGCTGGACCTGGCCCACTAGTTACCTCTTACCCACTCCTGGTCTAAGGCAAGATTATGGCTGCAGGTAGCGGGAATGGTGTTTTGTTAATAGCTGAGTTGTGAAGAGCTTAAATGATTCCCACATACAGGGACACTGTTAACGTGTGCCTTTTGACAGCCGTTAAATATTATGCAAAAAGTAAAGCACATTCATACTTTAGCTTTCATGAGCAAAATCTAAAGATTTTAAATTTAAGATTGCTAGCACTTTTAATAAGCATTTTATTCTCACTTCATGAGGGGTTTCCTGACTCTGAAACCATGCATATGTTTTTGTGAGTTGCATGTCAAGGGGCTGCAGTACTGGTATCACACAAATAAAGCAGCAGAATGGCTTGAGGATAATAGTGAGCATTTAAAAAAAAGTCTTGGCTTTCCTAGACCATTGTGTAGAGTTTTGTGATGTAACAACTTAGTTATTTTCATAATTACAAATTTTTCTTATTTACTTTTGACAACAAGAATAATGCAACATTTTAACATGATGCCAAGTCTAGTCTAAGAAGGAGTTTTGTTGTTGACTTTAGGCAAAGGATGATCAAGTCCAACATATCCGCATACAAAGTGAGTGGGCATTATGTTAACATTCCTTCTTGGATAGTTATTTTGCCAGTTGGAAACGAAGTAGCCATTTAGTTATAAAACTGAGAAAATGAAAAGAATATGGAACTGTAGGACTGTGAAATTCCTATGCTTAGTTTATGTGGAGGCAGTCATGTAACTTATCCGCTTTCATTGAAGGCAACTGGGTGTCTTTCCATTATTATTGGTGGGAATTAATCTCTAATTATTAAAATTACGTAGCACTTGAAACCCTTTAGAGAAGAGGCGATAAACAATCTAAAGTGAGGTTCTTTTGGCTATTGTGCAATGTTTACAGTAAGTCTGAATGTACAGGTCCTATTTACAGTTTCTTTAGTGGATACTTTTGTGACATTCCCCAGGATACAATCTGGACGATTGAACAGAAGTGTCCCCTCTTAGCACTATATCCTGGGGTGCCTTTTGAAATGTATGCGAGCAGGCCAGGTGTTGCTGTTCTAGCATCAAAGCAGTCACTAGCATTTAAAAACACTCCCAGCTCTGTTGCATGAATGCTATCACAGCTATTCATGAATTACATATCAGGCAAAATCTGTGTAGTCTTCAGTTTCAACCTCTGTTCCCCATATAGCAAAATATTGTAATTTTATATGAAGTGATATTACACCCATTTCAACAGGATAATAATATTCAGCAGATTATGCATTTTTGAATGACTCCTCACAAAGCATATTGTGTACAAAATATATCGTAACCTCATAAGTGGTAAATGTGAGGAAGAGGATGTCACTACTTTCATTACGTGTGTGTGTGTGTGTGTGTGTGGGAGGGAGGGAGGGAGGGAGGGGGAGGGGGAGGTTGTGTGATTAAATCCAGCAAAAGCTCTTTTTCAGTGGAAACAACCAGGATTGGCAGATTTGCAAAAATCATGGTGGTGCCCAGAACTTGCACCCCTCCCACGCTTCAACTCTTCTCACCTCTGCCACCGCTTGCCTTTGGGTGGAATAGTGGTGTGGGCTGTGGGAGGGAGTTTGGGTGCTGGCTGCAGGCTCTGGGCTGAAGCAGGGAATTGGGGACAAAAGAGGATGTGGGGTCTTGGAGGGAGTCTGAGTGCAGGAGGGTGAGTGGTGGGGCACTGGAGGGGGCTTGGATGCAGGTGGAGGGTCTGGGTTAACGGCTGTAAGAGAGAATGTGGGTGCAGGTGTTGGTGTGAGGCACAGGTTCTGAGATGGAGTATGGGTGCTGGCTCTGGCCTGGGACAGAGGGTGGCAATCCTGGGTGCAGGCTCTGGGAGGGAGTGGGGTGTATAAAGAGGTGTGGGAGGTGCTACACTTATCTGGGACACCCACTTCTGGCAGTGGCTCCTGGGATGCAGGGGTCTCTGGGTGTTGCCGCCACCATGAGCTCCCCCCACTGGCTCTGTGCATCCCCTGCCTGCCACCCCTGAATGATTTAAAACACCCTGGGGAGACCCACCACCACTGGTAGCACAATGGAGTTAGAGCGGCTTCCAGACACACTCACTCCCACGGCTGCTGGCATGTGTGCTCCTGGGGCCAGGAGGGGGGTAGGAGGACCAGGGAATGCAGGGGGCAGAGAGTGCTGGGGGTGGCCTGGCCCCGAACCAGGAATATTCTTGGTGCCAGGCACCACAGGCCCATATAACTCACCACCTGTGGAAGCATGTGTTCTATTGGGTTATATTTTTTCCAGCCTTCAAGCTATTAAATAGGAGATGACTGCTGTAAGTGGAGAGCTGGAAAAGTATTCTTGACCAGGAGATGTAAAAATAGCTACCAGCTATTTTGTAATGACACATGACCCTGCTGTTTCTTCCTCACTTGCATGAATTTTGTTTGAAAATTCACATGGGGGCCCATGAATATAAAGGAAACCTGTGCTTCCTGTTTTCTCAGTGTGTAAGTAAATCACTGGAACTGAATATTCCTCAGAGATTTCAAACCAAAAAAATCTTTCTTTGAGGCTTCTATGTTCAGCAGAATTGTTCAGTTCTTTCTTTTTGCAGCTTCTCCTTGAATCACTTGTGACTATGAGATCACCAAGAGCTAGAGTATATAACACAATTGCAATCACCTCCCAGCAGTAGTACTGTCACTTTATCTTGCATTGATTCAGCTCTATGCTTTAGATTAAATGGTGCACACCAGTGATTTAGCTGCCTTTTTTTTTTCTGGCTGAGTACCGCAGTTCCTCTAGATTGCCCTGTTTGGTCATAACCCTTTCCTTGAAGTACAGCTTTTCTTTCTCTCTCTCTCTCACTCTCTCTCTCTCTCCCCTTTCTAGAGCATATTTTTAAAAAAATGATAGATGCTAACATGACAGGCAATAGCAAATTGAAGTACCTTGGTTTGCTGCAGTGTGTGCACTTTCAGCATGGGCTCCAATTAAAAAGGAAGGAAATCAAAAGATTTTTAGACTGTTGTAAGTAAAGTACACACTTGATGGAAAAATGTATGAGCTTGTAATTGGGTATTGTTGGGGTGAACAATATGGCCCTTGCTCAGGTTAAAAATCAATTTCCAGTTTAGCCATTATTATAGCTTTTCAGTACAGAGAAGGATAAAAAGGGAAACATGAATCAGAAATCGCTTTTGCAGTATAGTAATAGTCTGTCACAAAGTAAATTTTGATACTTGCGAAGGCGGGTTAAAAGTTAAGGACTCTGAGCAATCTGTGCATCTTTGAGATTGCAGAAGACTGAAAAATTCTATGTTGTCTGTAACTTCATTTTTAAAACCACTCTGTATACCAGGGGTTCCCAAACTGGGGGGGCGGCGTGAAGAAATTCCAGGGTGGGTACAAGGCGACCCAGCCACCCCCTGTCAATCCCACCCCAAGTTTTGCTGCTATTTTTGGGGGAGGAGGGCGTGAGGGTTTCTCAAAAATCAAAAAGGGGGAGTGATGCCGAAAAGTTTGGGAACTACTGCTGTATACAGTGCAAGTGAAGAACTCACTGACTCAGAATCATGTAATATCAGAACTTGTAATAAATTCTGACTTTATTACATTTTCAGTCATTCACCATCCTCTTTAATTAACTGCACATTATTGGGATTTGTGGAAAAAATTTAATCTGAGATTTTTTTTTCTAAACTGACTAGAGGATGCCCAAATCCTGATTGTTAATGGAAATGGGGTAGTCAAAACCCTTAGGTGGCTTTGAAAATTTGAGCCTAAATATGCTACTGTCAAGAGATGATCAAATTGGCACTGAGAAAAATTAAAAACTGGCATATAGCTTTACCCATCAGCTGAACTTAAATCTTTATTGAGATTTAAAAGTTCTCCTCTGGTTCCCCCCACCCCCATAGTTTTGATTAGAGGAATGGACACATTTTTACGTGCATTTGTCCCCACTCTTGCATGCAAATGTTGCTCAAATGGGTTTTTGTTTGCATGTTTGGGGAATTTGTTCTTTATATGAATACCCAGCATACAAGGGCATTTTTGCATTTGGGTGACTGCTCAGCTGCTACAAACAATGGATAGCAAATAGATGATGTACACCCAAATAACTCAAGAACATACCAGGAACTGAAATTGGTGGTATGAACAGTGTGGTGTTCTGAGAGGTATCTTATTCTGTCCAATGATGATAACTGTTTGGCCGGGTGCGTGTGTTCCCCCCATGTGTTGCACAGGTAGCCAATACAGCACACCCCAAGGAACCAGACCAGGTTTATTGTCAAAAGAAGCCCAATAAGAGTTGCCAGCAGACTCTACTGAAACACTCTCTATATGTGCCCCCCTGACAATGGACTCAGCTCAGTCAGTAGCAGGATTCTCCACTGCCCCCTAGATTGGTCAAGGGCAGCCCCCTTTAAGATGTATTTTTGTACACAGATAAACCAGTGAAACGTCACTCCTGACGCGCCATGCTCCGATGTACCCAGATACCAGCCATTGCTTTGTCCATGGCAGTTCCATCAAAACATCACTTGCCATCATGTTGTCATGCTGAACCCTATACTGAAGCCGGGTCAGCATGTTCTTGGCATCGATGGGACAGTGTGTTGGTACCAAGATGCTCCTAATGGGAGGAGAGGAAGCTGGTGCCTCTGTTTTGGAATGTGTTTGTGACTTGTGCCTAGCACTTCTTAGGTATAAGTTTCTGCTAGGGATGATAAAATTAGGGATGTGAACATGTAGCCTGGGCTCGTCAGTTAACTCTCATGGTTACATGTAGACCCCCTACCCTGTGCTGCTGCCTGTGTGTGAGGCGGGAGGGCAGGGGGAGGCAGCTCTGTGGAGCCAACACGTGAAGAACCGGCTTATGATGGCTTCCCACATGTGTTGGCTCCTGCTTGCCCCCCTGCACTGCTGCCTCTGGGAGGCAGTGGGAGAGGGTGAAGGCGGCTCAGTGGGCGCTAGCTCTCCATGGACATCAGCTCCCACCTCCCCTTCCTTTGGTGCCTCAGATACATCACAGAAGGAGTAGTAGGAGAAAGGAATCTTAACACGAAGAACAATGAAAATACCCAAAGCTACATGTTTACCTATGTGGTGCAGAATTCCAAAAATAGCAACAGGTAGAGGACATCAGTGTCAACTTAGTATTGCAAAGGGGTTGGTGAGAGAAATAATAAACTGACTTGTTGAATAAGTAGGAAAAAAGTGTGGTTTGGATATGTAAGTGCAGATTTCATGAGTATAACCTTGCTGGCCTAATAGATAAAAGGCCGTTTATCTGTATAAAACATTCACTAGTGTATTGAGCCTTGACACTGAGAAGCACTGGACAGGGTTCTTAAATAATTATATGTACCTTGGTAGTCATCAATTAGTGCATAATTGAGGAGTGAGCAAAATTTGTGACCCCTCCTAAGCATCAAAAGTTGCCCCCATTTAAATTGATGGCACTTTTTGTGCACCAGGACCCAAGGAGTAGCAGGGATGAAGTTAAGAGTTAAGGCTCATTTCTCAGAACTCAATTGCTGAACCAGAGGGCAGAGTCCCCTAACTGTCAATTGGGATTCTGGGCTGACCCCAATTTAACATTGATCACAAAAGTAGTCAAAGCAAACACAGTGGTGCTTAAAGCTAATCCTTCGTATTCTTCTAATGAGGCATTCTAGCTCTCCTGTATTTCTCTTTTATGTATTTTTACATCAAATGTTCTTAATATTGATGTGTTTAATTCACTATTTGTGTAACAGCTGAAATTTCAGCCATTACCTGTGGGAGGAGGCAGGTGATTTCCCAGGAGCCAGTGTACACAGGGAGCTGGTGTTTAAGCTGGCTCCCTGTGCATACTGGCTTCCACCTGCCCCCTACTTCCCATGTGTATGGGGAGCCTCCGCATAACTGTGAAGGTTAACCAATGAGCCTAGGTTTATCGGTTAATCGTGTACATGGTTACACTTTCACATCTCTAATTGTTAGTGCTCTTACATGAGTAACCCATCACTGGGTCATACGGGGACAAATGTTAAGAAAGGGACACATGAGGGGTGTGTGTGTGTGTGTGTGTGTGTGTGTGTGTGTGCACGCGTGTGCATGTGTGTGGTGGTTTTTTTTTTTTTGTAGTGCACTTGAGTTTCTGGCATAGCATCTTCTGTTTACAATACTACACCATTCTGTTACTTGACAGTGTTTCTTTTCTATACAGCATATGTTACCGTAAGCAAGTTCAGTGAGAGGTGGCTGTATGCTTGGGGAAAGTGAATGGTCCTTTCATTTTATTAAAACGGTGTTTCAAAATTATTTCATTGAGACGCATGATAGGTCAAGAGTCTTTCCTGGCCTTTCTATTGTGCTTTGTGTTCCAAAGGGATGTTTTTAAATGGAAAATCTACAAAGCTTGCTTTACTACTGAAAGTTTGAAATAGGATCTAACACTGTATAATTAATATAATGCTTCACAAACTGTTATCCTCCCAACACAGCTGTGTAAGTATTGTTACTTCTGTATTCCTCTCCCTGTCTATTTAACAGAAAATCAAGGGTCAGGCTGGGTCACTAAGACACAATCTTGCGTATGGGCCAGTGTTGAGACACCTTACTCCAGGGCCAGTTCCAGTAGCTGAACTCAGCACTTCCCAGAGCTCCTGGGGAGCACAGCTACTGCATGGCCCCATAGGAAGGTGGCATGAGCTCTCCTCCTGGGGCTGGCTCGTAGGGAAAGGAATGGGGTGTTCTGTGGCCCCACTTCTTGCTTGTTTCTTGAGGGGGCCTGATCAAAATTTTGTTGGAGTTAGTGGACCAACTCCCACTGACTTCAATAAATTGTGGATCCGCTTTCTGTAGAGGCTGCAGGTGTGATCTCCCTGCCATGGAGGTCGGGAACTTGTGGTCCCTTGCAAGGTTCCCTCTAAGCTGCACAGCAGCACAGCCTCACAGCGGCTTAATCAGTCCCATGCTGTAAGGAGCTCAGGACTCCGGGCATGGAGCTTTCTGACTGGACTGGGCTGATTAAGCAGCTGTGGAACTGTGCTGCTACGCAGCTTAGAGAGAACCGTGGTCCCTTGGCTCCCCACCAGCTCTTGTTCAATGGCTGGCCACAATCTGGCCTTAAATAACTAGCTTATGGCCACAGACAAAGTCCGTGTTTAGAGTTGAATTTTTAATTTGCGAATTTGTAGGCTGCCATACCAGTGTCCAGACCAAACCTAGTTCAAACAAGGTCCCACATACTCTAACTAGTATTCTATGAGTTAATAAGAGTGTCTACTGAGATCCAAAGGTTTACATAGATAATTTTACATTATTTCCAGTTTAGGCTATATACAAGGGTATATAAAGGGGCACCATTCTGGAGGAGGCTCCCCCTACCTGAGTTTCCAACAGAGGTGTGCTCCCCAGTGGAGCTTTTACCTGCTACAGAGCATGTGTGTGGACTGTGAGTTTTGCAGAGGAATGGTGCTCCCAGATTGTGCCCCTACGGCTGGGAGTCAGTATTTTGTTTATAACAGATCTGGAAGTTGTTAGATGAGCCTGAAAATCTAAAGGAATCCCATGCAGAGGGTGGGAGATGTTGAAGAGAGCGGGGGGGCGGGACTCAGAAGAAACACAGGCAAGCCCTCTGAGCCACGATTACATTCAGAAAAGAGGGAGATTTGACAGGCGTAGGTGAAAAGAAGGGCTAAAAATGAGGAAAGTAATAGCATTGGTATAAAGAAACTCACACTCTACTTGTACTTATGTGTGGTCCCATCACCGTAGTATATGAGCATCTCAATATGTAACCTATTTCTCCTCACAGCCCTTCACTGAGAGAGAGCAGTGCTGTTATCTCCATTGTACAGATGACACACTGAGGGGGACGCAGATTAAAGGCCAGGTTTCAAAGGTATTTAGGCACCTAGTGAGATTTTGGAAAGTGCTTAGAGAGCTAGGTGCTTTGTAAACACCACTAGGATACTTAGCTGCATCTTTGGGTGACTAACAACCTTTGAAGCTCTATCCCTAAGGCACTGTCCTGAGGTCATGGGGGAAGTAGAACCCAGAGCTCCGAGGGATGGCTACCTATTTACTAGCCTACCCTAGCTCTCTGTGACATGTTGCAAAAAACAAACAAAGATTCTGAAAGATGGGAGGAAACCCAAGAAAACCAGTACTCAGATTCCAGGAAATGGTCCTGGGGGGGGATCAGAGAGGATGTCATGGTTGACACCATTAAAAGCAGTGCAGAAGTGAGGAAGGCAGAAGCAAGAGAGAATGGGAATCAGATGAGAGGAGACAAAGGGATGGCAGGTTCTGCCCCACGCTGGGTTGTAGAGCAATGGTGGCTGTGCAATTTTACACTTCTAATTGAAAACCATCTTATCTGGTAATTTTTTCATCTGAGTTTGAGAAAAGGAAGGAGTAAGAGAGTATTCAATGAGTCTCAGATGTGCTTATGCCTTAAATCCTTAGTGTTTCAGCTCTATTCAGGCCAATTCCAGATAAATGATCAGAAATTGCACCCACAGAGTCCATAAAGTTGACATTTATTGTCATGATTTGTATTTATTCGCTTGGCATCATCTGTTTCCTGAGCCCTATTTAGAATATGCCAGAAAATGTAGTCCTTGAGCCAATGCATATGAGAGGTGTAACCCTGGATAAGATGGTTCAGGGACATATTCCTGTACAAATTCGTGGCATTCAAGCTCTGGGAGGGAGAGAGAAGAGGGGGGACAGAGCGCAAATCAGAGGGTTTGTGGCACCCCAAAAGTGCTGGGAGGGAAGTGGAGGAGTAGGAAGTGAAGGGCTCCAGTGCCCAAGATGTATATGGGGAGGGGAGCAGACGGGGTGTATGGGCTACGGGTGGAATCCCAGTGGGCCACAGATTGCTCACAGCTGCTGTAGTCTGGCCTTGAGCCTACTGCTGTCTCTGTGCCTAGAATGGCCAGGTCTTTAAAAGGATTTCCAGCCGAAAGCTACCGTGCCTGTAGTTTAATACAGGAATAATAGTGACTAATACTATGTGGTGGGGACACCACTTGGTTAGGTCCACACTGTACATTATCCAGGCCTTAAATGTTCATCTCTGAAAGAGATTTTTAATAGCACAATATGAGCAGCATGCTAATCCGTTATCCTGACGCTTTTGGTTTACAAAGTGGCATAGTTGGGTAGATGTTTGCAATGTAAAAATGACATTCAGGGACAGTACTTCAGCCGGTGCAAATCTGCTTAGATCTAATGATTTCAATGAAACACTGTCAGTTTGTCAGCTGGGAATCTGGCCCACAAACACTGCAGAATGTGGTTCTGACCCTACTGAATCAAAGCAGTGAGTGCATCCATTTAATTTTGTGAAAGATTTAAAAAAAAAAGCCAACCATTTTAATTGTCTTTAAATGAACTTGTGCGTGTATTTTTTTTTAAACCTGATTTTTAGAATTTTTATATAAAAATGTCTAGTTGTTCAGCTGGTTTTTTTGGGGGGGGCAGGGGGTGTCATTTCTCTCATTCCAACTGCCCTTCCCACCAAAAAAAGTTACTCTTCTTTATTCCCCCCTCAACAGACAAAAATGAGCTTCATCCTATCACGGATGTGTGTGGACAGGCATGTGTGTGGAGTTCTGTGGATGGTGGCTTGTGTAGACATAAGCAATGAGACCACCTTCCACAATGTCCCCTGTGGACAGTAAAGACCCCCCACAGTACTAGTGGATAGAATTTTATAATAAGATAGAGAATATTGTAATGCCTCTATATAAATCCACGGTATGCCCACATTTTGAATACTGCATGCAGATGTGCTATCCACATCTCAAAAAAGATATGTTGGTATTGGGAAAAAGTTCAGAAAAGGACAACAAAAATGATTAGGGGTATGGAATGTCTGCCATATGAGGAGTCATTGATAAAACTGGGACTCTTCATCTTGGAAAGAGAGACGACTAAGGGAGGATATGGTAGAGGTGTAGAAAGTAGGTAAAGAAGTTATTTACTCTTTCCCATAAAGCAAGAACTAGGGGTCACCAAATGAAATAAATACATAATGGCTACGTCTACACTGGCATGATTTTCCGGAAATGCTTAAAACGGAACAG
>JANRFK010004440.1:18579520-18618147 GCA_030068395.1 Apalone spinifera | reverse complement strand
GGAGGAGAATAGAGAGGGCGGGGCTTCAAGGAAGGGGCGGGGCGGTAGGTCTTCACCTTTCTGAGATTTAAAAAGTGATCTTGGATGTAAAAAGGTTGGAGAGTGCACTGGTATAGTGCATTGAATTTTCTGAAAGTGATGTAAGTGCCTAAATCACTTTTGAAAATTGGACTTCGATAGCTAAGTCCCATAGGCCTTCCAACACCGAGCAATGTGTTAATCTCTAAATATCTAAATGCAATCACTTGAGCAGCACCTAAAGCCTTTTAGCATCTGCGTATAAGTGACTTGCCCAAAATCATATGAGGTATCTGAGATAGAGCCAGGGATTAAATCAAGATCTCCTGAGGCCCAATAATTTACATTTTAAATGCTCAGCTTTGTTCTTAAGTGCCCTGTTTAAATGGTTCTATTTGTTTTTATTCAAAATAAAAACTTTACTGCATTTAATATTAACCCAAAGTGAGTTCTATGTTTTAGGGGGAACTTTTTTCCTTTCAAATTTTGTTTGGGCACAGGGCAATAGAGGGAGTGAAAATATATTTTACCGTTTAATGGAGCTAGGTAGATCGCCTTTATCTTGGGGACTGACCAGCTTATACACAGGGGCTGCGTCTAGACTGATATGATTTTCCGCAAATGCTTTTAGCGGAAAAGTTTTTCTGTTAAAAGCATTTGCGGAAAAAAGCGTCTAGATTGGCACTGATGCTTTTGTGCAAAAGCACTTTTTGCGGAAAAGCGTCAGTGCCAATCTAGACACGGTTTTGCGCAAGAATGCCCCGATCGCCATTTTCGCCATCAGGGCTTTTTTGCGCAAAACAGTCCTGAGCTGTCTACACTGGCCCTCTTGCGCAAATACATTTGCGCAAGAGGGCTTTTTCCCAAACGGGAGCAGCATAGTATTTGCGCAAGAACACTGGCAATCATACATTAGATCGTCAGTGTTCTTGCGCAAATTCAAGCGGCCAGTGTAGACAATTGGCAAGTTTTTCCGCAAAAGCAGCTGCTTTTGCCGAAAAACTTGCCAGTCTAGTCGCAGCCAGGGAGAGACAGATATAACAGCATGGAAGGATTTTTGGTCTCCTCCCTCAAATTTCATGTTTTTGTATTGGTGACAGCCTTGGATTAGAGTAATGTTGGAGATTTCATTTTCTGCAGATGCGTGTTGTCATACTGTTGACCAGTCTTTGACCTCTGTAGCTATATCATCCTCTCTATGTATGAGCCTAATTCCCTCTGTACTCTTCAGCATGTTGTAACAAGATTTTATGGTCAAATAAGATTAAGAAAACCAAAAAACAATTTAAAAGATAGTAATAAACTAGGCCAGGCAGTGATAAATATGTGCGCTGTGTGTGGATTGTTTGAGAGGGAAAATAATTTTTCCAGTGGTTCTGTTGTTGAATATTATTCTAATATGAAAACCAGGATTCCTAATTATAGGGTTGTTTTCAAATTTGAATTGTGGTGTGTTGCATTTGAAGAGAAGAGAACCTGAATCAAATGCCTGGATAAGAACACTATTTAATTTTAGACAATTTAGGACTTGGATTAGACATCAGTGGCTCAGGTTGATTTCTAATCTTACTCTGTGTCTGTGTCGATCTGCCTGCCTGCTGTGTGCACACAGATATTGATCCTATAAACACTTATACACATAGGGCTGCTGACTCTGTGGGTGCTTGAGGGCTGGAGCACGCACAGGGAAGAATTTGTGGGTGTGGAGGACTCAGTGGTGCCAGGCTCCCTTCCTCTCCCCTCCACACCCCTTGCCCGCTGCTGGACCCATTCACCAGAAGCGCTGTGAGGGTGGGAGAGGATTTGGAATACCACAAACAGCTGAGGGGCTGGAGCCCTGGGACAGGGCCCACTCAGGGGAGGAGGCGGGGCAGGGGCAGGGGTGGGACCTGGAGTGGGGGAAGAGGGTGTAAGCACTGACTGAAGGGGAAGTCAACCCTATTTTATAAACATTTTAACTTTTTACATATGTGAGCAAACAGCCTTGTTAACCCAAAGCAGTGCCTTAATTAACATGATTTTTTTTCTTCTGATGCCATTTCATCATTCCATGGTTTAACTGTCCTGAGATCAAACTGGACACTTAAAAAAAACAAAAAACAAAACAAAACAAACAAAAAAAAACTCAACCTCACAACAAAAACACTTCAATGTTTTACCTTGTGTGATTTTTTTTTTCAATATTTTTTTCCTCCCTGAGTTTTCTAAGAAATTCATGAGCTTTAAATTTAAAATTGAAAGATTGGGGGGGAAAAATCATGTATTTTAAGGACGCTGAAACCTAAGTTGTCTGGGGCATAGAATGTCCTTGTTTGTGTTTACACAATGCTCGGCCTACTGGCACTTGAATTGTGATTGGCTACTGCTGTGATAATAAATGATTAATAACAGTGAAAGAACTGAGAATAAGAGAACTATTGATTCTCAGAGAACCGTGGTTAATAAGGAGGCAGCATAGTACAGTGAAGGTCAGAGTCTGAAGATATGAGTATGAGTCTTATTCCTGCTCTTACATTGATTCAGTGTGTAACCTTGGACACATGATTTAAATCTGCTCTGTGCCAATGACTTCTCCATGAGCAGAATTGGGATTATAATGCTTACCCGCCTTTGTGAGAGTGGAGGGATCTCTGGGACGAGAAGTGGAATAAAACTGTTAAGTGTGGAGTATTGTAAATCACTTAGGTACCTGTCACTTTTGTGTTTGTCAGAAGTTTCCGATGTATGTGGAAAGCCTTAAATAGTTACCGTATGTGTCACAGACATCTTGAAGGGCTTGATATGAACAATAAAGACACAAACTTAAAAAATGACAAATGGCCTGGTAGCACTTTATAGACTAACAAAACATGTAGATGGTGGTATGAGCTTTCATGGGCACAGCCCACTTCTTCAACTCTGGTCATCTGAAGAAGTGGGATGTGCCTGCAAAAGTAGATGGTATCATGCACATGTTTTGTTAGTCTGTACAGGATAAACTTAAAAAACAACAAATGGTCTGGTAGCACTTTATAGACTAACTCGGCTACTCCGTGAAGCTTCTGAATAATGACAGTACCTTGTGACAGAAGGTGAAATGATATACTAAAAATCTGTAATATGGTTTAACCCCCGAAAGGCATTTTTATTGCTTTAATTTGATGTTAGAGCTGAATTCCTAATGCCTTTTGTGGCTTATATAAAAACCAGAAACCCTTGATAAAAATGCACTTTAGCACCTACCATTGTCCATTACCATTCAGTTTGGCCTAACTTTATCTGCTGACTGCCTTGGATTACAATACATATGGTTAGATATGTATGGGTAGGAAGACAGATGTACTGTAGCTGGTCAGTAACCATCAGTTTTTGATCTTATGCTTTTTTTTTCTAGCAGGGTGCAGCTGTGACAGCAGTGTCTGATTTAATTTTAACAAATCATGTGGAAGATCCTATGAATTATGTATGGCAGCCTGACCCATTTGCAGGCAAATCTGCTTGTGGTGTAAGACTGGTCACGTGCTGTCTGTGTGATTGCATTTGTGATTAAGGTTCCTAACTGCAGAAGTGCTCACAGTGGTGGTCTCATATGATTCACCTTAACAGTTTGCCTATTGTTCAGGTGTTTAGGAAACAAAGAAGGAGAGGTTTTGGAAATATCTACATCTAGAAATCTCAGTTGGTCTGAGTGTACTGCTTGTGCGCGGCGGATTCTATTAGTCCAATAGTGGTTGTAATTACCTAGTGCTAATTTTAGCTCCGTGCCTAAAATGCTAGGCAATTTGTTCTCTGCTATAATATTGATGAGCCTATTGTGTAATCTCTCAAATGAATGTTACAAATTGGCAGAGAGCAATTCTTTCATTTTGTTTAGGCTGTCATCAATGTGTTGGAGACACAAGATGGGTGACCTTGTTTTGGACCAACTTCTGTTGGTCAGAGACACCTGCCTTTCAGCCACAAAGGGTTCCTTCAGGTCAACATGTTTATCAATATACCACTAATGGAAGGGAAATGCTTCAAATTATATTACTACTAATGGTGGGCTAGATAGCAAGGGATTGCTAATGCTACAGAGCCTTTCACCATTAGATCAGGAGCGAGCAGAAGTAATTACTAGCTGATGGCTGCTTAGAGGCCTGTGAAGAAAAAAAACAATGGTCTCCAGTGGACAGATGTCTACATCAGAAAGAGAAGGTATTAACAATAACGCCAATTTAAATGTCAGAGACTTCCTGTATTCATCTTGGCACCAAAAAAACAGCCAGCCAGAGCGACTTAATGATATTTTAAGGTCCTCTGTACAAGTGAAAGGTCTGGGAATCCCATTTTTTTCCCAATCCTAAAGCATTTCCTTCTAGCCTTTGCAAGTTTTCAAATATTTGGGCTCCATGATCAACATCATTGATATGTTTTAACTGTGGTATGATTTTTGGAAGAGGGCTTGGAAATGAGAGTTTGATGCATCTGAAAAAAAGTATGATATGAAACATTTAGACCCACACTGGGGAGTCTGTGCTCATTCAGTGGCCAACTGATATGCATGAAGCACCGGAAAGTGCCTGTGCACCATTGTAGGCATGTAACCTCAATCTGTGCATATGCCTCAGGACTTTGCAATCATACTACTTGGCTAGATCTGCTTTTTATTTCACTTTTTTTTTAAAGAAAAGTGGTCCTCCTGATTCTAGTATTGCTCTGTAAAATTTGCCTGAGAACTGGTGCTGGGCCTGTGAGTGACATCAAAGCAATTAACCATTGTAACCAATAGCACTGATGGCTGCACTGATAGAGAAACCATGTAGTAAAAGGGACAGGATCCGGATCTGCCCCCCTCCCCCGCCCCATTCTCAAAGTGTGTGTGTGTGTAATGCGTGATGCTGAATTCTATTTTGGCTGGCTCGGCAGTTTCTACACCTAGTGTCAAATTCTCTGTGGGTAGAACCCCTTTGGAGGCACTAGACCTATAGTGTTCAACCAATTCTGAATCGGTAGCCACAATAACAACAAGAAGTTCGGTGGCACCTTTATAGACTAACAGATTTATTGGAGCATAAGCATTTGTGGGCAAAGACCCCCTTCGTCAGATGCATGTCATAGTGCCACAGGACTTGTTGTTTATGCAGATTCAGACTAACACGGCTACCCCTCTGATACTAGCCAGAATAGTGACTACTGCTATAGTGAAATAGCCACATTCAGCTAGCCAAATAGCTGCATTGCTCAAGCCAACTAACCACACTGAACCAGCCAAATAGCCACATGTAGCTAGCATGTTGGACACACGGCACTAGACTGTTTGGCTCATGAACTATAATAATACTTCTCTCAATAATAGATACAGACTCACAAAAGTCAATGAGACACAAAGCAGCAGCCAGTCTGCAAAACAGTCCCCTACTTTATAAAGGTGAAATGGTGTTACCTCCAGACTTGGTGCAACTTTTGCTACATTCTTCAAGGAGATTAAGATTTGCTCGTCAGGCTCTTCCACACACTTTCCATCCCCTGGTTTGTTTGTTTTTTGGTGGGTTCGTATTTTTCTTTTCTCTTTTTGTAAACTGTTAGGATAAAAACAAACAGATTTAAATAACACTTGAGACAACCTCCCCACCCTAAATTAAATGCACTGCAACAGCCTGTGCTGAATGCAGGGTTTTAGTGCTACTGTAACACAAATATTGGTAATAACAGCCTTTCTGGATGGTCTCTTTGCAGTATGTCCCTCTGTGATCGTCTGAGCAGAAAAAAAATCATGATCTTATAAGCCAATTGCATTTTTTTCTACTGGATAGGAAACCTAGTGAGTCTTGTAACTTGCCTTGAGCCTGCCATCAAATTCTGGCTGTACTGGATTTAAGGAGGGTCATGAATTCCAGAGCTGAGTGCTCTGTTAGCTCCTGAGTGAGCTGCACAAATTACAGAGAATTTTGTAGTTTCAGGTAGGGAAGGCTGTACACCCTTGATTATTCTTTTGGCATTGGAATGGGCTTTGCAACTATGGCCTGAGACAGGAGAATGAGCAGATACCTACGTGACAACTAGCCCTGTCAGGGAACACGGGTTCACTGTCAGATTTTGATGTAGCACAGTAATTTTAAAGTTTAAAAGTTTGTGTGTCAAAATCTTAGCTTTTTCTTTCTTTCTGAGATTAATTTTCCTTGTAAAATACGCAGACATCATTCTAATTGTTACTGGAAACAGCTGTATTGAGGTAAACAATGGTGGTAATATTTGTTAGTCTGAACAAGACCTTAGTTTAAAAGTTCTAAAAATATGAAGAACAAATCCAGCAGGATCACATATGGATCATATTTCTATGAGGGACTTTATGTTCTGACACATGTTTAATGTATAATTTAAAGGACTTTATTAGGAAGTCTACTCAAAATGTTGAGTCTATTAACTGAGGAAACAAGGACACACACATTTTACATGAAGGTTCAAGGAAAAGAATACAGATGAATGCGATGCAAGAGGAATGCAAAGTTTGTTGTTGTTAATGCTCCACGCTGGCAAGTGACTTGACTCCCGGGAGATCTATGTTTCTTACATTTGTTTCGCTACTCAGTTCATTATAGACATAATGAATGTGTTAGTGTGCAGCACTCAAGGAAACTATAGAAAATAACCGTCTTTATTTTTAGTTTGAATCTGATGACCAGAAAAATTTAAGAGCTGATACGGTGATAACATTTTGTAATTAAGTTCAGAAGCTGAAATGTGAAAGCGTGAACAAAAATCCTTGTGACTTTTAGTGCTAATTAATAGTCTTGAAGTGTATTAACACATCCCGATTAGTATAATGTTGATGAGATATACTGAGAACTCAAGTGCAGCAAAGTTGCTGTGAGCAAACTAGTGCTGTTTAAATTGGAATCTTTCTTGCCATTGAGGGTAGAATGCTGCATCATTCAAACTCTGCTTCCAATCAAAATGCTGTCTCGCTTTTACATCTGCTTCTGGGTTAGCAATAAAGAATGGTTCTCTAAACAAAATTGGGAGCCCACATCCATGCTCAAAGTGCAAGCAGGTTTACACTTGGATTTCAAATAAAAACCTTCATTTAACCTTCATGCTTTTCAAATAAAAAACCTTCATGCTTTTCAAATAAAAAACATCCATATTTTGTCAAGGAAAAGCTGCCCTGCACAGGCTATTCCTGCTTAAAGCTGCATGTGTGAGAGACAGAACAGAGATCATTATTGAGCAGGAGGTTTACAAACAAACCCCTCTGTGACTTCTGTCGTCATGGGACTGCAGCGAAACTTCTGCAGGTTTTTGCTGGCTGTTTTTAGCCTTGCACATCTTTATTGGACCTTACCAGAAATGGGTCCCTCAAATGTAAATAGACAAATGTTCTCCTCCTGTTCTTGAAGATTCTAATGTGTAATGAGGGGAAAAGTGTGCTTCATGGCATATTGAAACATCAACTGCACTGGGAAGCTTTACAGTGTGTTCCAGGCTTCTGTGGTTGCTTCTGCAGTGTGGCATGAGATCTTTTTTATTCCTGTGTGAGAGGCAGGCCTGTTCTGGTGCATTGTATCCTGTAAGATGCTCCTACCACTGTACCATTTTGTAAATTTGATTGTGAGGAAGGGTACCAATGCTCATAACAAAGAATTGTCTCCTGAATTTTATCCAGTAAAGAACAAAGGAATTGCCATACTGAATCAGACGTGTGGTCCATTTAGATCTGTATCTTGACTCCAATAGTGGTCTACGTATGAATCCTTGCATTTGGCAGATGTGGGATAATCTGCTCCCAACATAAAGTCTCCTTCTGATAGTCAATTAAAAAGTATTGCCATTAAAATGTCTAATCCTTTTTGGATCTTGCTAAATTTTTGGCTTCAATGATATCCACTGGCAGTAAGTGCCATAGTGAAATTGCCCATTGTGTGAAAAGGTATTTCCTTTAATCAATATCTGTTGAAAGAAGATAACCGATCTAAACCGGCACAATCTAGCATCCCAAACTGTATTTAACCACCTTATTTCTCTCCTACAAATCTGCTATTAAATGTGCTTGCATAATGGAATGGTCTTCTTCATTTTAAGGAATTGTGGCTAACAGGTAAACAGTTGGGATTCCTTGTTTTTAATTTTTCAGTGACAGCTCTTGAATCTCTCCCTAATCCCAGTTTCAGGCAGTTGTAACGGGCAAGATATCAAGATGAAAGACTCTGCTTGGGTTGGCATTATAAAGGTCCCTTCTCCTCTTGTTGGTAATGGAAGCTATGAATTTCAGTATTAATACCTGGAAATGTTGGTAGGGTACACGTGATTCTGCAGAGTAAAGATTTTAAGTCATGTAACCAAACGCCAAGTAGTAGAGCATTGAAATTGCTTGGAAATCTCTGATATGTAAAGAACATGTGATGGCCATAAACATTTAGCTGACAAAGGAAATACAGTGGGGGTGGGGGGTAGATAGAAGTCGGGCTCTCTTCTCTGGATCGGTTTTCCATCCCAGGAAGTCAATATCATTTATCTACGGTATAGAGCGGTTTGGAGAACAAAGAGCAGCTGTGGATCTGTGAATGTTGTCCTATAGTGTGAGCGAGGAAAAAAAAGAAGTAAATCTTTGCTTTCCTAGTAGCCTGTAACTGGAAAAAAAATGCAATTCTAGCCTTTGGGGAGAATTTTGTCATCACAGAAGGAGGTTGACTTGTAAGTTGTCTGCTTGCTTGAAAAAGTCAGGTAGGTTGCCACCACACTCTCGCTGTGAAGAGCATTCACATGATTAGATCCTCAGCAAATATGAAGTGTTGATAGGATTAAACACTGAAGTGTTGATAGGATTAAAAGGTGTGTTTGCTTACACAAAGTCCTGAATTCCCACCTGGGTTACAACATGATCAACTCTAAAGGATCTGAAAGATTTAAACTCTCTACAATAGTAGGGAGACATAGAATTCAACTATTCAGCTGATTTGGGAACAACCACACTTTCTGCTGTGTTGGTGTGATCTTTGTATCTATGACCTTGTGCTTCAGATGTGAGATGAAACTTAAGCTGTTTTCACTCGTTAAAGATTTTATCAAAGATAGTGGAGTGAGGTAGCCATGGCATCTTGACCAGATTCCATTTTGCATAATCATATGGGCCTTACTGGGGCTTTGCTGTTATTTCACTCCCCTCATCACTCCTCTCACAGTTTCTCTTTGATACTGTACTATTCCTCACTCATTTCTTGTCTTGTTGCATCATCACACAGAAGTGGCTGTGTCTTAGTGGTAGATGCAATAATTGTGTGTCGGAGGGAAGTAGAGATGTGGGGGGGGGAAGTAGAGATGTGGGTGTCTAACACATAATTTTATCAGGTCTTAAAATGTATCTGTAATAAGGTAGGATATTAATTTAAAATGCTTATATATTTGTGATAAATTTCATGAGTGTCCCTCTTATGCTGGAATAAGAGTGCCTTATTATGAATTAGCATAAGCCATTTTGGAAGTGGATTAAACTAATATAGAATAAGACATACTTACTGTACAGTAAATGCATACACAGAGGGAATTAATAAGGATTAACTTATTTCAGAATAACTCCCCATTTAGACAGTCCCTTATACTTCAATTGAATTATTGTGAAGACCCCTATATGGATCAGGACTCCATAGCGGTGAAAGTTGTACAAACCTATTGTAAGATCTTTGGGTCAAGAACTGTGTGTGTTTTTTTTTTTTTTCCCCCTTAAGTTAAAATAACGACATGAATAATGTAGGTCAGGGTTACTCAACTTTGGAAGTCCCGGGGGCCACAGTGATACTCTCAGCACATGCTGACGGCTGCAACTTAAGTATGGTTGCATGTACATGCAAATATATATGCAGATAGCTTCTTTCACACTGACGGGCATGAATACAATGATTAAGGCAAGACTACGCAACACACAGGCCCCATTTAAGTCAGTTCTGCTGATATTAATAAAATGCAATATTTCCCCGATTTCCACCCATAAGACAGCACTTTTAATGAGCAATGATAGTCCAGGAATTTAACGACTGAAACGCATATCAACAGAAGACTATATTATATTGACTCACTGTTATGGAGCATGTTCCCAGTACAGTAGAGGCCATGTTCAAAGGATCCCACCCGTGGGCTGAGAGAGCCCTAGGTAAACCCAGACTGCACTGTGGGCCGCAAACAAACAGGCCGCATGTGGAATAACCCTGATGTAGATGGTCACAAGGCTGCTGTGTTTTGGTTCCCCTGCCTTCTGAAGTGGCCAGGGTTATGTCAGATGCCTCACATGTGTTTTTGAGGGTTTTTGTTTGTTTAACACTTCCTTGACTCTTGCTTATATATCTTATTTGACTCCTACCCTGGTCTCTTCTCCTTTTTAAAATGTTTTCTATTTTTAGCCCTTGCCATTTCACTTTTACATGTATTTCGCTACCCTTTGTAGTTTTTTTTTTTTAATGTACTTTTAAACTCTTACTTCTCTTGAGCTTGAACATATTTTTGTATAATTTAAACCCCGGAACTGAACCCAACCGCTACAGCGTGGGTGGGGGGATGGTCCCCAAACAGAAAGGAGCTTTTGCAGTTGATCAGCTGCTGGTTCTGATATGCCTTGAGGTAGCAGAAATATCATGACTACCTTGCATGACTTCAAATGCCTTTGGGTCTTTAGATATTTCCTGTCCGAGATCCTGAAATGTAACAGTAACTTGTCCCCAACTGTAGGCTAAAACTGCTCCATGTCCTGAATGCTGTGTGCTAGACCAGTGTTTCTCAACCTTTTTTTTAATAAAGTACCCCTTAAAAAAATAAGTACCCCCAGTACCTACAGTTTTCAGACACACACAATTTTTTTCTACCATTGCAACACATTTGTTTAAACAACTTCATCGTAGCCGGGTGGGCAATGACATTTTTGGGTGTTAAAAGTATAAAAATAATAAAGTGCTATTAAACTTAAAACAAAAATTCAGTTTTCTCCAAATTTCAGTTGTGTTGACGTGCTCCCCAGACTTCTCTCGAGTACTCGTAAGGCTACTTGTGCCACTGGTTTGAAAGACACTGTGCTAGACCATCTCTAGTAAACAAGACAGCGATCAGAACTGTGCAGTCCAATTCCCTGCTCCACTACTGAAGCCCATGTTTGTAAAAGAGTGAAATCCTTTGCATGACTCTGCATAAATGTCAGGTTATATAACTTAATGTTACATTAATGTAAAATAATAGGCCAATAGCAGTTCTAGAAGACCCACTCCCACCTTTTATGCTTTTTCTATTGTTGCTTGTTAGCACTTTGCAACTGGCTATAGCTGAGAACAGTGACAGATCCGCCAAGTGGGGTGTGTGTGTGTGTGGGGGGGGGGAGGGCAGGGGCAAATGCAGGAAAAATCAGCCACTGGGTGATAGAAGCCCAGAGCCTGGGCAAGCGGGGTGGGGAAAACCTTTTCAGCAACCGCAACACTGCTCCTGGGCAGGGGCAGAGGGAGGAAAAGGAGCAAATAGGTTATGGAGCTGCACTGGGGGGACCCTGGATGGAACAGCCTGGACCCCAGGAAGGAGCAGAAAGGATGGGTTTGTGGGTGGAGAGAGGGAGGCTCTCTACTTGCTCTGGCCCTGGATCACAGGAAACCTTAATTAATCTGCCTCTGGCTCAAAAACTTTGAACTTGGTCACTGCAAACATTCATGTTTGGAATCTAAGGCACCTCAGTTGTGGTGTCTACAAACTCAGTAACTCCCCTCTCTGCTCACTGTTCAAACACCTGGTTCAGCAAATGACTTCATTAAGTTTCAGAATTGTCTAGTTTTGTTTCATGCCTTCATCCTTCAGCACTGAGCTGCTCTGGGCTCCTGGCTGTGGACTTGGCCCTTGGCCCAACAGCTAAATTTAGCTCCGGGGAGTGACAAGAGGAGAAAGTGTGGGTTCGTTTTGTTTTACTGTTTTCTAAAATGGGCTATATGTCTTGAGTATTGCAAGAGTGCTGTTTTCCTCAGTAACAATCCTATAATCTCCCGAGCTGTGTCTGAGTACAGCACCTAGTACCTTTTGTAGGCAGTGCTCTGATACAGATGATAATGTGTAACTGCCCTGCTCTGGCTTGGCAGAAGAGCCCTATTATTGGTTTTATAAAGCTGTACACCCAAGTGGTCAAAGAAAGGAAGAACTGAGTTCTTGCAGCTTCTACTCTCCGGAGCTGAGCATTTGCCCTTGCGCTGAATTAAAAATTCCCCAGCTGTTTTCATTTACAGAGGAAAAACAAATGCACAGAGTGAAAGGAGAGTAAACTTAAAAAAACAACAAATCAACAAAACCCAAACAAACAAAAATAAAAGCTCACACAACGCCCCCCTCAAAAAAAAACAAAAAACCCCCCAAACCCCACAACCTTTATGGCATAAGCAGATAAAGAGAGAAGTTTTTAATTCAGGGGTTTGCTTTCTGTCATTCTCCTTCAAAGCATCTTTCTCCTGTGCATCTATCCTCCTCCCAAGCCCCTCCCCCACTGTCTGCCTGTCTCAAATGTTAAACTGAGGTGGGAAAAATTCTGGAGAGCCTCATAACCAATTAAATTCAGAACATCCTGAATAAATAAGTGGCGTTTTTGGGGCCGGGGGGGGCGGAAGACATGCGGTGACATGAAGAAAGTAAGAAAGTACTTACATATCTCAAGCTCTACCTATGCATGAGACCCCTGTCAAAAACATGTTAGTTAGTGCACAAGACTTATACTAGGATGTATAGTACATTCTTAATTAGGCTCTAATTTCCGTGTTAGAGATCTTATTTGAATAAGTTAGTAGGTGGCAAGCACAGTTGAAAATAACTAAAAGCCAAGCATATGCTCTGATAGCATTGCTTCGAAAAATATTAAAACTACCCTAACATTGTTTGTTTCCTCCATGCTGTTGTGCATTCTTCACAAGCAGAGAGCCATACAGCAAATTGCATAACGTTTACTTCCAAGAATAAACATAAGAATGTGCTTGAGCAATTGCAGGATCAAAGCCTAAATCATTAATAGATTTTATTTTTTGTTGGTGATAAGCTAAGTATATAATAAATCATTCAGGACTGAGACAGCACACAAATGTAGAGGTTCTGGTTCTTTTTGTTTAAAAGGAAAAACCTACAGGTTGGATCTTCCTAGTCTGGCACCCTCGGTCCCAAATGAGGGAATTTGCTGGACCAGGGGAGGTCAATGCCAGCCCCTCTACTCCTGGCTGCCTGGCTTGGCTTCCTGCTGCTGGCTCCTGTCCGGGGCCTTGCTACCAGGCACCAGCCCCCATCTAGGCTAGGCTGCCAGCCCTCAGCCCCCTGTTTAGTCCCTGCTGCCCCCAGCTGTGGCACTCCACTCCCAGCTGCTTGCACCCAGCCCTTAGACTCCATTCCCAGCTCTCTGGTCTGGCCACATCTGTGATCTTGCTGTACTGCTTTTTCCTGTTGAGTGCCCCAACTCTCTGACAATGCCAGACCACAGATGTTGCCTGACCAGAGAGGTCCAACCTGTATTTGTCTACTTTGGGTGAACAATTACTTTAATTGTTATACATTGGCTGTTTGCACACAGATGCCCAGCTGTCCTTTTATTATATGCATATATCTATATGCATGATTGTGCTATCTTATGTGCAAATTAATAATACCTAACTACATAAATCTATAAACTAAGCATGCAATTACATGTACATTTTTGTGCGCACTCACGCCTTAGAAACTACGGCCCTTAATGTGATTGCTCATGTTTGATTTTTTTTAAAAGGTTTTTTAATTAAAAAAGGCTGATCCTAACCTCATAATCTAAAATGTAAAAGGCTCAATACATACGGCCCAAAGACAGATTATAGGACATGAAAACATTCTTTGCCACTTTGATGTGTTCAGGCTGAGAAATCTCAGATAATCACAGAGCCTAGCAAAGTATTTTATACAGAGTGCTCCTATTGGGTTGCTTCACCTTTTTATTTTTCAGTTGAGTTCATATTTTTGAGGATCTTTGGTGTGATAAAGAACTTCAACTGTTTCTTTTATCTGAAGGTGTCTAGCTGTGTTTGTTCTAACGTTGATACATACTGTCTTGAGGTTGCTTTGTACTTTGGCACCTGCTGCTTTTTAATCTTTAAGATATCATTTTATATATTTCCTTACCTTTCTTTTAATCCTCATAATCATACATTTTTCATAAGGAGTTTGCTTTTCTCCCTTTTTCCTTCAGTTCTTTACAGTGACACCCTTCGATTTAACAATGAGTGCAGCTATGGCAAGTGAATTTCCTAGTAATTTTCATTAAAACATTTTATTAAAAACAGTTCGGTTTTTCTTTCCTAACAGATCTGCTTATTCTGCAGGGAACACCCATGATTTCTTCTTATAAGACGGAGTTCTTATTTCTGTTGTCAATAAAATGAATTATTGGCTCTTGTAGCATTTTTAGATTTCTGTGTGGGTTGTGGTGTGGTGGTTTTTTTTTGTTTTTTGGGGGGGGGGGGGTTAAGTATCTGTAGTTTTAAGTAGGCCTGTCCAATGTATGTCTTTTGCTTTCCATCCTGTAAACGAAAGGGATGCCGTCATCATAGAGCTAGTTTGAATGATCAGCACCCAAGTTAGCTTAGCTTGGCTGATAGCAGCCCCACTCAGAGCTGGTGTCAGATTTCACCAGGCCCTGGTCAATATGTTTGTGTGTGGGCTCTGCTCTGGGCCCCTAATTCAGAAACTGACAGTATATGCATAGGGTTGGCAAATGCTTGTTGAATGGCTCTTTCACAGCTTCAGTGCTCTGCTAATAGGTCTGGTGGGCTATTTCACTTTTATGTTAAGAAGATCCTGTCCAGAGGGATCAAAGCCACAGAACAGGGATAGGAAGAGGTAGGTGGATGTTAAGACCCACTGGTGCCCCACATTTTCGGATGCCCTACACAATTGGATATTCAGTGTATGGGTAAGAATGGTCCTGACTTTGGAGTCAGTTCTGTCATATCTCACTGGCTAATTTAATAGAGGTCAGATTCTGCACATGAAACTGATGAGCATGATGATTTGAGTTTTAATGACTCTTCATGATGTAAGTTTATACTGAATGGAGATGTCCCCAACATGCAGAAATCACTTTGTTAAAAACCAGTTACCTGAACCTTCAAAGGGAGGATAGTTGCTTCCTATGATGCGTGCATGTAAGAATCATCCTAAGTATTGAGTTACCTTTTTACACCATGCCATCAGGTACAGAAAAATCCATTCACTTCTACCAAGAGACTTAAGCTTTGATCCTTTTCTATAAACACACACATGATTTTAGATCTTGGTTGATTAAAATACCAATAAAACATTGCTTTGTAAGAGTTTGGAATTTAGAAATTGGGTGTGATTTGTATAACGTGATTCTTGGCATAGCTCCACTTCATCCCATTACTGTCCTAATTCCTTTTTCCAGTTCTAATCAACTATGGAGAGCTTTGACTTAGCCCAGTGACAACATAAATCTGGATAATATTGTTGCATTTTATCTTTAAAGTTTTAAGAAGAGACGTCTAGTAGTTTGTTTTCACCAGTTAAATTTCTGGGGCACTTTAAAATAGAGTAGTGATTTAAAAAAAAATTTTTTTTAATTGACCAGTATAAGTAATGTAGCCAAAGTGAAATTTTGTTTATCTGAGAGTTTTTAATCCTCTCACACCATGTTGTCTACTTCCTCTCCTCCTCAAATCATCTTACCCTTTATAGTATCATCTTTAATTTATTTGCTTTGAACCTGCTCCATTTGCCGCCCATGGCAAAACTTCTCTTGACTTCAATGGGACCATAATGTGGCCTTATAACAAGAACACACTAATGCAAATTGGATTAACCAGATGCATACATGGGGGTGGAGGTGGGAAAATATGTATATCTTTTTGTTTGGAAGAACAGCATTGCCATGAGCAAAAGAGGAGAGCCCATTTTATAGAAGTTACTTCAACCGATCAGTCACTTTCTGTACTGTTGTTTCAGATACTTAGATTTGGAGAAGAGCTCTTTTTATTTAGAATTGGATCTTATTCTTACGGAAGTGCATGGAAAAACTGACCTGGTCTACAGTGGGAGTTGAACTGTACTTGCAGGGTCTTTGTCTGCCTTAAAAGATCACAGATTGTAAACTGCCTTTTTGGTTGGGTATTTCTTATTCATATCTCACACACATTCCACAGGTTACATACATATTCATAAGCGATATGGTTTCTAGGTAAAGTTGAGCCTCATGATGGCCTTGAGTACAAGAAATTGCATTGTACTAAAGATAACATACCACAGGCATGATAAAAAGCTTAACATAAATTATAACTAAGGAAGCCAAGGTCAGGGAAGAAGGGAAAAGCAGAGGAGTATGTCCAGTTAGCTAGACTCCAGTGGAGAGGAGGGAGGGGGGGTCTTGTCTGACTGGTTACTGTTGGTGGATCTAACATCTAGATAAATAGGTTCAAGCAATACGTTTAATAAGTTCAATCCACATGAAAATCTTTCTTTGAAGAACAGCTCTGCTTTCATATAGCTCTGCCGAGCCACCTGAAATTTCAGAAGATAAGAAGTTCTTATTACCATGAGCAAATTATGAAATATATTAGAGAAAGATAACAGTCATGTCACCGGTGGGAACTCTTTCCCTCTTTTGCAGTCTTTCTCTCAAATGGGAAACGAGGAAGTCAGGAAGGAGAAAGAGGGGAAAGATCATTCTTTCTCCCTGACTGCTACAGACTTTGTGTAGCCTTATCCTCTGCTTCCTTATCTGCAAAATAAGGATAGCAGTATTATTCACCCCACCATTACTGGGTGTTAAACAACAAGGAACCCTGTGGCACCTTAGAGATGAAGGTCACATCTTTAGCAGCCAAGTCAGAGATCGATGTTCTGGTATTAAATTTAGTGGGTCTAGTATAGACCCATAAATCAAAAGATGAGGGCAGCTCCAGGTGGCATCTGTATTCCTCACAGTTGTGAGGAATAAGGGAAACCAAGGGGAGCATTTGCTCCCATTGGCCTCTGACAGTAGGGATGGCACCAAGCTTGGCTTAAGGTAAGGCAACTCCAGCTAAGTATTCTACGTACCTAAAGCCGACCTTCCAGGTGTAGTGTAGGCTTGGCCTAACAGATTTATTAGGGCATAAGCTTTCATGGGTAAAACCCCCTTCATCAGGTAAATTGGAGTTTACAGTAGGGGTGTAAGCGAGTCAGGTAGTCGAGTTGACTGCTTGCTTCCCTCTTCTTCCCCCCCACCTCTGTATCAGAAGCAGCAAGTGGGGGAAATCAGGAACCGGTGCTGTGGGGAGTTGGCTTAAAAGCCGATTTCCCCCCAGCACTGTCCCCGAAGGGCCACCTGCTCTGCCCCCCTATGCTGCTGCCCTTATCAGAAGAGCAGCGCAGGGGGCGGGGTGCAGGCAGGGAAGGCTGTTGCGAAGCTACCTCTGCCAGAAGTGGGTCCAGGCTTGCCGCAGGCAGAGGCTACTCCGGCAACAGCCTCTATGTGCAGGGACTCACAGCAAGGAGCCAGGACTCCCCATAGACAGGGGCTGCTGCCACAAAGCAACTTTAGCCTGGGGCTGGCTGTGAACAGGGGGCTGCTGCCGGACCAGCCTCTGCCCATGGCAGCAGCCCCTGTCCACGGGAGAGAGGTGCCAGCTTCCTTCTGGGACCCCCCACGGACAGGGGCTGCTGGATCCAGCGCGAGTTGGGAGTGAGCAAGTCTGAGATCTACCCCTGCTGTACCTCTGCAGTTTAAATGTAGTAGGAGCCGGGCTGCCTGCACGTCTGGCTCTTATTACATTTAAACTGCAGAGCTGCATCAGTCTTCCCTTATCAACTAATCGTGTAGGCGATTAAAATTTTATCACCTATACGATTAGTGGCTTAACTGCCTCTTAACATCCATAGTTTACAGAGGCATGGGTATCTATCAGTTAGTCTCTAAGGTGCTGCAAGACTCCTGGTTATTTCTGCAGATGCAGACTAACATGGCCTTCCTTTTGATACAACTGGGTGTTGTGAGGCTGTCTTGATTAATAGTGTTAAAGTACTTGAGATTCTAGGATGCACTAACTATGTTTTCAATAAAAGTGTTTGTTTATTATGATGCAGGGTTAGACTGCAGATGGTAGGGTTTTCTTTCTGTGGCTGCACTATTGCCAATTGTTGTTATGGCCAGATCTATTGTACTCCATTGATCTGTGTTGTATTGATGTTTTTCATCTTTACAGTCCATTACTATTAAGATGAAACCATGAAAAGATTCTAAACAGCTTGCACTTGTGGGAGGTGTGGAGCTGCATTTTTATGACTTGGGCCCATCTTAAAACAAAACCCAAAATTGAGAGGAGTTGTTTTTTTGTTCTTGTTGTTGTTGTGGGGGTTTGTTTGGTTTTTTTTAAGGTTGACGGATTTGGGAAGGAGAAGCCATATGCATGTAACATCTTTTTGTTGGTAGCAACAGATGCTAATAAATAATCATCTTGTTGAACAGAGGCATCATGTGATGCTGGCTGGCTGTGTGGGTCGCTTTGAAGCCTATTTTGCTCATATGTAAGCAACACGTGATATTTTGAAAGTATTGGACACCTGTTTCCCCACTGCCAGACATCTTGCATAGTCATTTTTCACCAGCTGAATGTGAATGTAAAATGCTACCACTGGAATGCCTGGAGAATTCTGACTCTGGTAGCATTTTATATTCCTGATGTTGGTGTAAAGAAATGGCTACACAAAGCCTGGGGCGTGGCAATTGGAGGAGCATTTCCCCTCCCCCCCACCCCCAGTTGCTCAGTGCTAAAACAAAAAGTCATTTTTACTGTGCTGCCTTCCATAATACTACTGCTACACATGATACTGGCCTAGACTAACCTTACAATAAATCTTGCATCACTCATTTCAGCAAAGTAGCTGCCATCAGCAGTGAGATCGAACGTCTCTTTTATTCAGTAAATTAAAATATCAAAGTCCTCTTTCCCTTCTGAACTTGACTATTACCGGGGGCAGTAAAATGGTTATTGTTAATCTTTCAAAACGAGTTTAGCTTAATTTTTTAATATTATGCTTTCATTTAGGGCTCAGTGGTTAACGTCTACAGTTCTCCTTCCCTCCCCCACTGCCTCAGTATCAGAGAGCAGCACAGGGAGGCAGGTGGGAGACAATGCACGCGGGGGGTGGGGGGGGCTGGGAGGCAGGGCAGGAGCTGGTGCCCATAGAGAGCACTCTCTCCCTGCATGTAACTGCTGACATTTTCAGTGATTATATGCTTATTTGAATAAATGTACTTTAACATCCCTACTTTCAATTATTAGAAAAAAGGAAGGTAAAACTGGTGTCCTGCTGTCCCAGATTGCCATTGGTTTTCTCCTTGAGCCTACAGCACAATTGTCCATAGCCTTCAACTTTCTGGAGTTAAAATAAGCATTCACAGATGCAGAACTGGTGAAGAACTGTGAATAATTCAGGAAGTTTGTAATCATGTAATATTATCCACAACCTCAGTTTGAGTAAAATGTTCCTTATTTGTAATGTAAGCCTTGAGGAAATCAACAGATCTGTGTGGGACAGAAATATATGTGGGTCTAATAAAACATTCTTCCACAATGAAGAACAGTTCAGAGACATACAGATGGCAACAAACAGTAGCACAGCATTGATATATGGAAGCTCTCTGCTAATGTAGCTGGCAACACCTACCTCTAGTTAATTAAGTAACAAAGATTTTTGACTCTGACTACTGACTTCACCATGGGGGGCGGGAAACAGTATGATGAACAGCACATTGGGAGGACAGGCCAGAGAGAGATCTGGTAGTCCTTTTAATGTTTGTATCTCCTAGAATTTATAGTCACCATCCACCAAAACTTTACATAAACTTCGGTAGCTTGCTATGTTCATCTTTGGTAAAAAGTGTGTCTCTCCCTGTGTATGTATACATGATACACATGCGCACACAAACTATGTGAAAAGAACAGTTAAGGTTGCAAACTCTAGGTCTCAAAAGTTAGGAAATGGCAAAATTAGAGTTGTCTGGGCAATCTTAACTGTGCCCCCTTGCGTGCAAGCATTATGATATCATATTTAATTACATAGTATTCGCATCCCTTCCATTTTGAATTCTCTAGTCAGGGTTGCATTTTTGTGATAGGTAAAAACACCTTTCTGCAAGGATCCCTTTATAAGTGGCCTCCTTCCTCTTCTAGGAAACTTACTACACTAGATAATTTACAACAGTGCAGCAGTGCTGCTGCAAGCTCTGTTTAATGTAGCCGCTCTAAGCCAACAGGAAAGAGTGCTCTCATCAGTTTTAACTACTCCGCCTCCCATGAGCTGTGATAGTTATGTTGGTGGGAAAAGCTGTCCCTCTCCATAGCACTGTCCATACACTGTCAATGTAACTTATGTATGTTGGGGAGCATATGATTTTATTCAACTCTCTGAACAACATAAATTATGCCAACATAAGCTGTGCGGCGATGTGTGAAGTTAGATGTTTACCTCCACTTTTTAAAAAAAGACCTTGGACACATGCTGGTGTTTGAAGCTTGTTAATCACAGTACAATAACTGGGCAGTTTAGTTGGGGAGAGCAACATGAGCATTCAGTTGAGGAGTAAGAGAAACATCACTTCACTCTGAATTCTTCCCGTCCCGCTGATGGTTCTGTCTACATAGCAAAGAAAATAAAAGGAGACTGTGTACACCCCTGGTTTTAATGGTGCTTTAATGTTCATGGGTTTCATGCATGTTACTAAAACTTGTTTTTCTGCTAACATTTGATTTTAAAGACCGACCTGGACTGTAGCCATGGATAGTAATTACATTTTCATTATAATTATGGACAGCTGGAAATTTCCATTCCACATAGCTTATTACAGTTATGTAAATAGTTAGTTATAACATGAACATATGGGATCTTCATTATTAAGTAGCAGAGAAGCACAGCGAGACCACGGTTAAAAATGGAAGAACGCTTGAATTTTTTTTCTTCATGTATATTCAGTATTAGGAGGTTTTTTACACTTTGGCATTGGTAACTGCTAGAGTCAGACTACTGGACTAAAAGAACCACTGGTCTCAGGCCCGTGGCAGGGGTGGGGAAACTGCCTTGAGGCTTGACAATTCCAAGGAGTCTGGGGCTCCTGGTAGCCACTGCCACTACTGCATCTGCGGTGACACCGAAGGCCCTTGATATTGCAGCTGCAGTTCTGTGCTGCATTTAAGGGGCAGCTCTGAGGGCTGTGGGGTGGGTGCCATGGTCCGACTGGCACTGAGGGCTGGCTGATCTGGCCCTGCCCCTTCCAGTAGTATGGAGCCTTACGCACGCACGTTGCTGCGTCCAAAGGATTATATGTAATCTAGTAAATTGCTCTCGAGAACTTCTCTGTAGGTAACTTACTAAGTTGGTTTTAGTTTTGCTTAGACATTTTTTTTCTAAAAAACGAGTGATCAGAAATGGGGTTAAGTTGTTGTAACCTGCTCTGTGTTAGCAGCCTGCTGGTAGGAAAAGCTGCCCATATTGAAAACAATTGATTTTACTGTGTAAATGGACGTTGAAGCCTCCTTCTCCATGTTGTACACTTAAAAAATGCAGGTCCAAACAGACTGATTTTCATTCTGGGGGGATGGAGGGAAAATTGTCAGTGTGTTGAGGTGAAGCAGCTTATATAGTGGATTTTGCTATCCCTTTGACACTTATGGAGATCTGAGGTATTAGGTTTTTAAGCTGCTTTGTACAGTTGAAACTCATTTGACAAGGACTTGCACAGATGGTGCTTTACTTTCGGTCTGAAATGTGACGCTTTTTAATTTCCCTTGGGTTGGCTAAGTGACTCTGGCAAGAATTTCCTCAATGGGCATATATCAGCTCATCTCTGATTTGCTTATTTGAAATCGAATTCACTCTGATAAGAGCAATAAGTGGGTGCCTTTAACACTAGACAGGGCAGACATTATCAATCACCTTTTTCGGCCCTGGTGTGGTCAATAATTACTGTATCGCTAAATGCTTGTCTAATATGCAGAAGAATGAAATGCTGAAACCTACTTATACATTGGAAGCAAATTTCCCGTTGTGGTGATAGGATACATTTGAAGAGCAGACAAAAATGATTAATGGGGAAAAAATTTACAGTTGTCTAAACAAGGAGTTTCCTTTTGAAGGAGGAAATGCTGGTTTGTCCTTGATTTGGCTTCAAGCATAATGTTAACATTAGCTGTAAAATGCCTGCGTTATCAAGACAGGCACCCTGAAAATCGTGCTGGCACCTGGAAGCTCTGAATTCATCTTGGGGTGGACTGGGACAGGAATACGTACAGTAGTTTAAAGATAGCATTCAGTAATCTCATTGACTCCAGTCCATCTGTCAGACAGATTGTTATCAGTATATACCTACTTAAATTAAGAAACCCTTTGCTTTATAATGTCTTTTAGTGAAAGCAATTGACTGGGCTCTAAAAACAGGTTCTGCCATCCACGACTCACTGAGTCGATAAGACCTGCATGCTTGCAGCTCAAAGGAGAATTTGGCTGTGAGAATGCTTTTCCCATCACAAATGAAAATCAGGAAACAGGCTATTCTGTTGCCTGTTGATGTAAAATCTGTTTTCCACAATTCAGTCTTCACAGCAGCAGACCTGACCACTTAGAATATTTTTATTTTTATTCCCCCCCAACACATACACTTTCTCCCTCAGCATGGTGTACAGTGTACCTGATCATCACACAGGTAACTCGTCCAGTTAGTGACTAAGGCTTTGATTCAGCACAGCACTTGAAAACATGCTTAAGTGTCATTAAGCAATGAGATGTAAGCATGTGCTTAATTTTAAGCATATGCATAACCCCATCAAGAATTTTGCTGACTTGGGACCCTGAATCCTGATCAACACCACAAATATAGGTAGTGCTGGCAAGAGGGTTTGACATACAACCTGCATATACTGCAACATTTGTTTTGAAGATGTGTCTTCTCTTCAGAGCAAGAAGTTGAACCAGGGAATAAAACGACTCCTGGCAACATCAAATGAAGAGTGGGTTCATTGCCTCTCTGTCTGAGCATCTGTGTTCATGCTGTTTGAATGCTGTTGGCATTCAAAAAGAGGTCCTTCATTAGTATAGTGAGCCACTGTTTGATATTACAGGTTTTTTTTTCAGTCCAGACTTTAGGGGAATCCTCTAAACTGGTGGTTTTTCTTGTGTACAAAATGTATTTATTAGCACAGCATTTAAATTAAAATGGCAGCCACAAAAATGATAAGTATGCGGTCAACCTTGAAATTTCAAGCAGTGTGAAATGTAGTAGATAGCTTGGGTATCTAAGGTTCTATATGTCTATTTGTTCATACATCACAGCTAAGTCACTGGGAACACCATGGGGGCTCGCTCTTGCTATGTTCAGGGGCCCTGTTTGGGCAAAACGGTTTCCAGTTACAGGGTCAGGTCTTTATCCGCATACAGCGAGAGCCTCAGCTGGTGTGTATTAGGGTAGCTCCCTTGAAGTCAGTGCACTAGCTAACAATCCATCCTGTAATGTAGCAAGTGATTGGAATGCAAGGAAAGGTTATTTAATTATTTATCTTGCAATACAGAAATGTGGAAACATTCATGAACTAAAATGGAAGTAGCGTGGTTTTGTGTGTGTGTGTACGCAAAGTTTGATGTGTGTATTAAAGATACTGATTCTTTTTTCTTACGATTCCAGGCTTTTGGACAGGCTCATACCAACCACAAGAAGGTAGCAGCAGATGGAGAGAGCAGGGAGGAGACCTTGATTCAGGAGTCTGCTACCAAAGAAGAGTATTACATGAAAAAAGTCATGGAGCTGCAGACTGAGCTAAAGCAGCTGAGGAATGTCCTTGCCAACACCCAGTCTGAAAACGAACGCCTAAACTCTGTCGCACAGGAGCTGAAAGAGGTATGTGAATGGATGCTATGCATCATGGCGTCAGTCGTAAGTACACTTTGTGTCTCCCGTTGTGAAATCCCAGCATTCTGCTTCATATCTATGAAGCCATCCTGGATCCGTGTTCAGTGCATTCACCCCGCAGCCAGTAGGACAGGGTGTCACTCTTGGGATGCAACAAAGCACAGTATCCAGCTAAGAAACAAGAAACTTGCTTAGCGAAGGCATAATCTCCTGACTCAGTTCTGTCTTGGCTTGCACCCTGGCAGCAATTTCTACAGTGAAATCAGTGGGGTTGGATCAGTGTGAGATGGGACTGAATTTAGCCCTTGTTTTTAGTTAATTTAGGCTGCAGGATGTTCTAACTTGTATAAGATTAAAACCTTGCACTTGGTTACTGTCAAGGTCCTATTATGATTTATTTGTGTTGTAATTTGTATTTCATAGTAGCACTCTGCTGTTCATAGGTCACTTGAACAGCTGTCGCAAAAGATCTGACACTTGGATTTCTTATAGTGCTGGGCTATCTGGAGGCAGGAAATAGAGAAGTTTAACTGATTAAACAATCAATTCCATTATTTATGAATATTATTTATGGCTGGGGAGACTATATTTCCTTATGCTGAATATGGAGGCTGCCAGTGCTTGGGGCTTCAGCCCCACATTGGGGGCTGGGGGAGAGGAGCTGCCTACGTTTGGGGCTTCAGCAGCTGAAGTTTCGAGTGCCAGTGGCTCCCCCCACCTCTCCCTGCAAGGATGAAATTCAGCCTCACAGCATGCAGAGAGGGGAAGGGAGCCACCGGTACTTGGAGCTTCAACTGCTTGAGCCCCAAGCACTTGTGGTTCCCCCTCCCCCCTGTCTTCTCCCTGGCGCCCCCCCCCCCCTCACGTCCCAGCTGCGGGGAGAAATACAGAATGACCTGAATGACCCAACCCGGGGAATTACTGGGGGGCCTGGTGCTGGCAGCAGGGGTCAACCCTCCCCGCACTCATTGTAGCAGCAGGAAGCGAAGTGAGCCGGCTCCAGCCTGCTGTGCTCCCCCAAACCCGACTGCCAGACGTGTCACTCTGCTTCTCATCGCCTCCGTGAAGCAGAGTAACCCAGCTGGGAGAAGGTGGAGTGCAGGCTGGGGCTGGGTTGCTCCTCTTCCCATGGCTTCTGCCACCGCTGGTGAGTGCAGGAGCAGACCCGACCCTCACTGCTGGTGCTAGATCCCCTGGATCCCTCAGAACTCCCCAAAGCGTGTGGCTCAGGGAGCTGCCCCTAACCATCCGATGCTTATAGCTCAAATAAAAACAAAATCCTGCAGGTGTGGAGTGGGGATGTAAAATCCCGTTTGACAAGTTAATTGGTTAAATATTATGTTTAACTGGTTAACTGCTTAATCAGGGATGGGACTGCTCTGGCTGGGAGCCCTGACCCCTTAACCATAACCTGTTAACCATTTGCATTCCAAGTGTGGAGGGAGCTGAAACCAGCAACATTTTGAGTTTAATGTTTACGGATTTCAAATAATTCCTTGAATTGAAATAAGATTTTAAAAAAAAGTTTAAATGTGCTAACTTCCTTGCAATTTATTTCATAATTGTTTATTATGAGACTTGTTGCACCTGCCTCTGAATCCTTGGATACTGACTGGTGAGTAGTTCTTATATAGGTTAGTTATCTGATACCTCTGGTATACATTTCACATTGCTGAATGACATACAGAGGCACCTGGTTTAGTTTTCTTTCTCTTCTCTATAATTGAACACTATATTCATGGAAAATACGTGGCAGAAGAAATTATGCAGAAGTGGGAAATCTTAAACTGAGTCCTTCTGGAAAACCCAGTTTTTTCAGCACAGTAGAATAGAATCAGTCAATACCTTGCCTTTTTAGTATAACAGCATGGGGATTTGCAGCATGAATTACTACAAGTTATTGACCAGGAATAATCTAACTCTCTGTTATCGCTGATTATGTGCCATGGTTGCAGGACTGTAAATCTGGAGTCAAGCCATGCTGCTATGCCCAGGCAATATGAGCATATGAACCAGTCTCTGCAGGCACATGCAAAGCTATCGTGTATTTATTTCCTTCCATTAAGACCTATTTAAATCCTTTTCCTTCTCTTCCCCCCCATCCAATATCCATTGCGTTGTGTACTTAATGAAATTTCAAATGTTCCTTGAAAAGTGCTGATAAGCAGATTTGATTCCAAAAATGAGTGAGTCAGCAGTAGCAGTGGTTTTTGTACTGTCTTGCTGAGACATCTCTACCTGATTTGCTTGGAAGCATTATGTTGATTAATAGAATGTTGTCAGGTTTGCACTAGGACAAGCTGTTCAGCTTGGTTCAGGTCTGTACACACTCTCTCTCTCACTCACAAGCATGCTGTTTGTATGAGATGGAAACTTTTTTTTTTTTTTTAGTGGCGGGGGGAAATTTGTGCCAGAGAGAACTGAGCAGTTCTAAAGAGGGAAGCAGTGACATCAGATCTCTCCTGAGAACTCAAGGAGATTCTTCCATTGTTTAAAAATGGAAGTTTGGCGTTTTCCTTGTTTGGGGTGGGAAAATCTGTTGAATATCTTCACCTTCTTGTCTGACAAGAAATCAGCTGTGAGAATAATTTAGTGATTGACTCAGTGTAAATTTTAAATAGATAAATTAACGTGGAGTAATCATGCATCACAAATATTGTTTGATGTGTGCAGAGCTGTGTATTTTTTGCTATAGTCTATGTGTATTCTAGTATTTAGATCTCTGCTGATGAGTTTGAATACTTAAGAATAATGCTGCTTGAAAAAGAGTGGTTGAGTGTTACTTCCTCGGTCTTCGCATTTGTTTTTCTCTTTTTCCCCATTTCAGTCCCAGCTGTGTCCTATCTCTAAGAAAAAAAATAACACCAGGCCTTTAATGCTAAAATGAAAACATCTGGGCCAGCTGGCTTATATATTTTAGAATTCCCCTCCTGTGAAGGTGCTTACCTCTGTATAACATTTAAATTTAAACCATCCCATAATTACCATTGTGAGTTGTAATGGGGAGGCAGTACATGTGATTGTTACATTGTATTAGCTGTCACAAGTTCTCAGATCTGTTGGGAGCCAAGTTAAAATGCAGCAAATTTCTAACCTGACAGACTAAAGCAATGCGTGAAGAAGTAGTAGAACTTCAAACAATTGCTATTTTCCCCCCATTTTCTTCAGTGTATTGAAAAAGCAGAATCATTTTGTTACTGAGTTGAGTGAAACTGCGAAAAGCCATGTGAGTTGTGTGTACAGTACATACAAACGTATTTATTCAAAGCCATCACAGGGGACAATTGGAGGAGATTATGCTGTAACAGTTGTAATGGTAGGGGAGGTATCTCTGCTCCATCCAGTATGCAGGCAGACAGCCTCAGATTTACATAAAGAGACAGACACCAAACTGCAGTCCAAGGAGACTCCATTCCATGTGATTTGTACAGAGTAGTTCAGCATCCCTCTCAACTAGGGATGTAAAATCCCGTTTAACCGGTTAACTGATTAAACGTATTGTTTAACCAGTTAACCGATTAAAGAGGGGGCCAGCAGAGGGCTGCTCCAGATAGCACACCACCCCCCCACCACAGGCAGGGGCTGCATTGGCCTGGCTGGAGTAGCTCCTGTCTGAGGTGGGATCCCCACAGGACTGGAGCAAGCCCTCTCTGCCTGTGGCAGATGGGGACCAGAGATCTCTAGTGGAACACGACATTGTTTGCCTCCTCTTGATTCCCTTCAGGTCTGGTCCAGGCTGGTAGTGACTAGTTACCTCAGGAAGGAAAGTGGTTTGTCAATGGGATCTGAAATGGTCTCAGTTCATTTCCTAGCAGAGGTGCCTGCATAGCAAAACTATAAAAAAAAAAAAATCAAGAATTTAGTGGATAAGGGAGACCTGAAGCTATATTTGGCAGTGTCGGTGGGGAAGCTAGCACGGCCTGTGCAGTAACCTGTTGTGTGGACAGCCTTTTTTCATTACAACATAAAAAAGAAGATGAATTCATCCTCAATAACAGAACCGAGGAGTTGTGCTAAGATTGATTAGCAGCAAACTCTTGAGTTATACAGGACAACATTAGCGGTCATGTAATATAGCAGGATGTTTTTGACACTAGATGCCTAAAATAATTAATAGATTCCAAGGGAAGAAGAGACCATTTGATCAACTAGTCTGAACTCCTGTGTAGCACAAGCCATAGAACTTCCTCCAAATAATTCGTAAAACATACCTGTAAGAAAAACATCCAGTATTGATTTACAAATTGCCAGCCATGGAGAATCCTCCACAACTGTGTTAAATTTATTTCAATGGTTAATTACTCTCATTGTTTAAACTGAAAATAAGGTGTAAATTTTTAAGTTCTGAAACATCTAGTGCTGTTACCACTGTATCTATTTGGAAACCAGCAGAGGCTATGTCCGAGAGGAGATGTGCAATAAAACGGTCTTCTCATAAGCATTCATGTGGAGGTGATGAGTGTTTTGCTAAGGAGGTAATGAACTCGGGTACACCTAAAGATGCTGCAGTAGATCCAAATGTTTTTGATGGTTATTTCCATTGAACTAGCTAGTTCCGTCCTATTGAGATAATCTTGACGTCAGTTTTCCATTGAATTTTCAAGTTCAGTCCTGTTGAGACAGATTGACAGGGTGGTTACCAGATGTGAATTCAAGTGCTGGCATTAGCTAGCTCAGCAGCTCTTGTGCCCTGGAGGAGTCCTTGGTGGGAAACCTGAACAATTGGTAATTACTGCTCTTTTTTTTTTCTCTTCTCTTCTGCATTTTAGCAGTAGGATTGCAAAGAAGATTATTGAAACCTCACAATAGCCACGCCACATACAGTATATAGGAGCCAAAAATAATTGTGCAGTGCTTTCCCAGGAGAGCATGAAGAGTGGAAAGATGCCGCCGTTTATATAAAACTGAAGAAAATGTCCCTCAAAACAATTGTATTGTTTCAGTATTTGGGTTTAAAAAAAAATCAAACAAATTTAAGTATTAGGCTAGGAAAATGACATGGCTTTATTTAATCTGCAGTGAATTATGCTTGAAATGCAAAATTCTATTATTCAAGAGTGACCACGAAGGTATGAACAAGTTTCATTCCTCTAAAACCATAAAATGGCAGCTGTTTTCCTAAGGCTCCTTCTGAAGAAAGCTTTTTGTGTTGCTTTGTTCTGTATTATCCGTTCTCTTTGCTTGGCCACATTATATAAAGCGATTGCATGTCAAACTGCCGGGCAATCTACAAAATGCTGTTTTCTGATCCTGCTGCCTGCAGGGATTCCTCCCGTTTGCTTTCCCTCCTGCACTTTGCTTTGTTTACTTATTTATTGTTCAGCATGATTAATGCTGACAATAATTTTTCCCCTCCCAAAATATGATGATATGGGAGGATTCAGAATTTTGTGAAAATGTATTTGCAGAAAGACAATATTTTGTACATGACTGTTTATTTCCAAGACCAGCCCTTTCCCCTTTGGGGACAAAGAAACTGTGGAGGCGATGTAGGGTAGCAGGTTAATGTTGTATTAAGGAATTAGCCCAGTCACTGTACTTAGTGCCCTTTTTCTCTTACACATAAGTATCCAGCGTTACATCAGCCCTGTCCAGACAGGCAAGCTTTTTGACTTTAGCTCATGCTGTAGACAGCAATTCCTTTTTGGGACTTCTGCCACACCCAACTAGGCTGCACACTAGCTCTCCCTGTTGACAATATTTGTGTACTGCCTGCAGCCTAGACTGCCTTTCTCTTTCTCTCTGCCTGCTTACCAGGCAGGATTTTTGTCTGTCTTTCCCTCTTTCTAAGCAGTATTTCCAACAGGGAGAGAGCAGTAGCCTAGGGCAGGAGCAGTGTTTGCTCAGTGCCATCAGAATTTTGGGGTGTGGTCCAATGCTTGGATCTTCTCTTTAGACACACGAGTTCTGCAGTGCCTCACCCAGCTAGCAGCAGTGCTAGAAAATGTCATGAAGAAGGTATTCAGTATCTGGGTTTAAAAATTCCTTTCACGATTTGAGCTGGTGCACAGCTTCAGGAACAAAGCCCTGGGGCAGTCAGAGAGGAAAGCGAATGCCCAAGGTTGGGGAACCCTCCCAAGCACCTGATATGGCAAAACCGCTCATCAGGGAGGGCAAAAGCTCCTGTGTTTGGGGCTCTCAGAATATTGCCTCTCTTGATCACTCTGCCGTAAGGGATCACCCAAGGGTTTGCTTCTCGGGAGCAGCACTGACTCTCTCTTCTGGCCCTGATACTCCCGACTAAGTCAGCGTCAAAAGCTTCAGGTGTGCCCTGGGCCCTCAGAGAAGTTCCAGATCCTGGTTCTGCTCTCCCTATAAAGCTCCCAGTAGGTAAAGTTCACATAGGTGCCTGCCAGTGGTCTTGGGTCCTTTAGTTACTTGGACCCTAGTGGCAGCAATGTCACCAATTTTGGATCAACTTTCTGGGGGTTTGAGACTTGGCATTAAAATATAGGACTGGAGATGGGAAAGATATTGCTGAAAAGCACAGAGCCTGCTCTATTCATAGCCGTTTGTCTGTGGGAAGGGCGTTTTGATTTCTAGCAAGTGTGTATTTTTAGGTGCCAACACTGTTACCATGGTAGTCCATTAAGCTGGCTATTAGACTCAAAGCACCCGTCTGCCTACAGCAGCACTGTCTGGTACTCTTTTCGAAGTACACAGTAGGGCAATTGTTCAAGTCCTCCAAGTTCCCATAAGCACTTGCCTTAGCATCATAAGTAATGAGAAGAGTATTCCCAAGTCATTGGTGCACTTCTCTTTCCCAGTCGGATTTACAGCTGAAAATCTGATAAATGCTGATTAGTCTTTTGTGTATTATTACCCTCTTTTTCCTCTTTCAAATAAACTGGTAAACTGTTTACCTCTTTGTTTTAGTACTGTTTGAATTTTCTTTTTAAAAAAATAGACAAGAAGTCCAAGTTGAAATAGTACTTGTATTCTGACTCACTTGCTAGGAAACTGAAAGTAAAGGTCTTAATTTGCCACATGATGAGATGAGGTAATGATGGAGACATTAATCCTATAACATCAAAAATGTGCATGCTCACACACACACCCACACTTTGTTCAGGCAGATGGAGTCAGACCCATTCCCTTGCCTGAAAATTGTATAATCTAAAATAAGACAGGACATGGCAAAACAGTTGAAGTAAGGAGAGAGGAAGAAATTTATGAGACTAGGAAGTCGTGGAAGAGACTTAAAGGAAGAAAGAGGAGTTGCTTAATGATAAATGGAATATGGAATAATAGGAGAGTAAGTGTCAAGCTTGAGCTTGATCTATGCCTAAAAAAACCAGATCAACCTGGCAAAATACTGTGAAAAATTTGCTGCCTTGTGCAACATAGTTAGGTCGACCTAATGCCCAGTTTAGGTACCACTAGCTACCATGCAGAGGCGAAAGCAAGTGGGTGCACCCTGATGCGCAGCTCCGGCAAGAGCTGGTTGAGCTGCACAAAAGCCAGCAGGGAGCTATTTAAAGAGCTGGCGTGGACCTGGGTTGCAATAGGACAGCACCTGTAAGAAATTTTAAATTACTTTCACCTCTACTACCACATCGTGGAGCATTGATGGAAAAACCCTTGTCATCGATGTAGGAAGCATCAGCATAGCTGCAGCACTGTATGTGGGTCATTGAATTGTAGACATGGCCCGAGTTTAGGGAAAGGATGAAAGAAGCAAAAGGAGAAAGGAAATAGGTGCATTAAGAGCAAAAGAGGGAGTTTGTATCAGAGATGTAAATGGGAGTGAGGCTGAGGTGCCTGTGTCTGACCACCTGTGCCCAGTTCTGGGCCTCTCACTATAGAAAGGATGTGGATGCATTGGAGAGGGTTCAGCGGAGGGTGACCAAAATGATTAGGGGGCTGGAGCGCATCATCTATGAGAAGATACTGAGGGAGTTGGGTTTGTTTAGTCTACAGAAAAGAAGAGTGAGGGAGGATTTGATAGCAGCCTTTAGCTTCCTGAAGGGAGGTTCCAAAGAAGATGGAGAGAGGGTGTTTTCAGTAGTGACGGATGGCAGAACAAGGAGCAATGGTCTCAAGTTGTGGTGGGAGAGGTCCAGGTTGGATAGTAGGAAAAACTATTTCTCTAGGAGGGTAGTGAAGCACTGGAATGGGTTACCTAGGGAGGTGGTGGAATCTCCATCCCTAGAGGTTTTTAAGTCATCACTTGACAAAGCCCTGGCTGGGTTGATTTAGTTGGGATTGGTCCTGCCTTGGGCAGGGGGCTGGACTTGATGACCTCCTGAGGTCTCTTCCAGCTCTATGGTTCTATCTAGAGGAAGTCAGGGAAGGATTTCCACGAAGGAAGATGACTTAGTCATAGCACTGGGAATCAAAGACATCTTTTTTGGAGAAACGTGGGTGGGAAGAGATCTCAAGTCTGAGAGAGGTGAAGGACAGTGGAGTTGTCAGTGTTGGTTATGGAAAAACAGCACTGACCTCCATAGTAAAGTTTGATATGCACATGAAGTAGATGGATCAAGCAGCAGATAGTTTTGAAGAAAGTAAGTTTAAGATTTTAGGAGGACAGGCAACAGTTGAAGGTACAGTAGGTAAATGGGTGTGAGTGGAGTTAAATTTATCATAGGCACAGAAGCAGCTGCTGTGGAAGCAGAGGTGCCACCTAAGGAATAAGAGGAGGGGATGAAGAGAGGAAACCTGAGGAATGCCAAAAGGGAGGACCATTTCAGAGGCATTAAAGGAGCAGTCAGAGGCTAGCTTCACTTCCAAATTTAGCGTGGTGGGTGGTTGTTTTTTGTGTGTGTTGGCATAAGCAGAGTTCATGTGTTGTTTACACCTTCATTTTCTTTATATTCTCCATCTTTTATGCTAGTACCTGAGCCTTGTCTACAATAACGCTTATACCAGGGCTCAAAAATAGGTAGTCCAGACACAGAGAGAGAGAAAGAGATGAACCATGGGAGAGTAAAGGTTACCAGAAGCAATAATGGGGGGAAATGAAGGAGAGAGTAGACCCATATATTATAGAGCTCGTAAAAAATACAGTAAAACACATGACAACTCTTTTATTTAATCATTTTGTATGTTTTGTGGTGCTCAGACACTTTTTTTTCTTGAAAACAAACAACAAATCTCACCCCTCTCCCCTGTTCCCAATACTGGGGTGAAAAATGTGTGTGGCGGAATCGGCAGATATCTTTAGATTGTAGTCACAGGCTGTATATTGCATGTGAACGCACAAAGTTAGTTCCTCAGTTCTCTCAGCCCTGCTGTTTTGATTCTTTCTCAGGTTTGAATTCAGTTTTGGCTCTTTTTTCCTTGTGGGGATGATTTGATATCTCACATCACTCATTTTCATGCATCCTTGGGGGAAAAATCCTTCAAACAAGTTAAATTTTTATATATTGTTTTTCATTCTGAAAGTTCCAAAGCATGTTACATGCATGCTTTCTATTTCACCACTGTGAAATGTGGCCTCAGAGGGGGAAGGGCAGCAGACATCTGGTATACAGCACTTTTGCACAACAGTTTGGGAAGGTAGAGAGGATACTAAAGCAAACATCAATGTGTTTAGGAAAAACACATTTAGATCCTTAATACTTTCACATTATAGACCTAATACCCCTCTGGAATTCATACCTGTGGGACTAGGGAGGGCCTAAATATTCAAATGAAATAGTCTAGCTAATGCACACCTTAGTATTTTAATCCAAAATATTTTTTCAGTTTATTGAAGAAAGCATTGTTTGTTTTGGTTTGTTTTGGTTGGTTTGTTTGTTTGTTTATGTATAGATGAAAGCCTATCACAGGATGCAGTTTAAAAAACAACACTCTTTACACCAAAATCATTAATGGAGTTTGAATCCGGATGTTCAGAGTTATATTTGGTTGAAACCTTTTGTTTATGGACTGACAAAGCTCTTTCCTAAAAGCATGCCAGAAACTGGTTAATGTCCCAAAGGAACCAAGCCTATCAAATTTTATCTGCAAGACTGGATTCCTTATCACTCCAACATATTGAAAGAATTAGAAGGGTCACAGTGTGAATTTTTTATTCTCTCCCTCCTCCGCCTTGCTCTTTGACTCTAGAGCACTGGAAGGGATGACTGGGTAAATGGGCAGAGTAATTGCCTGTCTTTTGTTCATTACAGGAAGTTCAAATGTGGCGATAACAGTATGATACAGGCACGCTGCTGGGTGCTGTCTCAGCATATTGCAGATGGCTACAGATGGCAGCTGTTTTCTTCCCACCTTTCATCTTCATTGGCATTGATTTTGCACTGACAACTTCCCCCTTTTTTTGATAATGATGAGAAATTTGTATTTTTACAATGGGGAAGTAGCATATATCATTTGTAGCCCGTTGAGAAATAATATAAAATCCTTTTCAAAGAAGATGAATTGTCATGGAAATTGACTTGATTTGCTTTGCATGTATTCCAGGAGGCATCTGCTCCTGATTTCTCCATTGTTGTTGTGCACTGATATATTCAGAGGAAAGATGTTAACAACAGCATTTCTCTTCCTGTAATGGCTGCTTCCCAGAGAGTCAGAATTTTGAAAAATAAATTAATGCTGGAAATTCAAAGAGAAGCATGTGTCGCTCTTTAACTGTAGTGCATATTTTCAAATTCTGGCTGTAGGGTAATGCATCAATGCAGAGGTTTCACTGCATTATTTATTAATCTGTTATTTTTATGTGTTAAGAATCTCAAAGGTTCAGTTAGTATCAAGATTCCAGGATACTCTATTGTTTGGAAATTAACCTTTGTATCATTCATGACTGAGAATTTTTCTCATTGCGTCCCTTTTAATTAAGTTGCTTTGTGACCATAGGTGCTGCACTGGAAAGAACATAGCCCTTTTTAAAAAATGGCTGCTTCTTATGACCTTCATTTTGGCCTTTTTCTGCTCTGGGTTTTCTCAGCAGCATAAGCTCTGGAAAAGTAAAACACTCCCCTGTGAGAGAATCTAAGATCTGATCTGAAAACTGCATGCACAGTGTAAATAGTGTGTGACAGAATAGTCTAACCAGTATAACTCCGGTCATCTGAAGAAGTGGGCTGTGCCCACGAAAGCTCATGATACCTTCTAGATGTTTTGTTAGTCTATAAAGTGCTACCAGACCATTTGCTTGCTGTTTTTTTTCTGTAACAGACTAACTCGGCTACCCCCTGAAGCAGTATGACAATGGCTTGAAATAACCTGACAAACCATTATTGAAAGTATTCTTTTGCTGCTGGGTGAAACTTTCTTCTCAGATTCCTGCAGTTTGTTAGGTTTGGCAGTTCTGGGTTTGCTACCTCCATTAAGGGCCCCTGGCAATACTTCCAACTAAGATTTGTTTGGTCCATTTTTGAGAAGCAAAGTTCTGAAAATAGAAAACAGCATGGCTGTGTTCTACAGGTTCATCTCCAGTCTGGATCTCATTGGTCCTGCCGGCAGCACACAGTTCACACTGGCACTTGCTGTGGCAACATAGCCATGCTGTTCTCCGTTTTCATCTCTAGTCTGACACTCACTGGTCCGGCAACTTCTGTGGTCCAGCGATCCAGGATCTATCTCAAATCCAAACACTCTTAGCCCACTTCCTTCCCAGCCCCTTCTTTGAGGCCCTGCCCCTGCACCACCCTTTTTCTTTCCATCCCTCCCTCCTTCCTCACTCACTTTCACCAGGCTGGGGCAAAGAGTTGGAGTGCAGGGGGGAGTGACAGGCTCTGGTCTTGGGCCAAGGGGTATGGAGAGTGGGGGGAGCTCTGGGTTGTGCCTGGGAGATTCAAGGTGTAGATTCTGGGAGGGAGTTTGTGGGGGTGGAGGAGGTGCTCAGGGCTGGAGCAAAGGTGCAGGATGGGGTTCAGGACTAAGGCTCGAGTTCAGGATGTGGGCTTAAGTCAGGCACCACTTAGCTCAGGTAGCTTCTGTGCAGCAAGGTGGCTGAGGACAGGCTCACCTCCCACCCTGGCCCTGCGCCACTCTTAAAAGCAACCAACGTGTTCAGCAGCGGCTCCTGCAGGAGGCGGTGCAGGTCGAGGGTCCCTGTTCCTGGTCACTGGGAGCTACGGGGGTGGTGTCTGCAGGCCAGGGTAGCACATAGATACTCCCTGCACCGCCTCCTTCAGGGGTCGCAGCAATGTGCTGGCTGCTCCCAGAAGTGGTGTAAAGCAAGGGCAAGGAGTAGCCCGCCTTGGCTCTGACTACTGACAGTCTAGCAATCTCCAAGTTTGGCTGCAGGAGCCCCCAGGAAATTAAACCTGATTCTAGGAGGTTCCCTGCCAATGTTCCCTCTAATTTTTTTCCATTCATATTCAGAATGAATTTTGTTATGTGCACCATATCGTGGTAATGTGCTGATGTGTACCACCAGGAGAAACCAAAAATCTAGATATATAAAATCTATTTGTAAATGACCTTATAGGGATAATTACTCCAGCCATGACAGGCTAGGCATTTTAGAGCTCACTACTCAAAGAACTAAATTTAAGCATAAGAAAGAAATAAAAATGATGAAATACACAGACCAGGGAAAAGCCTGAAATAACACACGTTAAATAAGTAAAGGTAGCAACACCAACACCACCACAAGTATGTGTTGAGTCAAGAGGTGAACGTGAAAGACTCTGTGTGAGCAGCTGCCAGCAAGCTCCCTCCATCCCAAGCCCGGTTGTGTACCTCCTCCCCCACACTGTGGAGATGGGATTGAGGAGAGGGGGTCACCCTTATGTCAGCACCACCATCTCTCCCTCCCCTGTCCTGCACAGCAACCAGGAGGCTTCCTGGGGGGCAGCTGCCAGTCAGGGGGCAGGAGCAGCAATACAGTGAGGGGAGAGGCAGCTGAAGTGCTAGCACTTGATAGCCCACCTGCCAAACCAGTCAGGGTCATCTGTCAGAGACTCCAAGATCTACCGGTAGATCCTGATCTACTGGTTGGTGACCACTGCCCTAGATGAAAGGGATTGAAATCTATGTAGTTCACAATTTTTATCTTCTCCTTTAGTCATTAATGAATATGGGGGCTAACTCATGAAATCCCACCATGTTTTGTTGCTTGGGGGAGAGGTCTGTTGCTCTTCCAACAACTGTTGTTGATCCAGACTGAAGGGTTTCATGAAGTTTGGGATAGTTTGCACTGCACAAAGTCACATTCTTTCATGTGTCAGAAGCCGATATCTCTTTAATTTGTCACCCGTTGTAAAAATAGGCATGGCTGAAGGGGAAAGCAAGTGATAAGGCAAGTTAATCAAACGGCTGTTTCCTGCTGTGTATGTTTGTTTTGATTTTCCTGTTCCCTCTTTGCATTAGAGACCAGGTCCAGGGAATGGCAATGGGAAAAATAACTCTTTCTGATACTTGGCTGAACATTTTGAAATGTGGGTGAAAGTTGCCATCATGTGACAAGTAACTTAATGACCTCTGTGAAAAGAGTTGGTGGTCTCAGTCTTGGTCCTAATAAACAATTGTCTACAACATAAAAAGCATCCGCTCATCTGAGAATAACTGTCAGTTTAGCTGATGGTTTCAGCAGAGCGGCCAGTCACTGAAGCCAGGGTTTAGATCAGTGGTCCCCAACATGGTGCCTGCGGGCACCCTGGCACCCGCCGGGGCATTTATGTGCGCCCGCCTACTGACCAGGGCTGGCCTAAGCCATTCTTGTGCCCCGGGCACCCGGCGCATGCACAGCCCCGCCCCCGGGTACCCAGCAGCCCCAAAAGGTTGGGGACCACTGGTTTAGATGCTGCATTCTTCCCTCACAAAAGAACTGAGGAGATCTAGTGAAGCAGATAGAGGACATCCATCTTCAGTGCCTTTAGCTTGGTTCCTTGAATTATGATAGCCACTATGGCCGAGCGTCTTTAATTCCATGACTTTCTCTATTGTTTCCAACCAGGCTCCTGACTTTGGTGCTATTTGAACAAAAACTGCTTTTTTTACTATTGTCCAGCTCTTGAAGGTGGATTTGGATGAGCTGAAGAGCAGTTTCTGTGTTGCCAGCATATTGCATATACCTAATCTTTATCCCATTTTTATCCCGGGATAAAAATTGCAGCTATTTCAATTAGGGGTGTGATTTGTTTGTTTGTTTTTTTTACCCAAAATAGTTACCTCAGTACAACCTCTAGTGTGCATACAGTTGAATGAGTTTAAAGGTGCCATGTACTAGCACAGTTCATTTCCGTATGGGAATCAACTGAACCTGCATGAGAACGCCTAGACCAGTATAAGAGTCCACACTGTTGTGCTGCCAAAACACTTAACGCTCTTTAGAACTAGATATTGGGACAGGCTGTAGTATAACTCTTGTGTGTAGACAAGCCCTTGGAATGCATTACATTAACACTCGACAGACTCCCCTGTCCAGTGAAAGGAAAGTCCGCTGATTTGAATGGGCAAATCGTGCTCGGGCATCAATGATTCTTTGTGAGGTCTTTGGAATTGGAAGACCATAAGAAAGAAGAGGACGGCAAAGGAAGTATCAGGAAACAAAATTTAGTCAGTACTTGACAAATGGCCAAATTGCTACATCTCCACATCTGTTTCTGTAAATTACAAAGACCTGAGAGACATTCTTTGGAGCTCAACTGAGAGAAGAGCCCCGCAGATTTAATCTGCAGCTTGATTATATTAAACCCACAATTATTTTAGTGAATCATCAGCATGTTTTTAAGGGCTATCTTTCCTGCTGAGCAGTAAATAGAAATGGCCAGAGAGACAAAAAAACTGTTAGTCATTTCCTTTTTATTCATTCATCATCATCAACAACCATGGGCTCAACACCCAT
>JANRFK010004440.1:18498657-18558850 GCA_030068395.1 Apalone spinifera | reverse complement strand
GTATACTCTCTGCATGTTTTCGCTCAAGAACAGCCGTTCTTGCGCAAAAAGCCTGCAGTGTAGACGTAGCCTAACAGTCTAAGATTACTTGGGGTGACCCAGTATTCTCAAAAGATCTTTTTCATTCAGTTTCAAGCACGTATTAAGGATACATTCACAAAAGGGACTCAGTGTTCCCTCTAAAGTTCAGGGCAGCACAGCTTCACAGGTGATTAATCAGCCTCGCTCGGTCAAGATTAATCACCTGTGAAGCTGTGCTGCCATGCAGTTTAGCGGGAACACTGATGGGACCCCTGTAAAATACTAGAAGTGGAGCCTTTTCATCTGTCATTATGTGGCACAAACTGCATCTGTAATATCTCCTGCTCCCCGGAACTTAAGGATGTAACTGTTCCTTTGGGGTCTTATGAGCCATAGGAGCCTATGGCCAGTGTAGATTTTATATTAAAACAAACAACTCAGCCATTCCAAAGCTCCACCATGTCACTTATTGGGGTCAGGCTGATACAAACTGGAATGGATAGTCTCTCCAGTGCACCTATGGTAAATTGAATCTGTTGTGCATTGGCAGGGTTTTTTTGGTCATTTCAAAAGTGTTTTTAAATTCATAAATTTAAAGCAGAAAACACTTTGCTTAGAAAAACATGAAACATGTACAAACATGTTAACATCTGTATTTTACTAGCCCTGAAAGACCTTTTTCAGGATTAAGGCTCCTTTTCTGCTAGACTCTGTTCCAAACATGTGAAAAGACGTGATCTCTCCCCAGAAGATAGACCCTTTCTCACATGCTCTGTTTTGACTTTGACATGGTCTCTCTCTCTCTCTCTCTCTCTCTCAAATACTGTAATTCCTGTCTGTAATTTTCATAATCTGATGAAAATTAAGTCCATTATAATTTCTTTAAATCTATGCCATGAATTATTTGCATATTATAAGCAAGCCACCCAGAGTTGAAGAATATAAAAGAAGGCATACATAAGTTGGCCAGATAATTTTCTGATGTAAAAAAATGGAATTTAATAAAAACTGGAAGGTGAAGCCTGGGGGGATGTTGCTTTTGACAAAATGTTTAATTTTTCCAAACTGAGAAATATCTGGGGAAATCCCTGAATTCTTCAGAAGTGTGAGAAAATGCCCACTTAAACAGTAATACCCCAAAGAGAGAGAAAATACATACAAATTTGAGGGTAAGTTAAATTTTCACTGAAATGGAAGAAAGTAGCACTTTTTTGTACCTTCCTCACTGGAAAACAAGATTAAGTGAGATGGGGGGGAGGGGAGGAAAGAGGTGAGGTAGTTCATCACTGTGTCTCATTTTACTTCCCCTCCCACGGTCCGCCCCCCACCACAATGGAAAAAGGGGAGAAGTTTATAAAGTGAACGTCGTGTTTTTACCCCTCCACCCACCAAAATAAAGTTTAAAAAATTCTTAATTTTTTTATAGCAAAATAAACACAAGACTAGTTTTGACCAGTTCACAAGTTTCCTGAAGGTTTAGTGCCCTGGGCTGCAATGTGAGGTGACAATAGTTGATGTCTTTTATCTTTTTCTGTTGCTAAAGGGTTAATCTGGATTGACAGTGCTATGCCAAACTGCCACTATTGACTGGCTTTGCATTTTGATGGTATATTATTTTTACATTGCCTAATAGTTTCCTAGGTATTTTACAAAACAACACCGGTTTCAGCCCAGCTTTGGCTGAACGGACAATGGTTTTACTAAGCAGCCCATACTGTGGAAGGGGAAGGTAAAATAGGAAAGAGTGTGTTTGTTTGGGAATCCTTAATGAATGCAAGAACCACCGTATGATGCAAATTAGTAATGCCAATAGGTTTTGAGACTGAGCTGAATGTAAGTGGAGTTGCCTTTTTCTCATATGATTGTACAGAATCAAGCTGCACCGATATTTACTTCCAGAAAATAAATGTCTGACTTCATGTATTTCAGATGGAAAGAGAAAAAGTTAATTTGTTATCCACACTTCAAGAGTCTCAGAAACAACTGGAGAATACCAGGGGAGCCCTTTCAGAGCAGCATGAGAAAGTTGGCAGGCTCACAGAAAACCTAAATGCAATGAAAAAACTCCAAGTCAGCAAGGAACGTCAGTCTGCTCTTGACAATGAGAAGGAGCGTGACAGCCACGAAGATGGAGATTATTACGAAGTTGACATTAATGGGCCAGAGATCCTAGAATGCAAGTACAAAGTGGCTGTGGCAGAGATCGGTGACCTAAAAGATGAGCTCAAAGTCATTAAGGCCAAATATGAAGAGTGTGAGTCCAAATACGAGGAGGAGAAGAGCAGGTATGAGACTGAAAGCCAAGCTCTTACTGAAAAGATCACCTTGTTAGAAAAATCAAATAGGCAGGATAGAGAACAGGTAGCCAGGCTGGAGAAGGAGCTGAAGAAAGTAAGCGATGTTGCTGGAGAAACACAGGGAAGTCTCAGTGTAGCTCAAGACGAGCTAGTCACGTTCAGTGAAGAACTGGCCAATTTGTATCACCACGTCTGCATGTGCAACAATGAAACTCCAAACAGGGTGATGCTGGATTATTACAAAGAAGGTAAAGGAGGACGCAGCAGCCCAGAGGGCAAAGGTCGAAGGTCACCTATCCTGCTTTCTAAAGGACTGCTATCTATAGACCTAGGAAAGGCAGAGAGTGGAAGTGGTGATAGCAGCCCATCTCCGGTGTCATCCCTCCCATCTCCTGTGTCAGACCCGCGGAAGGAGCCCATGAACATTTACAACTTGATTGCTATAATTCGCGATCAGATCAAACACCTGCAAGCGGCAGTGGACAGAACAACCGAGTTGTCCAGGCAGCGTGTTGCCACCCAAGAACTTGGGCCGGTAGTGGACAAGGACAAGGAAGTTCTCATGGAGGAAATCCTGAAGCTGAAGTCCCTGCTCAGCACCAAGAGAGAACAGATAGCAACCCTGAGAACTGTACTTAAGGCCAACAAACAGGTGAGTAGGCTTCGCAAAGATGAAATCCATGGTTTACAGAGCTACATCATAAGTAAAAACATTAAAGATGATTTGTCAGTAATGACCCTCATTGCCAACATCATTAGACTCTGTAGTCATGGGTGAGGCCTGAATTTCACTCCATGTGAATAGTGTAAGGAGGACAGAAGTTTTGTGGTGTCGTGCAGTCCAGGGAGTCAAAACTTTGGCATGGTTCTGCATTTCATTAGTTCCAGTTTAGCTGAGATGACAAGAAATGGAACGTGGCTTCAGTGTTGTGCACAGGGAGTGTATGAATATACTCCGACATCAAGCCTGGGCAAAGCCTGTAAATGCATGTCTGCCTCCCCCAAATGCAGCTGAGAAAAGCGGTTGCTGCGGGGCTCTGTTTGAACAGCTGAGAGCCCTGGGGAATGGGAGAGAGCTTCACATGCTGCCTCCTGCCCCCAGCGCAATCAGGCAGCTTGTGAAGCACCCTCCCCACCCCCCTCAAGCTATAGATATTCAAATACCAGTGCGGGAGTGGGACAGGTAGGGAGTCTGCCTGAGAAGGTTGCTGGCCAGGAGTCAACAGGTAAGCCTTCCAGACAGAGCCTGCCCCTGGCACGCCAACCCTCCTCCCCCATACCTCACATAACCCAAATCCTCTGCTCATCCTCCTGCCACTATATCCCCTCCCAGATCCTGCATCCCAATCCCCTGCCCCAGGTCATAACTCCCTCCTGTCCTAGGTCATGATCCAAACCCCTGCACCCTAGTCCTCTGCCCCAGGTCACAACTGCCTCCTTCACCCAAACTCCTTCCCAGACCTCACACCCTCTCCTGCACCCCAATCCCTCACAGCAAGCTCCCTTCTGCACCCAACCTCCACCCCAGATCCCACACGGTCCTCCATTAATAGAATGGAAAAGTGTTTCCCTCAACCGCTTTCCAAATTCTTGGAGTGCCACCACCCTATGAAAAATAATAATGCTATTGGCATCTTTTCAGAACTGGAATAATGGGGTGCTTGATGTGGAGGAATAAATACACTGACAGCTTTCTGGGCAAGGTTCAGTAGTGACCACCTAAAACATAGTAGCCTATCTTAGTGCACAAATCAATAATCATTGCATTCACTGACAATAAAAAGTAAAAAATTATTTTCTTATTGGAGACTTGTTTTTGCTGGGCCTTTCAAAGGGATTGTAAAAAGTATCTCTTTTCTTAGATTTCACACAAAATTCAAACATTCCAATGGTAATGAGACTGGTAAGAGCAAAAAACAAGCAGAAATAGAGTTTTAAATTTTGGAGACTGGATTGTGTCATTTTGATAACCATAATAGCTCAGCTGTATTAGAATACTTGTGACCAGCTGTTTCTAGTGCATCGAATGACAAATGTTTTTATTTTATTTAATCTAAAATTAAGGTGATGCAAATTCAAATTTACTTCAAAGCATAGTTTAAGATTTGAGCTCATAAATAAGACTTGTATTCATTATGTTTGTAATGTTACTGTTTGACAAATGTAATCCATCCTGAAAATAGGTGCCGTTTAGAAGCTATATGAAGTTACAGTCCCAACAACTTGCAAATCAAGATTAAGTCCTCAATTTATCCTGTTTAACTTTTTGTATCTTTGTTGGTGTTGATATGGCTTACAGTAGCATTTGACTCAACAAAGAAGTGTTGGGAATATATACACAACTAACTAAATATCCTCAAGCTGACCTCCTTGAGAGGGTGCAGGCAGCATGGTTTGAAACATTCTTTTTGTGCTCTGTCTCCAGTGGGCAATTTATTTAATCTATCCAGGAAAAGAGGACTAGAAATTTAACATTTCAATACTAAGTAAATGTTTCATTGTATGAATGGAGATTAAAAATCTCTTAGCTAACCACTTTATGAAGAGTTTAATTAACTGGTACATTTTTGTTCTTCTTGGTAAACAATAGACTGCAGAGGTAGCGCTTGCCAACTTAAAAAGCAAGTATGAAAATGAGAAAGCTATGGTTACGGAGACAATGATGAAGCTGCGTAATGAACTGAAGGCTTTAAAAGAAGATGCTGCTACCTTCTCTTCTCTGAGAGCAATGTTTGCTACAAGGTAATGAACACGTAAACTCTTTGAGACCCCTGAACGCTCCTTGTTTGTATGTGGAATAAATAGAATGTGTTAGTTGCACACAGCAGTATTGACCATGCAAGGATGCCATCGCATTAGAGAGGAAAAACAAAGGCCTTTGTGTTTCTACTGTTTGAAATGTTTGTTTAAAGTGACTAGCAATTACCTTTTTCTGTTGCTTAGTAGAATGACAGGGATGTAGCATGCTTCTGTAACAAATTATATTGACTCTGGAGTGGGGGTCTTTTATAATGTGAAAATTGGGAAGAGAGTAACTAGCTTCAGTGACTTAAATTCAGGTTGAGAGGGGATTATGAATGAAGATGCAGCTATAATTGAATCCTGCTGGTATACAGAGTAATAAGGAAAGTGCAGGCAAACACTAAAGACTATGCATCCATATATAAATAAACTAAAGAAAAAATTATCTTAGAGCTATATAGGCTGCATTTGGCACTTGTCTCTCATGCCATTTACAAAGCTAACTGTATCAGGGTTGAATCACTTCTTAATGTGGAATTTGTTTTTGCCTTGCTTAGCTGTGCTCTGTGGTGTTCCTGGAGAACCTGCTGATACATCACATGCTGTAAAAGGTGTTAGCACGCCGTTGTTGATCTGCATGTTGCTTGCAGCTGCCTGTCTCTGATTTCCTCTCTCAAGCCTACAAAACTCAGGGTCGGGGGAGTATTGGGGAAAATACACATTTGTTTCTACATCCAGATCTCCTTCCAAGCTAGAAGGTCAGTGAGCCACTGACTGAAATTAGCCTGAAAAAAGCTTTATCTAATGTAGGCAGTTCCAGGTTGGTAGAGTTTAAAAAAAATCATGCAGAACTGTATGAACAATGCAAAAGGGGCAGGGCAGATGTTGTAAAAACCACCATTTCATGTAACCTGATAATGAGGGTGTTTTGCTCTATTCATTTAAGCCAAACCATAGGGGAGGACAGGTCTTACTGTGCATCCTTACGCTAGGTACTGCTTCTACCTTTTTCTTGGCTGCTGTGAGACATTTTTACTCTGAAAGGATTTTAGGTGCCATCTGTCAGATAGCAACACTGAGAGGAATAATGGGAACATTTGTGAGGACTCTGCAGCTTCAGGGCACTTGAGAAGATGTCTCCAGAGCAGCACTCATAGGGGTACATCGCTCAAGCGATGACAGAGTTGGGGAAAAGGGAGGTGTTGGATAGATAGCAACGCTGTATTTCCCTGGAGTATCCTTGCATTTGGGCTTGGCACAAAGAGAAACTGGATATGGAGAAGCTTTGAGGAATACTACTTGGCCGATTGTTATCCTTACACAATGTAATGGCCTATACAATTTTTTTTCTTGTATTGTTCTTGTTTATCCTTATACAGACCTGGAATGAATACAGGCAGATCTTCCCATGGCTAGTAATAGATCACCGAGAAAATGGCTGGAAGCAGTAAGTGCAGGGGGCTAAGAAGGGAAACAAACAGCCTATTCCATTTTAACTTTCTTACAAAAATGTTGTTAGGTAAAGGTAGTAGGTGCTGAGATTTTTTTATTAAGATTTGTGTGTCATTGCAATGGATTTTCCCTTCAACAGGAATTTCTCTCTCCCACTTTTGAAAATCCTCTTTTGGTCGCCCTAAAGGATTTTTCCCCTCTCGGTGTCATAGAATGAAATGCTGCAGGATGCAATTTTCTCTTCTGTTTTCCTTCTTCCCGGTGTACTGTCATTGGGAGCTCAACCCTAGTCCTTCACAGGCGAAGCAAAATGTATGTAACATGAGAAGATGCTTATGTAGGGAGGTAGAGAGAGAGTCTATAGTAGGGATGTAAAATCCCATTTAATCAATTAACCAATTAAGCAAGATCCCACGGGCGGGGAGCCTGAGTCAGCTAGAAGAGCCCTTAGCCCACAGGGCTGCCAGCTCCAAGCCCTGCGCGGCTGACAGCTCCTGGCGGTGGGCTTGGCTGGGCTGAAGCAGCCCTCCACCTGCGGCGTGCCATGGGCGGGGGAGAGGCGAGCTGCTCCTGGATGCTGGTTAACTGGTTAGTGGTAAGGGTGGTACTTGCTGGGTAACCAGTTAACTGTTCACATCCCTAGTCTATATCTCCCAACGGAGGGATGAGCTGGAGCCTGCAGCCATAATGCTCAGTGAAGTCAATAAGAGTTCTGCATGAACAAAGAACTCAGCAATGGCTCTGGTTTCTTAACACCCTGCAGACGTGCTTGTGCAATTGAATATCTAACATTTCTGAGATCCCGTTTGACCGAGGTCTTGTAATGAAAGAGGAGTGAGCAGTCAGTAAGAGCATAGAGTGACCTATATATAAAGCAGAGGACTGTATGAATCAGCGTGCTAGTCCTTTACCTTTGAACACCTGAATTCATACGGTATCTTAAGTCACCCATATGAGTGCAATAATCCACCCATCTGAGAAATTCAGAGAATTGCACACAGGTTATTCTATATCTAAACTGAGGCTAAGTGGCAAAGTTGTACGGAATTTGCAAAATTCCTCCCTTGCTCTGATTATGCCCCTTAACTAGGTCCGTAAAGCAGTGGTCATCAACCAGTAGATCGGGATCTACCAGTAGATCTTGGGGCCTCTGACAGGTGATCCTGACTGGTCTGGCTGGGAAGCTCTCAAGTGCTGGCACTTCAGTTGCTCTTCCACCCATTGTCCTGCTCTCTGCTTTGGAGCTGCCCCTTGGGAGCCTCCTGCTCGCTGTGCAGGGTATGGGATGGGAGAAGAGGGGAGGTGCTGATGTCAGGGTGTCCTTCCTCCCTCCACTCCTGTATCCTGTCTCCACACAGAGAGAAGGGCATGGAGGAAGCTTGACAATGCAAATCTCTGTCTCACACTCACACTGTGTGTGTCTCGCTGTCATTCTCACAAACACACACTCTCCTGACCCAACACGTACATGGGGAATTAGTACTGCTTGTAAAGTGGGTTGTTTTTAGTTGTTGACTGGTGTGTGCATTTCATAATGTGCATTTCTCTTATGCTTACATTTAATTCTTTGAGATGTGAGTTCTAAAATGCCTAACCTGTCATGTCTGGATGGTGGTTGTGGTCCTGGAGGTGACTGGCATGTCCCTGCAGCCCCTGGGAGGGTCAGCATGGGTTAAAAAGGTTGGAGACCACTGCTGTAAAGGGTTAAATGGTTACCCAGTAAGCACTGCCTTAGCGGCATGCTTACCAGAGTAACCGGTTAACCAGTGACTGGCCTGGCTGACGCAGCTCCCCCACTCGTGACATATCGCGGCAGGCTGGTTAAACGTGTAGTTTAAGCCATTAACTGGTAAACTATATGTAAAATGTTAATGGGATTTTACATCCCTGCTTACTTCCCTAACTACCAAATTCACACACACTATGACGAGTTAAAGACATTGGGCAGGGAAAGGGGGAGGAGAACAAAAATTTAGTGAAGAGTTTAATGACTAGGATAGATATCCAGGTTCAAAGCTTCATCTCATCTACTATGCTGGCTTCTAGTAGTGGGGGACCTGTATTCCTATTGGATGCTACAGTGCATGAGATTAGTATGAATTAGAATAATCAACAGAGAACTGGACATTTTGTAGATTATGAGGGAAGCTGAAATAATAAATAGGTGTTAATGATCTGGGGGTGAAAACAGAGGCCTCGTTTTGCTTCACAATAGGTTAATTCTACTAATTTTACCTTACTATCAACTATTTTCAATAAATAACGAAAACAAAACAGAACTTGAGATGTGGACAGGAGAAGCCATGCAAAACATAGTTTAAAGAACAGCCTTTTCCATTAGATACACCTTCAGTAGCTTAATTTTAGGGTAGTAGACTCATATGAATGCTGGAATATCTCCCCGCACATAAATAAATATATGGACATACTCATTTTGTCAAGTGGCCTCAAAATAGTTGAATAACAGGACATAAAAGTGCAAGCAGATTAATCTGTTTAAGGCCCAAGTTTTAATAATCGTGTACACACAAATGTGCACGCAGTTGCCCTCCATGCAAATGGGGATAAAAATATTGACGGATAGTCAAAATCTGCCATAGGGACCTGAGAACACACTTAAATTAGAGCTTTAATATTTGTTCATGAATCAGTTCATAACTATTAAATATTTTGTTGTTAATTAGGAAACTCTCCAGTAGGCGAAAGATGCAATAGGTTTTCCATTTAAAATGCCAAGAGAGAAGTCAACGGAGTTTTCTTTCGGGTTTACGGTTTCTAATAGGAAACTTCAGTGGTTCTAAATCAGAGGTGGGGAACCTCAGGCCCAGGGGCTGGATGCGGCCCCTGGCTTGCTTGGATCCAGCCACTGAGGTTCAGGGCTCCCCCTCCCCTAACCCCCAGTCTGAGGCAGCCTGTGCTGATGCTTCAGCCCCACCGCTACCCCACCACAGGGCTGGAGCACACATCTACTAAGCTGGGCCCCCCCAGGCTCCAGTGTGCAAGGGGAATGTGGGGAGTGTCTTTTTCAATCAGGAACTAGGTCAGTGAAGGTTTGGGGTTTTGTTTTGTTTTCTTCTCACTTGTGTGTGGCCCCCGACTGATTTTTCTGTAGGTCAGCAGCCCCCAATGCAAAAAAGTTTCCCCAACCCTGTTCTAAAAGTAGCCATGCCACAAAGACTTGAATGTCTTGTTTATTTTCCTAACTGCTGTAAATGTTAAGTAGGGTGCTGTCTCTATTTCTATTGCAATACACAGCCCAAGTTAACATTTTAGAATGTGGTGTATATCTTAGGGAACATCTGCACTTAGAATTCTACAAAAGCAGATTAAGAAAATCTGTGTACTGTGAAGAGATTCACTCTAATAGAGAAATTGTTCTTTTAAAATATACTCATAACATGGAAATATAGTTGTACACACAGATATAAATTGTTTATTTTTGAAAACGAGTATTTCATTGCAAATGTAAAAGAAAAAATGCTCCACAAACTACTCTTATTTATTAAAAAACTACCTAGTAGTTACTACTTAGCATGTTGTAAATTGGTAGCTAACTTAATAGCTCGTTTTAAAGTTTCAGTGTTTTAATGCATATCTCTGTGATAAATCAAATCTCACTTTTAAAAGGGATTTAAGTGCTTCAATCCCATGCATGGAATTTAGACTCTGGAAACCCTTTTTGACAGTGAGACTTAGGTACCTAAATCCATTTGGCATTGCAGCACTGAGTGAAAGCATCCGCACCCAAAAACCTTTGAAAATCTGGGCCAAAGAGACCAACCTGATCTGTGAGCCAAGATGGCAGAGTAGAACAGTCTGCACTGCCCCACAGGGGCCTGACGTCTGACCCTTAGTCACACTATAACACTAAGAATAAGAAGAAAATGCCAAGATTCAGTGAAAAGACCACAGCATTAAGATTTACTATGTAAGGGTATAATGCATGCGAAGATCAAAGCAGCTAAGGAAATAATAAGCAAGATATTATTTCAGGATGGGGAACAAATATTCCTGTAGAAGGGTGCAAATTCAACTGGAGACCTAAAAGCAAAATGAGAGACTTATCAGTTCCAAAGACAAAACATTTTGCAACGCGGTGTTTGTGTGTTTTATGTAAGAAGCTGAAACCTCAGATCAAATGAACATATTCAAACCACTGTGCAGAAATATTCTGCCTCTTCTTCTAGTAGAAGAAAACTGATTTCAGTTCTGCAAGGAGGACAAAGTGAACATTAGCAGAAAAAAGAACATGCCATTGCAAATTCTCTGATTCAGAGCGAAGGTTGCTGAATCTACAGAGCTGAGCAAGAGCCTGAGGAAAATGGTTAATATAGAATATCAGCAAATAAAATCTTACAGCGAACCTCTAGTCTAGAGGGAAGCTTTCTTCCCAGAATCTAAGGACAAGTGAGAATGAGATGAGAATAATTGTTTTCCCTCCAGAATAGAGATGGAACAGTAATTAAGAAATGGCATCCTGCAGAGGATAGATGACTTTGACATGCAGTGTACAAGTGCACCTATATGTAATTAACACACACCCTAACGCTCCAGAACTTTATAAGTAGCAGGTTACAGGGAAGACAAACTGCAGCTAGTCAGTAGGAGGAAAGATGCCATGTTAAAAAAGGACAGTGCACAGCAGGAGAATTAAAGAAGAACAGTCCAAGAATACCATCAGAATAAGGGAACCAGGCTGTGACTTCTACCACCTAAACAGTAATTAATGAAGAATGATTGTTCACCATCACAGAGAAGGTATCCAACAGTCCATGTGACAATGAAATGCAGTAAATTTAAACTGGCAGAGTGGTTACAATAAATAAGCTAATTTGGAGGATGCCCATGGGGCTGATAGAAAATGAAAGAGCTTAATGATGGAAGCTGTAAACTGAACCAGAGCACAATGAAATGTACCTGCAAGAAAAATACATAACGAAATGGGCTTAATACTGGATACAACTGTTGTAGAACAAGATGTAGACTGTTTCTACGTTGGATAAACGCTCAGTCTGGAGAAGCCAGAGGGAGAAACTGACTGAAAACTAGGCTAGGGTAGAGTCTCATGAAGCCTGACTAAGGCTATGTCTACACTATGGTGTTTTTCTGGGATACCAAAGGTATCCCGGAAAAACACTGCCACGTCCAGGGAACACGTCTGCTCTTCTGCTGGTAGTTTTTTTGGGGGTTTTTTGTTGTTTTTTTGCGGAAGAGCAGATGCGCTCTTTTGGAAGCCCTGTCTTCCTCCTCCCACGAAGAAGAAGGGCTCTTCTGAAAGAGGAAGCTTTTTCCTAAATTTGGCCCAGTGTAGACAGACCAAATTTCCAAAAAGCCTCTTCCGAAAAAACTATCGGAAAAGGGTATGCAAATTGTGGGGCACACTTTGTGTACCTTTTTCCAATACATCAGTGTAGTGTAGACATAGCCTTAACAAGCCTTTCTCTCTGCTTTCCACAGCCAATGCTATCGTACAGCTCAGAGACAGTGAATGATTCTGTGTGTAACACCTTTTCAATGTCTGCTACTGTGCACTGCCAATGTCCTTTGGGCAAGTAACAAGACACAGTGGCAGAAAAAAGAATTCACAATGTATTTGATAGAAATGGTGTAAAATGACACTAGTGGCTTCTTTTACTGATTTGTGTATTTATATCCGTGCATTTATCCTAGGTTTTATATTAACAGACTTGCCAAGCCCCTGGGCAAGGTGTGTGCATTGGGGGGTCAGCTCCACATCACCAGAAGAGGTGGAACCTTGGATGAAAGGGGCAGGCCTGTGGCGAGCCTCCCCAAGGCAGCTCTCAGTGCTGCCCAGAGCAATGCTGCATAGGGCTCCAGCAGTGATTTAAAGTGCCCAGGCCCCTGACCACTGTAGCAGCAGTGGCGGCAGCCAGAACCCTAGGCCCTTTTGAATGGCCGTGACCCTGGGTAATTGCCCTCTTTGCCCCCTTCCATCATCAGGCCTAATCTAGGCACTTCAGATATAAGACTGAAAAAAAACAATAACAATGGCCAACAGGTTCCCTCAAACCAGAATATGACCAGAGCTAGAAAATCAATAATGTTCAGATATCGCCTTGAAGATAACTTTATGACTAGGTTCATGACTGGGTCCAGGGAGAGCTGAGTTCAAAGACCTTCGCTTTCCCATGGGATTCTTGGCAAGTTGCATAATGACTGTGCACCATAGTTCCTCATTTGCAAAACTTGGATGACGAGACTGCCTCACCTCACAGGAGGGTTGAAAATACTTGGCAGATGATCATATTATGTGGTCATGAGGGCATCAGAGTACACATAGAATAGAGGAAATACCAGCCTTTTGTCCATGCTCTTGGAGCTTTTTAGAACTTAAGCGGGGGCGAGGGGATTCTAAAACCCCTTTCCTGGAGAGTGCCCTGCCAACAGCTCATCAAAACAGCAGCTTTTGTAAATTAAATGTAATAACTGTTTAAAAATAATCATCTGGAGAATCTCTTCCACCACTTGATATCTTCCAGGACAATTATCACCATAATACAAAGCCCAAGATCAGATTCACGCAGCTGGATCCTTCAATCCTTCCTCACTTCCAAGGAATTCAATAGGACTCTGCCACCAGGGTCTGCCTACTTCTATCCTATTGAAGGGTCATGACCAATCTTGGAAAAAATTGAATTTCCTATTAAACAAAATACAGAGGAAACCCCATTTCTGTATCGGGTGAAATTAATCCTGATGAACCATTTAATTTCCATCTAAATCATGTATGCAGAACAGAAGACCTCTATAGCTGCTCTCTGCCACTAGCTACCTGTTAGTTACTATGTGACACTTGAGATTTTGATTTTAACCAATGAAGGCCCTTCCTATTTGAAAAGCATTTATTACATATGATTGAGATAAGTGATCTAGAAAGCTATAAGCCCATAAGTAACTTTCCATAAATATGCAGTTAGGATGAATTTTCAATGTAAGATGTCTAGGAGATTACGGGGGAAAAAAAGAAAAATCAGAGTCAAGCTTTCCAGTAGGTATTTGAATGGTTTGATCTCTACTCCCAAGATGTATAAATCTGGGGTCTTTTTCCTTTTTTACCTGATTTTTTTGATTCATGTATTTTTTTTTAAAATTCATTTGAAAGAATGCCTCAGTTACATGGATCTGCCAAGCATATGTGCTACTGATGTGTGGTGCAACATGGGCAGACCACTCCAGATTCTGAAGCAACTGGATAAAATATTTCAGACCTTGGATTAGGATGCGGGCTTTGACCCTGCTGTTGGATCCATACAAACTCATGTGCAGGGGCTTATTGACACAGGTCATGACTGGGCTTCAACTTGTTTATTCCCTTTAACTAAGGTCCATAACTCATTGATAATTTAGAAACCAGTCTTGTGTGAGCCCCTTCACTGACATCCGAGTGGATGAGACAGTTGCAGTTCAGTTAGATTGGGTTTTTCCTTTCTTTTTCTATTTGTTTTCTTTGCTATGCACTTGTATGTCAAGGCAGTGTAGGGCATTGGGATATGGATCTTTGTGTATGTATTAATCTAAATGAAGTGAGTTGGGAGTTCAGCACCTTTCAGCCCTGCAAACGATGGGCTTCTATAGCCCATCATAGAGAGAAATTCCATCAAGTCCAGTGGGAGTTTGGCATGAGAAAAGATCACAAAATTTGGCCTTATGTGAAAGAAAATTTGTAAATTAGAGGTGGTGCATCTAAAATAGGAGTGGGCAAGAGGCAGTCAGCAGGCCAGATCTGGCCCGCCAAGCCACCAGATCCAGGCTGTGGCCACCTCCCTGGAATCTGTAGGTAGAAAGCAGCTCACACTGCTCTGGAGGCTGGAAGGGAGGAGGGAGCCTTTGTGTGCTGCCCCACCTCCCAGCAAAATCTCTCTGCTCTCATTGGCCAGTTTATGGCCAATAGGAGCTGAGAATTTTTTCTGGGGGTAGAGGTGGTGTGTGAAGCCTCCCTTCCTTTTCCCCCCTCTCCCATGCCCAGAGCAAAGCCACATGATGCAGCCAGCCCATGAGCCTAGGACTGCAGCAGCCAGCCTCCCTCAGGTTCCTGTAGGGCCTAGGTAAGCGTCTCCCAGCCAGAGCCTGCCTCTATCACCCCATCCCCTGTCTCTCCTCCAACTACCTGCCCCAGGCCACTATGCAAACTCTGCACTCCTTTCCCCCCATCTCCCAGGTCACAACTCCCTCCAAGACCCTGCACATCCTCCTATAGCCCTCTCCAGGCCAAAATCCTCTCCTGCACCCATACTCCTTCCTGGACCCCAATCCTCTGTCCCAGATCACAACCCCCTCCACCCAAACTCCCCCTCAGACCCCCACATCCCCTACTGTACCCCAGTCCCCTGCCCCAAGGTCCCATCTGCACCCAACCTCCATCCCAGATCCTGTGCCCCTTCCATAGACCCCTCTCCCATTAAAAATGATTGCTCTCTCCTGGCTTAGAGGGAACTGTTCAAAACGGCTGGTGGTTCTCTCTAGGCGCTGCCTGCCCCTAGTAGGGCAGGGATGGGGAGCAAAGACTTTGCAGGCCCCCCCACCCCATGGCCAACCAGGGCCTAGGAGCAGGGGAGCATGAAAAGTCTCCCCCCACCAGGGGCATCTGCTCCTAGAGGGAACAGCCCCCTTCCGCCCACGTCCCTGCCTCTTCTACTCGAGGCCCCCCTGCAAAATGTATTGCTCATCCCTAGTCTAAAATGAGCCAGTCACTTCTGTTTTTTCTCTCTGCATTGCATGGTGAGCTGATGCAAAACATTAGCCATTTAAAACTTGATGTTCTAATTAAATACATTCAAATGATATTTAGCTATATCTTGCCTTCAGTGCCCAGTCCAGACTAGGGATTGATTAGGTGGTAGAGGAAAAGGAAGACTCTTGCCTTCTGCCCTCTAACTTACAAAGCAGCAACAGAACTGGTGTGCAATTTCTTCTGTAGCCTTAGGTGGAGGGATAATGGAGTAACATAATGACGTTTCACCTTCTTTTCCCTGACCCACCTCCTCCTCCACAGGCCTACCCATCTAGCAGCATAGGTACAATGTTTCTTCTGCAGAGAAGTGCCTCTTCATCTGTCTTCCCAGTAATCTGAGCGCTTGGGTGGCCACCAAGGAGAGATTCAAATGCTGCCCAGTGAATTAGCAGAGCGCCCACGGCTGGCAGCATGTGTTTCTACTCATGGTGCACATCTGCGCATGCCTCGGTGCACATAACAAAAATTATTTCACACATGGCTGGAAAAATATTAGAGGGACCATTGCTCTTCATCCCTGCAGATGACGGTGGAATGTTAGGATTTTTCTCAGCAACTTTACTTCAAATGTAAAGAAATAATTTAATTCGGCAGGTAGTAGCTAATACCTTTTATAGCCATGCTGTGCTCTGTCTCTGTTAGGGTCCCTGTTCATTAAATGTCATTTTAGCTAGTGTGTTGATATATTTTTCATCTTTTAATGAAGAGGAAAAAATGGATGACACTAATCTTCCCTGCTCTAATTTCTAATGTAAGTGACAGTTTAATCTAATGTGGTAGAAGCTAAAGTAGTTGATGCCATTTCCAAAGAGGCCTCTTCAGTTACAATTCTTGTTGTGCTTTACTGCTTTCTTATCAGTTGGCATTGTACTGATCACAAGTGAAAACAGGAAAACGTAAATGAGTGTAATTGAGTGCAGGCGCCAATACTGGGTTGCATTTCCAAACACAGATCTTACAGGAGAAGAACATGATTAAAATATATCCGGATTAATTAACCATTGGAACACACTGAGGTTCAAGCTGCTTAAAATTTATGCAGAAATAAGGTGAGATTGGCATGCTAATGTTAAATGGCTTTGGAAAATGAGGTCTTTAACCCTCGAGACATTGATATTCAGCATGCTTTTGATTTTGATTTTTAAGGAATAATTTAGCTTTAGACATGGGCTTTTTAAATGTATAAGTTTTAGTTTTATGGAGCCCTTCAGGGATTTTCTTCTCTCTGTATCATCAGTGATTGAGGTTTTTATAGAGTATTGCTTATTTCAGATCTTACAAGTTGATGACTTCCTTAAAGTCTTGCTTATTTTATCACTGATAATTGCCCAGGAAAACAACATCAAAGCCTTATGTTCAAGGTCTGCCTCATACGCCTGTAGAAGTACATGCACCACAGACTTGAATTATGCTAATCTTATTTTCCTTTGTAAGCATGAAAGCTCAATTATTTTAGTTTCAAGTGTGTTCAGAACAAAGGAATCTTCAGTTCCACCCATCTAACCATGCTACATTGAATACGTTGCATAAAATATTGCTTTGTACAAAGCATGTGAATTTATAAAAAGGGAAGATGCTTTTCTCTTACATCCGCAAAGCTACCAGTCAATGTCAGTTCATGTAAAAACAAAGCCATGATGTTAGTGTGAATTGTTATACTGCATTGATATAAGATAGTGCCAGCAATTGTGGTTTCTAAGTTTACTTAGGAACGGACTACACTGTTTTAGAAAATTAAAATGTCGTTAATAATTTAATTGGGATTGGTCCTGCTTTGAGCAAGGATTTGGACTGGATGAACTCTTGAGGTCTCTTCCAACCCTAATCTTTTGATTCTATGAACAGCTGGGGGAAGGAAAGCAAGTCAGTGGTACAAGTATAGTAATTGTGTAAAATATGCATCCACATCTAGTAAAGCTTGGATCTTTTTTAACCCAATTTGTTCTGTTTAAATGGACCACTAATCTGGTATGCAAAGCATTACTTCTGTGACTCTGCAAAGAAATCCTGCATAGTCTCAGGCACAAAACAGGTTAAGATGCTGATTTATTTCACTTACAGAATAATTTAGGCTAAAGAACCATTCAACAGAATGGATTCAGGAAAGAGAGACATAGAACATCATATACATGAGTAAAACTCCAAGACATTCTAACCCACTTGCAATCATTCAGGATGGTAAGATCCCCAGCTACCGTTCTGCTGTTGCTGCTGGCAAGAAACCACCACTTAGATTAATGGAAAAGTGTGAGAATAGAATGGGTTAAAAAAATTGAAATCCATTTTTTTTAAACCAAGTTAATCCTTATATGTGGTCAGTTTTATAATCGGCATTCATTGGATGTTTAAACATCGCGTTAGCAAAAAGATTGACGGTGCAGTGGTTTAGTGCAGTAGCCTTTCAGAGGTGAAATCTTGGATTTAATTACAGCTTCGATCACACATGGACTGAGTTTACTGGCCTTATTCTAGTCCCTTCCAGGCATTTGTCTATGTTACCAAACTACCAGCCAGGAGATGCCTTGATAATCCTCAACATGCAATGTTTCTGCTATGAAGGTACATTAGCAAAGCTGAGTGAGAGGCTGTATTCTGTGTTGCCATGATGTTCTTGTTCCTAGCCAGCCTCTTGCTTGCAAGAGGGCTGAAAGTGAAATCTACCCTTCTCACCCTCCTCAAAGTTTTTAATACAGGTTTTAATCGTGGATATCAAATAAATGGCTGCAGCAGTTCTAAACCAGTTTTGCTGTAATGAGGTTGGGGGCTGAACAGTGAAGTTCAGATGGAAAAGAAATGGATAGTTTTGATTCAGTCAGAAAACGGTTGGAAAAGCAGAGAAATTCTGCCCTAATGTTCTCTCTGGATGATGTTACCTCGGTGAGAACCGAGGGCTGGGTGTGGCTGAGGATAGCTGCTTTGTGCAGCATCGTTTTCTGGTAGCCCTGCACTATGAATGCCTGCAATGCAAACTGGGACAGATCTCTGGCTATCCTGAGAACTTCAGTCCTTTTGGGATATTACTTGTCCTTTCAGCCTCCCACTTTGCCTTCTGGGAACAAAATACATCTTCCTCTCCCAGTGTAGATGGAATGGAGAAGCGATACTGCTGATGAGGGCCAAGCAGTTTATTCCCGTGAACATTTCTCTGCGGGATTGCTGGGACGTGATGTTGCACAAGGCAACTATCCCAATTCACACCCACCCCTCTATCCTTATTCCATAGCTGGGGGATTTCTGCAGCGAAGCTTACATAGGACTTCAGGGAAGCTTATGGGAAGGGAAGGAAAGTGATGGCCCTAAAGGTTCATTGTTCCTTCCTCCAGCCCATTTAGGAACACTTAAGGTTGTTTCCTGTTGCTTTCTTCTTTCCTCAATACCAGTGACAAATTAGAGGGGATGACTTGGCCTGTAGTTAGGGAAGTATAAAGTCTGGTTCCTTTAGCTTTGGGGTGTGGTTTTTTTTTCAATTGTGCCTTGGAAATATATCTGTTGTATTAACCTCCTTTTCCTGTTTACATGGGGTCTGAGGTACTCACAATTCTTCACCATTCCTTCCTTTCCCTGGCATGGATATGTAGGTCTTGCCTTGACAGTCTTCCCATCCTATCTTTGGTCTTCCATATCTTTTCTTGAACTCCTCTTCTATTCCTTTTCACAAGTCCAGACCACCTCAAACACATTCGCTCCCACTTATAACTGAGACCCCCAAATTTATCTTCCCCTTTAATGAATTCCAGGCCCACTTGTTAGCCCTCCACTTGCCTGCCATTTGTCTCAGTATGTTATTTTCTACAGTTACCTGAATGTATCATCTTTTCTGCCATCTTGAAACTCAACATCTTTTCCAAACCACGGAACATGCAGGGACAAACACATGAAATGTATGTTGGTTTTTTTTGTTTTGTTTTGTTTTTTTTGCTATGTTACTTAATGACAGGTGCCATAGCATTCCTGCACTCTATTCTCTGCTGCCCTGGCACGCTGGCTTCTCCTTTTCATTTCTCTGAATGTCTCTCCCATACTTCCCCATACATTCTTTTTCCAAATCAGATTAAGAACAGACATGCTGGGTCAAACTCATGGTCCATCTAGCCCAGTACCCTGTCTTTCAACACTGGATGACACCAGGTGCTTTGGGGGAATGAATAGAACAGGCAATCATTGAGTGATCCATTCCTTGCGATCACTCTTAGCTTTGGGCAGTCAGGAGGCTGGGATCGCTCAGGGGATTGCATCCCTGAGCACCTTAGCTAATAGCCACTGATGGATCTGTCCTCCATAAACTTCTAGTTCTCTTTGAAACTCAGTTATGCCTTAGGCCTTCACAGTACCCCCCTGACAACAAGATGCACAGGTTGACTGTGCGCTGTGTGAAGAAGTATTCCCTTTTGTTTGTTTTACATCTGCTACCTGTTAATTTCATTGGGTGACCCCCTGGTTCTTGTGTTATGGAAAGGCATAAAAGACACTTCTTTTTTCATTTTCTTCACACTAGTCATATCATTGTTTAGACCTCTATCATATCCCCTTCTAGCTGTCTCTCTTCCAATCTGAAAAGTCCCAGTCTTGTTAATTTCTCCTCAGATGAGGACACTTCCATTTCTGTACCTTTTCTAAATAATCCTTTTTTTTTTTTTTTTTGAGATAGGGTGACCAGAACTGTGTGCAGAAAGCAAGATGTGGACACCCACATTCCACTCCTGCTCTGTGGATTTAGAGCAGGGGTGAAAACCTACAGCCCATGGGTCAGATCTGGCTGGTGGCTTACCCTGATCTGGCTCATGAGGCTCGGGCCTGCCTCCTCCCACCCTCCAGCAGTGGGAGCTGGTGCAGTGGCTGGAACGCTGGCTCCCGCTGTGCGGGAGAGTGGGAGCTCCGGACCTTGTGATCCTGATCATAGCAAGCCAAGGGCTGAATCTGGCCCACAGGCTGTGCCTGGCAGCAGGGAGGTTGGATGTGATTGGAATATACTAGGGATGTTAAATATCGGTTAATTGAATAGTTGATTAACCTCCATGAATTCTTATCAGTTAGTTGACTATTCTATAGTCCCTGGAGTTGGGGTTGGCAGCCAGTGAGCTCCCACCCCACTCCCAAGGAGCCCTCTGCGCTGCTGCCGCGAGGGGTGCCAGGTGGGAGCTGGTCCACAAGGGGAGACAGTTTAAAACCCAGCTCCCCTCACAGACTGGCAGCGCTGCAGGGTGGCAGCGGCCCTTGTCTGGGGAGGGGCGAGGCCTGAGCTCCTGGAACTGAGGTAGGCTGCCTGCCTGCCTAGCTCCTAATATACTTTAAATGCAGAGCCACAGCAGGGGCAGGTCCTGGACCCAGCGTGAGCCAGGACTGAGCTGGGCTGCTGATCAGTCCACTAAAAAATGTATTGGCAAAGGGGGGGCACGGAGCAAATGAGTGTAAACTATAGCATTAACCTGTAAGCTTTTGCTTATTGGTTAATCAACCACACTATTACATCCCTAGAACATACAAACAAGGGGAATTTATTAAACATCTTTCAGCCTCCTCTCTCATGGAAAATAGGGAAATGAATTCATTTGAGTCAATGGTAAAATGGCATTAATGGCCATTTCATTAAAAGTTATAGGACTCCTTCATCCTAACCTAAACTGTGGAACTAAAGTCCTAACTTTCTGTAATAGAATGCTGCAGTTCTTTGAAGAATGAGTCATGGGATGTAATTACTCATTATCGGGTCAAATATATTGCACTTTCATGCTAGTGTGAGGTGCTCAATTTTCAGACAAAGCCCCATCACAGAGCATTCAGGTACCATACTTGAGTCATCAAGGAGGCTATAATGAGTACGTAAAAATCTGGAGTGGGAGAACTTGAGCACTAAAGGGATTTGGAGATTGACAGATGGAAATAATTGGGCTGCACAGTGGTTTTGATGAAAGTTCCTATATAAATATGCACACAACAGATGACAAAACTCCTTTCTATCAGCCAGTGGCCATGCCTGCTGAGCACATGGGATTCCTGCTTTGTCATGGGAAATACGGTTGCTAAAGTTTCTTGATATATTTTCATTGCAGATGTGACGAATATGTCACACAGCTGGACGAAATGCAACGCCAACTTGCAGCAGCGGAAGATGAGAAGAAGACTCTGAATTCCTTGCTTCGTATGGCTATCCAGCAAAAACTGGCACTGACCCAGCGCCTGGAGCATCTGGAGCTTGACCATGAGCAGTCCAAAAGGGTGCGCACTAAATCTGCTTCCAAAGCCAAGACCAGTAGCCCCAGTGTAAGTCATATCCGCTCCTGTGGAGACAGATCTGATGGGTCTGCCCTTAACAACCAGGTGTTTTGCGAGAAGTATAAGATCTATTGTGACTAGAGGAGGCATGTAGGAAATCATATTATGCATCTAATTTTTATGCTGTAATTGTCAGCGTAAATCCCCACTATCTAATGTTGCAGTGAGTTGACTTGTATTAGTATGTTGTTAAACCATGTAATACAAATGGTATTATGGTGGTCTTAACTGTAACTAATTCATACGTATGGAGATCTTATTAACAAGTTAATAGTGGAAAGGAATTTTAGTTTCCACAGTTAACATGTCTGCTTTTGCTGTTTATGGGTAAGTGTTAAAAGTGTATACCTGATGTACTACATCTGGCGTTACTAACTGTAGTTTGATTAGCACAAATGTGATCCTTTCCCCAGGGTTACAGCATACTTCAAATAAAAAAGATGCTTAAGAGCAGGAAAAAGCAAACCTAAAATCTCCTTGTTAGTGTGCTTTGAAAAGTGGTGAAATGCAACACTTGAAATTAGATGTGTAACATGGAAATGCAGACCATTTCAAAATTAGTACCAAAACTAGATTTGTCCTTTGTGGCAGTCATCAGAAATTTTCTGCCATATCACCACTGACCAAAGTCCCAAAAGCTTTTATAAGCTATAAAAGTTGGAGAAACATAGGATACATTCTTAAACTCTGCTTTCTTCTCTACTTCAGAGGGTTACCCTAAAGAAACTTGCACATTTATATTATATTTAAAATTATGCAATATTACCCCATCTGGAATAAAATTGAAATTAAAAATATTAGGATCCTAACTGATATGCAGTTTCATGTTAAAGTTATGCTGTCGAAAAAGTATCACGTATGGAAAGGAGGCTGTGGTCTTGTGTTGCTTTTTGCAGCATAACAGTTAGAAATAAGGTGTTTTACATATTACTATATCTGCACCATATCTGTACAGAATTAATATTACTGTGTTCTACTATTTTTAAGCCACAATACAGTGCTTCTCAGTATTAATCTTAATGGAATAGTGTTTCAGAGCTCTGTTTTGTTTGTGGGTTTTTTAATATACAAAAAAAATTGCATTCCTTATGCAAGCACACCTTTCACAGGGCTCTACATTATAGGCACAGGAAATTTAACCCATTCATCTTGTTAATAAATATTTATGAAGTAGGTTAGCATATGTAGTAAACCTTAAAAAAAATTACTTTGTCTGCTATTGGACTTTTAAGGGGCCTTTTTAGCCACTTAATTTCAATATGTTTGATAACATAAAAAAAGTGTACTTCATAATTGGTGCCTATACAAGTGATAAATATACAAGATTGAAAAACGTTGCTTTTAAAATTGTGGAAAATTTGTGGAGCACAATAAGGCACATTTTTTTAAAACAAAAGTTTTTAAAGTGCCTCGCCTCAAACTTTATTTTAATGTAAAGCCCTGTTCATTTTGTACTTTTTCAAATAATTTTGTATGCTTATAGTATTAACTGAAAGTAATCCAAGACTGCACAGTTGTGTCTGCTGATAGTGATGTTTTCTAAAGCCATTCTAATATTCCTGGTGTAGTACTGCCTCATTTCACTATCATTCCTTGTAGATGGTCAGCAGCTTGCTTGCTGTGTATTGCCGCTCTGCCTATAAGTAGTCAGGAGATATCACAATATAAATGTCAAGTAATAAGGAGCACAGCCCGCTTTCCCAATGGAGGGAAAACATAACCTTTAGCTTCTGAGAGATTTTTAAAAATGCTTCTAAAGTTCACACCAGTGAAGAAATCTGGAATCAGGATTATGAAAATTCTTGTCTTAAAAAAAAAAAAAAAGTCAGTGTGGCATCCTTAAATTAGGTGCTCAAATCACGTTTGCCAATATTTTTTTTAAAAAGAGTGGATTTTCCAAGCCTAGTATATTGCCCAATTACTTGTGTACATGAGATGTTTAAAAAGACACTAATTGTGGCCCTAAAAGCAGGCTTATGTGCATCGCTTACTTGATTTTTAGAAACCACTGTGTTCTCCTGAATTTGAGCTTTAATATTGCTATGTAGCAGGTTTGATATTTTTAGAAGCAAAATACCTTTTACCAGTTTTCAATCCTGCTTTTTTCTTCTTTGCTGCACAATCCTCCAAAAGGCCTTTATTCTTTTCATTTTTGCATTTTGGGCAATGCTAAAGAATGCCTTGTAAAAATAGGCATTTAGATTACATTTTGCTCCATTAGAAGCAGCTATTGTTTTGTTTCCACTTTGGTAGGGAGTTGTTAATGCCATTCTTATTGCTTCCCTGTCTCTAGTGGTACTGTTGTCACAAAATACTAATGACAAAAAAGGTAAATTTAAGAAACTACGTGCATTGATAAGTTTTAAAGTTAAATGAAACTTTATAGGAAGATTTCAGTGTTATTAGAAGGTGACTATTACTAACAATATTGGCTCACATTGCCAGTACAAATTAAGAGTAGCTTTGCTACATCACAATCATATTAGTAACCCTTTCCATTTTTATTCATCTCTGACTCTTTAGATGATAAACAACCTGAGTATTTAAGCTTGTCAAGTACATTTTTTTAAAACCTCATCTAAAGAGCAATGAGCAACGGTACATAAAAGTGACTTGTTCCTGTTGTGTGTATGTTTAGCTTAATATATTTAAGATTATGGGAGGGTTGTACTTTTGTTAAACAAATCTCTTGAAACTTACCTATGCTATGTTAAGTCTTTCATTTCCCTTTCAATGGGTTAGGATTTTGCTTGGAAAATTTATTAAGCCATCACCTACCTCTGCAAGCAGGCTCTTCTTTTGAATGATTACTGTTCTCTGCATTGGCCTGCATGATATACTGACCTGCATGTTTTTGGGAGAACCTAAATCTTCATTGATAATGTCTTTCGCATACTCACTGCTGTATCCTCTGCTCAACAGCATAGCTTTATTCAGTACTTGTAAGAAACCTTCCTGCAAAGCTGTTGCTTCCGAGCACTACTCATGTAAAGCATTGTTCATTAGCTGGGAAAGCACATGCCAACTAAAATGACTGCCTTTATCTTGGGAAACTAACAGATATCCCGCAGCCAACTAACCTGCTATCGTGATCTTGCAGTGCACTCTGTGTTAAGTAGCCAGTTCTTTAACTGATGAATGAGTTCCCGTTTTTCTAATGTTATTCTGTTTTCCATTTTTCAGCTTTAGAGTAGTTCCTGGAGAAGGCCTTTTCATCAGGGCAACAGTATTTCTTAACCTGTCTCGTTATGGTTAACAGTGGTAGCCTGTTGCACAAAGAATGGAAACCACTGACCTGATTCTAGATTGTTGGGGGGTTTTTTAAACACCTTTTCCAATATATTACCTGCAACTTTATTTTTATGTCGCAAGTCATAAAACAAACAAGCTTTACCTAATAAGTGCTGCTGCAGGAAGAAAACTTACAAGTGCTGAAGAAACCTACTTTGAACATAATGATCACCTTATTAGTTTATGATCTACTAGAAATGTTCAGATGGGGGAATTTTTCTTATTTCATTGCAGATATTCCTTTTTATCTGATTGTTAAACCTGTGCACTTTTGATATTTTGATATTTTACTTTACCTTCTTTTAATTCCTTATGTAGAAGAGTTTATATAAAATGCAGTGGTTAGTGCTCATAGTCTCTCTCCCCATTTTGGGCTTGTGTTGTTGATTTTCTACATCAGCATGTGGCAGAGATTTGGACTATTTTTGATTTTGCTCTAGACAGTGTTTAGAAAAAGAGTTTCAACACAAAAACCAGGAGCTCTGCTAAACGATATATGTGCTGTGCTTCAGCAGCTTTTTTATTATTATAAAATGTTAAGCTTTATGTGTTAAAATTACTGATTTTTTTAACTGCCATGTTCATTAAGAAATCCAGGGTATTCAAATTCTGGGGTTTTTTTCATATTGTATTATTATTCTTAGGAATAGTTCAATGTAACAAGAAGAAAACTTGACTTTGCTCTAGTTAAAACAGTAATAGGCACTTGAAAAATATTAAATAAATAGTATTACCTATAAATTCCAGAATTTCTGGGTTTTAGGAAGGTGTGAAGTATAATTGATTAACATAATTTTATACAACTGTATGGCTTAAATTCCAAATTGGAATTGTTTTGTTACGTCTTCATTTTATTGTGCCAAATTATGGTACATTTAGAAAGATAAATTCTAAAGTTGTCAATGGATAGGGTGTTCTATGTCAGAGCCTTTTTGTCATTAATTATTGCCAGTAGTGCCTTTAATAATTTAAGTAAGACTCCTAGAATAGCATAGTCTATACAAGAAGAAATGAACAGTTGTTTTGGAACTTAGTAAAGATGTGGAGCAATAAGTGCAAAGTGAACTCCCCTTTCGCACATTTTTAATGGGTAGTCTTAAGATAGAGATTATATATACACACAAGAAATTGTAAAAAATACTGTTAGTCAATGATACTTCACCGTGCAGATCTTTGCAAATTCAGGGGTATAGAAAAAAATAAAATAAAAAATGAACCCGAATACACTTTGGGAACCAAATGGACTTTTATTGAACAAACGAGCAAGATGTATTAACACATTTGTGGCTGCAGTACAAAGGATGTATTGGGAGCGTTGCTGTTCTGTTAGCTGTGTATGGTGGTGGATAACAGTTTAACCATAGTATTGTTTGGAAATGTGAAAGACAAGACATTAATACCTTTTCTTGCATGTTGTATCTAATCATTGTAATTTCAGGAAACAGAAAGTGAAAAGTGCATCAACAAGCTGTGCCTACCTGCTTTGGTGCGGTTTGTTGAGGCTAGCATGAATGATTAAATTGGTACTTCTGGGGGGAGGGGAGACTTCCCTCCCTGCAAAAAAAGTACAAATTGTAATAATATTGTCAGCGGGGAAAAGATTTCTGTTTGCTGGAAGAAGCATTATTATTCCTAGATGTGGGGACTTCTATTTTCATCTTCTGTTTCAGTATTGATTCATAAGAAATATTGTTACATTTAAAATTTACTACATTTGTATGTGGGTATTTATTTGAAATGATGTCAAAGTACTGTATTATGTTTTATGTGCATTACCTTTTAGTGGTGGATTGGTCTCCATTTAATGTCATATGCATGTACTCTTGCCAAGTAACCTTTACACAGATCTGAAAAAGTAAATGTCATTGCTTAAAAGAAAAATGTGGAAAACTGATTCTTACAGAAGGTATAACTATGTGTTAATTTGATAACTTTAGAAAGCATAGAGGGGCAAATGTTACTTCCAAATTAATATAAAAAATGTGTAATGTAAGAAAGCAATCTGCCTGTGTAAAGGTAGTCTCATTGGCAGTACCAATAAAAAAGAAAAGGAGATCTGTTTATTGTTTTGGGTTTGGTTTTTTTGCAGTGTCTGCCATTTTAATTTGTTGAAATATTCCTGGGTCATTAGAATTGTAGCACAAAGTTAAATGGATATTTGTATTTTTGTCATAGGTTTTACCTCAGAAAAACCTAAAAGATTATTATTTACATTTGTGTATAGTTTGACTAGAAAAAGGAAATAATACATTTATTAACTTTTGTTCATATGTTTTAACAGTAATGTCTGATGGACCCTTCAGAACTGGGAAGGAAGTTGTGTATATATAGCTGACCTAAAACCAACTTAAATATAGGTACAAAGTCAGCTGTAACTAGACAACTTTTTATCAGTCCAAACAAAACACAAAGCTAGGATCTAGGTTACTACAGTTGATCTTGACCTCTAGGGACATGAAATATAGGTTTGAGGGGATTTTTAAGGTTTATAATACCATCCTCCCCCAAAATTGGGGTTGTCCTAAATTAACTCGTCGTAGCTTATGTTACCTGATATTCAATTCTATTAGGAAAAGCTAATCAACCTAATATGCATTGGACCTTGAGCAAGACAATGGACCGTTTCTTTATTTAGCAAGTGTTCATAAAAAGTGTGGTGTTCTATCTGCTACATACTCAGAACTCATGTCTGACAAGGCTCTTGGTCTGATCCTTTAGTGCTTATTCATTCCAAAACTTCCCGTAGCTTTAATTAACATTTTCCCTGCAAGATTGCTATGCCTGGGGAACAGATTATATATAATATATATGCAAATTGAGCGCGCACACAGAACAGAGCAGTTCAAACCATAAAAGCTTAAATAAAAATCTGTGTACTGGGAAAAATAGCAAAATAATACAAGGAAGGCATTTAGCTTCATTTGTCTACTGGAAGATTGACCTGGCAATACTTGGGTCATTAATTCAATTTTTGTTTTAATTCATTTAAAATCACTGCTCTGGAGTGGGACTGGGGATGAAGGGTTCAGTATGCAGACTGCCCTGGGGAGAGAGGACAACCCCAGCCCCCTCTCACCACAGCAGCTTGGGGCCAGCTGAGAAGCACCTCTCCATGGCCACTGCAGCTCCAGTGTGCACAGCCGGGGGAGGAGTGCATGATCCCCCTTCTGCCCCATCTGGGGCAGGTCCAGGTTCATCTGCCCTCTGCACTCCCCAGCCAGAGTGAGGAATGCAGCAAACCGTGAGGTTTTCCCTCACTCCCTTTCCAGCACCTTTCACTTGCTGAGTGATTTTGACTATTTTCTGAGAAGTAGTCCCATTCCAGGCACATCCCATTGTCCTGAAACAACCAAACCCTGACCTTGCTTCAAGTTATGATAAGAGGAAGCTATATACTGAATGTGGAGATCCTAGCTATTCCCATTTAGGAGGAGTTCTTGAAAAAACAGACTGACAAACTCAACTATACAGTAGATTGTTTTAATGCAATGTTAATTTCCTATGCCAATCTTCATGGTGTGAAAATTTGGCACCTCTGTGGTGTGTAGCACATACTGACGTCAGTGACTTAGTCCAGAGCTGAAATGCCACACTGATAAATGAAGAAATGCATCTATCAGTTTTCACCAGTGTAACTGCATGGATTTTAAAAAACAAATGTAGTTAAAATGATGCAACTCTGTATGTGTAGATCAGGGATAGGCAATAATTTGTAATGGGGGGGGGGCATTCCAAGATTTTGGTAAGTGGTCAAGGGCTGCACTTCTGTGGCAAGGGCAAGGGGTCTGAAACAGCAGGGTTGTGTGTAGAAGAGGGCTTGGGATAGAGGACTGGGATGCAGGAAGGGATGTGGAGTTTGAGAAAGAGTTTGGGTGAAGGAGGGGATCATAGTCTGGGACAGAGGAATGGAATGCAGAATCCAGGAGGGGTTACGGGTGAAGAAGAGGCTTCTGGCCTGGGGAAGGTGCATAGGAGGGAGTGCAGGGTCTGGGAGGGAGTTGTGACCTGGGAAAAGGGGGAGAAAAGGGGTGCAGAGGGTTTGGGTGGTGGCCTGGGGCAGGTAGTTGTGGAGAGAGAGGAGGTGGCATGCCAGAGGCAGGCTCTGACTGGGGGGCGATTACCTAGCCAGCTCCCAGCCAACAACTCTGCAGGCTCTTTGCCTGTGGGATGCTCCATATGGCTCTGCTCTGGCGTGGGGGCGGGGTGAGGAGGCTTTATTCGCTGCCCCTATCTTCAGCAAAATTTCTCAGCTCCTGTTGGCTGGAAACTGGCCAATGGGATCTTGGAGACTTTGCTAGGGGCAGGGACAGCACACAAAGCTTTCTACTCCCTGCCCAGCTCGCAGAGCAATTAGCAGCTTGCTCTTTAAAATGGCTGCCCCTGCTCCGTAGTAAGGGTGCCAGCAAGGCAGCTGTGGGCTGGATCCAGTGGGTTAGCAGGCCAGATGCAGCCTGCTAGCCAGTTTTTGCCCACCCCTGGTGTAGACAAAGCCTGCATATAACAGGGCTTTTTGATTTTGCAAACATTGGATGCTCGTATCTTGACCCTTTCAACCAAAATGTAACTTCCCTTTTTCCTTTTATACAGTATAGTATTTTTCAAAAAGGGCAACGTGTGGAACTAAAATCTTAACTTGCTCGAGTAAAACACCATGACTGTGAAAGACGTGAGAATATAATCCAGGTGTCCCCTGCTCTGAGCACTTAACCACCCTCCCTAGAGGACTCCAAATAGGCAAGGAATTTGTAAAAGGAGCTCACTTTGAGAGATCCCAAAGCCAGAAAAGGCCATTGTGATTGTCTAGTCCAGTGGTTCTCACATTTTTGTATTGGTGACCCCTTTCAAACAGCAAGTCCTTCAGTGCAATCCCTCCACCCCCAAACACTTTAAAAATATTTAACACTATTAGAAATGTGGGCAGCAAAGAGGGATGTGTGGGGAGGCTGACAGCTCATAACCCGTTACATAATAACCTCCCGACCCACTGAGGGGGTCACAACCCCCAATTTGAGAACTCCTAATTTAGTCTGACCTCCCGTATTACACAGTCCATGGAACTTCCTCAAAATAATTCCTAGAGCAGATCTTTTAAGAAAAACATTAACATTTGTTTTATAAATGGTCAAAGATGGAGCATTCATCACAATGATTGCTCAGTTGCTCCAATGATTAATTATCTTTGCTATTAAAAAGTACAGTTTATTTCCAGTCTGAATTTGTCTGACTTCCACTTCCAGACACTGGATTGTTTTATACCTTTCTTTGCTAGAGTGAAGAGCCCACGATTAACTATTTGTTTGCCATATGGATACTTATAGACTAATGGCATCACATCTTAATCTTCTCTTTCTTAAGCTAAATAGAATGAGCTCCTCTATCACTACCAGGCATGTTTCCTAATCCTTTCATCGTTCTTGTAGCTCTTCTCTGAACCGTCTCCACCACTTCATCAACTCCCTTCTTGAATTATGGACACCAAGACTGGACACTGAATTCCAGCAGCAGCCACACCAGTGCCAAATACAATTTACAGGAGTAAAACAACTTCTCTACTTCTGCTTATGTTCAGCTAATTATACATATCCCTCAAATCTTTTTCAGAGTCACAGCGTCCCAAGATAGAGTCCCTTACCCTGTAAATGTGGTCTACACTCTTTGTTGAGAGATGTATACATTCAGTCATATTAAAACCCATTGTTTGCTTCAGTCCAGCTTACCAAACAATCCATAGTGTTCTGAATCAGTCATTGGTCCTCTTCATTATTTAGTCCTCTCCCAATCTGTGTCTCGTCTGCAAATTTTATCTTCCAGGCCATTAATAAAAATGTTAAATTCACACAGGCTCAAGAACCAATCCCCATGGAACCCCACTAAAAACACACTCATTCAATGATAAACTTTGGATTTCGCTGTCCTCTCTGGAGAGTTGTAGTGTGCATATTAGCAATGTAGCACGAGCACCTAAGGATATTTCCAATAATTGCCTGGGTTGGTGTCTCTGAACTTTCAGATTTCTCTTTTCCTCTAGCAGCTCCTGTTCACAGATCTTATACTCATTCCTGCTTCGATAAACTAGCCATTACCTCCTTGCCAAACTGATTTCCTTTCTCTTCTAAAGGGCAAAAATGGTTGCTTTAGTACCTCTCCTGCAAAAACAGGTAAAGAAATCTGGGTTTTTGGAAGAACAAGCCAAACCAGATTGTCAGTTCTCCAGTGATAGTAGCAATCTTTAAAGCAGTAGTCACCAACCAGTAGATCAGTATCTACTGGTAGATCTTGGAGCCTCAAACAGGTGTGTGATGTAGAGGGGGTGCTATCTACTTTTATAATCCTGTGTTCGCTCTTTGCTGTAGTGTGTTGTGTGATTCCTGATGACTCACTCCAGATGTGTATTGGGCCCAGATAGCTGAGGGTCAGACTTAAGAGATCACAACTCCTGCCCCAGAAGGGAGACAAAGGAGAGGTGAGGCTGAGTCCAGGCTGGGGAGTAGGCCCTGGGGGATGAGTCAGTCTCATCTGGGCTAGGAGGAAAGAAGGGGCTCAGGGCAGGAAAGGGGGGACCCCTTCTCCCTGAGAGAAATAATGCTGCCTACCTTGGCTCCTGTGTTAACATTGATCCTAAGCTACACTGTATCCCTGTGAACCAATAAACCCTCTGTTCTACCTGCGGGCTGAGAGTCACATCTGGCTGCGGATGGTGGTGCAGGGTTGGGGACTCCCTAATACTCCATGACCAGGTGATCCTGACTAGTTTGGCCAAGAGGCTATCAAGTGCTAACACTTCAGCTGCCCCATCCCTCCACTACCGCTCATCTCCGGCCCTTTGCCTTGGAGTTGCCCCTTCCTGTGAGAGCCTCCTGCTTTCCGTGCAGGGCAGGGGAGGGAGAAGAGGGGCACTGATGTCAAGGTGCCCCCTCCTACTCTGTATCCTTTCTCCACAGAGCAGAGAGGGGACACAACAGGACTTGGGATGGAGCTTGCTGGCTGCTTTAGGGCATGGTCCAGAGCCAGGGCAGGGGTGAGCCTGCCTTAGCCGCACATCACCACCAACCAGAAGCCACCAGCAGTGCCCAGCTGGAGCCACATCCCAAACTCCTACCACAGTCATGAACCCCCTCCTGCACTCCAAGCACCCCTGCATCCAAACGCTGTCCCAGAGCCTGCATCTAGAACCCCGTCCAGCACCTCAACCGTTTCCCCCCAGAGCAGCTTGGAGCCCCTCTCACAATCCAGATCCCTTAATCCAAGACTAGAACCTGCACCCCAACACTCTGCCCCAGCCTGATGAAAGTGAGTGAGGATGGGCAAGAGAGGAAGGATGGGGTGAGCAGGGGCAAGCCGTTGGAGAAGGGGCGGGAAGGAGGCAGGGCAAGGGTATTTATATTTGAGGTAGATCTTGGATTGCACTAAAATTCCAGAAGTGATCTCGTGGTCAAAAAGGTTGGAGACCACTGCTTTAAAGTATGAGTCAACGTAGGCTCAGAGAACAGCTTTTTGAGCCATGCTGTATTGGGATGGAGAGCAGAACATATTCTGCTTTACTGTGCAAAAAGGTGATATTTTTCTGGCGGCAGTTAGGTGGTTACTGGGTAACTTCTCTACCTGATGATTTTCTTGTCCCTTATAGAAGTGAGTTTTCTTATCTTTGCTGAAGATGTGTGTTCTCCATAGAGGTAAGATTTCCAAAAAGTATCTATCTACAATCTATGCTTACATACTGCTGCGTGGGAGGATGTTTTGCTTTTTTAGTCAGTGCAGATACTTGAGTCACACAGCAAGAAGCTCAGACATCCTTGAGAGAAGATAAATAAGGTCTCTTACTGAAAGTCAGAGTGGATTAAGATGTGCAGGTCACGCTATATCGCTCTAGGAGTTGGTCTTGATCCTGATTCCTGACCATTAGATGGAGGGGATAGATAGTTCATCCTTCATGCCTATTCACTCCTTGGCCTCTGTGCTATGACTTCCCAGCAACATATGTAAACCACTCGTGAATGGGTGGATGAGTCAGTCTCTTCTGGGCTAGGAGGAGAGAAGGGGCTTAAGGCAGGAAAGGAGGGCAAAGGGCCCAGGACCCCTTCTCACTGGTGAATGGGTGTTATGGATCCCCCTCTACCAATCCACTGGGGACATGGGGAGTTAGCTCTTGAGTTCAAGTTGAGGCAGCATATGCTCTTAGTTCCGGAGAGCCTCTAATTCAATCCCTGTGGTAGCAGTTGTCACATGCACATTGCAAATAACAGTGGTGTGTACTTCTATCACACGGATACCTGAGAAGGGGATTTCAAACACACCCTAGCCAGAATCTCTTTGGTGGCCTAATATCTGATATCTATTTATATTACCCTATGAGCCAGATGGAACTTGAGTGAGTGTAGCACCGAGGCACCACCAATATAAGCAGTTTATTCCTGTTAGGTGCAGAAGCAAGTCTCTCGCATTGTACAATTTGTCTGTTCCATAAGAACAGCCATAGTGGGTCAGACCACAGGTCCATTTAACCCACTATCCTGTCTTCTGACAGTGGACAATACCAGGTGCCCCAGAGGGAATGAACAGAACAGGTAATCATCAAGTGGTCCCTCCCTTTTCACCCATTCCCAGCTTCTGACAAACAGAGGCTTAAGGACACCATCCCTGCCCATCCTAGCCATTCATGGACCTATTCTCCATGAATTTATTGAGGTCTTTTAAAAATCCTGTTAAAGTCCTGGCCTTCACAACATCTTCTGGCAAGGAGCTCCACATCTTGTCTGTGTGTCGTCTGAAGAAATACTTCCTGTGTTTATTTTAAACCAGCTACCTATTCATTTAATTTACTGATCCCTAGTTTCTTGTGTTATGGGAAGGAGTAAATAACTCTTGGGCAGTTTGATCATGCTACTTGATACCATGGTGGATCTGTCACAGGGAATGTGACACTTTGTAGGCCTCCTTCTCATGTCTCACCCTTTCCTGCCATTGTCTCCTCCCCTCCCCCCCAATGATAGCATCCCATCCCCTCATCATGCAGCTATTTCCTGTTTGAATAGCATCTTCACTGGGACTGGGTGACTAATTGATTTATTTCAGGTTGGCCAGCAAACCAAAAAAACCCAAACCAAAACATTTTTTTGTTTGGTTCCAAAAATGCTCTGAATTTGTCAGCTAATCGGAAAAGTCTGGTTTGGGTTGCATGGAAAGTTTCATTCCAGTCATCTGTAAAGAACCAAGTGTGTGTCCATCTGTGCTGGTAACCTTTCACCCAGTGGTGAGTGCACTTACCTGGAATGGGGAAGATCCAGGTTGAACTCCTGCTCTAGAGCAGGGCCTTGAACTCAGGTGTTCCCCCTCCCAAGTGAGTATCCTGCATGGCTCTTCTGTGGTAGGTTGCTCTCAATTTTTCCTGTTGACGCTATTATGCTTGGAATACGTCCTTAAATATGAATTGTGCCAAAGAGAGACTGACGTTATAGCCTGGTAATTAAGGCATTCAGCTGAGAGGTGAGCTTTGGATCTCCGCCGAAATCCAAGGCGAGTGTTGAATCTGCATCACTTGCCTTTCCTGTGAGTGCCTGAACCACCAAGCTACAGATTCATTCTCACACTTGCTTTGGACCAGATTCATGGGCAGTGGGTGAAGCTGCTGCTTGGGGAAATAAGATCCCCAGCCTGAGGCCATGCCTATACTCCATCCCTATTGCCCACAGGCTCCACCCCCACTCCACTAAGGCCCCTTCCCTTCCTTACTGTCTCCTCTTCCCTTCCCCTCTTTGCTCACCTCTTTGAGCCAAATCTCTGAACCAAAATGAGCAAATTACATTTGAAAGAAAAAAAAAACTCTTCTAAAACTTCTTTGTAAAGGAAATGGAGCATTTGTCTCCCTGCATGTCAGATTATGAAGACTGGACATGTAAAAGGTACCTAATTTATAAGCACTATATTTGAGAATAGAAAATGTCAGTTGCAGGGTTTTTGATACATTTCTGACAAACTTCAAGTGTATGTGTAAAATCTTTGTAGTCAGGGCCAGTCAGCTGAATATAACATTAAATATTATGGAATACACGATACAGCTCTTCTGTTTTCACATTTTCTTAATCAGTATTTGTAAGCTGATTTTATATAGTAAATGTAGTTAAGCCTTCATAAAATAATCATTCCAGATAACTACATATTTAATGCATTGAAACAGACCTTATTTGAAATTAATCAAAGCAGCTTAGTATGTTCATTGCTTTTGGAAAAACAGATCACTAATTAATTTTGTGTGATCTTCAGAAAAGTAGATATGCTTATGAAATTTCACTACATGTTCATGTTAAAATATGTTTCCAAAGATTTTAGGCATAACAAAGATTTTATCTCTCAGTAAGGTACTGATTTTGATGAAGGATTCTCTTAAAATCAGTTGATCAAATAGTCAGAAGTAAAGAAAGGGAAAATCATTTGTCCAGCTATCTGGAAGAAAAGGAACATTGTCCCTTTAAAAAGGACTTTCTTCAACAAGGGTGAAAGAAGAATAGGGTTGGATAGAAAGGACAGGTACACTTTGCAAGTAAGTTGTTTTACTATAGTAATTAAAATGAAAATGTGTATTTTAGATTAGGGTGGTCTTTTGAAGAATTTATTTTAAAAACTATATATCTGAAGATCCAAGCATTTAAGGCTAATGCTGAATACTTAACTGTGCATCTAAAATCTATGCAAGGATTTTTTTAGAGATGTGAGTTTATAATCTTCAGTGACAATCTAATGAAACATTTAAAGCAAAATTTAAATTAAGGTCCTGTAGACATAGTAATGCACAACTGTTTTTGTCAGTATATTCAGGGTTGACACATGCCTGTTAAATGGATTCGTTACCACTTAATGGCTCTTTCAATGTTATGATACTGGGTCTGGCAAGCTGGAATGCTTTTCACTTTTAACTTAATAGATCCACTTCCAGAAAAGAGTCACCAGTGTGCTGTGTGAGCCTTCAGGAACGGTCAGAACAGGGATAGGATGAGGGGAGAGGTTGAGCACTAAGACCCAGGGAAGGCATTGCCTCCCATACCTGCAGCCTGACCAATTTAATTATTTAATCAAAGCTTCACAACAGGAGAGACAGCAGAAGAGGGAGTAGCTGGTGGTTCAGAAGCTCTGTTGACAGATAGGAAGGTCAAGTGTTCCAGAATAGGGATTCAAACCTAGATCTTCCACATCCCAGGCAAGAGCCCTGACCAGCAGGCTGAAGTTTATAAGGGCGCATGTCCTTGCTTTCCTGAAGCTATCCTGGAAAGACATTTCCCCAGCCAAAATGAAGCGAGTTAAATTCACAAATAGTTTCAGCTCAACCAAAACTGTATTTTTCAGCAACTAAACTTCTCATGCCACATTTTTTGCCAAACTCCAATCCCTTTGGCTTCCTCCTGAGGTGCAGGGGTGTGACTGTCACTTCTGATTGGAGCAGCTCAGGGAGATCCTGCAGAAACAGCTGCTATTCCTGGCAATGGCAGCTACCTCTCCTGCTGCCTGCAGGTGGTGCTACGACTCCATTGTCTTCTCCTATTTCCTCTGGCTGCCTCCAAGCACAGCACTGAATCAGAAGGGAAGGCCTTCCATTCATGGAGGCCTCAGCACATCAACAAGAGCATGAGCTGCAATAGTGCCTAGTCCCATGGGAAGGGAAGAAGGAGAGGTCTGAACATGGGGTTGACAAGGTGAAACGGGAGTGCAAGCAGGGATGAGGATATGGAGGAGTCACCTGGGGAAAAGAGAACATGGGTTAGGAAGAACAGTTTGAGCAACTCTGAGCAGCTGCAGCTGCTCTGGGCAGCAGCTTTTTGGCATAAAGCCTATGAAAGACCATTCCTTGCAGACAAGACAGCCAGCTGTCTTGTTCAGGCTGGTGATGAGTGAATGTTTCCCCATCTGCAGGGATGGAAGACTCTTGGCAGCCATAAGAGGGGCTAGGAAAAGGCTAGCATTATAGAAGAGAAATGAAAGAAAGGAGGATGGGCTTTGTGGATGGAGGAGAGGTTGGGAGAGACTTGGTTTGCAGTATACCCAGTCATCCTCAGAAGTTTTCCGAGACACGGCCACAGTGTTCAAAGCATTAGGTCATGCATTAAATGACATCTAACATACATTAAAATAATTCTAATTACTCCTTTGCCAGGCACTTGCACCATAGCTGACCATAAAAATCTTTGCAGGCTTGTGCCCAACAGCTAGTGGTAATTCTGCTTCCCATCTCTTGACGACAGTTCTAATATGCTTCCTTAATTTAATATAGTGATCTTGGCGGAGGACTTGAGCAAGATTTTGACTTGCAGTGTGAGCTTGCATGAGGCTTATACTTCCCTCCCACTGTCCCAGAATGCTGCAAGGGTCACTGGAGCAAATCTAGCTGGCATGGAGGGGGGTTTAAGGGTGGTCTGATTTTCAATTGGGTTTCCCAGCCTGCAAACAGAACTCTAAAGCACTCCTGTGTGGGACTAACTAGAGCCATCTGTGCTGGTATCGGTGTCCTGAGCAATGCAGCAGTGAAGCCAAAGCAGAGTGCTCTTTGCTATGGACTGAATGACCCCTACCTGGAGCCCTGAGTTATTACTCAATGAGCTAGCCTGCTGCAGCTTCACTCAGTACCCTCGTTGGCTAGATTAAGGCTACCTTGGGTATATCCACTTAGCCGCAATCACATCCAATGATTGCAATTAAAACAGTCCTCAGCTTTGATTGGTTTGGGTTGGTATTTGAGTTTGATTTGGCAGAGCAGCAATCAGAGCAATACCAGAGATGGGCAACCTAGGCTAGTGAGTGGGCCGCATGAGGGGCCCTCCTTCATCTCAGTGGGCTGCAAGACTGTTGTCACCAAGACAGTCTCCCAGGACAGGATAGTTTTGCTAACTGGGCTTGCGTACATAGAATATGGAGAAGGGAGGGAAGGACGCTGATTGAAGCATAGCAGCACTTTGGATATAGAGGGAGCACACAGCTCTTGCAGCATGTACACCCAGCATGTGTGCACCCAGCATGTACCTCGCCTCATGTACCCTCGTGCATATTGCTTTAATAATGCCGGTAGGAAAAAACTAAATGAATGGAAACCAGTTGAATCCGGCAACCCTGCACATGGTGAATGCTAAACAAAATGTCTCTTGGGCCACACTCAGAACCGCACTGAGCCGCATGAGGCTTTCGAGCCACAGGTTGTTCACCAATGGCTTTCTACCATGGTCTCTCAAAGCACTTGCCTTGCTTTTAATCAGCATTAATATCAGCTCAGGTACAGGTGAACTTGCGTGTCCAGGTTCTTGAATTGTCCCAGAGTCACCATTAGTGGAAGGGGAAACAGACCAGTTTGGAGTCAGGTTCCTCAGCTTAGTTTAGACAAATCCCACAAAGACAACTTTAATGAACTGATAGGAAAAGTAATCGAGCAACCATAAAAACAATGAGGAGCCCTGTGGCACTGGCTAATGCACTACAAAGGCAATGTTCCTACTTTTGATATTTGCATCTCCACATCAAATGCTGTGAATGAGACATGTCCACACCAACTTAATTAGCTTAACTTAAGACTGATCCTACAATTGAAAGCCATGACCTAATAAATTTGCTAGTCTCTGAGGTGCCACAGGACTCCTAGTTTTTACAGTTACAGACTAACATGGCTACCCCTCTGAGACTTTTTGAGCAACCACAGCTGTATATGCAAACACACCAGCCATAGTCTGCATGCCAGAATTGCCAGTGGACTCTCACTTTCCAAATGTCTATAACAAACTCACTGGAAATTCCCCCATCAGATCCAATACAATACACACATCCAGTTCCTTGCATTGAAACACAGATTTCTGACATTAAGGTGGTTAGGATGTTCCCTGTAGATACCCGTATTATTGTAAAGCCTGTACACTGCTGAAGAAAGCATATGATTGGATTTGGTTTTCTAGGCCTGTGCATTTTTATCTGGCCAAATCCAAATATCTGAAGAGTTTCACGAGGCATAAGGGAGCGGTCGAAAAAGGCTTCCCTTGTCGACCGATCCACGTCTTGACTCGCGTGCTGAGCCAATGATCAGCTGAGCCGGCACAGCACGGTAGCCATTTTTATTTTAATGAAGCTGGGGATATTTAAATCCCGGCTTCATTGACTATGTCGGGTAGCCTATTTGACATGCCTCTGTTGGCAGAGGCATGTAATCTAGACATACCCAATGAGGCATGCTCAGGGCAGCCTGGGGGAGGTGTGGTGCTCTCTTGCCTACGTAGCTCTAAGCCCTCCCCCTTCCACCTGAGGGCCTGCCCAGAGGCCACTAGCCAAAGCTGAGGATCTGTCTCTCCTACTATGCACAGCATCTACGTGATGAATTCAGTACTTCTAATTCACTCACACGCTTAGGAAAACTTCCTAACTGTCAGGGTGGTTAAACACTGGAATAAGTTGCCTAGGGAGGTTGTGGAATCTCCACTTCTGGAGATATTTAAGAGCAGGTTAGATAGAAATCTATTGGGGATGGTCTAAACGATAGTGGGTCTTGCCATGAGGGCAGGGGACTGGACTCAAGGAACCTCTTGAGTTCCCTTCCAGTTCTAATGTTCTATGATTCTATGCTCCGCCACTTCCAACATTCCTACTTGTTGGAAACAGATCGCTGCAACCTCATGGCAGGCCATTGATATTAGCTTTGCGTGGATCTGAAAAAGGGGGGAAAAAATCTAGAAAAGGGAGGTAAACTATTTTCTCTATCCCTTCCTGATATAACATACCACAGGATTCTGCATGATAGGACTGCAAACACCGAAGGTTAAAAGTCGTGTTACTACCATGTTTGGGACCACAGGTTTAGAACACAGCACTATTTTAAAAGGCAACTCCTTAAAACACCTGTAAACGTGGATAGGAACCAACTAGATGCCCTAATAATTCTGTTCTCATTTCTAATGCCTTCCCCAGCTTCCTGGAGGATACTTTGATGAATTTGCTAACATGAATTGCAAAAGATAAAAGTTAACTAACATTTCTGCTGCAATCATTAATGTGTTCACAGTTGGGAACTATGTATGGCCTCCTTCCATTCGTAAATAAATGACATACAGTCTGAAAAGGCTAGAGGGAGAAGCTTACTGTGCTGTGCAACACCATTGCTTGCAATTCATTGAATGTTTCAATAAATGTCCTTTTCCTGTTGGACAATGGCCTGGAGAGATTATTTAAAGCAGCCACTAGATGGCAATACAGTACAAAGTGGAGCCAATGCAGTTAGAGATGTCTTGCTGCATGCAATAGCCTTGGCAAGCTACTGAAAAATGCATATGATGCTGAGAACAAGGTTAAATTATCAGCTTATTTAGTTTCATGTTAAAGGATTTGATTTCTCCTCATCCCACCCTGAATCCTGTCTCACTACGGATTTACATTTCAATCCATTTTGCCCTATCAGGGTTTCCTTTAGCCTTCCATGCTTAATCCTAAATAACTTCTGTTGCTTGGGAAGTTACTAACTTGGAAGGCTTATAGCATAAAGCTTTCTGAAAAATGGATCCTATGGCCAATTTAGCAAGCCTGTGATTGAATGCCTCAAGGGTCACATGCCAGTCATTAAATGACACTACAGGTGCAGGGGAGAATCCTTGACTATGTTTCTGAGTATCAGGTAATTCACCTTGGTGCCTGAGCAGCACCCATTTTGTCTCCATTATGGCATATAATCAACTGTCCTGAGCTGATTGTGGACATGTGGTGACTGGGGACCTACCCAGTTACTTATAGAAATGCCTGGGCTGAATGGACTTTACCTATTCACTGCTCTCACAGTTTCAAGCTCTATCCTAGTCCAGTAGCCTTGACACAGGTCGCTGCTGGCAACCCCACAGAGGCTAACCCCGCCTCTCTTGTGTTGGCTCAGACATTGCCCATGCTTTGAGAGCATTGCTTCAATGGCAACTTCTTCATCTGTGGAGGCCAATGTGAAGAGAGGCTGGTAAAAGCATGGTATGGACAGGTAAGTAGAGGTGAGCAGACCTTGAAAAGGTGTTCATGTGTTGAGATGACTAACAGGAGACTCCGAGGCCTCGTCAGCTTAGTAGAGACCTATGATGGCAGTGTGTGCGGGTTTCTGGAAAAAGTAAGAGGTTTGGTGGCTGAGGCTCCTAGGGCAGAGAGTGGGGTTGTTTAGCTCAGAGAGCCATTCCATGTTTTCTGCCCAAGCTTGGGTAAACCGTGTCTTGGGTGGTGCCGTGAATTCAGCGCACCTACTGCAAATGGTGGTTGCTCCTCCTTCCAGGACTTAGTCCTATCCAGAGGGATTGCATGTCAAAAGCATTCTCCTTCCTTGGCTGGGGAGCTGCTAGAGGAGACTGACTCTCACCTTGACAGTACTGTTAAAATACTCTACAGACCTCAGCCCATGAAGGAACATGGCACAGGACGATACATTCTTCTTAGCTTTCCAGTGAGGGACAGGCACATTGACTTTTTGGCTGCTGCAGAATTGCGTAGACACTATTATGTTTTAGCTTTGTAGCCTGTAATGCCATCACTTTTTGGAATCTGATGGTCTTCCCAGGAGTCAGTCCTGTGCAACAGGACACAGGGCAAAGAGGCTGCCTAAGACTCATGGGAGAAGGAACATTGGGCTTCCAGCCATACTTGGCTACTTCTCAGCTGGAAATAATGGAGAATGTCTGTGTGTCTGGCTTTAAACTCCTTCTGTTGCACATTGCTTTCATGGTGGCATGTATTTTGGGGAAGATACAGACTCGGGTATCCTATACAATGGGCTATTTAGAGCTAGGATGCTGCTTTGCTTATTTCTTGTCATATGTCCTGCTGCTTTGGCTTTGGTCTCACTTCTTACTCCCTTTATTCCTTTTATTTTATCATTTAAATCTTTTTAGTCACTGACTTTTCCTCCTCTCAACGACTACAGGGAAGTCCGATGTCTGGTCACAGTGTGATCTACAGGTTGGAACAGTGTCAAGAAAGATGGTCTCCCTCCAGATTTTCTCCTGGATCCTGGTAGCTCTGCAGTAGACATTGACTGCTGTCTTCTCCACTGGACCTGATATTACTCTTACTTTTGCACATGGGAGAAAGCAATCAGACAGATGTCCCATCAAAACAAACAAAAGCACTGAGATGAGAATGAAGGAAAAATAGACTGGGATAGACAGACATTCCTGGGGGCTGCATTGATTTAGGAAACACAGATAAAGTAATGGGAGATTTGCACATAAGTTTGTGGACAAAAGTTTGTGGACAAAAGTCCAAGGTATTTTTCCAAGACAGATGAATATTTAGGAAGACTATATTATAAAGTTAGTGGCTTGAAATGCCTCTGCCTTTCCCTTTGTGATATAGTTGTAATGATTCAGTTATCACTGAGTTAGAGAAATTGACTTTATAATTAATTTATAATACTTATATTTTGTTCATACTTGTCTTTGCCATTGAAAAATAATCTGAGGTGGTTTTTTAATGTCAGTAAATCAAAGTACCAGCATTTTTAGGTGAGGTATTTCTGCGACATGTAGTCAAAAGCCTGTTTCACCTAGTATCTAAAGTGGAAAGCACAGTCATTTGTTTTGATGGCAAACACCTAGAATTAGGGTCATATATCAACAGGAGTTATGCTTACGCACGTGGACTGAGGTCAGCAAAAAGTTGTGTTCTGCTGTTTAATCAGCAACAGACGGTTCATAGCTATCCAGGAATGATTCTTTTCTTACCAAGAATGAAAAGAAAATACTTGGAAGTTCTGTTTTGTTTCAGATTCTAGTTTGGATGTAGAGACTAGGGAAAAACAAAATTTTGCAACTCAAGTCATGTGCTAGAAACATCTATTATAACTCACACCACTGATTCCTGAATAGAGGACAGAGTCGTGTGACAAGTAAAAAACAAAATGTGAGATGCCATACTGATGAGTATTAGAACCTAGATACAAAGAAAAAAAACCCTATTCTGTCATAACAGCATCTCAGATCTAGTAAGCAGTAGGGATGTGAATGGATGCTGGGGAGCAGCCCCATGCCCAGGCCTGCCCATTTAATTGGTTAACCAGTTAAATGTAACGGTTAACTGGTTACATGGGATTGTACATCCCTAGTAAGCAGTAATCAAAGAGCTGCCTAAAGTAGTGATTAAAGTGCACTATATGGTTTGTCGAAGGCTAGTAAATTCAGCAGCCTTAGGCTTGAAAAAGAAAAGACCTAGCTTGAGTGGTCCTCAACCAACAGTATGCATACTCCCGGGGTACATCATCACATACAGATATTTACCTGGTTTCACAACAGGCTACATAAAAAGCACCAGCAAAGTCATTCCAAACTAAAATTTCTTACATGTCAGTGTATCGTATGTAGAGCAGCATAAAGAACTCATTGTCCGTAAATATAATATTTATATTCCAATTAATTGATTTTGTAATACGGTAAAAATAAGAAAGTAAATATCAGTAAAAGTGGGTTTTGACGCTTTTGTATTTTTATAAGCAAGTAGCTTTTAAGCTTTTAATGCACGTTAGATAATCCCAACTCTCTATATAAAATGATGGGCTCTAAATTAGCTGATACTACTCGAGAGAGATCTTGGAGGCATTGTGGATAGTTCTCTGAAAACACCCACTCAATATGCATCAGCAGTCAAAGTGAACAGAATGTTGGGAATGATTTTGTCTTGTCTATCCCTGCTTAACAATATTGCCTCGATAAATCTATGGTCTGCCCACATCTTGAATACTGTGCTCAAAGATTTATTGGCATTGGAAAAGGTTTAAAAAAGGGTAACAAAAATGATTAGGGGTAGGAATGGCTTCCATATAAGAAGAGATTAATAAGACTAGGACTTCTCAGCTTGGAAAAGAGATGGCAGGGAATATGGTAGAGTCTATAAAATCATGCTTGGTATGGAGAAAGCAAATAAGGAAGCGTTTCTCCACATAACACAAGAAATAGGGGGTCACCCAATGACATTAATAACAAAAGGAAGTATTTCTTCACACTATGCAGAACTTTTTGCCAGAGGATGTTGTGAAGGGTTAATAGAGTTCAAAAAAGAATTAGAAAAACTCATGGAGTAGGTCCATCAATTGCTATTAGTCAGGATGGGCAGAGAGGGTGTCTCTAGCCTCTGCTTGCCTGAAGCTGGGAATGAGTGACCTGTTCTATTCATTCCCTTTTGGGGTACCTGGCCATGGTCAGACAGATACTGGGCTAGATGGACCTTTGGTCTGACCCAGTATGGCTGGGGTTTTTTTTGGTGAAGTGAGATGGAAAGTGGGGTACACAGGACAAATCAGAATCCCCAAAGGGGCCAGGAAATGTTGAAAGCCACTGTCCTAGTTCTCCCAAGAAGTTTTAGGCTCAGTGCAAAAATTACTGTGTGTTAAAAATAAATAAATAAAAATAAATCTCTGGTTATGCAGATCACATTAAATTGTCATAATAGCCTATTCTAATCCTTAAATCTGTGAACCCTAAGGAGATTGAAACAGCCTGACCTCATGGGGATAAATTATATTTTCAGGTGATTCAGATAGGCTGAGTTTGATAATACTGCCTTGTTTACCTGCCATCCTGGAAACAGGCCCTGGCAGAGTTCTTGTGTGAATGAAGAACAGATGAATGACTGCGGAATTCCAGTGTGGGAGTTCAGAGGGTTGCAAGTATTCTCTAGTTTCTCTTCAGCAACATGACTGCAGGTGATGCTTCTCGTGCCTAATTAGGCACAGGACGGAGCTAGAGAGCTGACTCTGCCTGCGGGGGGCTTAGGACTGTCCTTCCATAAGTCATAAAAGCCCTTTTGGGGGACTTCAGGAGAAAGTTGGGTGATAAAAGTGTTTTGGTTAGGGAGACTTTGATAACTTGGGGAGTCAGGGGAACCAGGTAAGTGAGCTTGTTTGAACCTTTTGCAAATGACTTAGGAATTCTGTTGTTTGTAAACTTTTTGGTAGCCCTGGGAAAAGTTAGAGGAGATTTTTTTGGTTAGTCTCTAAGATCTCTTCTGCAAAAAGCTTCTTGTACAAAAACCCTGCAGTATAAACAAAGCTTAAGGGTACGTCTACACTGCATGCTTATTTCAAAATAAGCTATTCCAGAATAATTATTCTGAAATAGCTTATTTTGAAATAGAGCGTCCACACTACAGGGAAGCCTCAAAATTCATCCGAGGCAGGCTTCCCTAATGTGGACGTGCTATCTCAATTTAGAGCCCCTGGAAGCACTGGGGAGAAATTATTTAGAATGGCCCTGGTGAGGAGCTATTTTGAAATACCAGCAGTGGAGTGTCCACACTGCAGTTTTCTTGAAATAGCTATTTTGGAAGAGAAGTTATTCCACATGGAATGAGGTTTACAAAAGTCAGAATAAGCTGCCTGTTATTTTTATACTATTTTGAAATAACAGAATTGCTGTGTAGATGCTCGCATTATTATTTTGGAATAATGTTGGCTATTCTGAAATAATGGTGCAGTGTAGACGCACCCTAAAGTGGTACAGGACCATTTGTTGTTTTTAAGCTCTATTTTAAAGGAGATGTGTCTGTAGTTTGTATGTGAATGTGTGCTGACTATTACTGCATGACATCCAGTGTTTCCTCTAATTTTTTCCATCCCTGAGCAGAATAATTTTATGTGCACCAAGGCATGTGCAGAGTGCACCACCAATAGAAGCACAGGCTAGTTTGTGGGGCTAACTATACTTAATACTGATACTGCCATATATTATTTGATTTGTTTAGGTTCAAAACAACACAGGAAAAATGTCACCAAAACACCTTTACAAAAACTTTAAAATGCAAATAAATTATTTTGCATTCATCCCGGCAATAATCAGGACAGCAAAAATCAGTCTTAGCAATTCTTCCCTCTCCATGTAAAAGACCTCATTGTATTTTTCCCTCCTGAAAAGCCTGAGTAAATAGGCCTTGTTGCATGCCTTGAACTGCAACAAAATATGGTTATTTCAGTCCTGCGTGGAAATGAATTCCCAAGCTTGGAGGCCTTTTGTGGAAATTGTGCTGCCAGGATTCCAGCTGAAGCACTTCCACTGATCTTAATTACAGTACGAAAGACAGGCTCCCAGGAAGACAGATTATAGGCCATTTAGCAATTTGTAGCCCTTGAATAAAATTTTCCAAAGTGCCCAAGTCCCATTTTCAAAAGACTTGGGCACTTAAGAACCTGTGCCACTCACTAAAAGTGAATGGGACTTAGATGCCGATGTGCTTGTCGCTTTTGTAAATGAGATCTAGGCTTCAAAATCACTTAAGTGCTTCTGAATGTTTTATCTTAAATCTATTTAAATACAACACTTGTCAGTTCTGAATGTACATGTTGGTTTCAAAGGGTTCGCTACAATCAATGTTATTTGGAAGCATTGTTTTAAAAAAATGGTGCTAACTTTTCATTACACGCTTGCTCTTGCTAAGTAACATGATTCATTTAAAACAAATTAAAACTATATTATATATGCAAAACCTGTAATAAATGGAATGCAACCTACAGACACAGGCTATAGCAACATTACTGTAGTCCCTGTTCAAAAGAGTTTACTTTTGGTAAATCCGGCTGGCTATAACTAGTCCATATATACTACACATATATTTGTTAAGAAAGGAAGAGGGTGAACTGATTTCCGTAGATATTGATGCACATCAAAACACAAGTCTGAGCTAAACTCAAACAGAGTTAGGGTGAACAGTGGGATGGTCCCAGAACTGGTGAAGTTCAACTGTGCAAGCTATTAGAAGGCCCCTCTAGGGTGCATGACCTTCCACACTTAAAGCAGTTTTGCCTCATCTCCCCCTTTCACCCCAGGGAATTATGTAAGTGTGGGGCAGGAAGATGGGGACAATACAAATGCATCTGCCACTGCATGTATCCCTCAGCTGTTGCCCTCTACCCCATACCCCATAGGGTAAAGGTACTAGGGCAATGCCACCTACTCGAACCTAGATTATAACTGCTGTCTGAAGAATAGCTCTGTTGCCACTCTGTGGACTCTGGCAAGGGGGTCATTCCTTGCTGTGCAGATCCCCAGTTATGGATCCTGGGCTCTGGGAACAGGACTTGGGCTACAGTGTACACAATTTTTTTTGAGTTATGTATAATACACAGATATGTTCCAGTTGCTTCCACAGAGGTAGGGTAACTACACTGATGCATATTGCCTTAAAAATGTGAAGCAAACTAAAATCATATTAAGTGAATGTTCAAAGGAACCCACCTCTAATATAAAGTATTGGATTTGAGCTGCCTTAATATTATAAGGAATTAACTGGTTCAACTTACAGTGTCTGTATATATTTCAAATTCTTTTAGAGTGAGGTTAAAATGTCATGCCTCAGATATTGGGCCTGCTTCACTATGTTACACAAACTTTACCCCAGAGTAGCTATGGAAACACTGTTGTCCTGAAAGGAGAATCACTTTTTTTTTTTTTAGTCGTATCTTGGGCTATGTCTATACTGCACGCTTATTTCAAAATAAGTCATGTTATTTCAAAATAACAGTGTGTGCGACTACACAGCAAGCCCCTGTTATTTCAAAATAACTTTGAAATAACGGGCTGCTTACTTCTGTAACCCTCATTTCACGAGGAGTAAGGGACATTGAAGGAAGAGTGTTCTTCCTTTGACTTCCTGCTATGCAGACAGCACCAAAAGTTGAGTTAAGGTAAGTAACTTCAGCTACGTTAATTGTGTAGCTGAAGTCGAAGTATCTTAACTTGACTTTAGCCTGTAGTGCAGATGTACCCCCCTGTGTGTGGCTCTCTCTCTTCATTGTTTTGTTGCAGCTTTGTCTTTTATTTATATTATTGATTGCTTTGATAACTATAGTTGGATGATGTGGCATAAATTTGCTTTTGCTTGAGTTATGAGCCTATATAAAGCCGCTTAGTTTTATTTGGACTCACGAAGAAAAGTAAAATAAAACGGATATATCCTAACAGACTCAGCACTGGCACAGTTATATTTCTCTTGTTGTCATGATCATTGGTTTAATTTCTTTGTGACTGAGAAATAAGGCAGTATTTCTCTTCCTGCAGTTGAAAGAGCGCAATCCAGAATACATCAAACTAAGTGGCATGAATGGCCAAAAGACAACTCTGAATTCATCTTCAAATGAGAAGGGTTTAAAAAAATTCACTGATCTAATTCTGAGAATTATACATAAGGAAGCAGCACACAAAGGAACTTTGTATATTCAGTAGAGTATCATATGATGGCAAAAGCACATGTGGGTCCTCCTAAATATTACATCATCCAGAAAGGAATACAACATGCATCTCTTGTATGAAAGGCATGTCAGGCAAAAATGTACATTTGCAAATCCTAGGCTTTTTGGTCTCTAATGTCTCATAAAATGTATTAGAGGTTATTTTTCCTTTCTTAGATTTACCTTTCCTGGACACTCAGTGGCAATCTTTACTGCAAAGCATAACACTGGGGAGAATTAAATCACGTGGAAAATTCTCTTCTGCTGAAAGAATTTTAACGAATTATGACAGGCTTTTTTTATTTTGGGGGGGAGAAGAATGAATAATTGTGTGAATTTGGGGAACTGCTAACATTGCATTTAGAAGCCCCTCTCCTACTCTTGTGTATGTGTGAGTTATTGGGGGGGGAGGGGCAGGGGAGGTCTTTGGAATTATAAGAAATGTGTCCTGAGTAACAACACATTCACTTCGTATAGAGCAGGTGCTCCAAATCTTATAAGGTATGTATGTAGTTTTTTTGTACATGTGCAAACTGTAAGGTATATTTGAAAATAAAACTTTAAAGAAAACTGTCGCTTTTATTTGCTATGCAAACTGCATTTTGACAGCGTGGGAACTAATTGGGGGAGAGTGCAGATCAGTTTCTGTTCTAGTCAATACTCTAGCTTTGGGCTTGGTCAGAGCAAGCCACGCTGTGCTGGAGAAGTGAAAAAAATGATGACCCTCTGGACTTGTTCCTTCTCTTACTTCCTTTGTGGCCTGGCCGACTGCAAGAGAGTGGCTGGTGGGTAGGAGATGAGGCCGTAACTGAGAGGAAACTACTCTCACCACAGTGAATTCATAGACAATTCTGCAGTCTATGTATTGTTAAAAGTTGGATTTTGCTTTCTTAATCATGCCTCATAATTAAATATAGTTCTCTCTAAGCCGTGTGTGTGTACACAGAAAACATTTCTACCCCGCCCATCTCCTAAGCAGAGCCACGCAGCAAAGTGGTGGGAGGCAGGTGGCTGCTCGGGGGGGCAGGTAGGCGGCTGCTCCAGTAGTCGGGGCCTGAGGAGCTGCTCCTGCTGGGAGTTGGGACTGTGGGCAGGAGGGTTGCTGATGCTGGGGATGGGGTTGAAGGGATTCTTCATTCCTACTATTAAAACAGAGAAGGGAAAGATATCAAAAAAGAAAAACATACCAAAAAAAAAAAAGCTCAGAGTTGAGAACAGATCCTGGATTTGAAGCCCTCTTGCTGTATATGGTGGATGAATGGATCACTGCCCAAGATTCCACGACATAAGCAAGTCTAGCTAAGAACTATATTGAGTCTTCTATTGCAGCCTTGAAGTGTCGGAGGTATTGGGCCTAGTGAGCTGAAGGAGAGAAGGTAGGACTATTGCAGTTTGCTTTTATCTGTGCCCAGCTCTGCTGATGACTTCCTATGTGATTTCAGGCAATTTATTGACTACTCTGTGCCTCAGCTTTCCTGTCGATAACATAGGGACATTGTGCCTCAAAAGCATCACAAAAGGTTTGGGATGCCTTGGTCATTTAACATGGGCAAAGTTGCATGAGACTGTCAGTGCAAAGGGGAAACAGTTATCTGCTACACTGAGTGCCTAATTTCATCTTAGTAGGTCAAGCCAAGGGCTTCCTCCCCATCACCAAAGCACCAAATGTATATCCACGCCACCCCTGCTCTCATTTTGATGCCCTCATGCCACCCCTGCCCTCAGCTTCCTGCTCTCATGCCCCTTGCCCAGAACTGCAAGAAAGGGGAAGCACAGAGCTGCTCCTTCAGCAGGGGAATTCTCCCATGGGTAGGTACCACAATGACACCCATCTGAACAAGCACACATGACCTCATTGTTGACACACAAGACAAAACTCACTCTGCTCATGTATGGAAAATATTAGATGGAACACTGCTCACAAAGCACAATCCTAGGTTTTGCACACCAAGCTTTAAAAAATATCAGACCCCTCTCAACTCAGAAAAGTGTTTGTGATTTGTCAAAAGAAACGTGGCATCCTTTTGGCACTCCTGGCAAACCCTATTACAACTCTGGTTATATGGCTATCCAGCTTTATACTGGCAGTGTCACCTGTCCTCTCAATCATTGTCAGATATTTACAACTCCTTAAGTTCCCCTACAGTGTGTGTGTGGGGGGGGGAGGGGAGTGGAGGGAAGACACTTTGGCTGCATCTAGACTGGCTGCTTGAATTTGCGCAAGATCACTGACTTTGTAATGTACAAAATCAGTGCTTCTTGCGCAAATACAATGATGCTCCCGCTCGGGCAAAAGCCCTCTTGCGCAAATGCTTTTGCGCAAGAGGGCCAGTGTAGACAACCCAGAACCGTTTTGTGCAAAAAAAGCCCTGATGGCTAAAATGGCGATCCGGGCTTTCTTGCGCAAAACCGCGTCTAGATTGGCAGGATGCTTTTGCACAAAAGCATCCGTGCCAATCTAGACGCTCTTTTCCGCATATACTTTTAACGGAAAAACTTTTCCGTTTAAAAGCATTTGCGGAAAATCATGCCAGTCTAGACGTAGCCCTGATGTTTATTTCTTTTCCTCTCATTACTGTTTTATCTACTGCAAATGCTTCCCATACCAACTCATCTGATGAAGTGAGTTTTACACATGAAAGCTCATGATACATTATATTTATTAGTCTCTAAGGTGCCACAGCAGTACTTGTTTTTATAGACTAACATGGCTACTCCTCTGAGACATCCTACATTAGTTATCTTGTTTGAAATTTTAGAGACACTTATTGGCATTGTTTAGGCCTGGTCTACGCTGAAGAGTTAGGATGACACAGCTACTTTGTTCAGGATTGTTAAAAATCCTCACTCAGGAATGATGTGGTTGACGTAAGTTCCTACCTAGACAGTGTTAGGTCAACTGAAGAATTCATGTTGACCTAGCTGCTGTCTCTGAGGTGGATTACCTATGTTGATGAGAGTGGTTCTCTTGTTGGTATATGCAGTGTCTATACTTGAAATGCTGCAGTAATGTCTTTGCAGCATTTAAAGTGTAAACAAACTCTTAGGGTGCGTCTATACTGCACCCGTAGCTTGAAATAAGCTATGCAATTTGAGCTATGCATATTGCGTAGCTTATTTCGAGTAAATTTTGAAATAGAGCGCTATTCCGAAACATCCGTTACTCCTCCTGGAAACGAGGTTTACAGGTATGTTGGAATAGTGAGCCTGTTACATTTTGAAATAATGGGCTTGCTTCAAAGACGTGGAATAGCTATTTCAGGATACCGAAAGTATCCCAAAATAGTGCTGCTGTCTAGATGCACATGTATATTGTAAACTGTCTCTGTAGAGGTCCTCTTTGATTAGATTGGATTGGACAGAGACCCACTTTACATGCTGCAACTCTTCCCCCCCCCCTTTTTTTTTTTTTTTTTTTTGCATCTATCTATTTTTTGTTTGTTTGTTTCTGCTTCTGAACAGGTATTCTATCTGGTAGCCACCTAATGATAACAGATTAACTAGTGCTATAAAAACATCTCTAAGCTTAAGAGCTAAATTGCCTCATTGTCCTATGTGGCAGCACAAATTGCAGGATACTATATTTTTGGTTAGTCTCTAAGGTGCTACAGGATTGGGGGGGGGGAGGAGTTGTGGGTGCAGGATATTATGACTGTCTTGTAAAGAATTAAATGCCTTATTCTCTTACATAGCTATTTATATGTTAAATGCATGTTAGGAATATATAGCTGCAGGACAATACCTGAAGCTGGAAGTTTCAAAGGAGTCTAAACTAGTAAGTGTCCCCAGTCTCATTGAATTTCAATGGGAGCTGAACCCTTAAGTCCCATAGGACTTGAAAATTCTTGAAAATTCTCAGCTTTGATGCCTAATTCTTTATTTATACAGAATGTTTTAATACATACTAATAAAGCAAAGGGAGTTTTGCACCCTGCAATGGGACTCTGGCCCTGAGTGTGTGTTTTTGTGTAAAAAGAGTCAATAGATCTAGTGAATAAAAATGGCAAAATTGGGCACCAACTGATTAGTGCTCATCACTTGTGTATGATGAAAGATGAATTTGCTCAGTGAGACTGTGACCAGGCCAAAAGTGGCACAGATGTGTGTCACAGGGTGACTAGCCCTTTAAGAGGTAATGAGTCCAGTTCCACCTGTGTCTTGCTTAGCTCTGCTCCCCAGATGGGGAAATTATTGTAGTCACATGATAGGTAGCTCATGTAGCTAAATGAGTCGCAGGACTAGCGATAAAAGAGAAGCCTCCAGGGAAACAAAGGGGGTGTGGGGGAAGAGCAGATGGCTTGAAAGAAATCTGTTTAGTGCTTGCTTAGGAAGGGGATGGGTATGACTGTTTGCAGGCCTGCCTACTGATCTCTTAAAGTAGGTGGGGGGAATTGAAAGGTACCAAGTTGGAGAATTTGAGTGAGGCTGCAGCTGGCCTTAATTAGCAGCACAGGACCCAGAAGGAGGCCTGTGGGACTCCAGACCTAAGAAGGGAAAATGCAAGTGAGTTAGCAGTACAGAGCCAAGAAAAAGGGTTGTGGAACTCCTGAGTCATGGGAAGCAAGAGCTAGATGTAAGGGGTGAAGAAGTTTGATTTGCTATATGATACTTCATATATGAGACTCCACTAATGGGGGAAATCTTAAAGCTCTCTTATCTGGGAATGAGGTTTTAAAAAAACACAGAAGAGGTAGGTGATGGCAGCAGGGCCATGTCTGGACATCAGGGAATTACCCAAGTTGAATCCTTGTTACAAAGAGTCCTTTTTCAGCCTTCCCTAGTCAAGAATGGATGGGCTGCTATGAAGTGGAGTGTAAGGGAGGCAAAAATGAATTGAATTATTACAAAAATCTTACTTCCTATTTAAGGAACATTAATACTAAACACTGTAAAGCAAACATACATTGTTACTTACTACAAAAATAGTTCCCAGATAGTATAGTTAAAATACACATTTTCTACATATATTTTACACAAACATATGAACTAATTACAGTAAATCTCGTATCAAACAGATCAATCTTTCTATTTCCATTAGTTAAAATATCCATCTACTCTCTAGCACAGTACACCTATCCAACAGCATATTTCTATGGCAGAACAAATCAAAGGATGCAAGTTGAGGTAGAGTATATAGCATAAATCTGGAGGGAGACCAGGAGTAATGAAGAATTACAAGATTGTAGCGAATTGATTGTAGCCCTTAACTGTGCTGGGATTTCTAAAGGTGTAAAATGTTCATAAAGCGTGTAAGTTGTGGGTGGAGGGGACCAAGTGAGGGACTCTGAACTTAATTTTTTCAAAGCAGTTCTTTCACACCCATCTTTAACCTTGCATGGGTCAACCTGAGTCTCTGACTTTTTGGTCTTTGGAATAGTACCAAGAAGCATTTTGGGTTTTGTCAGCTCTGTAGACCTCTTTTGTGTCTAGGTTTTGAGATGTTTAGTGTACAATTCTGGACAACTTTGGTATGTACAGTTGGAAGCTACTTTTGAAATTCTTAACATTTTGTTGTGTGTGTGTAAATCTTCTGCATCCTCTAAAGCAGGCCTTGGAATCTTGGTTCTGCTCTCTATAGAATATCTTTGTACTTCATTATTAAGTTCAAGGGGGATTTTCTACCCTAAGTTAAGTGCCTGCTACACCAACCCATACCTGCTGTCTTACTCCATGTTCTGAGCTGCCCGTACAACAGCTGAGCTGCACAGCTTGGGAGTTTGTGTGTGTGGAGGAAGCAGACTTGGAGGCCCCAGCAGCTGCTGCAGGGGGGCAAGGCTATCAGATTTTAACATGGAGCAGGCAGGGCTATGTTGGTCTTTGGGGGCAGCTGGGCCAAAAAGAGGGTGGTGCTAGTGTCAGATACGAGCCCAGGTAGCTCTGCTCCATGGGGCTGGATTTTTGGTGTCCCCTCCCCCCCAAAAAATGTTCTCTGTCCAGACAGTGGAGGGAGAGGGAGGTTGGTCTCTCTCTCTCTCTCACACACACACATATGGGAGGATCTGGTTCTTACCCCCCTCCCCTGAAGGAGGGGGGTTGCTAGTGACTTGAGGGGCCTGGGGTAGTCTAGAGGAACTTCCAGCCGCCCCTGTCTAGGCTACCAGGCAGTGGAAGCCCCCGCTGGCCTGACGTCCCTGGTGCTCCGCCGCGGGGGCGCTGTAGCCCGGACCCCCCCCCCTTCCCTGCGGGAGGCGCCGGCCGGCCGCAGCCTTTGGGGGCGCCGTGTCCCGCTCGCAGCCTTGGCGGGCGGGCGCGATGCGGCGGCCGGGTGGGAGGGAGAGGAAACCCACCCCCCTCGCCAGGCAGCCTCCTTTGTGAGGGCTCGGCCGTGACGCGCCGCCCTGCCCGAGCCGGAGCCGCGCCGGGGAGCGGCAGGCAGCGCTGGAGCCGATGGAGCTGCCGGAGGGTGAGTCGGGGCCGGCCGGGGAGTTGTCCCGGGAGAAGTTTCCCCGCCGTTCCCGCCCGGGAGCGGACTGAGCACTGGGGGGGGGGGGACGTGGGCAGCGTCCGGTCTCGGGGAGCGCCCAGCTGGGGAAGTCGGGACCGAGCTCGGCTGCTCGCCTGAGCCCCTCCCGGCCCGTCGGACGGAGGCCTGGGAGGTGGGGGGAGCAGCCCCCTCCTGAACATGGACCCGGCGGGGGGAGCTGCGCCCTGCTTGGCTCGGCGTGCCCGGGAGCGAGATTTACTGAGCTCCGCTCCCCCCCCGGCGCCTCCGCAGCCCCATTCATTGACTCTGCCTTGGGCTGGAAGGAGACTGGGGCAGGGAGAGACCAATCCTTGTGGCCTGCCCGGAAACAGGCGGCTAGCTCCAGCCCCGTCAGGCGTCCTAACTCGGACTAGTCACTTCTTAACCAGGGCTCCTCGGCACCAGCCAACCCCTGGTCTCGGCGGAGCCCTGCCAACTCCGTTGCGTGGTCTCGGCACGTTTGGCAGCCCGGCCCAGCTGCTGTGTTCAATTATTGTGCAGACAGGCAGGCAGCGCTGCATGCGGCTTGCACCTTTGGCTCCAGAGAACCCTAGGAGTTCTTGGGGCCTCCGGACAGGAGCCAGCTCCGAAGAGACTGGCCCTGCCGAGACCTTCGCGTGGTTTTGGGGGAAGTCAGCGGGGCGACAGTTGTGTCTGAGCAGACAAAGGACTTATCAGACTCTTTATCGGAGGTTCAAGTTCAGCACTTAAGTCTGGGCTGATAAGTTTTGCCTTTGTGAGCTCGCTTGGTAGTTTGTAACATTCATTTGTACAAAGGCGAGAGAGCAGCTCCCTTTCAAAAGGCTCACACCATTAACTCCAAGTACACGCTTAATGCTGTGTTCTTGCATCACTGTTAGGGTGAAATGACAAGAGGATGAATTACAGATGGAGCATCGGCCTTTAGTCTTTACAATCTTGACTCACCTTGTGTGGCAGCTATCAGAATCTAGCCCTTGATGTTCTATAGTATCGACTGAGAGATTAGTCATGTCTGTAAATACAGTACTGAGCTGTATAAATATATTTTTAGATCCTTCAAAAACCACATAAAGCCTATCTAGTTAAATGCTTATTTTGGAATGGCTATTTATTTCCTCAGCACAGTTAAGACCTACCAAGAAAATCCACATTTAGGCACTTTTGAAAAGCGCTGCTCTTTTTTTTTCTATTTTTTTTTAAATACCTATTGGAGCTGTTACTGCTTAACATAAACCACTTTCAGTCTGCAAATTGAAAACCTCTGGGCCATTATGGTCTATTGCAGCTAGCTGACTGTCTTTTGAAAACCATACATTCTCATACAAAAAAAAAAAAAAAACACACCCAACACACAAACCAAAAAAATCTCTTATGAGATTCATGTTTAGAAAATTGGCTGCATACATTGTAGCTGCTTTTTAAACCTCAATACTTAAGTCACATTTTCCATTTGAAAACTGAGTAGTTAAACTATATTAAAGAGACACACTCTATTCAAAGGCCTTCCCAACTTTGAAGATTTGTGAAAGCAAACTTTTTTATAGAGTCTAAAACAATAGAAATGTTTCTACAATTAAAAACATTTTAATGAAAGCATTTACTTTTTTCAAACATTCCCAGTAGCATCTGAAACCCAAACACTGCAATACAAATGCATTGGAAAGTCACTACAAACAAAAGCGATAGTGACCCTATTGACTTTCTCTGTCCAAAAGGAGAAATGCAAAATGTAAATGGAACATAGTGACAACATATTGGAAGTTAAAGATATTCTGTCAACATAAAAAATCAGTACTAACATCAACACAAACCACTCTTTCACCTTAATTAATTTTGAGTGTTATGAATAACATAGGTAATGATGTATTCTGAACATACCTCAAATTAGCACAACTGCATTTATAAATTGCCACTCAAAGTAAAGTGGGGCAAATTCATTCTTGGTGTAACTCTGTTAACAAGTTTTTTCACCTATGTTACTTAATCCTTAGATTAATAAAGATGGAAAAAAACATGTTACAAATTGGACTGAATTCAATGGAGTGCCACTAGCAATGGTGTCATGGATTCAGAGCAGGGATGTAATAGCATAACCATTTAAATGGTTAACTGATAAGCATGACTGTTATATGGCCACTCCTGGCCCTGCTTCCCAGGAGTGAGCTAACTGCCACCCCGCGCTGCAAGCAGGAGTCTGTGCACGCTGGGAGATGGCTTAAAAGCCGTCTCCTGGTGTACATCTGCTCCTAGGGAGCCGGGTGCTGTCCCGCACTGCAGACTACAGTATAAAGCTTATACTGGCTCTCCAGGAGTGGGGCAGGCAGCTGAGAGCCAGCTCTTGGTTCATACTGGCTGATGGCCCCACTCCTCGGAGCCAGCTGTGCTGAGGGTTCTGCGGTATTCTATGACACAGGCCACAACATGTAACTGTGTTATGGCTAAGATTTTCAGCTGTTACATGGTGAACTAACTAACTGCTTTTTAACATCCCTAATTCAGAGTTTTCATTTTATACATTCAAAGTCCCAAGGATTCTCCTTCCTGGGAGTAGATGCAGTTTTAGTCAGCATGGGAGCATTAGCAAGGTAAGCAGGCCGGCAAGGCTCCTCTTCTGCTTTAGACACTGGAGCCCTGACTCAGTCAGGTACTTACGCATTTGCTTAAAATCAGGGGCCCAGTATTTAAACAGTTCTGTCACCTCACACATTTTATTATGAGTTATTTGGTTTTTTTCTTAAATCCCCAATTTCTAGAGCCAGGTATTTACCAGAGAATCTCACTCTTTTTAATGGAATTTACATTTCTAGCTCTTATAGTTGCAGAGAAGATATAGAAAGGTTCATAAATGCATTATTTTAAAGATTTCTGAATTTTTAAAACCATCTCATAACTGCTAGGGACCTGACTCGTTATTTCTTAATGCTTGGGTTGGCAATACCAGGATTTGTCCCATTTGACTTCCATTCAACTGTTCATATTTGAAATCAGGCACATACTTAAGCATACTGCTCAAACTGGTCTGGGACACTCTGCTTCCTGAGGCCTCTCCTTTTGTCTCTCTGAATGTGCAGGCAGGAGTCCATAGGCTTTCTTCCCCAGGGCATAGCTCGAAGGGCCCCAGCTTGAGTAGGCACACATTGGAACAGCCGCAGCAAGGGAATGCTCTTTCAGAAACTTGAAGCCGTTGGGGAATTTCCATGCTTGTTGCGGAACTGCTAACTAAATTGACTATTTGCAAAGAGCAATGTTCCCTCTAATTTTTCCCATCGACGTGCAGAATACATTTTGTTATGTGGACTCAGGTATGTGCAGATGTGTAGCACCAGTAGAAACACATGCTGTCGTCTGAGGGTGCTGTGGTGGCTCTGCTAATCAGCTGAGCGGTATTTTACTCTTTCCTGGGTGGCCACCCATGCACTCAGCTGACAGGGAACAGTGGCAAGGAGACCAAAGTTTTGGTGTTGATTAGGGCTTGAGATGCCTCAGAAATGCATCGAGACAGCAGGCATTAAAATAAAAGAATTCATTCATTAAAATAAAAGAATGGTGATAACAAAACAGGACAAGAAGGGTTAATGTGAAATACAAACATCTGAGTGATCAGGGTGGAAGAAGGGCAGCCTGGGGAAGCAGGGTTGCCTGCGCCACCTGGACAGAGGGAGAAATAGCATAGGAAATCAAAATCCACAGTAAGAGTTTCATTGTCATTATCAATCTGGGTGTATGTTGTTGGTCTTGTTTATTTGCATTGTAAGCTCTTCAGGGCAGGCACTGGGGCTAGGATTTTCAAAGGACCCTAAGGTATTTAAAATCCTAATTCCCATTGAATTTCAATAGGATTTGAGCACCATACTCTTTAATCCCTTCCATTGTGTTTATGGGCACTATGAACAATAAACACAGAACAATGGGCACTATACAGGCTTTCTTGTTCCTGACTGACGCCTCTGGTGCTACTGGCCAAATCCATCTTTAATAAAAATAGTACATGTACTTTTTTATTAAAAAGTGTTTGTAGCTTACACATGTATTTTTATGTTTATAAATTGGCAGGAAAGCTTTCTCTGGGGCAGAGACTTTCTATGTCAAGTTTGCACTTGGAATGTGTTTTTTATAGCCCAGTTACAAACCCCTAAGATAAAGTTTTATAATAGCACTATTAACAGACCCTGTGCAATAGGGATGCAAATGTTGCCACTCTAATTTGTCTGCCACTGTGGCTTGATCTGAGTTAGTCCATTTGAGGATTAAAAGGACAGGGGAATGTAAATATCAAAATGTGAACACTAATGTTCTGTTTCTCATCTGACCATACATTTTATCCTACTCAAGCAACTATAAACTTTAAGATGAATTTAGTCTTCCAGCCTAGTTTGTAAATGACCCTTAAACTATTATTCATGATTCACCATATACTGAAAATTCAGTAAAAACATCTGAAGCTATTTGCTATAGCCTGTCATCAAAAACTGAATCTTAATAGTGGTTTCTAGTGTGAAAAATGAGCAGGTTTTAAGATGCTTTAAATAGATGAACTCTTGAACAAAGAGTGAGTTACATATATGTCACGTGTAAGACAGTGTTATGTCTGCAGTAAATGCTCTCTATATATGGTATGACCAAGATAGAACAGATACTATGTTCTGACAAAATGTTTGTTTAAAAAAGGAGTTGTTACAGTTCTTTTTAAAGTGTTAACATTTATTCAGTGCTCAGTGTATTTGCAGTTTGCAGGACTGTGTTACCGATAAAAGAACATTACTTTTTTATGGAGAGGACTAAGCTGGTTGAGAAGAAGCAGTAATAACTATTGCTGCATTTTCTTTTTGAAAAACTGCAAGAAGCTTGAAACTCTTGGTTCATTTAACTTTCTTTTTTATTTGTTTGCAACTATTGCAAAGCGATTAACAATGACACACTTTCATAAGGTTTTCATTTTTCAGATAATCTGAAATCATAATAGTGTTGCAAAGTCAAAAATTGGGGAGTGTTTTCTATTTTACAGATGTCGAAACTGAGACACAAATGTACTTTTCCTTACTTCAAGATACTTTTCCTTAGGTTAGATGAAGAGTCAGCATTAAGAGTTTTGATGAGATCTCTTAGCTTCCAATATACTGTGCTTTCCACTAGGGGTGTTAAAATGTGTCTAATCAAGTAAAAGTGTAACCTCTGCTAAAATTTTCAGTTACACGGTTACATGGAGGAGACGGAGGCAGCTTCCCTAAAAGCTGGCTCTCCACATGCACTGGCTTCTGCTTGCCTCCTCTCCTCCCCCCCGCGTGCTGCTGCTCTGATACTTTGGTAGCAGCACAGCCGGGGAGAGAGGCAGGTGGCTCCCCGGGAGCTGGTGTGCGCCAGGAGCTGGAATTTACGTTGGCTCCCCGCACATATCAGCCCACACTCAACAGTGAACTATGTGTACATGGTTACATTTTCACATCCCTACTATCCACTTGCCTACACTCTTTTCTGTTATTGCTAATATTTAGCGACTATCACTTTTCACGATAAGTATCAGTGGTTGGTGAGGATCCTGAGCCCCATTTTCAAGAGGCACAATGATGGTAAGTGACTCACCCAGTTGTTACACATTCAGTCCATGGCAAAGCTGGGAGTAGATTGAGAGATTCAGTATAACTAGAATTGTAATTTGCACTGTAGTGTCCCAAAACCTTCTGGCTGTGTCTAGACTGGCCAGTTTTTGCGCAAAAGCAGCTGCTTTTGCGCAA
>JANRFK010004440.1:18477310-18488825 GCA_030068395.1 Apalone spinifera | reverse complement strand
GACGTTTCAAAGGGGCAGATCCCGGGTTTCTGTGTGGTGCTGCCCCTTTGAAATGCTGCCATGGCGTTTCAAAGTGGCAGCGTCACACAGAGCCCATAGCCCAGGCTCTGTGCGGCACTGCTGCTTTGAAGTACCGTCTTCCCCCCCTTTGCTGCCTCTATCTGATAGAGGGAGCAAGGGAGAGGAAGGGAAGAGACTAGTCCTTAACATCCTTGAACTGAACTCGGGTGTTGGTCATTAAGAAATTACACACATTTGCAGCAGCCCACTGGCTGGAGAGGTGACATTTTTTGTGGGTTAAGAATCCATAAGAAAAGGTATCTTAAGGTGGTACCTGTAATTAGGGAGTAGGATGAGGAAGCCACCCTAAAAATCTGTCTCTTTGTTCATCCATCACATCAAGGCTGTGTGTAAACTCTGCTGTTTTTTCCTCCACAACATCTTCTAGATCCAACCTTTTCTCTCTGACCAGATGGTGAGGAGACTTTTCCAGGCATGGATCATCTCTTATCTTGACTATTGAAACTGTTCCCTCTGCGGCCTCTCCAGCATCTATATTGCTTCTCTGCCATCCATAGGCAAAGCAGCTGCTAAAATCACTCTCCTGATCTGCAGAATTGACTATCGTCCTCTTTGAATTTCTCTACCATATCAGGTGGGGGGCTTCTTGAAGTCCCTCAACTTGGCAGAAGCAGAATTCAAACTCATAGAGTTGAAGACCAGAAAGGATCACCAGATCGCCTACCACAGGGGTAGGGAACCTGTGGCCCAGGGGTTGGATGCAGTCCACTGCTTGCTTGGATCCATCGCCTGAGACTTAGGGCTCCCCCCCAGCATTGGGGAGCTCTGCTAGTGTTCCAGCCCCCCTGCCATCCTCCCATAGAGCACACAAAATCTACTAGCTAAGGCTCTGGTGTGCGAGGGGAATGTGAAGAATGTCTTTCTCCTTCTCAGTCGGGGGCTGCGTCAGTGGGGAGGTTTTTTCTGGCTTCTCATTTGTGTGTGGCCCCCGACCCAAAAAAGGTTCCCCACTCCAGGCCAATGGTCCATCTAGTCCAGTATCCTGTCTTTTGACAGTGGCCTATACCAGATACTTCAGAAGGAATGAACAGAACAGGTAATCATCAAGTGATCCATCATCCCCTGTATTCCACTCCCAACTTCTGGCTTTTAGCTTTCACATCATCCCTGGCAATGAGTGCTACAGGCTGAGTGTACTTTGTGTGAAGAAGTACTCCCTTTTGTTTGTTTGAAATCAGATACCTGTTCATTTAATTGGGCAATTCCTGGTTCTTGTGTTATGCAAAAAGGTAAATAAGATGTCGTTATTCATTTTCTCCATCCCATATGTGATTGATAGACCTCTAGCTTGCCCCTTTCCCAAGCTGAAAGTCCCAGTCTTTTTAAACTCTCCTCATACAATAGCTAATCATTTTTGTAACTCTGGGGTATCTAGTTCTGAGCTTTCTTTTTTTTCAGATGTGGTGACCAGACCTGCACACAGTATTCATGATGTGTCCTGACCTTTGGCCTTCCACACGCCACTAAATTGCATCCAGACACATCTCTTAGCATTTGCTTTTAGATCATGCTGGTCCACTTCCATCATCCCTCTTCTCATTACATTGCTTTAATGTGAAATAGCCTTTATGAATGGGTGTACCAGGTCCCTTGTTCAAAACTTCAAATCCTTCCTTAAGACCCATTGTATTATGACATGAACATAGAATGACTAAAGGCTTGTCTTCCTGTACAGCTGTGTTGCTTCATTGAAGATATTCCTACACTGACAGGAGAGTGTCTCCCATTGGTGTAGTTAATATCCCTCTCTCCCCTGCCCGGAGAGGCAGTAGTTGTGTTATCAGAAAAAGATGTCTATCCAGGGGGTTAGGTTGGTATAACTACGTGGATTTTTCACACCCCTGAGTGATGGATTACTTCAATATAGGTCTGTGTGATATACCTGGCCTTAAAGTGATATACAGCCGCTCCCTGAATTACGACCACCTCCACTTACGACCAAAGCGGTCGTAAATGCGGATCCGCACTTACGAACAGCGCAGTAGCCATGTAACTCTATGGGATCCGAGTTACGTAACTCGGGGAGCGGCTGTACCTGGCCTTACACTTATGTAACCTGTACTAACTTACGCTGTGTCTAGACTACATCCCTCTGTCGATAGAAGGATGTAAATGAAGAACTTTGAAAGCGCAAATGAAGCGGGCATTTAAATATCCCATGCTTCATTTGCATAATCGTGTCATGGGCCTCTTTCGAACAAGTGCCATTTTGAAAGTAAAACTGCAGTCTAGACGTGGTTCTTTCGAAAACAGCAGGCTTTTTCAAAAGATCCTGTAAACCTCAAAAAATGAGGTTTACACGATCTTTCGAAAAAGCCTGCCTTTTTCAAAAGAACTGCATCTAGACCGTGGTTTTACTTTCGAAATGGCGCTTTTTCAGACGACCGCCATGATGCGATTATGCAAATGAAGCATGGGATATGTAAATCCCCGCTTCATTTGCGCTTTCAAAGTGCCTCATTTATATCCCTCTGTCGATAGGAGGGACGTAATCTAGACGTAGCCAGTGAGGCTTAGTATCTTTGTAGTGGCTAGATCTCTTTTATAGAGGCTTAGGAATGTCTACTCCCTCTCAGTTAATGGACCTGACCCTGAGAGTCAGGTATTTGAGGCTTAGGCTATGTTTACATTTCAACTGCTATAGCAGTATGGCTGAGGTTCTCACTGCAGCCACTCACTGCAGGTTCTCCTGTTGCTGTACTTAATCCAGTTCCACAAGTGGGAGTAGCTGGTGATGGAAGAATTCTTTTGTCAGTGATCTAGTGCTATATAGACCTGGGGTTAGTTTGGCTTAACAACATTGCTCAGGTGTGTTAATTTTGTATCCCCTTGAGCAATGCAGCTGGGTTAACTGTAACTTTTTAGTGGAGATCTGGCCTTATGCTTCTGGATCCATAAACCTGTACATGTGCAAGTTGTTTTGTTGAGTAACAACATAATCTTATTGCTGTGGTCAGTGTCTTTTCTTCCTGAATCCTTACTTCTGTATTTTGTGTCCTTTTTATTACACTATGTATTAAATCAGACTCAAAGCTCTTTGAGACAGGGTGTAATGGCAATTGTGGGTGTGGCAAAATAACAAAACCAACTATCGCTGGGATTACATAGCACTGCTTGCTCATCATGGTTAATAACTTCAGAGGCTTTGTTTCGGGATCTGCCTTCAGGCAAAAATAATTTTGATTTCATCAACTGATATAGGAACCATAGGATCTAGTCCATTACACATGAATGGATATATTTATTCCTGATCCTACATAACTAAGTCAACATATGAGTCTATATGTGTATGTTCCTCTTCTCGATATTTTTTAGCAGGTTTTATGTTCCTCTGGGGTCTCGTATTTTAAATTTTTATATATATTTGTATTGTGTTTAAAAAATTTTGTAAGCCACCTCGAATATTTTAATAGAGGGGCGGGGTAAAAATATTTTAAAAAATAAATAAAATAAATTACAAGTGAATGAGTTTGTGGGTTACTTTTAAAAGTGCATTAGTAGACTTTGTTTTCAAATTTCAAATTATCCTTCAAATTAAATTTCTCAAACTGAGGATAATGGCAAAGCAAATTATTTACAATGAGATTTTTAAAACAGATTAATTTTGTGAGGCATTAATTTTAGAACAAGTACCTTTTAAAATAGTTTGATTTTAATGTGGAGTGGGATTTTAAGTGACTCGGGCACCAGTCCCATTGGAAGATAGTTCTGAAACTTATTTTTGCAAGGCTTCTGGAAATCCCACCTTCAGTGTGTTCAGTACATTGAGTATTAAAAGATATTGCCTAAAGGAATAACCTTTTCCTTTTGTCTTCCCTGCTGACTACTCTGATGCCAGATATCAAGGGGAGTCACACTTAAAGAGATTAGCAGAGGACAGAGTGAGATAAACCTTTGTCTTAACAAGCAGGGTAGACAGTACTTTCCATGATGCTCTTAATGTGTCAATCAGGGAATAGGGGAGGGATGTCATTAAGGCTGATATGGTTGGGATTGATAATTTTGGACTATTTTAATGCCAATATAGTAGACTGAGACTGACTGCTCATATTATGTGCCTATAATGAAAACACATTTGTTTTACAAATATGTATAAAAAGGAAAATGTTTTAATGGGAACTGTAGCAGTGTTTGATACAGGATGGTTTGCGTGTAGAACTCAATTTTTTAATCTTGCTTTTGGGTTTGAAATTTGTTCTAGGATATCTTAGTTATGCAGTTTTAAATATTAATTGTTTGTGCATCTATAATTTACTAAGTAACTTGTGTAAATGAGAAAAAATTGTTGTTAAAGAGTTTTCTTACAGGTTGAACCCATCTAGTCTAGGAATATTAGTGTGTATTTGAATAGTCGTGTAACCGCATCGCATTTTTGCAGTTACACGACTATTTGATCATCCCCAGAAGCAGGACCAGCAGCCAGTGTGCTCCCAGCTCCACTCCCAGGGAGCCCCTTGTTATCCTGTGCTGCTGCCTCTTTATCAGAAGAATCAGCGCAGGGTGGCAGGCAGGAGATGGTCCACAAGGGGAGTCGGTTTAAAAACCAGGTCCCCTCATAGAGCGGCTCCCACCTGTTGCCAGTGCAGTGGGGGGTGGGGTCAGGGTGGCTGCTCCGAGCTCCCTGCGGACAGAGGCTGTTCCGCAGCAGCAGCCCCTGTCCATGGGGGGCCCTGCTTTGCGGGGGTGGTGGTGCAGGTGGCACTGGGGAGCCAGTGCTGGGGGAAGCCAGCTTTTAGCCGGCTCCTGCCTGCTCCCTCACAGAAGCAGCAAGGGGTAGGTAGTGCATGTAGTTGACAGGATTAACCAATAAGCCCAGGTTTATCAGTTAATCATGTAGTTGTCTACACATTGACATCCCTAGTCTAGTCTGGCACTCTCAGGTCTGGCAATATGCAGCATGGTTTTAGTTAGCTGGATGTGCACTTATCATGGGGGTGGCTCTATAAATATTGTGTACAGCCATTAGGCCTGGCTCTCAGTGTTCATGCTGTTTTTTGGCTGGAATTTACCCCTGAATGTCTTCCAAGAGCCCATTAAGCAGTGGAAGTGTTGGTGATGCTGCTAGATGATATTGACCTCCCATGGTTCAGCAAATTCTCTGATTTGGCGCTGGATAGGTCCCAGGGGTGCTGGACTAGAAAGGTTCAACCTTTAATATATTTTATTTTTATATTAGTAATGTACAGAAAATGGCTGATTTCAGATAAGGATGTTAAATTGTGGCTATTTAACTAATCATGTAGTCCATGCTAGCGATGTTAAATTTCAATTAATCAGCTAATCGAGTAGTTGATGGAGTTTCCATCAACTATTTGATTAGTCGATAATGGGGAGTCGTGCCTCAGTCTTTTAAATGTAGTAAGAGCCGTCCACAGCTCTTACTGCATTTAAAAGGCAGAAGAGCAATGGGGAACTGTGATGCTTCAGCCTTTGAAATGTAGCAAGAGGAGAGAGTGAGCGGGGGAATTAAGCAGGGCTCTTGCTGCATTTAAAATGAAGAGGTGCAGTGTCTTGGACTAGCATGAGCTAGGACTGCTCAGTCCTGGCTTGTGTGGAGTCTAGCAGCCCCTGCTCACGGCGGCCAACCCTATCCACCACGAACAGGGGCTGCTGCTGGAGCAGCCCCTGCATGCGAACAGTCCAGTTTTGTTTGTTGTCTTGTTATTACCCCATACTTCAAACTGATGCTGTTGAGTACAGTCCCCACCCCCACGGGCTATTAAATACATATCTCAGTCCTACAACCAAATCTGCTAGCACATTTTACTTTCTGTGTTGTGCATTGCCAAGCACTCAGCCTTGTTTTCACTAGAAACTAACTCGTGTTAAAACGTGGCCTTGTGGATTCAGGTTAACAGACATGATGTTAAATATGACTTTGCAGTCAAACATTGCTTGTCCCCTTCTAGTCTCACTGCGAATGCAAAATAATGTTTAGCATCATGTTAGTTAATGTTCATCAAAGACAATGCTCTAATTAGGATAACTTAAAAAAAATTGCTGGGGCTTTTGCATGCAGAATAGACTACAAAGCACCATATGTTTAAAATCAGGAGTGCTTAATAGTTAATGATTTTCCTCAACAGCATATCAACCCCCTTGGGAAAAACATGCTATTACAAGCTGTTTTTCTCTTCTCTTTTCCATTCTTTTTTTACATTATAGGCTTGATATGGACTGCCATGTTAGGTGGCATAATGGGCTTTGGTCAGAAAAAGCAGGAAATGATAAAGAGAAAAACTTTTTTTGTCTGCCTCCACCCCAGTGTTCCACTTGGAAAAAAATATAGATAGGAACTAAGTTTATTTTTTTGAATTCATTCTTTGATTGTGAGGTGGGTGGGATTTCATTTCCACAGAAGCGAGTTAATGTGGATTTGTAGAAAAGACTCCTTTGCACTTCAGCTAACGACACAGTTGGATCTGGAAGGATCACTTTTCAGTGACCATTGCAAGGATTTCCTCCCCCCCCCCCCCCATGTCGGGTTGACTCTTGAGGGTGGACTACAACTGTATCAGGTATCAGGTCAACTTGTGGTGTGTGTGTGTTTATATGTGTGTTTCTCTAATGATTAGAAGAACTGAGCCTGTAAAGCTGGGAATAGTGGGAGTGAGCATCAAGCAGAAAGAATAGGAAAATTCCTGTTCTTTTGTGGGAGTAAGCTTGCTAATGAGCTTATTCAGTGTTGTAGCATTTTTAAACGTTGTAGGACGACTCTGCACTCCATGTCTGTAGTCTTGCAGAGAGCGAAGGTGGTAGTAAAGTTTGCTTTGGCCGCTGTAGTGGCTTAGGGATGCTTGAAGTGGTTTCCATAATATATATGGTTCACAGCAGGGGTCGGCAACCTATCGCTCGCTCGCCAGATATGGCTCATTAGGGATCCAGATATGGTTCTTCTGGAGCCCAACTCAGCTCCCCTTCTTCCCTCCACAGCAGGGAGTCAGTGCTGGTGCTACAGCCTTATGGCCCCCTGCAAGATTGGAACGCCAGAGCCAGCAGGAATGGGGGGAGAAAGCCCCAAGCCTCCTCACTGGATCCGGTGCACAGGGAACAAGCTCTGCCATTTTTGGCTCTGTGTGCTGCCCTTTTCCTTCCCCTAGCGTGCGGGGAGTAAGCAGCCAAAAATGGCTCCATGCATGCTGCCATTTTCTTTCTCCCGGGAGATACTTCGTAGAGTCTTCCCCTGCAAACCCTTTCTTGAGGCTTCTTTCTGGCAAATGGGAGCAGCGGGAGACGGTGTTACACAGTGCCTGTGACTTGGCATGAAAACAAGTAAGTGCCCCTCACTCCTTCATGTATAGTCCCCGCACCCTCATCTTGTCACACAACCCGCTCTCGCCCCCTGGCGAGACAGCCTGTCCCCAGCCTGCTCCTGCCCCTCCCCCGGCCAGACAACCTGCCTCCAGCCTGCTCCTGCCACCTCCCTTCCACCCATATCTCGCACCCTACCCCCCATCCCTCCCACCCAGATCCTGTACCCCCATCCCTATCCCACTCACTGGCAGCCCTGTCCCGCACACTTAACCCCTCATTTTTGTTCCTACCCCAGTGCCTGGAGGGGCCCACAAAATCCTCCAAGCTTGGAACCCCAGAAGAGTTAATCTGGAATCCCTGCCCCCATGGGGCTGGAGCTTCTCACTTGGGAGCTTCTGACCTGATCGATTTTTCTTTGGGTCATTGGCCCCCAAACCAGAAAAGGTTCTCCACTCCTGCCATAAATAAAGACAATGTTGAAACTTTTGTGCTGGACATAATATTTTACTTTATTTAAAAATGAAGCCTGACCAACAAGCCCCCAATTGGGACCCAGCCCCCATATGGCTGCAGCATCATAACACTCCTGCACCCCCATCAACCCTTAGCCTATCATACACCTGAACCCCCTGCCCTGAGCCCATCATATCCCCACGCTCCTGTACCCCCTCATCTGCAGTCTCCTGCCATATCCCTCCTACACCCCAATCTTGTGCCCTGAGTCCATCATACACCCAAATCCCCTGCCCTGAGCCCCTCATAAACCCCAACCCAGACTCCTGCACCCCCATATCTCCAGCCCTCTGCCATAAGAATGACAGAAGACCACCTGAATGCCTGCACGAAGCTGGATGTGACCAGTTATGATGTAAACGTCAAAGAAATGTGTGAAAAGATGCAGCAGCAGAAGTCCCATTAAATAAAGTCTGTGAATACGTTTCATTTATGCTATTATTAATTATCATGTCAATTATTAATAATATTAAAATTGTATATTTTCAGTCATGCAAATGGGTGTCCTTATATGGCTCTTTGTTGACCGTTTGTTCTGAATGTTGATGTATTTTGGCTCTTTAGTTTGAAAAGGTTGCTGACCCCAGGTTTAAAGTTTGGTTCAATGGCTCTCAACACTTCCAGTGTGCAAATCATTCCAGCATGCTTGTGTAATGCTCAGGGAAGCCTGCTAGAAGAAAAACTATTTCTGTCATTCTTGATAGCATCATATTTTGGCTGTTGCCTGCCAGTGCTCTGCTGGAAATTCCTAATATTTAATTTTGTTAGGAATGAGTTTTTTTCCTCACTGCCAGCCTGTGTTACTACTGTACTGGCAGACTGCATGCCTGGCACAGACCATAAAGGCAACCCCAAAGGGATGTAGATTTAAGGAATCCCTAAAGATTCATGCAGAAACAGAAAGTTTTTCTTCCAGAAGCTGTGGCATTGGTTAACATGCTCAGAGCTCTACTTACTTGTCTGCTGTATATTTTAGAGCGTTTGTTTGATCAAGAAGTCTTCCTAAATATTAAAAGGTAGGACCACCCAATTTGGTATACTGCTGCCTCTTGTCATAACTTAAAGCAACATCTGAGTTTGGTTGTGCCAAGGAAATGGGGTGAGGCAGGAATTGGATTGCTTCCCATAAAACAAAACAGAAACAAGACAAAATCACCAAAGCAAGTAGAGTCCTCCAAACTGACACAACTGAGTGAATGCTGAAAGAGACTTGAACCAAGATGAGCCAGAAAAATAGGATGACCCTGCTGTAGAATTGCTTCTGAATAAACCTTTCAGAAAAGAGATAAAATGGAGAAATTTGGAGTACTGCTCTGTTCTGCCACAGCTAAATCCATGCTTATGGTTTTGAAAACTTGAAGAAAATGTTATTGGAAACCAAATTGACCCTATTTTCTTAAAACATATCGAATGATAAGAGTTTGTTGCGATGAAGAAACAAAATACACTTGATGAAATTCCTGAATTATGGATCTGAGCAATGCTGGGTACATCTGCTATTCTCTCTCTCTCTCGAATTTTTTTCCCTATGGGATGACAGAGTGACGTCATCATGTCATTCTGTGTCAACAGGCTTGGGGGGGGGGGGTAAAGCCCAGCCCCGCCCTTTCATCCCAGGAGCCAAGCCCCATCCACTGCCAACCCAGCCTTCTCCGGTGGCCACATGAAGAGCTGGGGCTGGGGTGCCACGGCCTCGGCCCTCCCTGGATGCTGGGGGCAGAGCCATGCCTGGTGTGGCCTCAGCTGGGCAGTGGGAAGTAGGGGTTAGGATTAGGCTGGGAAGGGGGGGCGGAGAGAGAGGGTGTGGGCTGGCAGGGGAGGAAGGGCAATCTGGGACCCTGAGCAAACTGTGACAACACCCTGTAGCTACACCCCATGCTGTGACCTTATGTAACCTTGAGTGGGCCAGACATCACTGCCCTTCTCCAGTGTCTAAAGAAACCCCCACTTCCACTGCAGTACTAGAGACCCAGAGTTTAGTCTGTTAGGAATTTCAGCAAGGATTGCCCAGTGTTAGCCTCCCTACATTCAAGTTCCAAAAGAAACTAACAATGAATTTAAATTAAATAACTTTATAAAATTTTATGAAGAAACAAATATTCTAATTCTTACAACAGAACACAACTATTTTACAATCCACAAATAATATCTATAATTACACTAAACATAAATAAAGAGAAAACTAGAAGTGAACAGTCCACACAAACATAGTAGGAAAAGACTGAGAGGTTCCAAAAGTTTAGATTTAGTTCACCAAAGTCTCAGTTTGTCTCTCTCATATCAACTCTGCACCATGTGCTGAGTCTGAAGTCTGTCTCTCTCTACTTGCTTGTAGGGAATCCTTGGCTGGAGTCCAGGCAGATTCTTCCTCTGCTATGGTCACTGCTAGGCAGGCAGGCAGCTCACTGATTTAACTAGTAGTTAGCTCACAGATGAACAGACTTAAAGAAACCCTATTACAAGAAAATACAAAAAAACCTGAGAACAACAAAATAGAAATGACTCTCTTCCCCATTGCTACATTTACAGAGGAGCTGGAAAAATCACATGGACGGAGAAAGTGAACTAGAACAGTCTGACTAAAATCAAAACAGCATTTAAAGCAAACAATTACCAGGGAAGTTATTTCCCCTCCCAGGTTCTCCTAGCTCTAAGTAGCATTGCCCCTGATCCCCAGTAGAAGGTTAACACCACCACCTGCTGCTAAGTGCTGCAGAGTGAGGAACAGCAGCCAGTTCTCTGCTCCTGGCTTAGATTCCTCCAGCTCACACAGGACTTAGAAAAGGAGCTGCCCTGCCTGCGTGCTCATGAAGTCTGACCCCAACTATTGGACCCACCTCCAGAAGGTTCTGGATGGAGTGCTAAATAAGCCCAGCAACAGTAACACTCAACTCACTCCTACCTCCCCCACAGGGGTCTCTTAAAGGGATAGCTCCCTATTAAGTGCATGGGTTACTCTTACTCCACATTTCAGAGGCAGAGCTAGTGAATGGCTTTGTCCTTGTTATCTTACTAGGATCTGGGCGTCTCATCCTATTGGGAGCTAAAGGGAACCACGTTAGTACTTGTGCTAGCAGCCAAAATATTTCTTCTCCACTGTGCTCTCTCCTTTTGCAAGATAGAGTTCTCTGCTGAGATGCGTTTGGCTGGAGCTCAGTGTCAACACTCCATTGAGATGCACAAGTTAGTTTACACTGCTCCTTGCTGTTGTCTCAGGCTGTTTGCGGACTTAGGCAGACATTATTGCATTGATTACAAAATAATTTTTTAAAATATTAGCTAAGTTTCTGCTCTTACCCTGTGACTCCAGGAGCTGGGGCCTGAGGCATTGTCATATAGTCGGGGCATCCCGTGAGCTTAGGCAAACTAGGCAGTTGCCTAGGGCGCTGCTGGCCCGGGCACCCGATAATGACGTCAAGGACGTGCAGGCGGGGGCGCTGATAGCGTCTCTGCCTAGGGTGCCAGCTGCCACAGCCGGCCTCGGGCTGCTCCTGCATATAGTGCCAATGTCTTAATGTGACCCTGACTTTGTTCCCTTTTTAGCTAGAAGATCCTGGGGATAATGTTTTGGGATGTTTGCTTGCCTGTTCTGAGGGGCCACTAGAGGCTGTGAGGGTCACTGAGGAGCCATGTAGATGAGGTTTCTAGACATAGGGAAATGAAGCGG
>JANRFK010004440.1:18454892-18473830 GCA_030068395.1 Apalone spinifera | reverse complement strand
CCCCCCCCCCTGCGGCCAGCCCTGCTTCCTGCCAGCCAGTTTCACCCCTCCCTCCCACACATCCTCCCAGCCAGCTACACTCACCTCCTGGCCGGTGTCCTCCACCCATCTGAGATCAAGTGTCCGGTATTTTTGTTGAAGCCACCTGGTAACCCTATTTACAGCCCATTGTCTTGAGCACTTGGACGTTAAGTTCCTTAAGTACCACTAATGGCTTTCACTACAAGACCTAGATTAATAAGCAGATTTACACTTCTTATTAGTAACTTCACATGAAAGAATGATATGTGCACCCAAATAAAATACATACATAGACATTCAGTGAATTACAAGCTTTTCAATTAGATATTACATGCTACATTTTGCATAGTTGAGTTATGCATATTCATATTCAAAACACATTTTCACCTTGTGATTGCACTTTTGGGCAGTGACTTAACAATCTAGTTAAGTGTAACTGACCTAAATGCTGTCTCTCTTAGCATCAGTCAGTTACAGCTCAGTCCTTTTTGTGTGCTCTTGGCAGATATATTGGAGAGGGTCTGTTGGACAAGAGGTATAGAAACCAGAGCCCCAAATCCATGTTAAAAACTAAAAAGGAGCAGAGAGAAGGACCATGTTTGGTTTAGCCTTAATGTTCATACGTTTAAAAGAGGACTGGGCAATAAATTTTATCTGGGGGGGACTTCAGAAATTTTTGCAGTGGCCCCAGGCTGCCCTGGAAGGGGCGGGGGCTTAGGCAGAAGGGGTGGGGCCAGGACACTTCCGTGCTTCCCCACCCGCAGACCCTGATTGGTCTTGGGGTGGAGGGAGCACATGAAGTTTTTGCCCCCATCCCTCCCAGAGAGAACCGCCAGCTGTTCTGAACAGCTGGCGGTTCCCTCTAGGCGCCTGCGCCCCCGGCGGCAGGAAGAGACTTTGCACGCTTCCCCCGCCCCCTGGCCAATCAGGGCCTGGGGGTGGGAGAAGCACGGGAAGTCTCTCACTCCCTGCAAGGAGGAACCTCACTTAGAGCCCACTGGGGCTTTTGCTACAGTTGAAAAGCAGAAGCCCTACAGGGAGTGTGGCATCAGTGGGAGAGTCCCGCTGGCCCCGCGCTCCTTGCAGCTCCTGAGCCTTTGAAATGAGTCCCGGTGGAGCTCTGCTTATTGGATAGTTGACTGTTCTCTTAGGGTATGTCTTGACTATCCCTCTGTTGGCATAGGGATGCAGATTAGATAGGTCGACATTACAAATGAGGCAGGGATTTAAATATCTTGTGCCTAATTTGCGTAAAAATGGCTGCCACGTTTTGCCATCTCAGCACTTTGTCAGCAAAAAGTGGGAGTCTTGAGGGGGATCTGTCAAGAAAGAAAGCCTTTTTTGACAGAACCTTTATGCCTCCTGCAAGGAGGTTTACAGGATCTGTCGAAAAAGGCTTTCTCTCTCGACAGATCCCCCTCTAGACTGCCGCTTTTTAACCAACAAAGTGCTGAGTCAGCAAAACAGTGGCCATTTTTATGCAAATTAGGCACGGGATATTTAAATCCCTGCCTCGTTTGCAATGTCGACCTGCCTAATCTGCATCCCTCTGCCGACAGAGGGATGCAGTATAGATATACCCTTTCATCCCTAGCTGGTGCGGGAGGAGACTTTGCACACTCCCCTGTCCCCAGGCCCTGATTGGCCTGGGGTCAGGGAGTGGCAGGGCATCTATGGGCCTTGAAGGCTTATGCTCAAGATGTGGGTGGGAAGGTGGGAGTGGAGACTATGAACTCCTTTTTCAATTTTATTCTGAGTATTAGGATATTTGGTTGTTTCCTTAAAGCTACTGGAGACAAGTAAATACGTGAGATTTCATTTAAAAAAATAAAGTTTCTAGCCCTCAGTGTGGCAGAAATAATAAGACCAGAGTGTATCCTACAAGCTGAGAAAGCAGAAAGAAAACACCTTTCCTGAATTGGATAGTTGAAAAAAAAATCTCAGTGTTTTACAACTAATTTAATGATTTCATGAGGCTAGACTTGTAAGAGGAGCACTTTTGGTTGACAATTCTGGGAAAATGCCCTTTCAAAGACCATTTAAGTTAGAAGCTACAGTTAAACAAGGCAATAAGTAATAGAAATGTTATGACTAGAGAACCCCAGTACAGAGCTCATTATAAATAATTCCATTGTTATAGATTAATTATTTGATTATTTGCATATCGATGGAAGTACATAAAAAAAGCAGAGACTGGCTGACTATAATCTGCATCCTGCTGTAAAATGTTGCTTTCAGTGCAATTCTCTGTCAATCCACCAGATGACACTTGATGCTTATGGATGAAAAGTAAACTAATTTATTTCTTCCTCTGAAAAATGATGTATTTCTCTAATTGTTTAGTTTGATTTGACAGTTGTCCCAAAGTGTTTTTTGTATTACTTGTGTAACTATATTTAGATGTGTGCATAAAAAATATAGATGTTCTGCGTAACCCTTCTATTTTTCCACATCAGTAAGAAAACAAGATGGATTTGTCTTGATAAAGCTATTTAATAAGAATATTCAATTGCACAAGTTAAACAGCCTCCTGATTTCTTGCTGAAATGATGGTGCATAAGTACTGAAAGTGAAACTTAACAGTATTGACTAGGACAGACACTAGAGATTGTGTTCTTAACTTGGAGAGCTCTCTGGGGCAGAGACCGTCTTTTTGCTTTGTTTGTTTAGCACTTAGCCCAATGGGAGCCTGATCCAGGGTTGCGGTTGGGGCCAATAGGTGCTGCCACAAGACACATAACTACAAAAAGTTTCGTTCACAGCTCTACCAATAAAACCTAGTCTGGAATTATTATCCCTGTCAAGGACATCTCCTAAACAGACTTCCAAGGGAGCCAGATTACGAGGTGGGTTTCATGTGAAGGCAAAGGAGGGCAGCACTGTATATATGAGAACAGAGTTGGGTCTCTGGTATTTTATCATGCTGCAATTCTACATGATTAAGATGGCAATTAAAATCAAGATGACTGGCTTTCTTTTTTGTGTACTTATGCATTTTTTGCAGTGAGCCAGATTCTCTCTTGTCTTTTTTTTTCTTTTTTTACACAGTAAAGTAATAAGTAGAGGTCCCAGGGGCACAGTGGGGGTCCAATAAGAATATACGAACATGCAGAGCTGAGCTATGTATGCACATGCTAGTGCTTTAGCTGGTTTCTCAGGCATAGAAGACGCTGACTGCCACTAGAAGGCTCACACCAATTTAAAGGTATACTGCCCAATTCCTGTACACTACTGCTCCCTGCTAATCATGCAAACCTTTGATGTCAGTATTACAAATGTATTTATTTTATTAACTTTTTCCCTAGGGCTAGCAGAGCCTTTTGCGACCATTTTTCCTAAAGCGAGAATCCTAAATAGAAAAGGCTATTTAAATTGTCTGGTCAGACCTCTCCCTGTATGAATTGACAGGAATGCAGACAGGTAAACAAAGCCAGAATTTGACTCTTGAAGTACACTATAGAGAAATAACTGTGTACTAACCATCTTTCAGCCCTTTCCCAGGCTTACCTGTAAAATGATCACTTATTCCTCTCTTACCACTGCTTCACACATTTTCTCTCCGTGTCTTTTCTTTACTCACCATTGAACATGTTATTAAATTACTGTGCTTTCTGATCAATTGAAATGTGGTGTTCTGGTGAAGTAGTTAACAGAAGTAGTATGCATAGTTAGGTTCTTTATCAAAAACACTCAGAATAATCTGGTATTTTAGTGAGGCTATTACATTTCAAATAATTCATCCTAACCAGCAGCACCTCTTGTGGTCAGCACAAATTTCTGGATGTAACTAATTTGTTCTGCTGACATTGTATTTATGTTTTTTTAATATAATGATTTACGTTTCTAAGTAAAGAACCTATCTGCTTTGAGGCCCTCTGTTTTGAAGGCACTGTCACTTGATATGGCTGTAACGTATTGCAGAGATGCATGCTTCTTTCTCATGGGCTATGTCTACACTATTTTTGCGCCAAAACAGGCGGAGCATCCACACCTCAAGTGTGTTTTTGCGCAAGAACATCAACAGAACAGAGGGCTTTTGCCGGTAGAGTTATTCCTCTCCCCACGAGGAATAACTCCTTTCTGTGCTATAGCTCTTGTGCAAAAAGGCAGGTGTGGGTGCTCTGGAGGGGTTTTTGTGGAAAAAGCACAGGTGCTCTGATGGCCATTCTGTGAATGGCCATCAGAGCTTTCTTTCACAAGAGCATCCATGCAGTGTGGATGCTCTCTTGCGCAAAAGCACATTGCTTTTGCAATGCACTTTGAGGTCTGGACGGGCTTTTGCGCAAGAACTCTTTCGCAAAAGACTTCTTGCACAAAAACCCTGCAGTGTAGACTTAAGCCATGGAGACTTTACATTCTAGTTTTCTTTCACCTAACATAGTTCTGTAAGACTGAAAGAATGTGTTGGCTTTGTGTATGGAAAAACAGAACAGTTGCATTTTTTTCAGGTTCTGATTACCTGCCATGTATTTAACAGTGCTCACTCCCTGTGCCAACAATGAACTGGTTACGGTTATAAACATGTTGCCCTCTACTGGTTGATACAAAGAGAATATAAAAGTTGCCACCAGTGACTCTTGTGGACTCTTGAGTTCTTATACCTAAAATATTAGGTTTCTACTCACCTAACGTGTATGTTACATCTGATGTCCATGATGTCATTTTCCATTATTTTTATCTGAACATGCACATTTTTGCAGTACTACTGGAATTCTTTGGGCTAGGTACATTATCAATGTATTGTATTGTAGTGTGTTGACTGGCAGGTCCCCCTGTATTTGTTGGATATCTGTCTCAATATAAAGCTCTGGGGAGCTAGAATCAAGGCATTCTTGGTAATGGCCTCTCAACTATGGGGTTCCCTCCACCCAGAAACACATAAAACTTGACGACATAAGGAGGTCTACATGCTAGCACTGCAGTGGTGCTGCGGTACTGCTGCAGTGTATCTGGTGAAGGCATCTGTGCTAATGGGAGAGTGCACTGCTATTAGCATAATAAATCACCTTCTATGTATGGCAGAAGCTAAGCCCGTATCTTCTCTCCAGGGAAGACTCATGCTGCCGTGATCATTCTTCCAGAGTTTGATTTAGCAGGTCTAGTTAAGGCCACTAAATTGAACTCAGAGGGCACCCCTGTTGGTAGTCAGTACTCCTGCTTCTGTGAGGGGAAAGGGAAGCCAACGGGAGTGTTTGCTCCTGTTGGCCTCCCACTGTGGGGATGGCGAGGAAACTTGAATCAAGGTACGTTGAGGAGTTGTGTATCCTGATTTGATCTTCCTCTTTAGTGTAGACCTGGCCTAAGTTCTCCCACCGACAGCACTGTTCACACAAGCGTGTTTGTTAATGTAACTTATGTCACTCATGGACTGGTTTATTCATGCCACTGAGGCTATGTTTAAACTGTGTTTTTTTTTGTTTTTTTGTTTGCAGAAGAGGATATGCAAATGGCGCACTCAACTTCCAGTTCTTTTTGCGGAAGAGGTTTTGCTGCTAAAAAGCCCCATGTAGACAGGGCCATTTGTCGGAAAAAACCGTTTTTCGCAAGATCCTGTAAATCTCGATTTTTGAGGAATAAGGAATCTTGCGAGAGAGGTTTTTTTCCCGACAAATGGCCCTGTCTACATAGGGCTTTTTAGCGGCAAAACCTCTTCTGCAAAAAGAATTGAAAGAAGATATTCAAATGAACGTACCATTTACATATCCTCTTCCGCAAAAAAACCCAAACAAACGCAGTGTAGGCATAGCCTGAGTGACATAAGTTATGCCAACATAGGCTGTAGTATAGACATAGCCATAGAAAGCATTGTATTCCTTATCTCTGTGTTCAATTTTTCAGTTAACGTCATACTTTGCAGACCTATGGGAACTGGCCTTTTCATCTGCCTTTTAAAGTTGGGGGTGGGTGGGTGAAAGAGCTAATGATCGATTTTTCTCTCTTTTCTTGAAATATGTTCTTGATCTTACTCTAAGTGCAGTCGGATACTGTAGTGATAGGTGCCTTTTAAGTGGTTGCAGTAATAACTTTAAAACATTTTTGGACAATTTTAGCAGCTGATAGACAACCAATATTTAATGAGGCTCTGTAGATCGTATTTAAAATAGTTGTTTCAGGGTTGGAGGCATGAAGCTGCTCTGTAAGCATTCTTAGCTTCCCACTCCAAACTTCATTAATGCAAAGGGGAACATACATGAGCAGCAAAGCAGATGTCCTGTGCAAAGCCAAAATACAGAGCTCTTTAAGCACCAAGAAACAAAAAAGCGAGTAAAAGCTCTTTTTTAACAGTCTAAAAGCAGTAGTAGGTGAAGCTCTGATTTTGCAAGCACTTGAGCTCAAGGAGTTTGCTCACTTGCTTAATGTTACTTACCTGCATTGATGATGGAAGGATTTGAGCCTCAATTTACAATACCCGCAAAAGACAGGAGACTAGAGAGGTCTATATTTTTCTGGCTACATGTGAGCTTGCTTTAGCCAAAGCGTTGCTTTAGCCAAATTTTTAGCTTGGGATCAATTTGGAAACGCCTGATGGGCCGGGCTTAAAAACTGGGATCACTTGTAAAGCTCTGTGATGTCTCTGTATTAGGGATTTAATAGTGTAGTCGATTAACCAATAAGGAAAAGCTTATAGGTTAATACTATAGACTACACATGTTTCCCTTCCCTCACCCTTGCCAGGAAATTTTTTAGCAGGCTGGCCAGCAGCCCAGCACATTTCTGGCTTGCATCAGGTCCAGAATCCACTCCTGCTGTGGCTCTGCAAGTAAAGTATATTAGGAGCTAGGGAGGCAGGCTTTATCAGAGGCAGCAGCACAGGGCTACAAGCAGCCGGTCCACAAAGGGAGCTGGTTTTTAAACTGGCTCCCCTCGTGGACCAGCTCCCGCCTGACACCCTGCACTGGTGCCTCTGATACAGCATCTGCCGGCCCCGCCTCTGGGGACTATAGAATAGTTGACTAACCGATAAGAATTCATGAGGTTACTTGACTATTCAATTAACCAATATTTAACATCCCTACTCTGTATGAGAAGTTGGAAGGTTTGACTGCCAAAACAGATGAATTAAATGGAAGAAGAACAGGTCCATGCAATGTCTGGATGGATTTGATTAGGTCTGGATGAAAATTCATGGGTTTGAATTTGTGCAAACTATTTAAATGATTTTTTGGGTTTGTAAAGCTAGTCTGAGCTTACAAATTCACCTTTGGTAATTTTATTCTACCTCCATACCTCCAACAGTTAGAAACAAAGGACAACTTTCCCCAGTGATCAAAGGATGTCTGTCAGAATGGAAGGAGTCAATCTCTATGAAAAAATCTAATATAGCACTACTTGGTGCTTTTTGTATATGGTGTATGTGTATTTATGTAGTCGTCAATTTTTCATTTGATGTTTCTCTTCCCCCTTTCTGCTCCTGATATTTTCTTCCACGTTCACTCTTTTTTGTTTCCCCCCCATTTTTTTTTACTGTATCTTCTTTCTTTGTTCTTTTTTCGGTACTTCCTCATCAGAATACCAACTCAGTCGCGTTAAAGTTCATGCCAAGCTTTCAAACTCAGTGGCCAAGTGAGATTTGAAATTGAGCATAGTGAGTTCATCCATTCTAATTTGAAGCTAAACTAACCAGGCATGACAAATCTATTGGTAAAACCTTGACCTGGATTGAACATCTGCTGAAGCTCATCACAACAAATTACATAAAACTGCTTGAGGTGTTGATGTTTGTATGGGTCTGGGTGATGCACATAATACTGAGTTGATGGAAGCCTTTTGTTTGTGTGAGTGGCAGCCTTTAAACTAGAGACCCACCATTTGGATTCTCTGTGTTTTGTATTTGTTGGTGATGGATTTACTTCTGTTCGCTGTTTTTTCAAATAGCCACGAAACTTCCCCTGGTTTCTGGAGTAATTTCTCTGGCCATCACATTTTATGGTTACTCCCAGTATGGAAAAGGGTGGGTACAGCCTGGAGCAGTTCTTCTCAAACTTTAATATCATATTAATACCAATAATTGCAGTGTAATCATTATTTAAAGGTGCAAATATATAAGTTGCATTATGAGATGGAATAGGGCACGGGGGAGAAAGAAAAGTGAAACAGCATGATAAAGAAAAAACAAATTTCTCACAGTAACCTACAGCTCAATGAAGTGTCCCAGCAACTGCCACCCTATCACACTGCTATACATGCTGCAAAATGAAGCCTGTCCACTATTAGTCCAACATATCTTCTAAGCAACATACGTTTGGGTAGAACCATCTATTGTTGTTACCTTGGTTAAGTCAAGTCGTACAAGGATCTGGTTGCTTTCAGGATCTGTTCTTGATCACAGAAGAAGGGTATATTTGTGGCCCAGATATTTCTTCTTTCATCAGTGTACTGAACAAGAATGGGGTCTTGGAACACTTTCTAAGTAGAATAGGGCTTCCTTGACTTTTACGTGGGAAAAGGCAGGAGACTTTTTCCATGTACTAGGCCCTATAGAAGCACAATAGAGCCTCAATCTTTGTTAGGATCCCAGGCACTACCATAGCACAAATAATAATGACACTCATTATGCCATTGGAGTACAGTTCAAGATCATATCCAGCAGAATCAAAACTGAAACTTCATTATCGTGTTTTCTTCACTTAAAGAACTGCCAAATTTCATTGCAGCGTGGCCATGTTTCACTGGCTGATGAATTGGTCCCTACTACAATTTTTCTTTGTAGTGATAGTTATAACTCTTACCCCCTTGTTGTAGTCAGATATTCTGGTTTTCTGTGCCAAGGAAGTCCATTGTTACTTGTTTGTGGAAAGGAAATTCTGTCTTTGCCATTGGAAAAAGAAATGATCAGTTCAGTGAAGTGTAACTTTTCTCTTAAAAGTAGATCAAAAGACCTTTGAAATTTACATGAGGTCATACCTGTATTGAGGTAATTGAAAAAGGCTGCTGTACAACAGTTTGAATGCAAACTATTTTTCATGCAAAAATATTAGAATAGTCCACGCTAACATTAATTTAAATCTGAATAGCTGTCACTATATAACTTTTTTCCTCTTGGGTACATTGATATGTTGGTTTAAAACAGAATGATATTTAGCAATCTAGAACTGCAACAAGACAGAGATAAGACCTTTTTTTGTAGGCAGCTCAAGTCAGGTAACTCATTAAAACACTAAGTAGGTTCTATTTTTCCTTCTAACCTTACACATTTTAACACATATTTGCACCCAATCCCAACCTTTCAGAAGCTGCAAGATTTTCCTATTACTGGGTCTGAAACTGCCATGCTTATTTATGCAAAGTAGTATCTACTTCCTAAGAACTTCTATTAATTCCCATGGGACTATCTGAGTAGTAAATTATTATACTGCTTAAGAATGTCAGAATCTGGTCCACTTGGACAAATGTCAGAATCAAGCTCTGTTTAGAGGCTTACATGCTTTCCAATTTTTGGATTGCGGTGTTAATGTATATAAATTTAGAATATTAATATATAAAGCTTTTAAAAATTAAATATGTCTGTGTGAGTATCTTAAGTCACGTAAGCCTGGCTAACTCTTTTCTGTGTGTCGGTGTATCACTGGGTAAAACTTTTAACTGTTTTCATAATAAGAGGGGAGAATGCAACTCAAATGCTTCTCAGCTGGAATAGGATAAGGCCTTTGCTTTTAAAATCTCCCCTTATTGTTAAACTCCAAAGCTAGCATTACAAGTTAATCTCTTCTCCACTGTTGCGTGAAGAGCAAATAAATTCTATGAAAGACCTGAAGTTTTTGCTTGGAAACATGGTAATTTAATCCTTTGAATGGAACTGTTTCTTTGCAAATGTATGTGTAGTTTAGTACAAATAAATTTGTATGGCTGAATGTTGTTTTCCTTTTATTCTTCTTGCATGAAATGCCATTGTAGTTACTAAGTGGTTTGCATAAAGTCAACTGTATGCATAATACTTGGTCTTTTCTGCAAAATTGCATATTACATTTTCATCAGACCATGACTAATGTAGAAAGTGAACTTACAGTGCTAGTGATGTGCTGCCAATATTTTAGCAAAGAGCCCTACAAAAATTTCCCCGCTTGGCCTATGATGAGTCCTGGATGCCAGTGTATTCTTGTAGAAAGGGAGGAAGGTCTGGGTCCTCTTCATTTCATTTGTGAAACCAAACTGCTTTCTCATTAACCATATTCTAAGGAAGAGGCAGCACTGCTATTTGCTTTCCAGTGACTAGGGTACAAGACTGGGACACAAGCCCTACAATTCCTGGCTCTGCCACTGACTTGCTGTGTGACCTTTGGCAAGTCTCTCTATTTCTCTGGCTTTTGTTTCCCCCTTCACCTACTTAGACTGTAAACTAGGGTATGGCCTGTCTTAAGATGTGTTTGTACAGCACCTAGCACAGCAGGGACTCTCTAAGCACTACTGTACTACAAATATAAAATAACCACCAAGCAAATCAACCAACTTGTCTCAAACTGCAATTATTTATGTGTTACAACAGCACCCAGAGATACCCACTAAGAGCAGGGCTCTACTGTGCTAGATGCTCTACAGTCCCTGCCCCAAGGAGCTTAAAATCTAAATAAACAAAGCAGGCTGGAAATCTTTATCCTTTGAAAAGTATGCGGCTGGCTTGCCACACTGCTCAGCTTGCACTGTGTAATTTGAATATGGCTGAAGAAGGCAGGGGTAGAAGATCTTATTTGTCACAAACTCAGCCATATAGCAGGGGAGAGGGGAAAGTGGAATTGTAACAAAGGTCTCTGGAAAGACTCTCCAGCATGTCACTGTGTGGGAAAGTACTTTCACAGCCTGTAGTGTAGTAGTAGTTTGCTATCTCTGTTCCCCATCCAGCTGCTTTTGAACAGCCCCTTAGATGTCAAGTGCTTATGTATTGTGGAAATATGCAAAAATGTGATAAACGTCAAAGCTTTTTCGGTATAGGTTGGACCTCCCTGATCCTGCACTCTTGGGACCTGACTGATCTCGAATGAGGGAATTTGCTAGACCAGGGAAGGTCCCTTGCCATTAGCACTCTAGACTTGCCAGCTCCACTTCTGGCCTCAGCAGCTCACCCTATTGACTGGCTGTGGCCGGTCACTCTATCAAGCTGGCTGCGGCTTGATGGGCTGCTGCAGACCTGGCCCTGACCCCCCCTTCTGGGCTGCTGCTAGCCCTGCCAGGCTCCCATCCCAGCAGGGCTCCCAGTAGCAGGCCCTCCTGCTGCCTGATTCCTGGCTGCCAAGGCTCTCTGGCATGGGGACATGGATGTTGCCACACAAGAGAGTCCCAGTTTAGGGAGGTGCAACCTGTGGGCTGTATTCCAGCACTTGTTTTTAATAGGCCTGAGGATTAGGAATTTTACACATTTGGGTTACGGAGCAAAGTGCTTTCTTCAGTGTTCACTGGATAGTGAGTGACAGATGCTAGGTGAGAAGAATGGTTCATTGAGTAGTTACTTCGTAACTAAATACTTCTCCAAAAATGAGCAGGCATTAATGTAAAATGTCATGGGAACTGTTAGTTTAACAGCGAAGTATTCCGTTAAGCCAAGAATGGGCAATAATTTTTGGCTGGGCCACTTCAAAAATTTCTGAAGTGCCCCCAGGCTGCCTGGAAAGGGTGGAACCTAAACTAGAAGGGGTGGACCAGGATGCTTCTGGGCTACCACACCCACAGACCATGATTGGTCTGAGGGTGGGGAAGCCCCTTTGCCCTCCCCTTCCCACTAGACACCCACCGCGCCCTGCTGCATGCTCCTCGCAGGACGGGGGTAGGGTGGGAGGAGGCTTCGTGCGCTCACCCTGCCCTCAGGCCAATCAGGCCCTGGGGGCGGGGGAGCTGCGTGAAGCTTTCTTTGCCCTGCTCCCCCTCCCCCTTCCCCACGCGAGCGTATGGCACTTTGAAGTGTCCCAATTGGCCTGGTGGTGGAGGAGCGGCAGGGCCTCCGCGGGCTGGATGAGCCTGCTTGGCGGGCCTCATCCAGCCTGTGGAGGCCCTTTTGCCCACCCCTGCATTAAGCTCACACATATAGCAGAGGGGATAATTATTGCAATAGATCCATTTTTTTAAAATCATTCTGCTGGTACTCTTGTTAAAGCTTTTCATTGTTATGAACCTTTTAAAATACACAGCTGGCTTCCCATGGTACAAAGGAAATATTTGTTTTCTGTGTAAAAAGATAGGTTGCTGGTCACTCAGTTAAAAAATTGGTGTTTACTACTATGTACTTTTTTGAAAACCAGAGGAAATGACTCCTTAGGTTTTTGTACAGATTAAACCAAAATAGAAGTTGCCAAGCCAAATGTAAGTACATGTTCATGTTGTGCTGCATAAGAGACTAGTCTTGTCTTTTCCATTGTTCTTCCCCTCTCCTAATATTCTAGAAGCAACTATAGAATTGTTTCATGTCAGTCAATTCGTATGAGCCCTGGTAATCTTGAGGAAGTTCTTAATATTTATTTTCAAAGTTTATGCTGGCTGTGTATATAAGATAAATACCAGCCTGACACATCAGACCTCTTCTTTCCCCCTCTCTCATTCTATCCGGTTTGTTAATTTTTTGTTTTTTTTCCTACAGCTTATTTCTCATCAATTTCCTTGTTATCTTTGTTCTCTCTAGATCATTAAGGCAGGAAGCAGCTATGTGGGACTTTAAAATGGCCTTTTGAAGTTCTAGCTACAAGAAATGCATTTACTGTACAATGCCACTGATATCTTATGTAAACTTAATCCATGATTACCCTTTTGTAACTTGTCCAGATAGTGAAGTCTGCCTAATATACTGAACATAGACTTTATGGCCAGAAGGAACCATCATGATAATCTAATCTGATTTCTTGCAGGCCACAAAACCTTACCCACCAACTCCTGTAATAGACCCATAACCTCTGGCTGAGTGACTGAACTCTCCAAATCATGATTGAAAGACTTCAAATTACAGAGAATCTGCCATTTCTTCTAGTTCATTCCAGCAAGTGACCCATGCTGCAAAGGAAGTTAAAAATCCTACAGGGTCTCTGCCAAGCTGACATAGGGGAAAATTCCTTCCTGATCCCAGTGTGGCAAGCAATTATACTGGCGTTGGGATGGGCAACCTTTTTGGCCTAAGGACTACATCTTGGTATGGAAATTGTACAGCAGGCCATGAATGCTCACAAAATTGGAGGTTAGGTGCAGAGGGTCAGGGCTCTGACAACATGGAGTGCTAGCATCTTAATTCTAACCATACCATGTCTGAGCTGTGGCTGGTCTTATGCCACCACACCCCAGTGATTTGAATTTTCTAGTCAGAGAGCATTGGTTCACTGTGCCAGTCAGGAAGCAGCATAGTAGTTCACTGGGAGGCTTGCTGTAATGGCCCCAGAAGCAGGGTAGCCATACAAATAGCTGTACTGCCAAACCCTAGCGCTCTAGAATTAGAAGAAAACCAATATTTAGTGTCCATCTTGAAATACACCTAAAACTAGCAACATAACCTGTAAAAAGCAAGACATTTGCAGAAATGGACCCTGGAAGCAGAGTTGGCCTAATCTGTGTTCTATTTCCCAATCGAAAGTGCTTCTTGAGATGGCATCGTGATGCTGTTCCATCACTAGTACCTGCTTCCAAGTTACTACCATCAAAGTTGTTTTGATTGGATCCACTTCATTTTAGGCCTTGTAGACCCCCTAGTAGAGCGACTAGAAAGAACTGGACAAGTGTTTCATGGAAATTTTTCCCCATCCTTTTTTTCCCTTCAAATTTAAAACAAGACATCAGGTGGAGTATCTAGGATCTGGTCTGAGACCTTGTCATTATTTTCCCATCAGCCATTTTACTGCATCAAACAGGGACTGCTGACCAGTAGCAAAGCTGACTAAAAATGCTGAAAATTTTTTGGGCAATTTTTGGTGTGAGAGAAACTTCAGTTTTGTTTTTAAATTCCAGTCAGTGCTATCACCTGGCCTGGAGTAAAATATGTGGCACAGAGTGGGAAAGCTGCTTAAGCTCATTAAGAAATGTCTTGAGCTGCCTTCAGAGCATGCTTTAATTGTAATTATAGAAAAACAAAAAAGCTTCAAAACATAGGTTAATCGCCTTCCCGTTTTTCACAACCTAGTGCATCAAGTCTTCTCTCACCATTTATTTGGGAACTTTAACAGATTTACAAATCACTGCCATATAAATTACAGAAACAAAAAGATCACATTGCAATGGTAAGCTTTTGTTTGTTTAGAGACACTTTATGTAGTAATACAGTCATCAGCTCTCTATTTAACAAGGGATTACCATCTTACAGAGTGATCCTTTTGACACCATCCAGAGCGTGTTCTTTCTGGCGATTTTATTAAATTGAGTGAAACACTACTGACTCGACTCATATTTATCCACCTAGTTATCTATCAAATGTTAATATTAAAAAAACTGGACAGGTGAATGTATCCTGAATATTGAATAAATTACAGTGAAATATCTAAACGCCAGTTTTGCAGTATATGTAATAGACGTATTAATTTTCCATAAGAACAGTTTTTACCATATTTTTTAAATAATTCTTCTAATTTTGGACCGTTTTAAAAAAATTTCCAGCGAGCAGCTATCGATCTGTCAGCTATTAGCAGCCAAGAGATTAATTCTTCATTTTTGTGACCGTTTCTGCTAGGAAGCCCCAAAAGGCTTACCAAAAGATCATTTAGTGATAAATAGCCAGCAATTTGTTATATTTGGTTACATTTCATTCTTAGAAGAAAGAAAGGAGGTGTGAAAACTGCTTTGAGCTACTACCTTGCATTGTTACTAGGAAACAATGTGATTTCTGTAATACTTTCCTAGAGAAGGATTGCATTACCGCGTAAGTCATTAGGCAGTATTAGAATGAATGCATATACGTGTCTTACTATTAGCAATTCATCAGGTTTGCATTTATATAGGTTCTGGTTCTGCTGTGGAATCTTCCTTGAATTTGCTCAGGGAGTGACAATTTAATATTATAAAGATGAAAGGAGCTGGCAGATATAGGAGCACTGGGAACCATGCTCTGTGTGATCCAGGTACACTGCAATGAATCTAGCAGGTCTATTTAAACAATTATTTCTATGCCAGTTGTAATACATACCAAAAGGAAGTCCTTATTCCTAACCTTGTTGATTTGCATGCGCTCAGTACAGTGGATGAAATGCTGTACTCCAAAGGCTAAATGGAAGGTTGTTGGAATCATAGAATACTAGGACTGGAAGGGACCTCGAGAGGTCATCGAGTCCAGTCCCCTGCCTCCATGGCAGGACCAGATACTGTCTATTCCATCCCTGATAGACATTTATCTAACCTACTCTAAAATATCTCCAGAGATGGGGATTCCACAACCTCCCCGGGCAATTTATTCCAGTGTTTAACTACCCTGACAGTTAGGAACTTTTTCCTAATGTCCAACCTAAACCTCCCTTGCTGCAGTTAAAGCCCATTGCTTCTTGTTCTATTCTCAGAGGACAAGATGAACAAGTTTTGTCCCTCCTCCTTATGACACCCTTTTAAATACCTGAAAACGACTATCATGTCCCCCCTCAGTCTTCTCTTTTCTACAGTAAACAAACCCAATTCTTTCAGCCTTCCTTCATGGGTCATGTTCTCTAGACCTTTAATCATTCTTGTTGCTCTTCTCTGGATCCTCTCCAATTTCTCCACATCTTTCTTGAAATGTGGTGCCCAGAACTGGACACAATACTCCAGCTGAGGCCTAACCAGTGCAGAGTAGAGCGCAAGAATGACTTATCGTGTCTTGCTCACAACACACCTGTTAATGCATCCCAGAATCATGTTTGCTTTTTTTGCAACAGCGTCACACTGCTGACTCATATTCTCCTTGTGGTCTGCTATAACCCCTAAATCCCTTTCTGCCGTACACCTTCCTAGACAGTTGCTTCCCATTCTATATGCGTGAAACTGATTGTTCCTTCCTAAGTGGAGCACTTTACATTTGTCTTTATTAAACTTCATTCTGTTTACCTCAGACCATTTCTCTAATTTGTCCAGATCATTTTAAATTATGACCCTATCCTCCAGAGCAGTCGCAAGCCCTCCCAGCTTGGTATCATCTGCAAACTTAATAAGCATACTTTCTATGCCAATATCTAAATCATTGATGAAGATATTGAACATAGCCGGTCACAAAAACAGACCCCTGCGGAACCCCACTTGTTATACCTTTCCAGCAGGATTGTGAACCATTAATAACTACTCTCTGAGTACGGTTATCCAACCAATTATGCACCAACCTTATAGTAGCCCCATCTAAGTTGTATTTGCCTAGTTTATTGATAAGAATATCATGCGAGACCGTATCAAATGCCTTACTAAAGTCTAGGTATACCACATCCACCTCTTCTCCCTTACCAACAAGACTTGTTATCCTATCAAAGAAAGCTATCAGATTGGTTTGACATGATTTATTCTTTACAAATCCATGCTGGCTGTTCCCTATCACCTTGCCACATTCCAAGTGTTTACAGATTATTTCTTTAATTACTTGCTCCATTATCTTCCTTGGCACAGAAGTTAAACTTAGAGACCTCATCTTCTCCCAATGGATGGACTTATCATAAGAATAGTGTTTAGTGTGGCCAGAACCAGTCCCTGCACAGCCATCTAACCCCACCAGCTCTTCTCTCCCAGTTTTTTCACCTGCTTTATCTTAGTATATCTCTATAGGGTAGAGAGGGAAGAATCTGACCAGATGTGTGTGTGTGTTGTGTCCATGAATGGCTAAGGGAATGTATATGTGCAAATGATGTAGGTCAGGGGTGGGGAACCTTTTTTCGGTCGGGGACCACTGACTCCCAGAAAAGTCAGGCAGGGGCCACACACAAAAGAGAAGGAAAAAACCCACCTTATTTACACTCAACTTGGGGCACTGGGACTCTGTTCATACTCCAGACCTGGGAGGGTCTGAGGCTTAGGGCTTGCCACAGGCCGGATCAAAATAAGCTGGGGACCAGATCCAGCCTGCAGGCCATAAGTTCTCCACCTCCGATGTAGATTAGTCTCTCTGTTGCCATGGGCTAGATGTGTATCTAGAGTTCCTGTATCACAGGGACATAGAGCACTCTCTCTATGGCTTTTCTACATGACCAGAACAGTAGTATGCTTTCTGGTGCTCCAGATAGAATTTGACTCCAAATGATTAGTTTTTCTCTCTTGGCTGAAATGTTTTCCTGCCAGCCACCTTCAAAGGACCCTTTAAATACAGCATCAATTTACATAAACTACACTAAAGTAACAGAAATGGCAACACAGGATACTAGCTTTGAGGTGAACATCACTCTGAGCTGTATGGCTTGACTTCAGCCCATAAAAATCTCAGATGCTTAAGGACCCTGTTCTTTTTCAACTGGAGGCCCAAGTCCAACATGCAGAAATGTGTGTGTAGCCACTACAAATAAAATGTTTACAAGTGCAAATAGTAGCTACATTTATTTTGGAGAAGCACCCAGGCTTGTTAGGGTACCCTCTCCCCCTTCTCTGAGCTTTGCCCCCTGCTTGCGCCATCTCCCTCCCTGTGTTGCTCACAATTCCCCACCCTCACTCACTTTTACCTGGCTGGGACATGAAGTTGGTATGCAGGAGGGGCATGAGATGGAGCATAGCCAAGAATGGGCCATGGCCCGCTCACTTAGCATCCAGGCCCTGCTTCCTCTTCTGGCCCTAGCACTTGTCCCACTCTGCCCAGTGCTCCTCAGAGGCATAGCAAGAGTGTTATGCGCCCGGGGGCAAAGGCAAAATTTGCGCCCCCTCCAATTATTTGTTACTATGTATCTATTATTTATTTCTAAGTTAGCAAAAAATAAGAATGTAAATGAAAAAAAGAGCAGATATTACTAATTTCCAATGATACTGGGATCAGTTAATAGATCGTAATTACAGACAAATATAAATTATAGTTTTTGTGGTTTACATTCTGTTAAATAATTTTTTCTCTTTAATTTGTTCGTATCCCATTCTCATTAGGTTCATGTCTTTTACATAAAAATGTCAAATGCTTAAAATATGTAAGTTTTATAAAACACGAGAAATAAATGTTATACAACCTACATATGAATTTCATCACTGTATTTCAGTCAAGCATTTAAAACCACTGTTATAACAAACAAGTAACTCGTTGCTTTAATGAATAAAAGGTAAAAAGATTTTGAGCGTATCAAATTTATTGTAAGCAATCTGTAATGCTTCCTAACTTCCTAACTGCCTAATAACTTACCTAGTTGTTTTTCATACTATTGCACAGCAATCAACTACATCATAGTTATGAATGTAAGAGATTAATTTACCTGTTAAAATGACACTCAGAAAAACTTTTAAATAAAACTAACACACAACACGAGAATCGCCCTCACTTTCTTGAAGGCCCTCGAAGCAAATAAATAGCCTAAGGCTGAGGTTACACTGCAGTTGTGGCTTTCTGTTTGCCACGAGGACTTTTTCCTTCAGGCTGCCGTGAGATTCTATCCTTAAGTAGAGGAGAGAGGTCTCTCTGAGCTGCTCTTCCAAATTTCACACAAGCCATTCAACTGTATCCATAGATGTCAAGATTCAAGGCCAGCCTTGCCTTTGACAGACTGCCTCGCCAGGTGTTCACAATCACAAGATCTGAACACGAATAAGACTTTTAGTTGAGAAAGCCATGTTAATCCCAAGTCTCTGCTATGACTGGGAGATGTGGGTGACCGATAGAAAACACCAGCATTTTCTTTGGAAAATCTGCAACAAAACGTGGGGGTATCAGTCACCTCAGTGGTGCCATCAGTCACCTCAGTGGTGCCAACTTCTTTAGAATTGAGGCCCTGATTATCCAGCACCAGCTGAGGTAGAGCAGGCACTGTGTGCACATGTCTGATATATTTTTATCCAAACTGCTACCTGCCCAACTTGCCAAAGGAGAAAGGAAACAGGGAGGCCAAAAG
>JANRFK010004440.1:18444327-18454792 GCA_030068395.1 Apalone spinifera | reverse complement strand
CCTCCCCCTCTAACCCAATGCACCCACCCCTCCCCCAGAGCCAGGCACCGCAGGTACGGGTAATCCTACCTTTAAAGTGGCTGCTCCCGCCGCCCAACCCTGCCTCGGAGGTATGTGACTCGCCAGCGCTGGGCTCACCGCGACACGTGGGGCTGTGTGCTCCGCTCCCACCCCAGCTCAGCGCCCGCCTAGCATGGCGCTCAGGGGCAAATACTCCCCCCTACCCTCCCTTGCTACACCTCTGGTGCTCCTGCTGGGGGCTGACATGTGGGGTCTTGCCACATTCCATCTGGCCAGCCAGCCAGGGAGCAGAGGTGATGGGATAGGAGCTATTACTGCTGGAGAGTGGTGTCTCTCCTGGAACTGGGTGTCACCTGGGGCTCTGGGAGGGCTCTGGCCAGAACGTCCATTGCCTCCTGCAAGGCTGGCTGGAGGGGGAAGGGAAAGATGTCCCCAACCTCTCTCCTCCATCATTGCCCACCCACCCAAGTTTCTCATCCTGGTTACATCAGGGGGTTCCAAGAGGCAGTTTGGGTGCAGGAGGAGACTCCAGGCTGGGGGCGGGGGGAGGATTTGAGGTGCGGGTCCTAGCAATGCTAACTGTGGCTCCTAGGAAGCTGCCACCAGATCCTTCTGACCCCTAGACACAGCGTCCTTGTGCCCACAGGTATCTCCCCTGCAGCTCCTATTGGTTGCAGTTCCTGGCCAGTGGAAGCTGTGGAGCCAATCCTCAGGCCAGGGGCAGCACGGGGAGCATCCCTACACCTAGGACTACTTCCAGGAGTCAGAGCAGGTATGGAACCTGCCTTAGTCGCACTGTTGACTGGACTTTTAATGGTCCAGTTAGGGTTGCCAGGTGTCCGGTATTGACCCGGACAGTCCGGTATTTTTGCCTCCTGTCCAGTAAAAAAATTCAGAAAATACCGGACACCTAAAATGTCCTGTATTTTCTGATTTTTTCCCCGGCCCGGAGGCAAAAATCCTGGGTGCTTACCTGGGTCCTCAGGGGAGCTGTCCGGCCCGGAGCAGGGGGACAAGATGGCGGATGGCTGCCGGCAACCTGTTAGGGACAAAAAGCCTCAAAAGAGTTTCTTAAAGGGGCCATGTTGTTTTTTTTAATTTTTTAAATTTTTAAATTTTGTTTTTGCTTAACAACTCTTGGGGTCCCCCCCTTTTTTTTTTCTCAACAACTTTGGTCTCCCTCTTTTTTTTTTTTTCCTCAACAGAATTTTTTCCCTGGTGTTTTTTTTTGGCGGGGGGAGGGGGTATTTTTGGTTAAACCATCTGGCAACCCTAGGTCCAGTCGGCAATGCTGATGGGAGCCAGCAGGGTACTTTTTCGACTGAGCATTGGGGTTGAAAACCAGACAACTGACAACCTTAGGCCAGGTTAGATGATCACAATGGGCCCTTCTGACCTTGGAATCAATTACTCTAAATGATTTATATATCAATTACTCTAAATGATTCTAAATCTGATTGGCATGAAGAATGGAAGATGCAACGTGCACATTCATTTCGTGTCACAAGTGGGCTGCCTCTCAGAAATGCCATAGAACTTCAGGCATTTGCCACCAGTCCTTGTTCATATGTATTGTGGAGCTTGCTGCTCAGGACCTGTCGGGCCCTGATGGTATTACAGCATCAAGATACCTTAATAATCAGAGAGGTTGCTACTCTCCCTGTGATCCATTGCCATAATTATGGCAGTAAAAGTTCTTGAAAAGAGAAGGTAATGATGGTAGTATCTTTAGAAATGGGGTGAGCTGAATGACATTTTTATTTATTTTTCTAATTTTAAATAGTTGGCGGGATGCTTGGAGCTACTGTGTGGGCACTTTTAATTGTGCTAAACTGAAAGAAAATGAATTTTAAAAATAGTAGTTAATGGTGAAATAGATGCCTTAAAGTTGCTGGCACCTGCTGGCAGACACTGGAAATAGAAGTGTTTTTTAAAATGCTCTCTGTACAATATATCCTATAATTAATTCTTTTCTCTGTCCTTATTATTTGAGGCATTTTCATAATATCATGATGGTACTTAAAACTGAAGTCAGTGGAGATTGCATGCATATATCTGAAGGCATGGTTTGATCCAAAGCAGTCTGGATTAATTGACTCAAAAATAACGTCTGAGTTATTTTTGGAGTGCAGACAGTGCCTGAAAGCCAGAAAATTTAAATTGTATTAGCCCCCTGTGCTGAGAGTTTCAAGCCAGGTTTCAGTCTATCATGAATTATTCCCGTTGATTTTGAATGGGATTTCTGACAGGACCTAGCACCGGTGAGGGCTGCTGTAATATTTCAAGTAGGAATGTCATCCAGTATTAACAGGCAGGGTGGGCGTGTGACACAGTGTTGACTCCTGCAGCTCTGGCCTTTGCATTTTTGCTCGTTCTAGAGCCTATTAATAGAATTGTAATCATTAATCTAATCTGTTTACAGAGTGTCTCAAAATATGCATGACAATTGTCAGTGACAGAAATGCTACTCTGCATTTTAATGGCGAGCAGATGCCCATTTCCAAGCACTCCTGTCACCATTACAGTTGCCTTGACTCTGCAACAGGTCCATACCCTCCAACCTATTCTGTTAAAATTAAACACAAATTCCTCATTGTGGAAATGCAGCTATGCAAATAAACTCTTTTTAGGCCATCATCGCTTGCTAAAGTCTCTGGAAAAGCTCTTCTTCCAGCAGGTGGTTCAAACATTGCCCATTGCGTCACAGAGAACTTTATTTCTTGGAGCACCCTTGCATCAGTTTGCACATGCTAATAGAAAATGAAAGCAAGCACAGGTGTCATTTTGGAAGTAGTTGTAGTAAGGCCCAGTCTCTCCCCCAGTCTCTTTTGCACAGCCCCCACTCAGCCTTCCTTTAAAGCCCTGCTCCATTTAGTAGCAGCACTTGTCATCAGACAAGCCCCCTCCCCTTTCCACATTCATTTCCATGGTAACCCTTCTAAGGCATTCTGCAGGCTGAAAACTACTTTTGCTCTTTCATCAAGCAAGCTGGTATTGTTGAGGGCTCAGTGTATTCCTACAGCTTTTGAATAAATAATAATAAAAAGCAGAATTTGGATGGACACTTATTTGGGAGGGGAGCCCTAAAGCAGGAAGGAACGGGCAACCTTCAAATGACCTACTGTCTACGCATTGCTCAGTTCAGGAAAACAATCTTGTTTCATTAATTGATTAACTTAAGGGGTGGGGTTTATGAGAATTATCATTCTGTGAAGTGAACGGTGGCGACTCCCTAAAAACAGCTTCCAGGAAGAAAAATGGGCAGATGGCCGGCCGGGCTCTGCTGCTGAACTGCTGGTAAGCTCTCATTCTGTGATCTGTTACAAATCTCGCTTTCTTGTGGATTCTTTAGTGCATTTCCAGGTATCATATAGAAAATGGTGTCTTAACAGATGCCAGATCTTTGGGCATTTGTTTTACATTTGTCTTTTATTGGTATAGGAGAAGGTGTTTTTAGCATGACTTACCAATGGGTGTGAGCAATTTACAATTTTGGTAGTGTTCCTTTTTGCTGTATTGTCTGCTTTAATGACTGAAATTGATTTTACTGTCTTTACAGTGCATGCTTTGAAAACCTGCTTTTCTGGAAGATTCACATGTAGTTACTGAGAGGTTTTTATTGTATTTTAGCAGGTCAAGGGTATTTGTTTACTATATGTGACTCAAGCAGTATGTGAGATAGTATTTTGCAAAGAAAACAAATGGCTTGCAAACAGTATCTGTAAAACGAAGAATAAAAACGTTCTTGTAACTCATCATTTATAAAATCTGGTGAAAGTCTAAACACAGTCATCATATAATCCTTGTCAGAGGAGTTATACAAATTTGCTGCCTTCATACATGGTAAACTGCTTTGACAATTAAGATTTTTTTTAAACTCTGTATCTGTTACATTTGTTAAACACCTGAATCAGACAGTATAATATTATTGATTTAAATATTTGTAAGGACGATGATGATCAAATACATCTGTTGATATTTTGATGGGGTTGTGACAAACTAGCCAGATTTTGTTTTTGTTGTTTTAAAGGGGGTAAAGATGTAGTTTTCCTTAAAATGTGGTCTGAAGTACATAATGGCTATGAAGTCACCATGACAACATGGACCCTCTTTCAAAATTTGTCCACATTTTTTGTTTGTTTTGTTACAGTGACACTAAATCATTCATGAATACATTTCTTCTTAGGGACAAAGAAATAGTTAGGTGCAGCAGTTATGACTTGAATTCTGTTCTTTAGGGTTCATTGATTAAAAAATGATTCTGTATAGACTCAATGTGTTTTCTTAAAAGAGAACACAGCTTCTTAATTCTTCTACAATGCAGTGTCTTTCTAATCTGGAGTAGCCATAGGTTTTATTATTTGAGGAGGACACCTAAATTGTGTATGGATTTTCTTTTGTATCTCTTACTGAGCTTTTATAGCGATTCACTAGCCAACGTGCTGTCTTATGAAAAGGCAAAATATTACTCGGATATTTTATTGGGACAGATCTTACCCCAGTGGAAGAAATGCCACTTGAGGGAGTGAATTATGAGAGAAACTCTCCAGTATTCCCTTGCAGAATTTCCTCCAAATTTGTTGGTTGATGAAGGGGGGAGGGAGGGGGACTTCCATTCTGAAGAATCAAGAGGACTGATCCCTTAGGATCTCCCAAATCCACCTGCATCTTGGGAGATCCCCTGTAGGCATATGGCCATTGACCTTGAGGGCTTGTATCTCTGCTCTGTTTTCTTGAAGGTCTCCTCAGGCTCCGGGTTGGCATAGCTTCTGGAAGGGATGGTGATTATATATGTTTGTATACTTTACAGTGAAAACCAGGTATGTAATGTGTATAATGTATGTATATGGACTGTGTATGAAACCTTTCCAGCAGGGAATGGAAGTTGTATCAATAAACTTTAAAATGCCAGCATACATTATTGTGGTTCACCATATGTTTCTGGTATTTGTAAAGAACATAATACAGGATGAACTAACTGATCCCCAAATTCTTGCAACTGTCACTTTTACAATAAAAAATGTGAGTAAAAGAATTCTGCTTCTGTGATATCTTTCAAAAACAAAAGTGTGGGCTTTAACTGGAAGTTATTGTGCACCAATGAAATACTGCTGCAAGTCCATTTATCAGGCTGAAGTAAGATAATTTACAAGGCAAGACAGGTTTGTCTCTGAGTTATTACTATACCTGCTTGACATGAGAAAATGAAGACTTTCCTCTTAGTTGTTCCAACCTGCTTTCTGGGGGGAAAAAACCTGATATCAGTATATTAGTTTTAAAAATTATTTCTAAATCAGGAAAACAATATATAGTGCTCCTGTAACCCATCCACCTAGTGTGATTCACTGTCCTGTGTTGTGGCACTTAGATTACATACAGTGAGAGATAAGAAGAAGGGAGCTCTACAGCCTAAACTGAGAACCAGATGGCTTTATAGTTCAAGCTGTTGAGAGTTCTACACTGAGGTCCTAGGTTCAAATCCACCTGGTGGCGCTTACACCCCATCAACACTCAAGGACAATTCCCATTGACTTTAATGAGCTCTCCATATGTTTTGTAGGATTGGGCCCTTAACATTCTTAAATGAATCCAAGTAACTATGACATGCTTACCTCTACATGATCATCTCTCTCATCTTTCTGTCTTATTCACTGTCACCTTCCTGGTTGTGGCAATTATTGCACCTACCACCTCTCCATCGCCTGGCTGGAAAGCTAAGATTTTTGGGAGGAAGTCCTAAGGACGTGGGGACAGTGTGAATTTGAGCCCAAGACCAAAAGACTTAGTTATAGCTCTGATGGTTGACTTATTTCTAAGAATTAGGTTCTGCTAGAGTTATATGGATGTTGATTATATTGGGTGAATACATTCCAACTTCAGGGGATGCTCTGTCAGGTTAAAGACCTCTTAAAAAGTTTGTTTAAGCTGCTGCTCTGCAAGCCAGGAATTGAAAGACCAAAAGTTAGGTCTCTTCCTCCTTCTGAGACAAGTGGTTGCCAATGCCTGTAAGAGCCCCAGAGGGTGGTCAATCCACTTTCTGGACCTGGAAATGCCAGGATTCATATGAGGAGATCCATGGCATGTGGGAACTGGCTACTGACTGCCATCCCTAGAAGTGGAACCAGTGTGGTTAGTGTAGGGGAGCACAAAGCAATCCCCTTTCACATCATGAACATCATGGCCAGGAGGAATCTATGTCCATGCTCCGCTAATAAGTATTAGCCAATAGGAGGTCCCAGCTGGACAGATTAGTGAGTGGGACGTTAATGGTGAGGTGTCTGAGATAACAGGAAGTGCGTGAGAGGGGAAGAGAGTGTGTTTGAGATACTTGGAGGAAGTGATTGAGTCCTGCTACCACCTCCCTGTTGTCCATTACTGCTGTTCCACGGTGAGCAGGTAGCAGAAGAAGTATCACAGCAGGTATCACCACAGGTGGTGGAAGGAGTCACTGTAGAGGGAATCCTTGGTGGATGCATAGGGATCCACTTGGGCTGGAGCAGGTGTATCTGGGCTCTTTAAATGCATGAATATCATGCAAGACACTTGGCTACCATGGTTTAGTTGTGATGCTGCGGTGAGAGCCCATTTTTGTAGACTGTAAGTCAGATGTAAAAAGGATTTGTCTTCTTTCCCTTGGAGATTTTTCTGAGGGAATGGGTCTGGTGGAGGCGTAAGCTAAGTGCAGCGTGCATTCCATATTTTGTGCTTTAATTTTCCTTGGCAGTATTTTTATTATGGAGCACAAATATTTACTCCACTGCTCAGGGTGTTGCTAGTTCCCCAGTGTAATCCTGATGTTTCAATCTCTCCCATGCAGAAAGAAACCAATCTTTTAAAAATATGACATTATACATCTCATTTCAAAGGAAAGTTGATCAAACTCAGGCAAAGAGTTATGGTGTTTTTGAAAAGGCATCTGTAATTTGACTTTAGAATGTTTTTGCTTATATGGGGGGAGAATAACCTCCAAAGCATCTGTGCCTATAAGCTCAAATATTATTTCATTAGCCTTGTAGGGTAGCATGCGCTCCAATGAGACAGATACCCAGGGCTGGCCTGTGGCAGCTGATTCTGGTTCATGAAGCTTGGGCTAAGGGGCTGTTTAATTGTAAAGTTCTTTGAGTTTGGGCTGGATTCTAGGGTCTAAGATACTACAAGGTAGGAGATTCCCAGAGCTCAAACTCAAATATCTGCATCTCAGTTAAATACCTCTTACCCCAAGCGCTGCGAGCCGGAGTCAGCTGGCACCAGCCATCGGCAAGTGTCTTATAGCAGTGTAGGCTTGCCCTTAGTGTTCTCTAGGGTGGGATTGGGAGCGGGAGCAAGGTAACATAGTATAAGAAAGTGTAAGGAGCTGTTTTTAAGCATACAAGGAACATTATTAGTGTAAACTTCCCTTCTTCTGACTGGAGTTGAGACATAGATGTTGGCATTAGTGTATGCATATGTGGGAGAGAACCATGTAATGTGGAATGAGTATTGCCTTGTTGGAGGGTTCTGCTGGGCATACGGGAAGCGAGGGGGAATGATCCTATTCTTTCTTATCTTGGAATGGGGCAGCTCTGAGTGAGGCAGGAGAAAGTGACATATTGAAGGAAGGGGCAGGACACTTGTGGGGTACAGACAAAGGATGAATGGATTCATATGGGTGACTCAGGTTACTTTAGAAGCATAGAGGAGGGGGACACAGATCTCGGGGGGGAAAGAACGTGGAATGGAAGAGGAGTAGAGTGCAAGGAGCCCGTGGAGAAAATAGGATTGGACAAAATATAAGCAGTTTTCCATGAGGATAAAAGCTGTCCTTTCTCTTCCTCCATTTGCTGCCACCATCTGCTTTCCCTATATCTCATGCAAATAAAATTCCCACCACACACCTCTTAGGCTGTGCTAACATTTGGCTGAGGGGAACTCGACTTTGCTAAGATTTGTAAGAAGACAGATCATCATCTGTTTTAGATCAATGTAGCTTCACTGACTTCTTCCATTACTCGGTACTTTACTTTACTTTTTACTTTACCCTTTACTCTTTCTCCAGGTCCCCGGATGCTTGTCTGTTAAATCAATGGAATGATTTATGCCTTGTGAGGATCTGGCCTCAGATTTTTTAGGGAGGGGCTCCTCCCCTGCCAGCTTTATCCCCCCACATTTAGTTTCGACGTTCTAGAATGTATTGAAAAGAAAAGCAAGGCAACGTATAAACCAAAAACGTAGACTGGTGAGAATTTTGGGTGGTTTTTAAGGAAATTTAAATTACTACCAAATAGATTCCAGGAGGACCCATTAGGATGATTTACACTGACTTTCTGCACAAAGCATTCAAAACCCTTGCCTAATGATCTCTGTATCAAGCCTGTAACTTATGCATGGGGTATAGCATATCCTTCAGAAAGATATTCAGTCTTGATTTAAAGGTTTCAAATGATGGAGAATCCATCATATCCCTTCATAAACTGTCTTAATAGTAGCTGCGCACACAGCCAAAATTTAGACTTAATAGAAGATTTACCTAGCACTTGGGTCCTTAACTGTAGTAATGTTTTGGTTTTTTTTAAATGAAAAGGAAAATGTACATTATGTGTCTATTGTATCAGGGAGGAGGTTGGGTATGAGGGGGAGAGGGAAGTCTCAGGGCAGGGGACTGGGAGGCGTGGGAATACTCTGGGTTGGGGGCTCAGGGAAGGGGGTTGGGTGTGTGGGGGCTCAGTGCATGAGGAGCTCAGGAGAGGGAGGTGGGGGTCATGGTAAGGGTTGGGGTGAAGGAGTGAGGGCAGGGGTTCAGATGTGGGGGGCTCAGGGCAGAGAGCAGAGGGGTGCTGGAGTGAGGGCAGAGGTAGGAAGTTCAGAACTCAGGGCAGGAAGGTCAGGAGGGGAGCTTATAAGGACCGAGGGTGGCTCTGCTCTGGTGGCAGCTCCTCTCAGAGGGCCGAGGCTTCGCTCCCAGACCAGCAGCTCCTCTTGGGGGGCCGGGGCTGTGAAGACTGGCCCTTCCCTCCAGCTGGTCAAAGGTGGGGAGGGGAGCTCTGTTCCAGCTGCCTCCTAGCCAGCTGATTGAGAGAGGCAGGTCTCCAAGACTGTCCCCAACTTCCAGCTGTCCCCCCAACCTGCTACTTTTCCAGGCGTGTGTGTTGAAATCTGCGTACCAGCCTCCAGCTGGTATGAGGGAGATCTGGGAGACGGCTCTTGCCTTCAGCTGCCCCTCTTCCTCCCTGTCCTCTTGCTTCTCCGGGGATGAAGGGAAGCCAGGGATCCGTGGGTCTGTCCCAGCCTCCAGCTTCCCTCCAGGCCTCCAGGCTGTCAGGGGGAGGTAGCTGGGGGCCAGCCCCAGGTTCAGCTGCCTACATCCCACCCTACTGCTGTTTGGGATGGCGGGGCTCTGGGGGCTGGCCCTAGCCTTAAGTTGCCAGCTCTGGCATGCAGCTCATTGTGGGAGGGCCTTTCCTAGGGGAGGCCAGGCTGCAGTTTTCAGCCTCTCTGGGGGAGGGGCTGGACCATGGTTCCCGGCTCTGGCTTCTCTGTGGGAGGGCTTCTTGTGGGGAAGGGGAGAGATGGGCTGTGCTACCAGCCTCCAGGGTTGGTCCCAGGTGGGACCGTGGTGGTGAAGCTGGTGGGTGGGAGGCTCCCCCCTCCCTTTCTGGCACTGAGGAAAGGAGGCTACTTACCTGGTCCAGTGGCTGGCCATGTGGAGCCCCTCCGATCAACCACGTCCTTTTCCATGTTATGGAAAACAGTCCTATTCCAGGCACTTCTCATTTTCCCGGCACAACCTTGCTTTAAATTAGGATAAGAGGAAGCTGCATATACCATATTTGGTGGTCCTAGCTCTTACCATTTAGGAGGAATTCTTGAACAAAGGGACTCACAGATAGACACACTCTAAAATAAATAAATAAATAAATATGTCTAGTCTGAATTTATCTACCTTCCAACCATTCAATCTTACGTCTTTTTCTTGTCGACAAGGGAACATTTCAATTTTGGTGCAATTTTTAGATATTTCCCAGGTCAAACAAAACAAGCTATTTCATTTTGGCTGGCTGCAGCCTGACTCTAAACACTTCATTGTCTTGAGCTGAATCCAAACTTCTTTTGTTTTAGATATCTTCAATATTCATCTGCCTGCCTGAGTTGTCGTGCTGCCACATGGGAGTTGTAGTTGGTTTGCTTCATGCCTCCATTCTCCCTAGCGTGCTCCTTGGCTGGACTACATCTTTCATAATACATTGTGGTCTCAGCTCTGATTGAACTACTATTGTCCAGCATGGCAGTCCCATGACTTCTGTGCATCATGCATAATGTAATCCATCTACCTCATCCTTGGCGGAGAATGAGGGCATAAAGCACTCAGACTACAGCTCCCATGATGCTCCATGGCAGCTCAGATGGATACAGTTTAGCATGAAACTAAATTTCCAACTAGATATTTTTAAAGACATTTTCATTGGGG
>JANRFK010004440.1:18430489-18444317 GCA_030068395.1 Apalone spinifera | reverse complement strand
GGCTAATGCGAATTCAGTTGAAAACCAATGTTGGAAATAGTGGAATTTTCTGGTCTGGTCTGTTAGTAATTCCCTCTGTGAATAGCCATCTCCACTGCAGTGACTGTTCCTACTTCTCATTTCTCTCTTACCTGTTTTGAGCAACTCCTCATTAGTCCCTGTACTCTGCAGACTGCCAAGGCCACTATTAGGATCCATATCTATGTCAGCTGTGCAAGAGCAAGAACCTTCCTAACCTTTCCCCCAGCTTGCTGTGCAGCTGTTTTAGGGAGCACAGTCTAGCCTGATTACTTTTGCCATCTATTATTCTAGAGACACTTTTATCAGACATGTTAATTTAAAAAGGGATCTGTGTTTGCCATTAAATGTAGCCTTTCCTTTATCTCAAATGATTATACGTTACAGGACGAAAGTTTTTCAGATCCTACAAGTTGGTGAGTGGCTCTCAGCAAGAAGCTGCACCTTTTCTGTTCCCTTTTAAGCATCTTGAGTGAAGGGAGTTCAGCAATTTGCATGAAGAGGTGTTCAGCACCTTATGGGAACAGGCCTTTGAAGAGTTAACCTGGGTAAGACTGCTAGTCAGTGAATATTTAGGTCATGTAATGCTGAGACTGGAAAGCGACTGAACAGCACTGACAAGTATGTGGCTTTTACTGGGACAGTATAGCATTTGAAAGCATTGTGCACTTTCATGCATCAACTTATCTTTTGGTTTAGATTTTGTTACTGTGTACTCACATGCACTGGTCTTTCTGGAATAGGTTCTTACATGTGCATATATGAATATAATGTATCAATGGCACTGCTTGCAGAGTGAAACCTGAGTCTTGCAGTCACATCACCAAAATGGATATTTTTTTCTGCTATTCAATATCCAACCATTAATTTACAATAGGTGAACTAAGTGCCTAAATTAGGGATGTTAAAATGCGTGTAATTTAATTAACTTTGTAACCGCTGAAAAAAAATCAGCGGGTACACATAGGGGGACGGTGGAAGGCAGGCAGCTGCCCAGGAGCTGGTATGCCCTGCTGCCTCTCATATAGATGCAGCAGCATGGGGGAACAGGTGGCTCCCTGGGAGTTGGTGCATACTGGTAGCCAGCTTTTAAGCTGGCTCTCCATGTGTACCAGGAGCCTGCGTGTAACCGTGAAGGTTAACTGATGATCCCAGGCTCATTGGTTATCCATGTACACAGTTACACTTTCACATCCCTATTCTAAATGTGAGTTTCCTAAAATTATTGTTCAGTGTGATGTCCAATGGCCTAGGGAAGTTAAGTAACAATTAATTAGCTAGTCGAGTAATCAATGGAATTTCCATTGACTGCTCAATTAGTCAATAAAGCCGCTGGGCTCTTACTATATTCAAAGTGCAGGGCTGCAGCGGAGGGTAGTTCCAGGAGTGGCGCAAGCCTGGACCGAACACTCCTGGCTCACACTGGATCTGGGACCACTGCGGCTCTCACTCCCCTGCCCCCCTTGCACCGGGGAGACAGTGCTGATGGGAATCAGCTTTTAAGCTGGCTCCCCCAGCACCGGCTCCTGCTTTCCTAGCCCCCGCCCTTGCTGCCTCTCATACAGAGGCAGGGGAGCGGGGAGTAGTCTAGTAGTCACTTGACTAACCCATAAGCCTATGCTTATTGGGTAGTTGACTAGTCACTTCCTCAGGGTGCCATTGTGCTAGGTGCTATAAATACAAAAGTATAGAATACAACCTTTTAAAGTTCCAAAGCGATTTAGGAGCTAGTGTCCCATTGACTTTCTATGGCTATATGGCTGCTAAATCACTTAAGAAAATCCTGCCTGTAGTCCTTTCCCCAAAATACCTACAATGATCCTGCAAACAGTCGCACACATACTTTTGCATGTGAATAGTCCTATTGAAATCTATAAGACTACTCATGTGTAACCATTGCAGGACTTGGACCTAAAATTGTCTCAGAGGGGTAGCCATGCTAGTCTGTAATTTTAAACACAAGAAGCAGTCCTGTGGAACCTTTGAGACTAAGAAATAGATTATATCATGAGCCTCCATGGTTAACACCCACTTCATCAGATGAGTACCTAAAATTGTGTTGTTTACTTTCCCACCACAGCCAGGGCACAGACTTTCAATCTGTACAAAGCTTGGCATCATGGTAAAGCTGATCATAATTGCAGCCTCTGGGCACTTGTAATACATATAATAACATATTACACTGTTTCAGGAGGGAGAACCAGCAGAATCCTCTGAATAGAATTATTTAGAATCCTATGTTAATAGGCCTTCTTTTGTTTTAAATAAGAGCCTATGATTAACAGGGGGTGGGGGAGAAGAATCTATTTCAAAATGGTAATCAGGACAGTATTAAACAAATGGTACACTAGTGAGATAATCCCAGGTGGCAGTGGTTCTGAACTGGTAAGATTCACCTTGAAGTAGATTTATTTCCACATCTTTTATTGCTTGTGTCAAAAATTGTACATTTATTATTCAGTGAAAATAATCCTTTGACAATAAATTATGTTATTTTCTCTTGGCTGAACTTCATGTTTCTGTTTAACTTCTTATCTATATCAAGAGGAAGGATTATCCATCACTAAAAACTTAACCATGAATGATTCTTTTCAGTTGGTTATATTTAAATCATTCCATCTGTGTAGCTTTTACTGGTATTTTTGTAGTGAATGAGAACTACAAAAACCCCTGTATTGCTGGCTCCACAGTTAAAAATCAAAAAGTCAAGAAGTGCAGTTGTTTTCTATTCTTGTTTCTCTTGTTGTAAATATAGTTGATGATTATGTTGTTGTATTTATTTCATAAAAATATGTAGGATTTGCTTTATGGCCATTTTAACTATATAACATAGTGATAATTTGGAGGGAGGCAATCATCCTGATTTTTCCATCACAATAAGAGGTACTGCAGTTCTCAACATACAGTGGATCTCTCTTATGTATGTCCAAATATTTGGGTTTTTTTCTCAGTTATGATGTTTTTAGGTCCATCACTGAATGGCTGTTTGCTATGGGTGGTGGCTTGTTTTTTTCTAATTAACTATCTGTATTAAGAAAAATTAAGAATGGTTATTGACTCTATATTTGAGAGAGTTTGCATGTCTGTTTTTTCAAGAACTCCTCCTAAATGGTAAGAGCTAGGGCCCACCAAATTAGGTATACAGCTCCCTCTTAACCATAAAGCTAGGTAAGGGTTTGATCATGCCAGGAAAATGGGATGTGTCTGGAATAGGATTGCTTCTCATAAAACCATACAGAAAAGAGACAGAATCACCAGGCAAATGAAAGTGGCTGGTTGGGGGTGTGCATCCCCCCCTCTCCACTGTGTCCAGGACTGCCACAGCCCCAAGCTCCCCCCACGTATTATTTTAGGGAGTGCAGAGTGAGGGAGAACTGAAGCTTTCTTCCCCAGGAACATGCATCCTTCCTCTGGCTGTGCCTGCTGGAACTGCAGCAGTCATGTAGAGGTGCTTCTCACATGGCCCAAAGCTGCTGCAGTGAGAGAGGACTGGTTAGTTCTCTCTCCGCAGGGCATCCTACATACTGGACTCCGTGTCCCCAGTCTCACCTCAAAACAATGAATTAATTGAGGCATGTACATTTTCATTTTATTTTCCAAAAAGCAAACATTAATTGAGCTAAGGACCCAAGCAAAACCAGGTAAAAACTTCTAGCATGAGTATAAATGCAGCTGAGCATATGTACGAATGAAAGTGAAATATTGAATATGGGATTGCCTTGCAAAATAGACCAACTTTCTTTTTAAAACTATCTTGAATAGATAAATGTCTCTGAAGGTTTTAATCAGAAACATTGATTGAGCTGCCTGCAAGTGGTAGATTTCTTAGCAAAATACATAGTAAACTGTTTTGGTTTTCATTTACATTTTGTGAAGAAGACTATCTGAAAATTCACTATGTAATTTAGTAAGTGTGAATGAATGGGCTATGAACTATAAATGACTAGAAAAGAATCTGTCTACTATTTATATAATTTTTTTTTTTTAGATAATGCACATATTAAAAGCAAGTTTTTGTAAACTGCCTAGTGTCTGACGCTTACTTTTCCAGGACTGATGCAAACATCTGTGTAGTACTTTATGCAAATATTAGCCAACTGTTGCTTTAATATTTCAAATACTTCATAGAAAGATTGTTTTTTCTTAGCAGATAAGAAACGTAGTAGTAGTAATGTTTTTCACTGAGTGATTACGCTAATTATTGTAGAGCTGCAAACATGGGAGAAATGTTTAAAAAGTGGTTAGTCATTTTTGGTACTTCAGCTTTTCATGGGGAGTAATGCTAAATTCGACCTTATGTGGTCGACTTTACAGTAGTGCAGATGCAGTGCTGTGAAAGTCGATGTTTTTGACCTCCAGGAGGTCTCCCACAGTGCCCTGCTTTGGCCGCTCTGGCCAGAAGTTTCAACACTACTGCTCTTCAGATGAACAGGGAAAAAAAACAGGAAAATTTGAATTTTATTTCCTGTGTGGCCAGTATGGCAAGCAGACCTCAGAGCAGGCAGCACACCTCAGCAGCACACCTGACTATGAGTTCCCAGGGCTGCAGACGATCACCAGCATGGAGCATGCAGAAGATCCTAGACCTCATTGCAGTGTGGGGAGAGGAATCTGTTCTCGCAGAACTACGAAGCAGCAAAAGAAACGCAATATCTATGCCAAGATTGCAAAGGGCCTGGAGGAGAAAAGATATGCCAGGGATGCCCAGGAATGCCACATGAAAATAAAGGAGATGAGGTAGTCACACCAGAAGTCAAAGGAGGTAAATGGATGGTCTGGATCATCGCCATAAACATGTCGCTTCTATAGGCAACTGAATGTGATCCTATGGGGGACTCAACCAGCTTCCCTAGCCTCCTTCATGGATTTATCCCAAGACAGTCCTCTGGCAGCCTGAGACAGCAGAGTGGAGGACAGCTTGAATGAGGAAGAGGAGAATGAGGAGGAAGAGAGTTCAGCAAGTGATTGGGATAACCGATGTCACTGACAGACAAGGTATTTTTATAACTTTGGAGACAGTCCCCTTCTCCCAGGACGTCTCACAGTCAGGCACTGATCCGGAGAGGGCACTTCTGGTGAGTTCATATGTTTTATTGTGCCACAAGTAAGGATGTTATATTGCAGTTAATTGACTAGTCGAGTAGTCGATGGAATTTCCTGCTGGGGCTCTTGTACATTTCAAAGGAAGAATGTGGAACTCTGTGTGCAGCCCGGGGCCAGTGGGAAGTCCTGCTGGCTGGCCTGCACGCTGGCGTGCCTGCTCTGAAATATACAGGAGTCCCTAAGGGAGGCTCTTGTGCATTTCAAAGCCATGGAGCTCGAGGTCAGCATTTCAGCAGAACTCTGGATCAGCGCGGCACTTCCCCAGAACCTGGGGCCAGCTGGAGACTCCCCAGCTGCCCCCGGGCTCCATGGTGCTGCTCCCAGCGTTTCAAAGGGGCAGCCATTTCACAACTGAACTGGGTATCAGCTATGTGGTGCTTCCTCTTTGAACACCGCTTGGGTGTTTCAAAGAGGCAGCTGCACAGCTGATCCGGGCTCAGCTGTGCGGTGGCTGTCCCTTTGAAACACTACCTTGGCATTTCAAAGGAGCAGTGCCGTGGAGCCCAGGGGCAGCTGGGGATTCCCCAGCTGATCCCGGGCTCCATGGCATTTCAGTGGAACCTGGGATCAGCTGGGGACTCCTCAGCTCACCCCAGGTTCCGCGCGGCATTTCCCCCAAACCCTTGGGGTTTCAAAGCTGAAGCGCCTCACAGCTGATCCCTGGCTCAGCTGTGTAGCACTGCCGCTTTGAAGTACTTCTTCTTGCCCTCCTCCCCTTTGCTACCTCTGTCTGATAGAGGCAGCAAGACGGGGAGGTGGGGGGCGGGAATTGACTAGTTGGCAGTGGTCTGGTATCATTTCAGCATAAGGCCTGGGTTTCTGGCCACATTCAGTGAGCATCTGCTCCCTATCACTCTGTGTGATTCGGAGAATACTGATCTCGCATGTGGCAACCTGGATGAGGCAAGGGAAGCTATTATCTGATGCTTTGCAAAATATCTCCGTTTGCTCATCCCCAATGAAGCATGGCTTGAGTCCCTGCCCTGCCCTGCCACCATATCTGGACCCCCTCCCTCCTGCAGGCTTGAGCCCTGGCTTGTCCTTACCATGCCTGCCATGAAACCGAGTCGAGTTGCTTCCCCAGAACTCCAAGGTGTACCTGCTGCATAGTGACTGCTTAACACATTCCTATTGTTTTTAGATACACCTGCCTTTTATGCTAACAGATTAGGTTTTTCGCTGGATAGTGTATCTCCTGTAAAGTCTGTCCTTCACTTTTCATTATAGCGGGTACAGTAGTGAGCATTCTGCACATTCCTCCCGGCTCCGCCAGCTGTCCGGCTAACACAAATCCACAGGTGAAAATGGACTAGGGACGACTTGTTCAAGGAGCAAATGCAATCTGCCCACTTGGACAGGGAGTGCTTAAGCAAGTGGAGGAATACGTTGCTGCAGGAGATGAGAGCGGAGCATGAGGATGGAGAGTGTGCAGGGAGCTGGCAGTGAAGAACCAGGAAGAGAGTCTTCAGGACCATGGCAGTTGTGATGAATTGCATGGCAGAACTTCTAGCACAGCTTCATGCACAGGCTCCTCCTCCAGCCCTTGCGGAACCACATTCCCTCCTCACTGAGTTCCATAGCTGCCTCTCCCAGGGGCCCTGAAATGCGAGGAAGGGGAGTCAAGGGCAGCTTCACACCTAACCAAGGGATGTGTTGCGAAGCAAAAGGCTGTCCTCCTCACACCTGTGATCACTCCCCGCCCTGAGTGATCAGCTCCTGACCTGAACTCCTTTGCTGTCCCTGCTGTATTCCCTAAATAAAAATGCATGATTTTGAAACAACAGTCTCTTCATTGCTTGTGTTGAAGGGAGTGAGGGGTTTATAGGCAAGCACGTTGAATGCAGGACATTTCATTAAGAGCAACATACATGACTCTCAAATTGCTTCTTGGCCATTCATATAGCTGCCTTTCAAAGCTTCTCTGATTTGCAGTGCTCCTGGCTGTGCTATCCTTATTGTCCTGGTTTGTGGCTCCTCATAATTACTGGCTAGGCGCTATCCCTCTACTCGCCCCCCGCCACCATATAACCTCCCCCTTGCTCTCACAAATATTGTGGAGCACACAGCAGGCTGCTACAACAATGGGAATGTTGCTTTCGCTGAGGTCTACCCTTGTCAGTAGCCTGGGGAACCTTCCCTTTAGACCCTCAAAAACACATTCAATCACCATTCTGCACCTGCTCAGACTACAGTTGAACTACTCTGCAGTAGTAGACTACTGCAGTGCAGGCTACCCGTGTACAGCTTCATGAACCATGGGAACAAGGTGTAGGCTGGGTCTCCAAGGATAGCATTTCAATGCCTCCAATGGCAATTTTCTGGTCTGGGAAGAAAGTTCCAGCTTGCAGCTTTCCAAAGAGGCAGGAGTTCCTAAAGATGTGTGTCATGCACTTTTCCTGATCATCCCACATTGATATAGGAGAAATGGACCTTGTGATCCACCAGTCCCGACAGCACCATCAAGAAGTGTCTCTTACGGTTTATGTACTTTTTAGCAAGGTGGGCCAGTGCCAAGATAGGAATTTGTGTTTTGTCTATCACCCTACCACAATTAGGGAACCCCCTCATAGCAAAGCCCTCCACTCTGTTCTCCATGTTTCCCAGAGTCATTACCCTATGTAGCAGAAGGGAATTGATTGTATTGGCTACTTGGATCACAATTAGGGATGTAAACGTGTAGTCGATTAACCGATAAGCCTAGGCTTATCGGTTAATCTAGTTGACTACTCGCATTTCCCCCCTCTCCTTGCTGCCTCTGTAACAGAGCAGGGAAGTAGGAGCCAATGCTGGGAGGAGATGGCTTAAAAGCAGAGGCAGCAGTGTGAGGGGGCAGGGGAGCAGCAGCCTCTGCCCACAGCAAGCCCAGACACCCCAGTGGACAGGGGGGTCCTATGGTGAACAGCCAGCACCACTGCGAACAGAGGCTGTTTCGGGGTAGTCTGCCCTGCCCCTTCATCCCCCCAGCAGCTCTTTGCCTGGGGAGCTCAGACCCCGGTGGACAGGGGCTGCTACCACCCTGCACTGCTGCCTCTGTATCAGAGGCAGCAGCATAGGCCAGCAGGCAGCCAGTCTGTGAGGGAAGCTGTGTTTTAAACGGGCTCCCCTCATGGACCAGCTCCTGCCTGCCACCCTGCGCTGCTGCCTCTGATAGAGAGGCAGGGGGCTCCCCAGGAGTGAGGCTGGAGTGCACTGGCTGCTGGCTCCACCTCTAGGAACTATAGAATAATTGACTAACTGCTAAGAATTCATGTGGTTAGTTTACTATTCAATTAACCGATAGGTAACATCCCTAATCACAACAGCTCCCACTCCAAATTGATTCCCAGTTGACTAGTAGCTGTCTGGCATCCCAAACTTCCAGGGCAGTTGCCACTCGCTTCTCCACTGTTAGAGCAGGTCTCATTCTGTATTTCTGCACTTCAAAGTGAGGGAAAGCAGTTTGCAAACTTTCATGGATGTGTTCTTACATATGCAAAGGTTTTGGAGCCACTGCTGATCATCCCATAGCTGCATCACTTTGCAGCCCACCAGTTTGTAATTGTCTGATGGAACCAGAACTGGCATTCCACTGTGCCCAGAGGATCAAATGCTGACAGCATTTGCCAGTTGCTCACATCAAATATTTCACAGAAGAGTATGTTCTTAGCCTCCTGAGAGTCTTCCTCATTCTGGTGGAATTCGGATCCACTCTAGATATACTCTACCATTAAGTTCACCTTGGTTAATATGATTGCCATAATGCTCTGATGCTGAATGGGTTCCATGCTTATGCTGCTATGGTATCTGCATGGATAACCAGGGGGAAAAAAGGGCACAAAAAATGGTTTGCCATTGCTTTTAAGCAGAAAGGGAGAGAGGAGATGAGTACATTATGGGACATTGATAATGTGAACCCAGAACCAACTGTTGCACGGTTTTGGTCCCAGCATTCACTGGGAGCAAAACCCAGAATGCAAAGGGGGGGATGGTGCATGAACTGTGGGATGGTGCATCGCTCTGAGTCAACGATAGCCACCCAACTAGGGACACACTACTTTGAATTGTGTTTAATTCTTTCAGAGAGGAGACATGCACCTTTGACTTTTCAAAATTAGTTGATAAAAATTGACTTAATAAATTTTACCTTATCTCATAGTGTAGACAAGTCCTTAGATGCCTTCGAAAATCCTACTAGGCACCTAAGTGTTTTAAGTTCTTGAATACCTTGGAAGATCACTTGTTGAAGAGAGACTTAGGTGCTTTTGAAAATTTTCCTGTAATCTACTTTGTATAGTTTAAAGTGAACTCTCGATACCTGTCCCCTACCATAATCTGATCCAGACTTTAAGGGACTTCTTCCTCTTCATTCCAGTCACCTTTTGAATTTTCAAGGGCTGTAATACTGGCTGTAGGTCATTTACACGGGTCTTTTGCTCCTGGGTGCTGGTTAAAGAAATGATATTTCATCCTCCTAGCCCTCACATTGATCCCACGTGCAAAGCCCATTTACTCAGGCTTGGTATGGGGAATGAGAATTTCCATCCAAGGATCTCTTAATGCATTGGAAAACATTTAATTAAGCGTGACAAATATATTTTTAAGCTAGGGAAGTAGTAGTACAGGTTGAACCTCTCTAGTCTGCCACCCTGGGGACCTGACTGATTCTGAACGAGAGAATTTTCCAGAACACAGGAGGTCAGTATTGTCTAGCAGCATTACCAGCACTTCCACTGCATGCTGGGCTGTTAGAGGACATTTAGGGGGAAATTAGAACTAATGAACAGCACAGAAAACTGAGAGCTAGGACTGGTGGCTATAAAACTTTATGGGACCACAGGAAACTTGGCCACACCCATGAAAAGTGGACATCCAGCTAAGTAAAATCATTTTGGAAGAAGGCTGTTTCTAGACTACAGTGTTCTGGACTAAAAAGGTTCAATCTGTAGCATATTGAATGAGAGGCACTGAGAATTAAAGGTAACATTTTGAGTCAGTGATAGAGTTCTGCCTCCCAGTCTCTTCTCCAAGCATTAGATATATACTCTCTTTCTTTGTCTTAAAATCACTTTTTCTCTTAATTTATGTATTGTTTCTCAGTATAACTGTGCATAACTTTTGAATGTGAAAATATGATGATCGTATGTTTTTTCACTGGGGCTGTGAATGACTAGTCACTCCCCCCCTTGCTGCCTCTATCAGAAAGAGGCAGCAGGGGGTGGGAAAGAGGAGAGGGGTGCTTCAAAGTGGCAGCACTGTGTGAAGCCTGGGGCCAGACCCCGGGCTCCACGTGGCGCTGCCGCTTTGAAACGCCGCAAGAGCACAGGGCCAGCTGGGGACTGCTTGAGTCTCCCATTGACCCCATGCTCCCTGCAGCATTTTCTCCTTTGAAGTGTAGAAACAGCTCTGGGGCTCTTGCTACACTTCTAAAGTGGAGGTGCCCTTATCGACTAATTTTATAGTAGATGAAAATTGCATTGACTATTTGATTAGTCAGTTAATCAAATTTTACATCCCTATTTTGCACTTAGTTTTGAAGTTTGCAGTTCTTTCCTGTCTGTGATAAAATATGACTTCCTTGTTCATCCTTCCCTAAAACAGCTAACACTTTCTTTGGTGGTATGGATTACATTCTTTTCAGGTTTTGTAATTACAGCCTTCAATATGCAGTAAAATTTAAATGGCTGTCCAGGGAGGAGGACTGCCTGTTGATGAATAGCTGCATTCTGAACTTTTCTAACTAGCTTCAGTTCATCTGTGAAGAATTTGATTTTGGATGTTAATTATCCTACACATCAGCAAATGGTTTAAAGTGTTGTTAAAGAGAATAAATAGCTTGTACAAAACCTGATATTGTGGAAGTTGCTGTTAATATTTATCTGCTGTAATTTGTCTGTCTGCCATTTGAAAGCTTTATGCACAAAATGAACTCAGCTCTTTGAGATAACCATCTACAGTGGATACTAACTTATTTCTTCCTGGAAATTAAAAGGCAAAAGAAAATTACTCCTCAGAATTGCCAGGGGGAGGGGGAGAAGAGCAAATCAGTTGATATTGGACCCCAATCCTGCAGACAGCTTTGTGCTTGACTAGTCCAATTGATTTCTTTACTCACATGCATAAAGTTATACCTGTTAAGTGTTTGATGCAGTGTCATTTTTTTGGAATGGCATGTAAGTAATCAGGATGTTAAAACACATTTGGAAGTTGATTTTTTGTCACATAGTTATATCTTTTGTCATGATGCATTTTAGGCATGTTAAAATTTGGGTTTTTTTGGTAAACATGTAACCACTGAAATTTTCAGTGCTGGTATGCAGGGAGAACCAGCGTAAAAGCCAGATCTCTGTGAGCACCGGTTCCTTCCTGCCCACCGCCCCCCTTGCTGCTGCCTCTGTTACAGAGGCAGCAGTGGGGGTGGGCCTGCGTGTAATTGTGACAGTTAACTAATGAGCCCAAGCTCATCGGTTAACCATTTATACTATCATATCCCTAACATATTTGCACTGCAATGATAAAAGGCAGCTTCACGAAAAGTATGAATTCATCCTCCACTGGAAAATGAGTTCTGGGTGGGAGAATAAATAAATGGGACGATATGTTTTAATGTTCCAGTATCCAGATAGTTCAGCTTTCTAGAAAATGAGGAGATTTGGTGCCCATGTTCTTGTTCAAGACTTCTGCTTAACATGATAGGATTTGAAGCTTGTCTAAGAAATAAATGTGAAACAGCGTTGATATGTTAGGGTTTTAAAAATCCATTCTAAATCTATCTTTTATATAGTTAACTAGAAATTTCTTAACTCAATTAATTTTTGTTTTGTGGAAAGTAAAATGAAAATGTCCATGCTTCATTTGAATCATTGCTCTGGGGTGGAACTGGGGATGACGGGTTCAGTATACAGGCTGCCCTGGGGAGAGAGGACTATGCCTGGCCTCTCTCTCTGCAGCAGCTTGGGGCCAGGTGAGAAGCACCTCTCCATGGCTGCTGCAGCTGCAATGGGCACAGCCAGGGTAGGGGTGCATGTCCCCAGCTGGGGCAGTCCAGTTTCTTCCTTGCACTTCCCAGCCAGAATGAGGCATGCAGCCAACTGTGCATTTTCCCGTTGGTCCCCGATGAAGGGGAGCAGCCAACAATGCTCCCATACAAATCAGAGGGAGGGGAAGAGCTTCAGCTCCCTTGTAGGATACCTGGGTGGGAGGGTGGCTCAAGGTGGGGAAAGTCCTGGATGGTGGAATTGTGCCCCCAATCAGCCCTGTTTATTTGCGTGGTGATTCTGTATGGTTTTATGAGAAGCAGTCCCATTTTCCTGGCAGAACCAAACACTTACATTGCTTTAAGTTATAAGAGAAATCAGTCTACTGAATTTGGTGGTCCCAGCTCTTACAGTTTAGCAGGAGTTCTTGAACAGACAGACAGACAAACTCTAACTTAGTAATCGCAGTTTAGTAACTTAGATAACTTAATAATCACAGCTTGGCTGGCTATAAAAGATCTGGGTCCCAATAATTTTAAGATTTTTTTTCCATCAACCTTTTTGTACTAGAATTATCAATCTTTCACCAGCAGGGCTCTTGCTACATTTCAAAGGCAGAGATGCCCTTATCAACTAATCGAATAGTCAATGCAAATTGAATCAACTATTCGATTAGTTCGGGGTAGACAATAATTTTTGATGGAAGGCCACTCCAAGATTTTGGAAAGTGGTCAAGGGCTGCACTCTTCCATGATATTAATGGAGGAGATGCGGGGTCTGGGATGGAAGTTGGGTGCGTAAAGGAGCTTAGAGTAAGGGATTGGGGTGCAGGAGGGAGACTGGAGTCTGGGAGGGAGTTGGGATGAAGCAGGCAGTTGTGACCTAGGGCAGGGGACTGGAGTGCAGGGGTTTGGGATGTGACCTAGGGTAGGAGGGGATTGTGATCTGGGGCAGGAGATTGGGGTGCCAGATCTGGGAGGGGGTATGGGTGTAAGAAGGGGACAGAGGGTTTGGGTATGTTGAGTTGGGGGGGGGGCAGAGAGTTGGGGCAGGAAAGGGCTGGGTTGTCAGAGCAGGCTGTGGCCAAGGGACTTACTTGTCAGCTGCCAAACTTGCCTGCCTGCAGACTTAAAATGTTCCCAGCCAGCCAGCCTGCTTGCCTGGCCATGTGCTTCATGAATATCTGAGTCCAGGAGAGGGGGTATGATTCTTCTTAGCTGCCTGTTATTCTAACAAGCAGCTCCCATTGGCTGGTTTTTGCCAGAAACCAACTAATGGGAATGTGCTGGAGGTGGGGCGGCTCCTAAAACTTCCTCCTCCAGTTTCAAAACAGAAAATGGAGCTCAGCAGCCGCGTTTCTGCACAGTATGCGGGGCTGCGGAGGAACCTGCCTGGGGCTCCCCACTGCCTCTGTGGGTCGGATCCGCTGGCTTGGCGGGTGGGATCTGCCCCAGGCTTGGATTAGTTGATTAATCTAAATTTAACATCCTTAGTCTCTACGGGTATGTCTACACTACATACCTCTACGGGTATGTCTACACTACAAAGTTAATTCGAACTAACAGCTGTTAGTTCGAATTAACTTTCATAGGCGCTACACATACAAACTGCTAGTTCGAACTTAATTCGAACTAGCGGAGCACTTAATTCGAACTAGGTAAACCTCATTCTACGAGGAATTAAGTAATTCCAATTAAGGCCTGTGTAGCCACTTAATTCAAACTAGTTGGAGGCTAGCCCTTCCCAGCTTGCCC
>JANRFK010004440.1:18419935-18430389 GCA_030068395.1 Apalone spinifera | reverse complement strand
AGCACTTCCGAGTTCCTGATGGTGCCGGACCATCAGGAGTGCCGGAGCATTGGACGCCGGACCAATGGAGTTTTACTGTAAATTATGTTAATATCTGATTTTTATAGCAGAAAGTAAAAGCTTAGTTCATTACTATCCAACAAGGTAATAGCTTAGCAAATCTAGAAATAACCTTGTTCTTCCAAAAGTAGGATGGGATTCTCATATATGCCTCTCAAGTCCTTCATGTTTTACTGGTCATAAAGCTACATTTTCTGTCATTATTGTGTATGACTGAGCATTAGAATCACCTTTCCTTTATCTTTTTGTCCATCTTTATGGTTCCTTTTCCATAGAGAATAGAGGGACAGAACAAGGAAAAACTGTCATTGCGCGGTCAGTGCAGAGCAAGGATAAATGATATCTTGGCATTAGAAAGGCAGTCTGTGCTAGGTCTCTATCCTGCAGTGACTTTAATAGTGTGACTAATGTCCTTACTAAAGAACCACAGTCAATGGTGCACTGTGTGAGACACATTAAGGGCTGGATTCTGATACCGTTACTTGGAGGACGAAGATGCTATTCAGCATGAATAAGAGCATCAGGTTTTTATCCTAAGCTATACTGTAAATTTAAAAAAATAATTTTCTTTGAGGAAGTGAGTCTTTCAAATACTGCAAAGTTGCAAACCTAATACCTTTTTGGATGTGCGTTTTGTGGAAACTTTGCAATAAGTAAATATCAGTCTTTACATTTCTGAGATGCTTCACTTCAGTGCACAGAATGTTATGTTTTTACATTAAACAGAAGTGTAGTTATGTTCTTAAAATCTCTGTTCATAGAGAGCAATGCATTGTTATAGCTAATAGTCTTTCATAGTTGTAACTGAAAATCCATGAAATAAAACATGTTTTTCTTCCACTGCTCTATAAGATTAAGAAGCCCTTATTATAGTATAGTGTAATATATTATTTGGTGCCCTGAATTGATGCTTGAAGTTAATGCTGAAATTATTTCATATCGTTTTCATAGCGAGAATGAATTGTACCATTTAAACCTAATCAAATCTACATAACGATTCCATTAACATGTCCTATAGTTGTACATATACAGTTTTGGAATATTCCTGGTTGAGTTATGCTTTACACAGCTATACTCTTATTTTTTTATTCTGGACTTAAGTATGTACAGTTTTATTTAAAAAGTGCCATGAAAAAATGCTAACCTTGCACAATTAAGCATTCAGAAGTTAAGAATTTCAAAATTGAGATTGCCTATGCATTAAGATAGTGTTTACTTACATGAACATGTAATAATTCTTTCCTTGGGTCTAATATCTCATTCAGTGAATGAGTAGTTACTGAATATTTCTTTTTATACTCTGCATTCAGTGTATGTTCCCAGATCTTGTTTAGTGCATGCCATGTATATACTTCACTGAATGCAAAATTATTAATTTCTTCAGGAGAAATTTGGTGATGCTCTCACCATAACATTTGAATGCTTCACAAACATGAATGAATTTAAGCGATATCACCATTCTGTGGGTTAGGAACTGAGAGGCACAGAAATTTCAGCCTAAGTTGTTACCATTTTAGATTAAATTTAAAAACCCTGAGAGTTGGAGTGGGAAGCAGCTTGAACATCTGCCCCACAGCTATAGCTGGAGACATTTTTGTTAAATATCCTTGATAAATAAATACAGGATGAAAAAACCACTTACACTCATTTGGCAGTAGAAATGTGTGAAATAAGATAGTTGGTCGTTGTGTTACATATATGGGAGCAGTACTTGTGCTTACCTATCGTTCTTTATGGCTATGTGCATTCCTAGGGGGATAATAAATTATTCCTCATCGGTGATTGAAAGGCATTTGAATACGCTGACTTCTGTAATTTTTAGTGTCACTTTAGTTGCTTTATCACTGCTTCACATCTCCTGCTGAACCAGATATCAGAAGGTGGGCAACTAAGACATTCAATGACAAAATCCATAAGTGTTGGGCAAATGAAACATTTTTGTTAAAATTAAAACTACACCAAAACATTTTCCTTTTATGTGGTTAGTTCCTGCTCTGTAGCTGGTCACCACAATAGCTGAAGAGCAGCAGCAAAGTTGTCCGTTTTTGAGACTTCAGTTTCAATTCAGTGAACCTAGAGATCATTGTTAGTCCCTATCAGTTACTCTGTGACAGCTGGCTTGCTTAGGCTTACACATTATTGCAGAAAAAATACTAGTAGGTGGTGGGCACTATTATTCTGATGTCTTGGTGGATGCGTAGCTGGAGAAAGAAAGGAGATTGAGCATACAGAGCATCAGAGCTTCATCAGTAAAAGTTGCCAGGAGCTGTTGGTCTTCCTAACGGGGGAGGCGCAATGGCATAACTCGGATATATACTTAGAATTTATGTATGGTTGTCAAGTTTGGACCCAGGGCTGAGGTCTGGATTTTTCCTAATTTGCTTCAGTTCATTTATAAGCAAGATAATTTAGACCAATGGTGGGAAACCTACATCCCATCAGAGTTCTGTGTGTGGCCCACGAGACTTTTGGTTTATCTTTGCCTATGCGCAGGGTTGCCAGATTCTGCTGATTGCTGTATTACTACAGTGACACACATGTAAAGCAAGAGCACATGAAGTGAGTTGCTTGCTGATTGCACGCAACGTTGAATCGTAGCAGCGCTTTGATTGGATGCAGAGGGAGCGCGTGACTCTCAGTGAATAGGCACACCCCACAAATTCTAGTTATGCAAGCACAGTTAGCAAAACTATCCTATTCTGAGAAAGAGTCCTGGTTACGTCCATCTTGTGGGTCATCTGATATGAAGGAGGGCCTCTCATGTGGCCCACTCGCTAGCCTAGGTTACCCATCGCTGATTTAGACTAAGGCTGTTCTGAATCCCTGCTTATTTGATAATCCTAAAGGTTTCAAGATCAGAAAACCCTCCAGTATTTCAGTGCAGTCCTGGGAAGCTGCCACTAGCCTACATTTTATGCATGTCAATCACCTGAAAAGTGTTTGGTAAGCAAGATAGACTTGTGCAAGTCACCTTTCTTCCTCTCTGTGTTTTGAGAGGCGAGGAGAAAAAGAGAGGGACTGGCTTGCCCAATGTGAAATGCTGTTGCCGTTCTTGTGTTATAATGGCTTTGTAAAATATAAGAAGGTATGCAGGCAATTGTTCATGAATGGACATTATAGAATCACTGCAGGTTAAGCCTCTTTTATTACCTTGTTTCAATCTGAAAACCGGATATGGCTTACAGTGCAACATAATCAGAATTCAGTGCAGTCTTTGGGTTTTTTTGTTTTGTGAAAGGCTTCTGTTGCATTGCCATAGACATATTAAGACCCTGTGATTTAACATTATTCTATGCTATGTCTAGACTGCCGCCTTTTTCTGATTGTTGTTTTTGGAAGAGGCTTTTCCAAAATTTGGCCCAACTATAGTGGGCCAAATTTTGGAAAAACTTCCTCTTTCAGAAAAGCCCTTATTCCTCATAAAATGATGAATACAGGGCTTCCGAAAGAGTGTGTCTGCTCTTCCACAAAAAATGTCAGAAGAGCAGACATGTTCCCTGGACCTGACGGAGTTTTTCCAGGTATCCCAGAAAAACTCCGTAGTCTAGACATAGCCTAAGAGAGAGAGAGATTTACTAGTTATTTTTATAATGCTTCTTGATTAATATTCACTCATTTGTATGATTTTCCAGTTCTAAAGAGCTTTTATTATTGTTCTGGATTTTTTAAAAATCGGTGGAAATATATCAGTCAGCGCTAATTGACTTCAATGTATGGTAAAATTAAATTTAAACACCCTTTAAACATTTTGAGAGACTGGCCTTCATAAAAATTAAACTTCATCATTAAATTCTTTTATAATTCAAATGTAATTCATTTGATTTTTACCATTTTCTTTTATCATAGCTACAGTTGTGCTAGTAGAAATAATATTTTAACTTCAACTTTAGATGAATTTAAAAGATCCAAAAATGTGAATTAATTATAAAAGCTATTCAGCATCAGAAATAACCTTTTTTCTTCCTTTTGCAATGAATGTGCTTTGTATTTTTCTTAATAACCTCTAAATTTGTTATAGTCACTTTTATTCTTATCTCCCTTTGATATTTCCACTTGGCCTTTCTCCTTTATAATACAGCTTTGCCGATAGGCACAACATCTTACATAGTAAGTATCTTCCATCAATAAAATGACAATAATAGAATAATGAGGTGAGAACTTTGTGAAAATGAGTTATTAGTGTAGCTGTGTGAACTGTGCATCAAATGAGATTTATTCAGTATATGTTTAAATGCAAGTGTTCCAATATTTCTTAGAAATATTATCTGTACGTATATTTGGAGTGTGGATATCTGCTTTATATTTATGAGCCATGTTTGCAGATTGGATGCCAATATAAATTTTGTATCCATGTAGGGCTCTACATATATTTTGCATCAGCCAACTGTCTCACTCGTTTCACCATCACATCTTGATCTCCTTTGGTATCTCTGTTTTGCAAGAAGTCTCCCTGCCATTTACCTTGTGTTTTGTATTATTTTTACTCCAGACTTATTCATTTGCATTTTTCCTAGATGAATCTCTTTTTATTATTTTCTGCTTGTGTGTCTTGGGTGAAATCCTTGTCGCACTGATGTCAATAGGAGTTTTGCCATTGACTTCAATGAAGCCAAGATTTACCTCTAATCTTTTTTTATTCTTTTCTTTCTTTGCACAATTATTTGCAGCTTCTTTCATTTCAATATCATTTATTTACCAATTATTAACCAAAATATTAAACAGATCAGACCTAAATTGCATCAAGGGAGATTTAAGTTAGACATTAGGAAACATTTCCTAACTGTCAGGATTGTAAAACACTGGAACAAGTTGCCTAGGGAGTTTGTGGAATCTCATCACTGGAGATATTTAAGAGCAGTCTAGATAGACATCTCTCTATCTGGGGTGATCTAGATGGTGCTTGGCACTGCCATGAGGGCAGGGGATTAGACTTGATGACCTCTTGAGGTCCCTTCCAGTTCTAATATTCTATGATTCTTTGATTCCAACAGACAGCTGTAAGCCACCACCAGAACTCTCCTAAACACCCTTTCCTTTCACACATGGTTTATTGTTACCCTTCCTTTATAGTCTTTCAGCCAGTTTCTATACCCATGACAAGTTTTTCTAATGCAAATCAACAGGAATTAACTTTTCAACATACATTTCTTGACATCTATGAAATACTCACAACAACATTTGTACTGTGTTCCCTGTGTTGTTCTTTTATGGAATGAAGTAGCATTACCCCATTTTTAAAAATTCCATCACTAACAAAAAGCCAAACACCACAAACCACACTTGTCTAGCAAGATACAGGCTGCATAAATACATGCTATTTAATGCTCTGTATATATGCAGAAACTAAATAGAGAAATGATTTAAGAAATATGTTGCACTGATTTGCTGAACAAGCTATTATTAAACATTTATTATGAAGATTTCCTTCACCAGTATTTGCTGTATACTATATTGAAGAACATAGGAACAGAATACAGTCATTGTTAAAACCTGAAAGGCATGGATAGCTATTATATTGCTCCAGATAGCTACATGAGCAGTCATAACACACATACAAACTGATTAAGGTCTCTGGCACTGCACTTCATCTACACACCAAAAGAAAAACTTATCAATTCCTTTTTAGGTGAAATATAGGATCAAATCAATGCATTGTCGACAGAGGAGCTTTATGCTTTTTGTTGTGAACTATGGTTTAATTTACGGATGCTTTTGTACAAGGTCATTTTCCCCTGACAAAAAGGAATAAAATCTTTGCTCTACAAAAAGGAAATGGTGCTGATAAGCACACCTTAACTGAAGCTGAAGTGAGGCAGGAAGCAGTTGGAGTGGAAGAGAGCCAGGACTACATTTATGATACACGAGGCGATTAGATATATGCTGTAGGCATGTTCAACTGTGTACAGTGCCATATGCAACATGGATTAGGTCTACATCAAACAAAGAAGCCTTACTTAGAAGGAAAGAGGAGAGTTAAAATGAAAAAGAAGAAGTTAAAGTTGTTGTGTCAAACAAGGGACAGACCTATACAAGGCCTAAAAGCAGAAATACTTTCACTTCATTTATAAATCAGGATGTGGTATCACAGCCAGTCGCTAGCTATTTTTTCCTTGATCAAGAGGCGACAATGTAGAGTTCTGTTGAGGAGGTGAGCGATAACACACAAAGCCATTGCAATGCCTGAGCAAACATTACAGAATTATAGTGCTGGTTGAACCTCACTGCTCTGGCATCCTCAGGACCTGCGTGGTCTCAAACAAGAGAATTTGCTGGACTAGGGGAGATCAGGCATCCGGGCTCTCCTCCTGTCTGCTGCTCCTAGAGAACCTGGAGGCCTGACTTCCTCCAGCTAAGCTGCCTTGTTCTGCTGCCCTCAGCCCGCTCGTGGGGCTCTTCTTCCTGTCCCTAACCCCAAACAGGGCAGCAGCTGCTCCTGGGATTCCTAGGGTTGCCAGATGGTTTAACCAAAAATACAGAACCCCCTTGCCCCCCCCACCCCCAAAAAAAAACACCGGGAAAAAATTATGTTGAGGGGAAAAAAAAGGGGGAGAGATCAAAGTTATTGAACAAAAAAATAAAAATTAAAAAACCCCCAGCATGCCTTTGATTCTTTTTGGACCTAACAGGCGGCCAGCGGCCATCTTGTCTTCCTGCTCTGGGCCAGACAGAACCAGGTAAGGGGCGGGGGTGAGCTGGGCCCGGTTGCCAAGTGTGTGTAGGGTTGCCAGGACAGTCCAGTATTTTCACCTCCTGGCAGGGAAAAAAAAATCAGAAAATACCAGACATTTTAGGTGTCCAGTATTTTCTGATTTTTTTTTTACCGGACAGGAGGCGAAAATACTGGACTGTCCAGGTTGGTACTGGACACCTGGCAACCCTAGGGATTCCCTGGCTCCACACGCAATGGCAGCTGCTCCTGGGGTTTCTTGCCCCCGGCTGCCTTAGGGATGTAATAGTATAGTCGATTAGCCGATAAGCAAAAGCGTATAGGTTAATGCTATACACTACATGCATTTCTCCTCCACCTCCACCAGTAAATTTTTTAGCAACGTGGCCACCAGGTCCGGGACCTCCCCCCGCTACGGCTCTGCCTTTAAAGTGTATTAGGGGCCAGGTGGGCAGGCAGCCCGGCTCAGTTCCAGATTGCGCCAAGTCCGGAAGCTCAGACCTGCCCCAGGACAGGAGCTGCTGCCACCCCGCACTGCTGCCCCTTATCTGAGGCTGCAGCGTGGGGCAACAGGCAGCTGGTCTGCGAAGGGAGCTGGTTTTTAAACTGCTTCCCCTCACAGACTAGCTACTGCCTAGCAGGCACGCCACACTGCTGCCTCTGATACAGTGGGCCCCACCCCTGGCGGCTATAGAATAGTTAAGTAAGTAATAAGAATTCATGTGGTTAATTGACTATTCAGTTAACTGATATTTAACATCCCTAGGCTGCCTGGCCCCGTGCAAGGCAGCAGCTGCTCTTGGAGCTCTCTGCCCCTTCTGCCTGGCCCCATTCTGGGCTGCAGCTGCTCCTGGGGCTCCCAGACCCCATCTCCTGTGGGGTGGTAGTCTCTCCCAAGGCTCTCTACCCTCGTGGCCCTGCTGGACCACGGATGTTGCCGGACTACAGAGTCCTGGACGAGAGAGGTTCAACCTGTATTAACTGAAGCATAGAAATTCAAGACATAAGTGGCCTTGTTCCACTAATGACAACATCACTACTATCTCAAATGTGAGGCCCATGTGTTTAGTCTTTCAGAAGGCTCCAGTCTCCAAAGGAAGGCAAACTGTCTTTCCCAAGGCTTCTTTGTCCACATTCCACAGGGAGACATTCCTACCTGATGTCAAGCTAGCTAATTGAATAAGAATCACCAGGGTTAAAACCACTACTAACCACTCCTTTACTCTGAGACACCATTGATATCCAAATAATTACCCAAGTTTGTATAAGGTAGATTCTGCAACAGCATTCATGTTACAAACATTATCTCTTGGGTAATAAGGTCTTAGATGTCTTTAAATTAAACTTAGCTGCTTTTTATTTTTAATTTCTAAGAATGTTCATATATTCGCCCTGTTTCTACTTAGTTCAGATAGTGGAGTTTTTATCTTTAAATGTCTATATCTCTAATAGCAATCTGGAACTAGATCTACATAGCCAATGACCTCAGACTGATGCCAAAATTAATGTAACTGATGTTTATTTCCCACATGCCAATCTGAAACTGTTGAGCCATACATCCGTACACTGTTGTTATATGGCCAAACTGTACCCGTTAGTAATCTCTTTTTAAACATTCATACATGCACCTGCTATTTTGACTGTAGAATTAAAAATTACAGAGTATTAAGCACTCTTCAAGGCTAGAGTGAAATATACAGAGGGAAACATGGAAGATAGGTTTATAATAAAATTATTTACAATTTCTGCAACATGGTTCTGGAAGTCTATCAAGGGGTATAATTAGCCAGCTATGAGAGTTTTTTCTTAACAACTGTGGTTCTCAGGTTTTTCAAAAGGTACATCCAGATAGTTGGATTTCTTTCTCTACAAACTGTGTTTGAAGTAACACTGTTGGGCATTGCATATTCATTTCCCATAACTGGAAAGCAACAGTAATTTTAGATTTACTGAAGGAAAAAGAGGCAGATAGAGCAAGACAAATTCATCCTTCTGTTCAAAACATTGTTGACATTTTCCCTAGCAAAATGTTGTGTTTCTCTAGATTTTTTTTTAAACCCCATGCAAATTTTCCATGACTTCATGACAAGAGACAGAGAAGAAAACACATATTTTGCCATGTACTGAGTGAAGTATGATAAACAATAAAAAGACTGAGAGATAAAGGGGGGATCGAGTGCAAGGGGTATATGTCAGATAGATTAACATCATATGTGACAGAAGTCCAGCAGCAAAACTAGCAATGCTGCTCAAAATGGTCATCATAAAAAGCAATTGAACAAGAAACTGGAATAACATTCTGCTACAAAAGAAAGGTAGACAGGAATATAAGATCAGCCATCATCCTCTTTGTAGTCACCAATGTTTATTTATCACCTGCAGAAGTGCAAACTTAACTCAAGTATTATAAACTGTGCTGAACTTGAGAGAAAATAATTGACTTTTTGGCAATACTGTTTTATGCTGCTCAAATGAATAAATAAAATCAATCATTCCCAGTGTGTTTGCGGGTAGGAGTTTTTGGCATTTTGTTTATATTGTGCATTTATTTTTGGTGTCTTTACAAATGAAAAATAAAAGATTCCAACTTCTTTAAAGCTCTTCCTCATTACCTTTCTTCCATATACATTAGGCCATGGTATTGAACAGCGATAGTTCTTGAGGTGAATGTTTTACTGCCTATAAAAGTGGGAAGTTTTGGTTTGCAGTTTTACTACCTGAATCTTTTTAAAATGATGATAAATAAGAGTCACATTTCTCTAGAATTCTGTAGGTTAACTGTCCCATGGTCTCCTCTAGCAGTATTAGGATGTAGCCTTTTTCCAGTCATTAACCTTATTGCCAGTCACAGCAGTAGAGGTTTTTCATAGGGTTATCTTCCCCCAAAATATGAGAGCTGCTAGTCTCTCGCCAGGATCTTTAGCTTCCGCCTATTCCTCCTCTTCAAAGTTCTTTAGTGGTTTCCTCAGAAGCTAATGGACTCCATTTCTTTTGATAGCCTCCCACGGTGTGTTTAGACTACACCTCTCTGTTGACAGAAAGATGTAGATGAGGCACGTTGAAATTGCTAATGAAGCAGGGATTTAAATATCCCGTGCTTCATTAGCATAAACATGGCCGTTGCTTTTTTTTTCGAAACAGAGCTTTTTTGAAAAAAAAGGCAGTCTAGACGTGGATCTGTCAAAAAAATAAACCCTTTTTTGACAGATCCTGTATTCCTTAAAAAATAAGGTTTACAGGATCTGTCAAAAAAGGGTTTATTTTCGACAGATCCATGTCTAGACTACTGTTTTTTCGAAAAAGCTCCATTTTGGAAAAAAGCGGTGGCCATGTTTATGCTAATGAAGCACAGAATATTTAAATCCTGGCTTCATTAGCAATTTCAACATGCTTGATTTGCATCCCTCTGTCGACAGAGGGATGCAGTCTAGACGTAGCTCCATTAACACTATCTTCCATAGGGCAACCTAAGGTCTTTTTCTGGAAGTCCCAGGTAATATCCTGCCTCAGATGCCCTGATTTCATGACCACAACTCTCTCTGTCAGCTGACCCTCCACAAATGGTAGAATGTGCATTTATAACTGCAAACTCCTTTCAATGGGAGAATTCTTGAGATTTGTGTTTAATTTAAAACTATAATATAACCTACTGGTAAGTAATCAGAGGCAGGGTTCTGTGGGTACGTCTAGACTACATGCCTCTGTCGCCAGAGGCATGTAGATTAGG
>JANRFK010004440.1:18403305-18413928 GCA_030068395.1 Apalone spinifera | reverse complement strand
CTGGGCTAGATGGACCTTTGGTCTGACCCAGTACGGCCGTTCTTATGTTCTCACTGACGGGACAAGTAGGACTGTGCTTCTTGCATGCAGGAAGGGTGGATCTCAGCTGTGCTGGCTGGTGATGCTGGGAGATTGCTTCAGGTGGTTCTCAGCTAGGGCTCTGTGTACCCATAGGGGTATGCAGATGTCTTTCAGGGGCATATCAGCTCATCTGGTTTTGCTTAGCTTTACAGCAGACTACATAAAAAGCACTAGGTCAGTACAAACTAAAATTTCATGTGGACGAAACGAGGTCAGCAATTTGTCCATAGTGTGCCAATAATGTGCTGTTCCACTTTCGTATTTTTATGTCTGATTCTGTAAGCAAGCAGTGTTAAAGTGAGGTGAAACCTGGAGGGGCACAAGATAAATCAAACTCCTAAAAAGGGGATGGTCGTCTGGAAAGGCTGAGAACCACTGTAAATTTTAGACTATGTTAGCCTGTTTAAAGTTAAGTTTAGATTCTCAAGTGTGTTCTACTTTTGTTTAATATGTAACCACTCTGTTTCCAATACAGGCTGGACCTCCCTGGTCTGGCACCCTCGGGATCTGACTGGTCCCGGACAAGGGAATTTGCTAGACCAAGGGAGGTGGGGTTGGTGGTCACCAGCCTCTCCGTTGGGCTCCTCTCCCCAGCCACCAGGCTCCACTGCCTCTGGCTGCACGGCTATGGTGGCCCCACCAGTTACATGGCCCCTCCAACTCTGCAGGCTCTCTTGTCCCGCCAGCCCTGTGGACTGTGCTGCCCCATTGGCTCCGTCAGCCCCGCTGGATCCATGGCCCTGCTGGTTTCAGGCTCTGGTGCCCCACGGGCTTTGTGGACTATGCAGCCATGTGGGCTGTGCTGCCCTGTTGGCCCTGCCAACCAGCTCTGCCAGCTGGTAACCTGTCGCTAGGACTCTCTGCAACACAGATGTTGCTAGACCAGAGAGTTCCAGGCTACAGAGGTTCAACCTGTATTATTTGCTTCTCGTTTGAATAATTGAATCTCTAACTAGCTTATTCTCATTTATGTTATAAATACGTTTCAGTGATTTGTGTTATTTTCTCCCATAAAATCAAACAAGCACATGTGTATACTGTGCCCTTTGGGGACAGCAAGCCTTGGACAAGGGCTCAGCACTGTAGGGGATGCTTTCAGATTAGATGTGCTTCATCTGGCAGAAAACCCATTTGTCAACTTTGCTTGGTCACATAGTTTCAAATATATTTTTAGTAGGCGCACACAGCCCCTCTCATGCCATCTGCACATAAATCTTTCAGTGCTTCAGATGACCAGTATATTACCATCTTTCATCTGATACTTAGGGTTGCCAGGTGTCCGGTTTTAAACCGAACAGTCCAGTATTTGAGCTTTCTGTTCGGGAAACAAATTGAGAAAATATCAATGTCAGGTATTTTCTAAATAAGATGTAATGTAGATTGTGATGTAATGTCAAGTGTGTCCGGTATTTTTGTTGAAACCATCTGGCAACCCTACGATACTTTCCACAACAAAGTTTGTGGATAGATACCATGAAAGCGGTTTGTTAGGTGTAGTGAGTTTGTCAGGAGTTGCTGTTCCAGAGCAGTGAACCCTTCACCAGCTGGCTTTGAGGGGTTCTGAGGATCACAGAAGGTTGCTGCAGTAATCCAGACAAAAGACGATGGGGCCCGGACGAGCATGTTAGCTGTGTGGATGAGTCCGAAAGGCTGCATGTTAGAGATGTTATGCAGATGGAATTTACGGGATTTAGACGTAGTCTAAATGTGAGGACCTAGGGTGGTCCAAGCTGAAGATGGTGCCTGAGTGACAGAATGGGTAGTGGGGCTGCCCATGGTGACCGAGAAGGGAGATTTTGGGAAGGATGTGGAGGGGTGAGGAAGGAAGAGAAAAAGCTTTGTTTTGGCCAGGCATAGTTGAGCTGGTGGCTAGACATCTCCAGAGAGATGTACAGGGCAAGATTTTAGTATGGAAAGGAGAAGGCTGGTCTGGAGCTGAGAGGTGTCTCGGTGTCATCAGCATAGAGAGGGTAGTTGAATTTGTGGTTGCTGGTGAGCATAACTACGTGTAAAATGCAGAGGGAGAACAGAAGGGGACCAAAGACAGAGTTCTGTGCAACCCCCACACTATGGAAAATAATGGTTCTGTTATGCGACCTGGAGGACCTCCTCCCCATTCAGATCTTGTGTTGAAAATTCTTCATTTAATTGTACCCTTTTACCAGTTCCTAATTCATGACTGACAAGACTGGCTGGTAAATGGGGAAAAACTGGCTGTGAACTATCCCTTTCTGTTTTTTGGTAGAAATTTTGCCTTGTTGGAAGTTTTTCTGTCAAGTTGTGCCACAAAGTGACTTAATTTCCCTAATAATCCCTTCTGAGGGACTGTATCATAGCAGCATTACTGGGTCTTTATTCTGGCTCCCTGGACAGCCTCCTCACTCCTTTTCCTTCTGCTGAGATCAGAAAAGATCTCCTCACTCAGCTGGGAATCATGCGGTATTCACATTAGCACATGAGCTGAGACCTGATACCACTGCCCGCTCCTGTGGTGAAGTGGTATCCCCATGAAGTTTCAAGGTAGAAAAATAGAAATGGTCAGATTTGTGGCTCTGCTGGCAGTGGCCCTTTCTCAGCTGTGCACCATCATTATGGGAAAGTCTTTGCTCTGCACTAGGGAAGTGTGTGCAAAAGAGACTGAGTTTTTAGAGATAGAAACGTAGCCGTGTTAGTCTGGTGTAGCTGAAACAAAATACAGGACTATGTAGCACTTTCAAGACTAACAAGGTGGTTTAATAGGTGATGAGCTTTTGTGGGCCAGACCCACTTCCTCAGATCAAATAGTGGAAGAAAATTGTCACAACCATATATACCAAAGGATACAATTTTAAAAAATGAACACATATGAAAAGGACAAATCAAATTTCAGAACAGAAATTTGATTTGTCCTTTTCATATGTGTACATTTTTTTTAATTGTATCCTTTGGTATATATGGTTGTGACAATTTTCTTCCACTATTTGATCCGAGGAAGTGGGTCTGGCCCACGAAAGCTCATCACCTATTAAACCATATTGTTAGTCTTTAAAGTGCTACATAGTCCTGTACAGTATTGAGTTTTTAGAGACTCAGATCTGGTTTTATCACCCTCTTGCTACTGTTGAAACTTGCAGTAATTACCTTACAGAAACTTCTCCTTCCTATTTAGCACATCTCAAAGGACCATTAAAATTGATTTTTGTAAAATCAGACAGCCTTTTTTTGCTAAATTAAAGCAACATCCACAAACTGCTATCTAGCAATGTTCTTCAGAGATTAAGTTTGGTAGGTTTTATCATCTGCTTAAACAGCCACACTGCATATGCTGTACAAAAAAAAAAAATTCAGTTCCTGCTGTGAATGCGAGGCTTTACACATACTAAACCAGAAATGTAAATGCACTGTCATTTTAGTACGATTGCTCAGAGAAGTCTGAAGCCGGAACTTGAGTTTTTTTGGTTTTGGATCTTTTAAAAGTTAGAACAAATAAGAAAAATGTGGGTCTGTGAGCCAGAGCACAAGTAAGTACTGTAATATTTTTAACATAAAACTGTAAATGTAATCAATGCTGGAATCTTGTTTACTTTATAAACAGAATGCTATTACTGAACTTGTCTTTTGTAATTGCAGCAATACCAAAAGAGAAGGTGCAGTTTTAAGTATGTTACTAATATAATTCCATTTAGTAAAAAGGCACTCACAAAAAAGCTATCACATGCTACATACCAGCAGCACCTGCTGCTATGTTAAAGCAGGGTAAGAGAAGCGCTTGGGTCAAGTTTTAGGGGGAATGATTTGAGCACAGGGAAACGTAGAAAGTAGGATTTGATTATTATATTACAGATGTTGAGGGATCATAGATCAGAAAGAGGTGAGTTTTTAAATGGTCTTTTAAAACACTTATAGAGTAAATTAGGTACCAGAAATAGAGGGAGAAGGAGGTTCCAAATGACACTGGTGATCTATTGCTCACTCTGGCTAATCAAGAAAGGGAAGGAAAAAGAACTGGGTGAGGGAAGAGCACCTGAAATGGGAGAGAACAGGAAAAAAATTAAGATTTGTGAAATCACAGGCTCATGAACCATACGAGGCTAGTTTTGGGTTGTACTATAGCTGGAGTATGATATGCGGTGATAGGATCTGCAAGTAAATGAAAGGCATTAGGATTAATTTAATCAGAATGCATTGTGCTTGCTTCTTAAGCCTTGTGACACTTGGGATTTTCTGCCCTCTGAATGCTTTTAGTGACACATGGAGGTTTTGGTATAGTTGTGTAGAGAACAGGCATTTCTCACAGTACTATACCACATGGTGCACTTGTTTCACCCCTGCCAGTAAAGGGCTGTGAATTGCTCTCAGGAGTTGGAAAGGAGGGAATACCTAAGCACAGCACCTTTACTTTGTGACTGGGTCTTTCACAAGAATGTTTGCGTGGGGACATACTAATTTGGCACATCTTCAAATACCCTGGCTATGTCCTTTCCCTCACCCAGCTCTGACCTTCCTGGTGTTGTACTGTTCAGCTGTGGGCACCCGGTGGACTAGCGTTTGAAGGTAATGCTAGCACAGTTCACTCTTCCTGGATGATTTCCTTTCTGTGGGGACCTGCAGACCTGAGTAACATGGAGATTATAACCAAGGGCTGAGTAAAGTTGGTATGTATATCTCAATGAAGGACTAGTTCCTAGTTCTTGGCTATATGATATTTATTGGCCAGTACCATTATACAATGCATCAAACGGATGATTTAGCTGAAAATGTACAATCAGTTACTTCTTACAACAGTATTAACCTATTGGAGGCGCATCATCCAAAAGCCTAAAGTTAGATTTTTCAAGAGTTCAGCTTTCATTCAGGAACCTAAAATAGGGACCAGCTTTTTAAAATAGCTTAACATGTGAGAGGCTAGCTGAACTCTTTAGAAAAGCTACCCCGTGTGCATGCAGAGAGCTGCCTTATATTGTATTTCCTGAGCTCTGCTTAGCTACAAAACATCAAGCTCAGCAGCTGCCACTGTTGCCTGCCCACAAACAACTTTTAAAAAATAACACATGAAGAGTCATAATATGTGTCAGCAACACAAATCTGTTTATAGATTTCAATCAAGCATCTTATGTTATCTGGGGGTGAGAACTAAACACTGAAAAGTGCACAAAACATGTATTGGTTGTTGGGTATCCACTTTCAGTGCACAATAGAAATCAAGAGGCAGAGTCAAGCAACCACATTAAAAGTATTTTGCTGTGTTGTTATCTTTTGTCTGCTGATCAGAAACAGGGAGTGTTTTCCTCTGCTTATGCTTTCATGTATTGCCTGTATTTAGGGAACAGGGCACATGCAGTAAGTTGTTATAAAATGAGACTAGAAATAGAGAAGCCACAAGGTCCATCTCTCGATGTTAAAAGCCGGCTGTGTTAGGCTGTTTTATTTTTTAAAAGACTAATGCGAGGAGTGAGAATTGTGATCTCTCTCCATCCTTGCAGACATTCACGGTGACCTGTTCGGTGCAAATGGACATGCTGTTCAGCCCCATTGATCACAGAGAAGTTGCATTGAGTGTAAATCAGCACAAAATCGGGCCAGTGATTAAACTCAAAACACCAACCTTGCAAGTGTTATCTTCAGGCAAGGTATATGGGGCTACTCACTAAGAACAGAGGAGTGTACTCCCTAAAAACTTAAGAACCATTTCTCCACTTGGCATCCTTGTTTTTCTTTATTCATAGTGGAAATGTCTTCTCCCACCTTTTCTACAGTCATGTGCTTAGAAGGTACTGAATCCAGCTCTGCTGCTAAGGTCAGGCTGCTTGGAGAGCACTGTGTTGGACCGGGCCGGGTCTGAGGCACCACTGCTTAGGGTAAATTGCTCAAAACTTGGGGCTCCTTACAGCCCCAGACCGGGGACCTTCCCAAATAGGCCACAAACCAGTCACACCGAGCCCTCCAGCTGCTGATCTGGCTAGCCTGAAGCCTCATGAGCAAAACCCCTCTGACATCCAGCTCTTCCTGTGCCCTAATGAGCCCTGGGCCTTATACATAGGCGAGGGATTTTAGAACCCAATCTCACCTACCCCGAACGGGTTCTTCCGGTCCCAAGAAACCTGCCACAGGTCCCAATCATTTTACATTCTGGATCTACCCACAAGAGCATGCTGAGTCAATCCTTTAGAATCTAAAATCTAAAAGTTTATTACTAAAAGAAAGAAAAGCATGAGAGTAAGATTGTTAAGGAGAATACATTACATGCATCGAATCACCAAGGTCTCAATGCAGGCTCTTAGCAGAGATGTTATAAACTGCTATCTTAAAAGTCTCTAGTGTACATCCTATGTCAGGATGGGTCCACAGTTCTTCCTGGCTCGTTGTTCCCTGCAAGGCTGCATCTGGGATCAGGAGCCGAACTCAAGACAAGATGGAAAATGCCACATAGCACTTATATACCTCTCCTGGCATCCTCCTGGCCAGAGTAGGTCACATGGTTCAGGGATCTATCCTTTTTTTAAATGCTGGCAGCCATTATGCCCTGGCTGGTTTGCAGGTCCCCAGATTTCCAGACGCATTCCTGAGGTATGTATTGGCCCCTAGAGATTCATTGTCCCTGGAGCCGTGCTAATTAGCACAGTCACTGGCTGAACACTCTTTGCCCATTGCTCTGCCTCAGACAGAGAATTTTCCAGCATCAACACAGAGCATATATTCATAACTCCACACACAGATATCATACAGAAGTACATGAATAGCATATACAGAATCAGTAGAACACATGCCCCCCTTTGTACCAACTTTTGGGGCAAACACCCCCCTACGGGTGCAGCAGTGACCTGTCTGATCCCCTTAAAATCCAGTAACATGACAAGCACTCAGTGATTCAATGTAGGAATTGTGGAAGGAAATCACACCTTCGTACCATGAACTCCACTTCTACAGGGGCTCCCAACACACAGATTTTGTGTACAGATCCCCCCTTTTTTACCCCTTTTAAACCCATGTGTATCCACCTTATCTCTGCTGCCAGTCCTGAGGCTATCTTAATTTTCATTCACTTTTCCCCATCCCAGCTTTCAGGACACACGTCACAAACACCACCATCCTTCTAGTCAAGAGGGTTGAATGAAAATCCTTCGGAGCAATCAATGCCTATATATTAGGAGTGTGTTTTTAGCCAGCTTCTGATTTTTGGAGTGTGGGGAGTATATCCACTTTTGCATGTATGACTGATGGTTCTCATTAAAAATAGTTACACATCCACATTTGAACATGCAGGTCTAGGAGCCCAACTGTCCAATCTGTGTGGACAAGTGGTGGCTTATGAATGCAAAACAGGTGTAATTCACCCCTCTCCCGTTTTGTGGTGGCACAAATGAAGGAGTTTGCAAATATGGGCATACAAAATCAAAAGCTCGGGGAAATCAATTGTTTCTAATATTCCTGGTACAGGTTGAACCTCCTAAATCTGGAATTCTCTGGTCCAGCAGGACCACGGATGTGGCTGGACCAGAGAGCCCCGGCATCTGAGTATGAGCCGGTCGGGAGTCCAGCGGCGGGGAGCCCCACCATTGGGACTGGCGAGCCCTGTCCCAGGAAGTCCCAGCTGGGTGCCGCATAGCGGTGTAGCCATGGAGCCCAGCCCCACCAGGGCAGCCCTGGAGCCCCGGCCGGGTAGAACAGAAGCGGAGCAGCCTCAGAGCCCTATTCCTGGGAAGCTCCAGCCAGGTGGGACAGAAGCAGGACTGCCGTGGCTGAGAAGTTCTGCCCCTGGAGAATCCCAGACAGCTGGCAGAAACGAGCCAGAACCAAGCCTAAGCCCTGTAGCAGCAGGGCTGGAGTGGAGCCAGCTGGAGGGAGGGGCAATGTCCTGGGAGGCCAGTGGCAGGAGACCTCTCCAGATCCAGCAAATCCCCTCATTCAAGACAGGTCAGGCCCCAATGGTGCTGGATTAGAGAGGCCCAACCTGTACTCTGGTGTGGTGCAAGAGACTCTTCCGAGGTTCACAGCAAGTCAGCCCAACAGTGTTTCCAGACAGTGGTAGCTGTATGAGTGAGAGATGGGGTTTGGGAATTTAATGTGGCTCAGTGACAGAACTGAGTTACTGGGCTACATCCTTTGCTGATGTAAATGTAAACGTCGTCTTGGAAGTTGGTGCTACTGTGATTTACAATAGATGTAATTTTTGGCCCTTTATATTCCATTCATCTTAATGTAGAAATATATTGAGATTCTTGAAGCCTATAAACCTGAAACAGCTTCTATAAAAATGTTGGTTTTATCTTAAGTTTAGCCAGCTCAGTGCGGAAACTGTCTGACATGGGTATGATTCAGAGGAAGAATGATGCTCTTGAGAAATGGCTCTGTTCTATGAAAACTAGTCTTCCTGATAAAGTTCTGAAGTCTTCAGCAAAGATTAAAGTGGCTATTTTCTCAAAAGTTTTGCAGGTTTTAGGCTTTTTTAAGAATCTAGTTTATCCTCTATTCCATTAAAGGAACATTTACGTATCATTGTACTATGTGTTTCATATGTGAAAAGTTATGGACAACAGTGTCCTGTGCTCACTGTCGGCTGGTCATGAAAACATTTATGCTTGAGTAACTTTACTCATGTGAAAACAATGAGGAATCCTGTGGTACCTTGAAGACTAACAGATTTATTTCAGCATAAGCTTTTGTGGGCAAAGATCCACTTTGTCAGATGCTGATGAAGTGGGTCTTTGACCACAAAAGCTTATGCTTAAATAAAGCGGTTAGTATTTTAAGGTGCCACAGGTCTTTTCATGATTTTTACAGATACAGACTAGCATGGCTATCCCCCGAGACTTAAAAAACAATTAATGGTCCTGCAGCATCCTTGAGACTTGTTTACTAATAGTTCCAGGGAAGTCACTGAAACTACTCTGGTGAGTAATTTTATTCATATGCATGGCCTATAACTGCACATTTGGTCACAATGAAACTGAGCTTCAGATATGTGGAGGTTTTTTTTGACTCGTGTTTCTAAACATGTATGTGACATTCAGGCTTGGCGAGCAGAACACACTGACCCTTTTTTGTAGTTTATTTTTAAAAATTTGAATGGAATTGGTCTTTACAAATAGAACCGGTGCTCATGCAAATTAATCTGAGTCTGAAACAGAAGGGCTCGTTTCATATATCCTTGTTGGAGTTGTCTGCTGTTCAGTGCTTATTCATATCATTATATTCTTCTAGCTATTGTATGTGATTAGTGTAACATACATAGCGAGAGACAACCAGGCTCTGGAGATGACAGCATGTTGTTAGAAATGTTTGCATGTAGTTACCATAAAACAACTTTGTTTTCTCCATTTTACTGACTTCCAATTACTAGATATTGTTATGGCCATTCCATTCTGGATTAGTTTGTGAATACGGTGATGCGCCCCTACACAGAGGAGTAAGCAGAAGTCCATTCCTTTTCTGGAACAGTGGGATGAGGTAGGGCCTGGAGTAGGAGGAGCTTTGGCCAGGGTACTGTACTTCATGGGTGTGTCTCACAGGGGCTATTCTTTACCAGGACAACCTTCTGAGTGGTGCAGTTTACACCACCTCTATTTCTATTCTGTCTGTAGAAGCACAAGTGTCTTCTTGTCAGAAGAATTCAGCATATTATAAGCTAGCAATCAGTAACTCTTTTTATCAAGCATTTTATCGTGTTGGAAAAAATAAGTAAGAAAGTAAAATAAATAAAGTTGTAGTTACACTATGTGAGAAGTCACTTTTAGGGTCACATTCACAAATGCATGGAGAATGGCTGTAATTTGAAAAAAAATTATAACTCCACCACTTATGTGAAAAATGGGCTTTCACATAAGCCCATTTTTCTTATTATCTGGCCAAGAGTCTGCATTTGCTGTTTAAAGCTCTTGTAGATTTTGGAGATGAACATTGGTTTTAATTGCATATCAGTTCCTTTCTCGGCCTGCTTGTTCGTTTGATACAGTGTTAATAAATGTTTGCATATTAAGTGCAGAGTTGGTGATTAATATTTTTAAGATTAACGGGTATAAAGTGTGCAAGGCATAAGATGTCAAATTTTATTCTGTCAGTGAATTTTTTGTTTGTTCCTTTGAGCTAGGCAGCGGCTTTTAAAAGGAAGTGGTTAAGACTTAAGTAGGTGTTTTGGTGCACTGACACATCAGGGAACACGTCACTCAATGCTTTGTCCAAATTTTCAGTTTATGCTGTTTAACATAGCGCAATGGACTTCAATGAATCTATTTTCACTTTGCCAGCTAAGTCTCTTGTCCTTTGGCTGTTTATGACAACTGTAAGGTTGAGAAGTAAAAATTGTGTGTGTTTATAAAATAAGGTTAAATTGCTTAAGCTAGGTTATCGTTACAGGAATTTAACTAGACATCTAAGAACTTTCAAGTACATGTTGGCAATGCACTGTATTTTACATACAAGATATCAGTAGATTTCATTTTTATCTCTCTCTATATATAAAAAAAACTTTTCCTGTGGGAAAGTCCAGAAGCTGGGGAGGGGGAAGAGCCAGGGCCAGGGGGAGAGGCAGGAGGAAAGAGCCAGGACTGGTGTGGCCTCTGACCC
>JANRFK010004440.1:18379896-18400297 GCA_030068395.1 Apalone spinifera | reverse complement strand
CCCCCCCTCCAGTGCCCTAGGTGCAGGTTCCAGGGCAAGTGCCCTACCCCATTCCTGTGTCACCCCTTACCCAAACCCTGCCCTGCTCCACCCTTGGGCATGTGAAAGGTTAACTGGAGCAGTCTGCAGGAAGCCTCCCTGCCTGCACCTTGTTTAATTGGTTAACCAGTTAAACAGGATTTTACATCCCTACTCCACCCTCTCCCCACACCCTCCCCCCGAGCAGTGTGGCCCGGGAGATTAATGGGGGACCTGGTGCAGGATGGCAGCAGGGGTCAGCCTTCTCCCCCGCGCACTTACCATGGCAGCTGGAGCCATAGTGACCCAGCACTGCTCCACTCCACTCCTCTCTCTCCCAGCCTGCTCCACTCTGCTTCTCCACAACAGCAGAAAGCGGAGCACCCAAGGGCTGGAGCGCTCTGCTTTCTTCTACCATGGTGAAGCAGAGCACAGTGGGCAGAGAGAAGGTGGCAGGGCGGAGCAGATCAGGCTCCCAGGTCACTCCAACTCCTGCCACCATGGTGATTGGGGTGGCGGGGGGGGGGGGGGGGCCTCCTGCTCCTGCCTCTGCCCCATGCCAGGCCCCCAGTCCAGTAATTCCCTGGGGCCAGTCCATGGGAGCCCCCAAAGTGAGGGGCCTTTTAAACAGCAATAACAGGAAGCAGAGGTGAAGAATTCAGAGATTAGGCATTTGACTGCCAGAATAGATGTGTTCTAATTCGCACTTATTTAATGGCTTTGGATTGGTTTTTGTAAAAACAGTTATATCTTTGGTGTGTGTCCTACCAATTTGAAAGAAAACCTTAATGCTCCTGTGTAACAGTCTGTCTTTTGAAAACAGCCCTGTGAAACATTTGCAATATACCTTTAACCTAAGTATACTTAGATTTCCAGAAAGCCTTTGACAAGGTCCCTCACCAAAGGCTCTTGTGTAAATTAGGTTGTCATGGGATAAGAGGCAAGACTCTTTTATGGACTGAGAACTGGTTATAAGACAGGAAACAAAGGGTAGGAATAAATGGTAAATTTTCAGAATGGACAGGTGTAACTAGTGGTGTTCCCCAAGCGTCAGTCCTAGGACCAATCCTATTCAACTTATTCATAAACGATCTAGAGAAAGGGGTAAGCAGTGAGGTGGCAAAATTTGCGGACGATACTAAACTCTTCAAGATAGTCAAGACCAAAGCAGACTGTGAAGAACTTCAAAAAGATCTCACCATACTGAGTGACTGGGCAACAAAATGGCAAATGAAATTTAATGTGGGTAAGTGTAAAGTAATGCACATCGGGAAAAATAACCCCAGCTATCCATACAATATGATGGGGGCTAATTTCGCTACAACTAATCAGGAAAGAGATCTTGAAGTTATCTTGGATAGTTCTCTGAAAACGTTCACACAGTGTGCAGGAGCGGTCAAAAAAGCAAATAGGATGCTAGGAATAATTAAGAAAGGGATAGAAAATAAGACAAAGAATATCTTACTGCCCCTATATAAAACTATGGTATGCCCACATCTTGAACACTGTGTGCAGATGTGGTCTCCTAACCTAAAAAAAGATATTTTGGCATTAGAAAAGGTTCAGAAAAGGGCGACTAAAATGATGGTTTGGAATGGGTCCCATATGAGGAGAGGCTAAAGAGACTGGGACTTTTCAGTTTAGAAAAGAGGAGACCAAGGGGGGATATGATAGAGGTATATAAAATCATGAGTGTTGTGGAGAGGGTGAATAAAGAAAAGTTATTTACTTGTTCCCATAATATAAGAACTAGAGGACACCTAATGAAATTAATGGTAGCTGGTTTAAAACTAATAAAAGAAAGTTCTTCTTCACATAGCGCACAGTCAACCAAGGAACTCTTTGCCAGAGGAGGCTAGGACTATAACAGAGTTCAAAAAAGAGCTAAATAAATTCATAGAGGTTAGGTCCATAAAAGGCTATTAGCCAGGGGGTAAGGAATGGTGCCCCGGCCTCTGTTTATCAAAGGCTGGAGATGGGTGGCAGGAGACAAATCGCTTGATCATTGTCTTCAGTCCACCCCCTCTGGGGCACCTGGCAATGGCTACTGTTGGCAGTGTTGTGGAGAGGGTGAATAAAGAAAAGTTATTTACTTGTTCCCATAATATAAGAACTAGAGGACACCTAATGAAATTAATGGTAGCTGGTTTAAAACTAATAAAAGAAGGTACTGGGCTAGATGGACCTTTGGTCTGACCCAGTACGGCCATTCTTATATTCTCATGTTCTTATGTAACCCTCTCAAACTCACTCCTGATCCAAAGGACAATGTTCTGAAGATCAGTTACATGTGTGAATCCAGAGTAGGTTGCATTTGTGATGCTCAGCTCATGTTCCTGAATAATTCATAATAAAAGCTGAAGATTACTTGAATGTTTAGACAGATTCTCCTTCTCAAGTATTTGAGATCATTTTACCTTTTTAAAGGGATAGTGCCCATTTAAAGTAGTCCTTTTTAAAGCATGAAATTTATAGTTGTTTCAAGTACTCCCTCTGCTCCAGACTCCCAGCCAATTTTTGTACATTTACATTCACATTACAGTATTTCATTCCAAGAAAAAATGTCCTGCTATCATGTCAATACCCTCATTGACTGACAAGAGAGAAGTATTAACAACAAATACTGTTGAATTCCCAAAACAAAGTGAAAAAAGATACTATTTTTGGTCTCTAATCTGTCATTTATGCTAGTTAGAGATGTTACTTGAAACAGTGGAGTTGATTCAGGAAAGTATCCCTTTTTCAGGAAGGGCACCTGAATATGTTTCATGTCTTTAGTTCTGATCCCTTTGACATTAATGGCATAACCAATATTGACATCAGTGGGGCCAGGATTTCATCATGAACTTAAATTCATAATTCATTCCCTTTCCTGAAGAGGGATGCTTTCCTAAATCAGGGTCAATGGCAGGCTGCAAAATTTCAGAAATTGTTACTTAAATTGACAATGACCATGTAATACTAATGACCAAATTAAGACCTGTTGCAACTCAATTAACGTCAGTGCATATGCATCAAGTCTGATGTGTGCATATGCATCAAATCTGCAGCAGTTTTAATCCGAATCACTATTGGACTGCATCATTGGACACTGATTGTCCAAAAGCACATTCTGATTGGGTGGCTGGGCCATTTTTGATGACCTCACAACTATATATCAACTTTCTTTCATCTCTGTTGAGACTGTATCAGTGAAAGTCGAAACAAAAAGCAAACAGAAATCTACTCCTAATATATGAAATTGAGTGGATTGTTTTATTTCTCCAAAACCTGTAGGAAATGAGTCAATAATGATTTTTTTAAAAGGAAAACAAAACATCTTAGTCCCTTCTCTGGCCTTCTTGATGCATCATGTCTAATCTGTCTTTCAGACTATCATCCTGTGGGAAAGAACCTATTTGTATGTTGTCTTGAATGTATAGGCATTTAACAAAGAAGAAATAGCACTATTGTGTAATTTAAATGATTAATCTAATTCTTGCAAAGACTGAGACATGTTGATCCTCTATCTGGTCTATCACAAGCATTTGTTATTCCTCCATCCTTGAATGTAGGTGCCAGTTTGCCAAATAGAATGCCATTATCTATCTATCCATCTACCTACCTACCTACCATCAAGATTCATGACCTCTTTCAGCCATCCAGATTAAACTGATTATCAAGATGGGTGTTCCTGGAGTGATAACTTCTAAGTCAATGACATTTCTTTCCTTCAAATAACTGATACTAGCTAAGCTACCAGAACTAGACCAGCTGCTTTTCATGGGAAAAATGGAGGAAATAAACATCAACTCATTTATTTTTCCAGGTTGCCCTTGTGCTCCTTTTCAAATCAAATGTCATATTGACTCAAATTCAACATTGGAAGCATGTGGCGAGCTACAGCACATTGGCCCTGTACAATGCATCCATCAAACTGGAAGGAAGCCCAAAACCAAACCTACGTTGGCCAAAACACATCTTCTGCAGAAACCCCAAGGCAAGTGTTACTGCTCCTCCAGTAGTCATACAATTTTCTATTGTGCTGGAAGTGTAATATTTTAAAAATATTGTTTTAATTTGAGAATTACAGCTCTTCTCTCATTTATAGGGCTCTACCACATTCACAGCTATGCAAAACATGTCATGGACCATGAAATCTGGCCTTTTGTGTGCTTTTACCCTAGAGCATACAGATTTCATGGGGGAGACAAGCATTTCTCAAATTGGGGGTCCTGACAAAGGGATTTGCAGGCAAATCACAAGGTTATTTTAAGAGGGTCGCAGTATTGCTGCCCTTACTTCTTCATTGCTGCCTTCAGAGCTGTGCAACTGGAGGGCAATGGTTGTAATGTTGGCTGTGTGCCCAGCTCTGAAGGCAGCACCAGCGCCAGTAGCAAGGATGGTAATTGCATACTTTTGTCACCCTTACTTCTGTACTGTTGGTTTCAGAGCTGGGTGGTCAGAGAGTGGCAGCTGCTGACTGAGGGCCCAGCTCTGCAGGTGGCAGTGCAAAAGTAAGGGTAGCTACACCATAGCATGACACCCTTAATTCTCCTGCATTGCTGCTGGTGATAGCTCTGCCTTCAGAGCTCAAATCCTGGTCAGCAGCTGCCACTCTCCGGCTGCTTCCCCTTCTCCCCTCATCCCCACGCATGGGGTGGCTGGCTCCTGCTTCCAGCCCCCCCTAGCTCCCATCCACCAGGGGACGTGAGCAGCACTCCACCCACAGCAGGCCACGGGCGGGGCCTGTTCCCAGGAGTGAGTTACCAGTACGCAGTAAGCATCACCCAGTAATGCTGATGGTTACCCGGTAATCAGTTACCCATTCACAATCCTACTGTTAATCATTGGTTTCCATAAAGAAAAAACGTTGACATTTCTGAGACTCAAAGACTAGTCTTAAAGTCTAGTATATTGGTAATTCTTTGCTCCCTATTGGAGTTAGTTATTCTCTCCTAAATGATAAGATTTAGGACCACCACATTCGGTATACCGCTTCCTCTTATCATAACTTAAAGCAACATCAGGATTTGGTTGTGCCAAGAAAACAGAAAAGAGACAGAATTACCAAAGCAAGTACGTCCTCAAAATTGACATAACGGAGTGAATGTTAAAAGAGACTGAACCAAGATGACTGAGAAAAATAGGATGAACATGAAATAGGATTGCTTCTCAATAAACTTTATAGAAAGAGATAAAATTGAGAAATGTTGGAGTAGTGCTCAGTTTTGGCACAGCTAAAATCAATGCTTAAGGCCACGTTTCTCAAACTGTGGGTCCTGACCCCCTGGGGGAGGGTCACGAGCAACTTAGAGGGGGGTCGTGAGCAACTTAGAGGGGGGTCATGGTATTACAAAGTTTGAGAACCCCTGGCTCAAGGTTTGAAAACTAGAAGAAAATGTTATTGGAAACCAAATTGACAGTAGCCCTTTTTTTATTAAAATATAGCAATTGATAGTTTATAGGGATGAAATTACAAATTACCCTGATGGAATTCCCATTAAAAAACTTACTAAAAAAATTCAATCGACAGATTTTTAACAATTCCTTTTTTAAGAAGTCAGAAATAAAAATTAACTCAATAAAATATTGTATTCTTGAAAAATACAATTATTTCATGTACATTTTCCTTTTATTTTTTTTTAAATTGAGTTAAGGACCTGAGCAACGCTGGATAAATCTGCTAGTGTGTGCTAGTTTTAATCTTGAACTCTTTCTCTTTCAGATTTCATTACTGAACAGTTCATTATTAACAGTACTATAAGCTATTCTGATAAATAGGAATAGCCAAAACCATACAGAATTTGGTAAAATACTGAGTGAATTCAAGTCATTGGCCAGATCATCAGCTGGTATCTCTCAATGAAACTGCTCTGGAAGTAGTGGAACTGTAGGCATTTATAATAGCAGATCTGGGCCATTATCTGTATCTGCATCAGCTTGCTTGATTTATTCAGATAATGTTTAAAAGTGCCTGCAATGGCATTAACTTTGGTCAGCCTTATCGCCATTGCTCAAAAATCAATATTCCTTAAATAGTATATCCAGGCCTTCCTTCTCTCCTTCACATAAAGCAAGGAATTTAGAAGAAACGGAGTAATTCTTTTTCTATCTTGCTGAGATTCAGTTTAACACTCGAGTAATAAAAAAAATTGAGATATAATAGACAAAAACATAAAAGAAGGCATAATTTTGAATTGTTTATCTTGCCACAGGTTGAACCTCTCTAGTCCGGCACCCTCAGGACTTGACCGGTGCTGAACCAGAGACTTTCCCAAACCACAGGAGATCAATATTATCTAGCAACATTACCACTGCTTACTGGGCTCTTAGAAGACATTTAGGGTAAATTAAAGCTAAATAACAAGCTCAGAACAGAGAGAGCCAGGACTGATGGCTGTAAACAAATTTTATGGGACCGCAGGAAACTTGCTCACACTCATGATAAGTGGACATCTGGCTAACTAAAATCATGCCGGACAACAGATGTTGCCACACCAGACAGTCCCGGACTAGAGAGGTTCAAGCTGTAGCATTCCTTACACCCTGGATGCAACTCAATTTGACACTAGTCCCAAGAAATAGATGAAATATATTCAAATAAGAAAAATAAGAATGTAAGCCCAAGATTTTCAAAAGTAGCTGTTGCCATCCTCTGCAAATTCTCCATATCTTAGCAGCCCCGCCAGTCCTGAGGGTCGCCCAGTGGAATCTCAGGAGAGGTTAATTTGTTAATCTCATAATTCTTTCAGTGTTTCTTACATGTACTACACCTAATTCTGGTTGTCCTTTAGCTTAAATTGTAGAGATCTGGTTTTCTAGCCCTATTACAATGTGTGTGCATTAGCTGACAAACATATCTGTGTATTTGCAGCCATAGAGTCATTACGCTTTGGAGTAATGGTCTGACTTGCAGCTACTTTCCCTCTTGGACTCAGATCTACTCTTCTTCTGCAAGAACCAAATTAAGCCTCTTGATTATTCCAAATTTCCATTGCAAGTTTGGTTTCTATGGAAAACGTGCATCGTCCACACTTCCTCATTGTATAAAACATTCTCTTTGAAGGTTACTCATCAAGGACTACAGCATTGGTCACTAACCAGTAGATTGGGATCTACTGGTAGATCTTGGAGCCTCTGACAGGTGATGCTGACTGGTTTGGCCAAGAGGCTCTCAAATGCCTGAACTTCAGCTGCCCCTCCCCCCCACTGCTGCTTATATCCTGCCCTTTGCCTTGGAGCTGCCCCTCCTGCTGGGGAGCCTCCTGCTTTCTGTGCAGGGCAGGGGAGGAAGTGGAGAGGTGCTGATATCAAGATGCCCCCTCCCACTCTGTATCCTTTCTCCACAAAGCAGAGGGGGCGCAACAGGGCTTAGGATGGAGGGAGTTTGCTGGCTGCTTTAGGGAGTGGGCCAGGGCCAGGGCAGGGCTGAACCTGCCTTACCCTCACTGCACCACCACCCAGGAGCCACCTGAGGTAAGCAGTGCACAGCTGGAGCCCACATCCTGAATTCCTGCCCCAGTCATAAACCCCCTCCTGCACCCCAAACTCCTGCCCTAGCCCTGAGCACCTCTGCATCCAAATGCTATTCCAGAGCCTGCACCTAGAACACCCTCCTACATCCCAACTGCCTGCCCCAAGAGCAGCTCAGAGCCCCTCTCGCACTCCAGATCCCTTAGTCCATGACCAGAGCCTGCACCCCAACCCTCTGCCTGAGCCTGATGAAAGTGAGTGAGGATGAGCAAGAGAGGAGGATGAAGTGAGCAGGGGCGGGGCCTTGGAGAAGGGGTGGGAAGGAGGCGGGGCAAGAATATTTATATTTGAGGTAGCTCTTGGATTGTACTAAAATTAAAAAAGTGATCTTGTGCTTAAAATGGTTGGAGACTACAGGTCTACAGCAATAAATCTTCAACTAAATGTGAGGAGATTTAAATGTGTAACCACCAATATCATTAGTGGAAATTGGATTGCTAAATCAATCCATGTTTGCTCACAATTGGCTGAACCGAAGACGTAGTTTCATACTCCCCTGTTCTCTCCGCCACAGAGTAAGAGGAAGGCTTCTCTCCCCCTGCATTCGTGCCACAATTTGCAATCATTTTGTAGCGTCTAAACACGATCAAACAAGTCTTAACACCTATCTTGAGCAATTCTAATCTGTAGATGAGCTGGTCTGGCTTCCAGCTATGAATTTGTTAGCGGTGAGCTGAGGCCAGCAGCCTTAGCTGGAGCTAACATCTGGTCTGCTAGCATCATGTGCAAGAATATTTCTTTTACCATCTCTCCATTCCTCCTGTGCACTTATGGTTTTCTTAAAGAAAAACAAATCTATAGCAACTAGGAATGTAAAATCCTGTTTAATTGGTTAACCAGTTAAACATGTTTAATTGGTTAACTGATTAAAGAGGGTGAGGGCAGGGCTGGCGCACCCCCTCCTATGGCATATCCAACCAGGATGGACTGGCCCAGGCCTGTTGCAGGTGCTGTGGGGTGGGACCAACCTCCTGCCCATTGCATGCTGGGAGATGCTACAGCCCTCTCTCCTTTCCTCCCCTTCCCAGTTAACCAGAACCAGTAAATCATTCACATCCCTAATAGGAACCCTCTTATTTTTTATGGGAATTCAAGGTAATCAGTCCAGGAGTTTAATCCCTCTGTTATAAACAAACAGGAAAGACCTGAATCCTCAAAAGATGCACTTTGTGTTTAGCTAGTATTGCTCAAACAAGCTGTGCAGTTAAAATGGTTATACATCCTCCTGCCTATTGTACTCAAACACATTAAATCCTCCTTAGTCATCAGCTTCAATGGTGCTGTGACAACTGACAGCAGCTGGAGATCTGTTCCAAGAAGAAAGGATATTTAGGCTTGCTCACATCCCTGAAACCTTCCCCCAGAGGTTTGTCTGAGTAAATACTTCAGGAATTGGCACATTAAATGTGTTACCAAATAATTTAAAAAAACAAACCAAAGCCTAAAATTACTCATTCAGAACTGTTGATAATTAAAAAGATGTTACTACACAGAGCGTGTTATGCAGACATGTTCCATATAGATCTTTTTAACATAGCTGCTCTAACGCGAAAAAAATTCATTTAGCTGCTGTTCTCAAAAGTTATTTAGGAAAACACTTTATAACTTGTGTATTGAACTTTTAGAATATTTCCTATTAGACAAATTAGGGATGAGTGACTATTTGTCAGCACTACTGAAAGAAATGCACACTTCTGGATTAATTTCACTGTCCGTTTTTTCTTAGCTTTTAGTTGGGTTCACTTTTATGAAGTTGCTTTCACTGCATAGAACAATAAAAGCGTACAAACCTGTTACCATGGGACACTATGCTTACGTATTTATAAAACCTTTCACTCTGCAAAAAATGGCAAATTGATTGCGTAAGTTTTGCTAAATTACCTTTAGTAGAAGGGACTAGGAAGGTCTAGTTAATACGTTAAAGTACAATGTTCGCTGTCTTTTTAACAGAATGAAGACATGTTTTGAACACAAACATTTACGGTGTGGTACTAAAAGAGGAAGGAAATTTGTGAAGAATATACCACAGAGAAATTGGGGGAGGGAGAAGGAAATAAAAGTTTTTTACGTTTTCTTGCAATGTTTCCAGTACAATGAATGAGCGAGCTGTGCAAACTCATATTTTGCTTACAGAATCTAGTTAAATATATTAGAGTAAAAAAAATTCTAAATTTTGGAAAGTCACCATAAGGGAAACGGAGCACTATGGCGGAGATGAAGAGAGTGCTTGCACAACCAAGTCTTGGTATGAGCGCTATGCATCCTGTTTGGCAACAAGGAAGCAGTGGTGTTCAGTCCGTCCGCTACTCAGTGCTTTGACAGATCTAACAAAACCGTAGAAATGCAAAAGAGAAGCTAATCTATTTCTTTAGAACATATCAAAGTGTTTTTGTGTGAAAAATAATTTGGGACTTCAGAGGTTTGGATGTAATTATTCAACAGCAGTAAAACAATGGGTGCTTCTTGCTCTTTCTCCACAAAGACGATCTGTTGTCTTTGTTGGTATAAAGAAGTCAAAACTTTATTCTCTCTTTTCCCCCTTACTTTTATTAGTACCTCCTAAGCCTGTCCATCTGAAACCTGGACAGGAAAGAATTCCTCCAGCACCTTCTCGGCCCTTGCCAGCTGATCCCAAGTCATCAAGAAGCTTAGTGCCTGAAGAGGAAGAAACACAGACATCAGCAGGAGTCAACATCCTCATTGAAAAGTTTGAAAATATTAGGTAAATATTTGTGTTTATCTATATCTACCTGTATCATTCTATGCATTCATTTTGAAACTTCATGTCAATGGGAGGAAAATACTAATGTGTAAAATCCAGGAATATTTATTATAACTATTGTGTACTGATTCATAGAGAATAGTTTGTCTAATCATAAACCCTAAACTTAACTGAGTACATATGGGGACTTGATACAAAAAACAAGGTTGCCTAAAAACTTACTGGTCTATATCATGCCATCAGTCTCCAAATAGGAGTCTCTACTGAAATCAGTGAAGAGTTATGTTTAAAAATAACCTAGTGTCTATTTTTAGTAGGCAAACTTTGGGTGAGAATTGTTTTGCTCTTTCAAGATCTTGATTACTCTAAAGTAAATGAGGCTTCAGATTTTATCGATTAAAAATGTCAGGCAAACTTAAGTTTACGGCGAGGGAAAACAATCACAGCATATTATAGATCAGAATAATGTACAAATTAGTTTCTACAGAAATTTCATTTGTTAAATTTGGTTGGTCAGTTTTACTGTAAAATCAGCTGATCTCACAAACCCTATTCAAAGGAAATTCCCATTGAAAGCTAGGTGTGCAGGATAGGGTGTGGGATTTTAAAAAAAAGTTCTTTCCACTAGTTATGATATTTAATGAATTTTGAAAGCTCTGCTTTGATACAGGAAAATAGCACATCACTGTCCCTTTAAAACAGGGTCGGGAAACCTTTTTTGGGTCAGGGGCCACAGAAAAACTGTCAGGGGTCACACGAAAGTGAGCAGCAAAGCCCCGAACCCTCACATTCCCTTCACACATCAGAGCCGGGGGAGAGGAGTTGGGGGGGGGCCAAAAATGAGGAGTTCAGTGTGTGGGAAGAAGCTGCTGAGAAGCAGGCTTGGGGTATGGGGTTTGGGTGGGAAGAAGGGTGCAGGAGTGGGTTGGGGTTGGTGGGTCTGGGAGGGTGACAAACTGCAGGAACAGTCTTGGGGTGGGAGGGCTGGGTGGGAGATAGGATGCAGAAGCAGAGTTGGGGTGTGGGATCTGGGCGGTAGGGGGCCAACAGGGCTGAAACGCCAGCTTTCCAGTGCTGGAGAGGAGGAGCCCTGAGCTTCGGAGGACAGACCCTGGCAAGCTAGGGGCCGGATCCAGACCATGAGCCATAGATTCCCCACCCCTGCTTTAAAATTTCTTCTCTGTTGTAGGTGATCCCCTGATCTGAAGGGATAATTCCATTGAAGAACAGTGAGTTCCTGTCTTTACAAGGAAAAAGACACTTTCTCCTTGCAGGACAGGAGGAATTTTAAAAGCATATCATTGTTCCTTTCAGCGGTTTTGCATCCTTAAAGCCTATTCCTAGAAGTGACATGGCTTTGTGTGCAACTTTTGAATGAGAATTTGTTTCAGTCATTCTGACTGGAATTTTCAAAAGTGCTTAACGCAGTTACGGCCCTGCTGCCATTGTAACTGAGTGGAAATTGGGTTTGTAATTCCCTTAAACACCTTTGAAAATCCCAACTGCCAATTCAGATGACGCAAAGTGCTTCCTCTTTTTGTAGGCAACCTACCCACGTTCTTCAAAGAAACCAACTCAATTTAACTTTTAAAATGGAACCTGGATTGGACTCTCCCAGACAGCCGAGCTCAAGTGACTGTGAATTGGTAGCTTCCTGTAGTAGTTCTACAAATGAAAAAAGTGAGCCAGAAGAAAATGAGCCAGATGTCCTGTGCAGTGCAGAGCTGTCTAATGCAGACATAATGAAAATTAAAGAGCTCAGCATTGGGGAAAGCAAGAGCTATGAAGACTGTTCTGCTGTGAATGAGAGCAAAGAGCCCTCCGGAGAGCTGGAGAGCAAGGACTCAACCTCAGAGTTGAATGGTAATGGTAAAATTCCCAACAGGGACAGTGGAATAGACAGCCCTTCTTGTAGTGTGGCAGGAGAGACTTTCCCAAATGAGGAAGGCACAGACCAGAAGAAATCTACTGCTGCTGGGAATCCAGCAGACATGGAAACTGACAGAAAGGGTAGCAAGTCCTCACCTGTAGAACAGAAGAGAGACTCAACCCAGGATGAAGACAGTGATCTAGATGAAGGAAGTAGTGAGGAACAAGAGACAGCAGATGTGCCAAAGTTGGAATATTTAGATGTAAACAAGGTAAGATACTTACTTGTTCATCACTTTCAAACCATAAGCCCTGTGTCCACTACTGGCATTGTGCTGGGGAGTTCACATTCATGGATTTTAAAGCCAGAAGAATCATTATGATCATATAGTCTTTTGCTGTGAATTAGGGATGTAATAGTGTAGCTGTCTAACTGATTAACTGATAAGCAAAAGCTTATAAGTTAATGCTATAGACTACACGCATTTCCCCCTTCCCCCACCAGTAAATTTTTTAGCAGGCTGGCCAGCAGCCTGGCTCATTCCTGGCTTGCGATGGGTCTGGGACCTACCCCCATTGTCGCTCTACATTTGAAATGTATTAGGAGCTGGGCAGACAGGCAGCCCAACTTGGTCCTGGCTTATGCTTGGTCCGGGAGCTCAGACCTCCCCTAGACAGGGGCTGCTGCCTCTTTATTAGTCTACCTGTGTGGAGCTCCTGGCAGGATCGGGGCCTCACGTGTTCATATTTGAAGTCATAGCCTTCTGGAGAAGTTCTTGCATGTCATATGAGGCCTTGGTTGTATTTTTTATAAAGGCGCTCATGTCTCTCTCTTTTTTATTTATTTTGTGTGGAAAAGTTGCTTATTTAGGCCGGATTCTCTGTAAATTATATTGTTTCAAGTCAGTAATACATTTGAATATAATGTGTGAAGGGGTCCTATTAGGAGCAATACTGGTTCGGGTCTCTGCTGTTCAAGCAGATCTTTGCAGCTAGAAGAGAGCATCCTGGAATACAGAGTACTGCAGCTCACAGCTGCATAATGTACCTAGCAGCCTTTAATTTTATATTAAAGAAATATATAATTAACTGCATTTACCAAACTCAGTAGTAGACCCTAGCAGCCTTTAATTTTATATTAAAGGAATATGTAATTAACTGCATTTACCAAACACAGTAGTAGAGGTAGTAAAATTGGTTGGAAAAATTTTTCAGCAAAAGATAAAATGTTGTTGTGCCTATTTCCTTGGCAAACTTAGTAGGGTCTGGCCCATTATGTAGACTTAATACTAAGTTACTGTTATACAGCAAGAATATAAGGCCTGACTTTCCTCTAAAGTACTCTGGTATAAATTGGGAGCAATTTATTTTAAGAGAAAGCAGTAATATTGGTCTGAGAGAGAAGAAAATTGTGTCCCTGGATCCAGGAACGTTTACTGTCCTTCACTTCCAAAAGCAAATATAGCAACCCAAGTGACTCTTGTAGTGATGGGCTCAGAATGTGATAAGAATGTTTGTAACTCCAAGTGCATCGAGCAGTGAATTCTTCCTGTGGCACCATCTAATATGAGTCAAGTCAGACGGAAGGACAAACACGTTGATATGCTGAGACCATTCACTTCAGAGTAATTGCTGGCATTAAGGCAAAACTTGAAAGTTTATTCTGGCAAATGCTACTACTCAAAGTGGAGGTTGTTTACATTTCCAAGCAGCATGATGAATGAATACATAGTCCACAAAAAAACTTGCCAGTGAAATTCTCATAGTTTATATAGCTAGGATTTTTCATCTGAGGGACCCCAAAGAGCATTACAGGTTTCACCAGTGATGCTCAAATGTAATTGTTTAGGGCTTTGCCTACACTGCTGAGGTTAAAGCACAGCTATGGCAGTGCTTTACCCCAGCAATGTGATCACAGCACCAGTGCTGGGAGAGCTCTCCCAGCATTGTAGGTAAATCACCTCCACGAGGGGAGTAGCCAACATATGGGAGCCTGTTGACATGGGTGATTTACAGCGCTGTAACTTGCTGAGCTCGGGGTGTGCATGTGTTTTTTCACTTTGAGTGAGAGTTACAGAGCAGGAAAGTGGCAGTGTAGACAAGACAGTGTAGAGAAGCCCTAAAAGAGAGCTTCACCATCTGTATAAGTCCACCAACCCGCAGCTGGACAACAGCAGCCATCCAGTTTCAGTACAAATACTGAGAAAAGAACCATTGTCTGGCAGATTTAGTGGAACCCTGAACAAGATTAGCAGAGGACATGCACAAGGAAGCAAATCCAAATATGTTTTCTGTAGCTCAGTCGCTCTCAACAGGAGGTCTGTGAATCCTTTCAGGGAGGCTGCGGGGCCCTGCAGCTAAAACCCAGAGCCCGAGCCCCAGCACCCTCCACAGCATTGAAGCCCGCTCGAGACTGAAGTTGGGAGCAGCAGAGCTGAATTTGCGCCTCTCAGGGCAAAAAACCCTGAGCAGAGTTGGGTGGACACAGCGGTATTGCCTTCTCCAGCCAAACTACAGTGCAAAAGCAGGGAAGTCCCAGGCAGCTCTGCATCCCCCACCTCTTTCTCTCCCCATCCCTTGGCCAAGGTCGGAGGTGGGAAGCTGGAGCTGGACAGCGCATGACAACTGCTGCTCTGGCTGGTACCATGGAGCAGGAAGCTGTCAAGTTCCCACATCTCCTGCTGGTGCCCTGGGTTGAAGCTGCTGCTCAGCTCCCAACTCCCTTTGTACCCACAGAAACAACTGCTAAGAGCTGCTTGGGCAGGGGGACCCAACTCTGTGCCTGGCAGAGCCCTTGGGGAACAGTGACTGCAGGGGAGCCCTCCTGGCACACAGCCCTTAGCTACACTGAGCTACCCCCTCCCTGCATCCTGAGCTACCCTGTGCCCACACACAGACCCTCCCTACACTCCTGGCTGCACCCTCAGCTATTCCCCCCCCGCCCGCCTGGACCTGCGCACAGCTCCTAGCCATCCCCTCTCCCCCGCACCCTGAATGATTTTAAACTTTCTGAGCTGAGCCCTCCACTTTCAGCTGTAACTTTTGGTGGTACCTTCCCCCCAAACCCTACTGTGAGCGGGTGTCCTACTGAGGTGAGTCGGGGGAGGAGCTGGGGCTTTCTCCCTGGACCTGGCTGTGCGAAGCTGGCTTGAGGCCCAATGGCCCTTGCCAACCCAATATAGGAGTCAAACTACATCTGTGCTTGAATTGCTGCCCTGAAGCTCCTCCTCCCCTGTTGGGCCTGTCGCCTCTATAGCTTGTGGGGGAACGGGGAGAGAAGGAGACAGCTCAGAAAGAAAAAGGTTGAGAGCCCCTAGTAGTTCACAAGAACTGCAGAGGCTATGAGAACCATGATCCTGACAGATTTTACACCACCGGCACCGGACAGTGAGGACTTAATAAAGGTCTAGAGCTAATGTGGACCAGTTGTGGTCTGATGTTGATGCTTTGGACCTAAACATTTGCGGGGAGGTAAAAATGGAGTTGCGCAAGAATCAGGATATGGAGGCTTGAGAATCAGGGGGCTGTCTGGGCAGGAGGGCTGCAGGATCTACTAAGGCCAAAGGAAATCTGCATAACTTAGGGGAGCTCTGCATGGACTCTGAGTGAAGGCTAGCGGAAAAGCCCCTTGGAACACAGTGCTGCTTCAGGATTCATCAGAAATTGCTGTGGAAGGATTCAGGGAAAGGGACATGGTGAAGCTCTTCAGCTGTGTGAGTCCCTTGATCTAGAGATGTGGGCTCCTCTTTCCTCTCTCTCTCCCCCAAGCTACACTTTCTGTTCATTTTCCTAGCTTGCTTCTAAGCAGGCCTTCTAAGCCTCATAAAACTGGCTGCAGTTTTTAGTAGGTCTTCAGGAACCATTTGTTTGTCAAGTCTGTATTCAAGTCTGCCAGTACTGTGGGTTTCTGTACTCTTTATAAAACATTCATGGTAGTCTATGCAGACTCCATAAAATCTTCATTAGGCCCACGGTTCCTACCAGGATTTACAGCAAGTCTTGGAGACTTCAGAAGAGCTGTGCTGTGGGCAAAGCTGGGAGGAGGAACAAGATGCAAGGTACAGAGCCTGAGGAATATGGGAAGGCTGGGCATTGAGGGGAAATACCATGGGAAAGCCATCTGAGAAGCAGGAGACCTAATGGGAGCTTCAGGAAGCTCCGGTGGAATTCTGTGGTTTGAGCTAGGGATAGGCCCATAGGTGCTGACTCCATGGGTGCTATGAGGCTGGAACACTTGGGAAAAAGCAATGGCTGATGACAAGCACCCACTGGCTGCTCCCTTATCAGCATTGCCCCTTCCCCCCGTGTCTCCTTTGTGGTAGATGTTATGCAAGCACAGAACAAAAAGACAGCCTTTATCCCAAGCAGCTTGCAGTCAAATCTACTGGTGAGAGCAGCAGCAGGTGGATGGATACTGCAGTGATGTGGGTACTATAAGAATCTCTAGAGAGAATACTTTTATAGTAGCCATACCACTGTGCTACAGTGATATGTTTTTGTTTTTGGTTTTCACACAGGAGATTCTTTACTAAGACTTAATTCTGGAAATACTGTATTTCTTTGGTCTCCTGTGATAAACCATTTACCTCAGTGGGGACCTGGAAATAGGAAGCTGGCACTTGGGGTGACTGGTGGGGGGCTTTAAGGAGTAGGGGGCTGGCACTGAGGCATTTGAGATGGGGGCCTGGCACTGGGGGGCTCTGAGGGCAGGAGGCTGGCACTGGGGGAGGGGGTTGGGTGCAGGGGATTCTGGGGTCAATTGCTGGTGCTGGGAGGTAGTGGAAGGGTGGGGGGGCTCTAGGAGCCAGTACTTTTTATACCGCGGACCAGCAAACCTATTCATAAGCTCTTGGTGGACCTGTAACATTCTGTTTGCATATCTGAATATTCATTATTTGCACCAAAAGTTTGTGAGGGGTTTGCCGGTTGCGGTATAAAAAAAGGTTGGGAACCACTGATCTGGTCCACTCCCCTGAAGTCATAGCAGGACCAAGCACCATCTAGACCAGGGCTACTCAACATGCAGGCCGCGGGCCACATGCAGCCCGCAGCCCATTTGTTTGCGGCCCACTGTGCAGTTTGGGTTTATGCGGGGATCAACATGTGGCCCACCGGTGGGATCCTTTCAACGTGGCCTCCACTGGGAACATGATCCACAATGGCAAGGCGTCTCCCAGGTGGGGTGAGCATTGAAAGATGCAAGCGGACGGGCTGGCTGGAACAGACGGGTACAGGGTGTCGGTGTTTCTTGCCCCCAGGAAGGAGGTGCTGGGAACCCCGGGGCATTGTGGGACGTGCTGGCTGCTTAGCCTTGTCGGCAGAGCCCGAGAGGTGCTGGCTAGCTCACGCTGGCCATGTTTGGGTCCGGCGCTGTGGTTTAAGGCTTAATCTTTGTACAGGCGGTCCCCGACTTGTGACATGATCAGTTTCTGGGGAAGCATCGCAAGTCGGGGGCGTCGCAACTTGAACCCTCATTTACGATAGGCGTTGTATGCCGTCATAAATGTGGGCCAGTGACATGTCGGGGTTTTTTTGCCCCTTCTGCACTTACAAAAATAGTTGTAAGTGCGGGGGGTCGCAACTCGGGAGGTTGCATCTCGGGGATTTCCTGTATTCATGCTCATCAGTGTGAAAGAAGCTATTTACATATATATTTGCATGTATATGCAACCACACTTAAGTTGCGGCCCTCGGCAGGTGCTGTGAGTATCATTGTGGTCCCCTGGGCTTCCAAAGTTGAGTAGCCCTGATCTAGACCATTGTGATAGTTCTCTATTTAACCTACTCTTAAAAACCTTCAATGACAGAGATTCCACAACCTCCCTAGACAGTTTATTCCAGTGTTTAACCACCCTAACAGCTGAGAAGTTTTTCCTAATGCCCAACCTAAACCTTCCTTGCTGCAGTTCAAGCCCATTGCTTCTTGTCCTACCATCCAACGCTAAGGAGCCCTCCTCCTTGTAACAACCTTTTTAGGTACTTGAAAGCAGCTATCATGTCCCCTCTCAGTCTTCTGTTCTGTAGACTGATTGTTAAAGGGCTTGGGTGGCTTGGGAATTGGTGCCTTGCACCTGCAGGCCTCTGGCTCATATCAAATTGGCCGTAACAGAAAATTGTTACAATCTGAGGGCTGTTCAATGCTCTTTGTGATCTGACAGATGCTCCCAGTAGACGTGAGTCACTGTTGCAAAATCCCCAAAACACCAGGAGTTGTTAATCAGACGCCTTGCTCCCTAGCCCAGCAGTCCTCCAAACATATTTTGTTTTCCAATTTCAAGTTTCTTTGAAAACTAAATATAGTTAGTTGAACCTCAGGTTGCCAAACAGAAAAGGGAGATCTAAGCATTTGCTGTTTCTGTTGTGGATTGATGGCTTACTTGATGTAAAATGTTACAAAGCTAATAATGGACCCAGTCTCAGCCCTGACGTATGCATTCAAGTCAAACTGGACTCCTAGGGTTTGTTTTTGTAAGGAATGCAGGCTCAAGCCAGATTTATCCCTTGTGTAATTGCAATGGGGTGGATTTAGCTCATTGTAAAGATGTGCTTTATTGTCACACCAATATTTAGTAAGATATTTACATGCCAGGGTGCAGCATTGATAATAATACACTTTGCTCCTCTTAGATCATTTATGTAATTAAATATATAAGTAAAGTTTTCATTGTAGGTTCTAAATAACGGAAATCATGTATTTGAAGTAAAGCTAATTGTTACTTTGCTCCGTGCTTTGAGTAGGTTAGGGGATCTGTAAATAAAGACTTTGCAATTTAAATGAGACTTTTGTTCTTGGTTACACTCCTTTTGTTAATTCTCCACCAAGCCACCTTATCTAAATGAGCGTTTAATTGAGGAGTGAACTATATTGTGTGGTATGTGCAGCAGTGTTCTGTATTGTATTTGAAAACTGATTTTGGTCTTGCATTCCTTTACAAGCTAGGGTTTTCTTTTGTATAGTCCTTAGTCCCTGTTCAAAGTAAACTTGTCTCCGCAGCTGTGCAGGAGGTGGATGCCTCATGGAATTCATTGATTCTTTAGCCATGCAGGTTGCTACCTCTACTGAGAGTGTAATTTTCACTGGAGTGCAGCTGTGTAAAGCCGATTTTGGTTTTACATTGTCATGTTGGCCTCCCTTCCTCCCCCTTGATTCTGCTCACTCTGACTCTTATGGCTGCTAGATGCTATGGAATAAACTGGTGGATGGCCCAGAGTGCTCACGGCCTCCTCTGACACTTGTGGGGAGGAGAGCTGGAGGAGTTCCTTAGGCTGCCCTATTCCTATTGGTACTTCTGTTACTGCTCATCCTGGGACTGTTGGCTAGAGAAAGGTAGGACCCAGTCAGGCTTAACGTTTGTTTCTCTCTCTCCAAAATCAGTGATTTGTGTGGAAGGGATGGTTCCTCCACAATTATGAGAGAGTAAGAAAACATTGATCAGCAGCAGCTCTTGAGACTGGGGGCAGAGAGAGCGCATCCCCTTTGTCTGGAAAGGAATTTTTAGAAAAAAATAAACCATGCCAGGGGTTGGACCTGTTTCTTCCTGCTTCTTTGCGTGCATGTGCGCGGACACACACAGGTCTTTGCCACCACTCAGCAGGGGTATCTAATAACATCCATGTCCCTGGAAAGCTTTGTATCTTCTAGTTAGAACAGGGCGTGCAGTAATTATACCTGCAGGGTAACGTAATAATGACTTGATGATTCCCAGTCTACCACGTTAAATGGAGCTCATGAATAATCGCTGCTTATTTTCTTTTTCCACTGTACTTTTCAACCCACTTGCCTTCCCCTGCCAGAAAAACCCCTATGAATCAATAAACCTTTGCTGATAACGTACTATTCCCTCTTGTGAAGCTTGTATTCTCTTTCGTCTAGTTTTAAATATCCTATGTCATGTAGCTTCCCTTTGCGGTCTAACCCATCTCACTGTCAGCACACAATTATTGAATAAATTTTTTAAGTAATTGGGATTTTTATCTGTCTTTTGTCAAAATGAAAATGGACAAGGGGAACTTATCAGTTTGCTAGCGTTTCAGAAAAAGTCAGCAGCACAGAAACTGAGACATATTAGTCTTGATACTTACAAGAGAGGGAATAAAATGAAAATGGGATTGGAGCCACTATCATGTTCGTATACTGTTCATGTCAGGATTTTTGGTGGAATCACTGTTTGGTTTGGACTGAGAAATACTTTTGTAAGTGAGAACATGTTTCCATGTCTTTTTATTTAAATACTAGCCAATTAGCCCGTCATAAGACGGGATTTTCAGGTCTCTCCT
>JANRFK010004440.1:18352322-18372328 GCA_030068395.1 Apalone spinifera | reverse complement strand
CATTGACTATGTCGGGTAATCTAATTTACATGCCTCTGTCGGCAGAGGCATGTAATCTAGACATACCCTATGATTTTAATATTAGGAGGGTTGGAATAAAAGCTTACTTCACAGAACAACTATACCATAAATTATTCCATTGCTCACAACACTTTGCAATGCGTAGTACATAAGACCTGAGGAATTGCGTCAGGGTAAGTTGAAAGAAACATCTTTATAGAACAATCAGGGAAATGGATTTTTGTCCTCCATCAGTTAGTGATTGGCTTCTGTTCTGAATCATGCTGTTTTATCCTATCTAATATAATGATAAAATTCTAATTTATCCATATAAAGGACTAATTTCTGAATTCTGCTGAGCTCTTGATCACAATGCTATTTTGCAACAAGTTACACAGGATACATTTAAGTGTATTTCCTTTTTATTAATTTAAATTTTTTGGTTTTCAGTTTCACTGAATGTTCCCTAGTTTTGATTATAAACAGGGATTAATAGGAAAAATTGATTTACCTTTTCTACACTACATAAGTACCCCCTGTCATGTCCCCTCTTATTTATCTCCTCTCTCCATAGTCCAGTCATTTTGGTATCTCCATAACAGAAATCTTTTCATGCTTCTAATTATTTTTGACACTTGTCTCTGGTCACTTCTTTTTTAAGTATTTTGAATGTGATGATCAAAAATGGATGAAATGCTGCACCATTCAGTTATATAAAGACTTTAAGATATTCAGTATTTTTCCTCTCGCTGTAATCACTTCATTGTTTTGCTTTTTTTAAAATTACCACTCCAAACTGAGCAGATGTTTTCATTAAGTTGCCCCAGAAACCCACGTTTTTCCTTTCAATTACTTTAGAATCCAACACTCTAGATGCATAGTTTAGATTATTCGTTCAAAATATTGCATCATCTGAATTTCTCATCTCCGTGCCATTGCTCAATCATAAAGGTCTTTCTGGAGTTCCTCAGTCATCTAGCCTTGACTAACCTACATAATTTATACTTGCATATTTTGCCCCCTTTTTGCTCATCCATTTCCTAGATCATTAATAGTTTAATAATTTTAATACTAAACACTAAAGCTCGTACCAAAACTTCAAGTTTATCTATATTTACAAGGCAACTTGCTAAATTAAAAACCTTGTATATTTTCTAAAGGGACCATTAGAGGGAGAGGGGAAATATTTTTTTTATAAGCAGACCTTTTACATTTAAAATTTGTACTAATTGTTGATGGACATTAACAAATTTGTCAGTTGGATAAATGTGTTTTAGTTTGCAGCATTCTGATTCAATGAACTTTAAGCACTGAAATGACTGAACTGCTATAGTCTAAGGCTAAACTAAGGCTGATGTGGGAATGTTATAATCAATGTCAAGTACTAGAATGATGAAAAAACAAATGGAGGTAGAGAAATACTTTGGTAGAATAGGACTAGGAATAATGGGATGAGAATAAGAAAAGACTTAGTCTGAATATCAGGGAGAATTTACTAACAGCAAGTATAAGAACCTTTCAAGAGAAGTAGTGGAAATAGTAGAAGCATCTTTATTCATTTAAAACTATGCATTAGAAACATAGTGTACTGGGACGGGAGTGAACTAGATGACTCAAGGGATCTTTTAGAATATAAGAACGGCCATACTGGGTCAGACCAAAGGTCGATCCAGCCCAGTATCCTGTCTGCCGACAGTGGCCAATGCCAGGTGCCCCAGAGAGAGTGAATCGAACAGGTAATGATCAAGCGATCTTTCTCCTGCCATCCATCTCCACCCTCTGACAAACAGAGGCTAGGGACACTATTCCTTACCCATACCGGCTAATAGCCATTAATAAACTTAACCGCTATGAATTTATCTAGTTCTCTTTTAAACTCTGTTATAGTCCTAGCCTTCACAGCCTCCTCAGGCAAGGAGTTCCACAGATTGACTAAGCGCTGTGTGAAGAAGAACTTTCTTTTATTAGTTTTAAACCTGCTGCCCATTAATTTCATTTGGTGGCCCCTAGTTCTTATATTATGGGAACAGGTAAATAACTTTTCCTTATTCACTTTCTCCAACCACTCATGATTTTATATACCTCTATCATATCCTCCTTTGTCTCCTCTTTTTCAAGCTGAAAAGTCCCAGTCTCTTTAATCTCTCCTCATATGGGACCCATTCCAAACCCCTAATCATTTTAGTTGCCCTTCTCTGACTCTTTTCTAATGCCAGTATATCTTTTTTGAGATGAGGAGACCACATCTGCATGCAGTATTCCAGATGTGGGTGTATCATGGATTTATATAATATCCTCCATCTTATTTTCTATCCCTTTTTTAATGATTCCTAACATCCTGTTTCCTTTTTTGACTGCCGCTGCACACTGTGTGGACATCTTGAGAGAACTATCCACAATGATACTGAACTCTTTCCTGATTAGTTGTAGCTAAATTAGCCCCCATCATATTATATATATAGTTGGGATTATTTTTCCCAATGTGCATTAAGAACGGCCATATCCACATTTATCCACATTAAATTTCATTTGCCATTTTGTTGCTCAGTCACTTAGTTTGGTGAGATCTTTTTGAAGTTCTTTACAGACTGCTTTGGTCTTAACTACCAGGGCTCAACAAATCATTTAATCTACTCGCTCATGGCGAGTAGATTACAAGCCGGCACAGCCAGCGCTGCACGATCTGCGCATGTGCAGCTTGCAGAACGGCGCGGCTGGCGAGCGGGGCTTGCCGCCGCTTGGTGAGCCCTATTAACTACCTTGAGCAGTTTAGTATCGTCTGCACTGTGGGTATGGTTACAGAATCTGGCAAAAAACAACCACCATAAATTTGGCAGTGTTTATGCTCCTTACTATTTACCTCACTAGGATTTGACTTCCACTTTTTAAAAGATGTTTTTTTTAATCTCTCACTGCTTCTTTTACATGTTGGTTAAGCCACGGTGGCTTTTTTTTAGTTCTTCTATGTTTTTTAATTTGGGGTATACATTTAAGTTGGGCCTCTATTATGGTGTCTTTGAATAGTGTGCATGCAGCTTGCAGGGATTTTACTTTAGTCACTGTACCTTTTAATTTCTGTTTAACTAACCTCCTCATTTTTGCATAGTTTCCCTTTTTGAAATTAAATGCCACAGTGTTGGGCTGCTGAGGTGTTCTTCCCACCACAGGAATGTTAAATGTTATTATATTATGGTCACTATTTCCAAGTGGTCCCGTTATAGTTACTTCTTGGACCAGATCCTGCGATCGAGAATTGTCTCTCCCCTTGTGGGTTCCTGTACCAGCTGCTCCAAGAAGCAGTCGTTTAAGGTATCAAGAAATTTTGTGTCTGCATCTCGTTTTGAGGTGACATGCACCCAGTCAATATGGGGATAGTTGAAATCCCCCACTATTATTGAGTTTTTTATTTTGATAGCCTCTCTAATCTCCCTTAGCATTTCATAGTCACTATTACTGTCCTGATCAGGTGGTCGATAATAGATCCCTACTGTTATAGTCTTATTAGAGCAGGGAATTACTATCCATAGCGATTTTATGGAACATGTTCATTCATTTAAGATTTTTACTTCATTTGATTCTAAATTTTCTTTCACATATAGTGCCACTCTCCCACCAGCACGACCAGTTCTTTCCTTCCGATATATTTTGTACCCCGGAATGATTGTGTCCCATTGATTGTCCTCACTCCACCAGGTTTTCGTGATGCCTGTTATATCAGTATCCTCCTTTAACACAATGTACTCTAGTTCATCCATCTTATTTTTTAGACTTCTAGCATTTTTTAGACTTCTATCATTTTCTAATTCTAGCTTCTGTGCTCTGTAGTCATAGCTCTTGCATTTAAAAATGCATATAAAGTAAAGTGATGTCTAGCTGAGTCTAGCATATTAGTCACCAGATTAATGTACTAGAATCATAAAAGGTTGAAAACTAAATTTGAGGATTTTCTTTTTCTATTTTGGGGTATTTATCATTTCTAGTGAATTCTAGAGAACTGAAGTATCACAGGCAGACATTGCACGTTAATTAGGTTTTAGAAAATCACCTTGAAAATGCACTAGCAGCAAACAGATCCTTTGATTAGAAACGCTGGGATAGACTCTCCCACGGGATGATTTAATTCATTTCAGAAGTGACACCATGGATGAATTAAGGGTAGCAAGTCTTGGGAAATAAAATGTTTGAAAACAGGGCTTATACTAATTCTTGGATCACTCAGTTTGTAATTCTTTTTTAGTGTACAGAGCCGCAAAAACTGTTCAACATTGCAAACGAACTGCTCCATACAGAAGAGGCTTATGTTAAAAGACTGCATCTGCTGGACCAGGTAATTCTGCTTTGATCAAGTTATGCTTAATTTTCAATACACAAAACAGATTTCTTCAGATAAAGGGGGAGGCTATTGCTTTGTACTTCTGTTACTGAAAAAGTCCTACATTTCAGATTATTTTAGTAAGGCAAAAAAAATTTAGGTCAAAATTATAAGTAGGGTTGAGAGTTGGCTTAGTACCTTGCCTATAAAATCATGGCCAAATCATGGAAAGTGTTGCTAAAACGCAGTCATCATATTGCCATTTCTTAATAGGTTGCTTACTATAAGACATTTCTTCATCTCCAGCCATCAGCCCCATTCCCACTTCCTTTTCCCTTGGCTTTCAGTATTATTACATTGGCTGGTATTTCCAACACAGGGTTCCAGATGGACAGCTTCTATATCGTGCAATACCACCAGGTATTGCATGCATTTTGGTCTTCATTTGAGTGGCTGTGCACAAAGCCTGATAAGTGCACATGGTAGAGAAGCTGGTTGCCAAGAATCAAAACTGGTTTTGCTGATGGAAAGAGGAGGCCAGCTTATTGGAGACAAGTCAGCAGATGTTAGTTGAAGAAGAAGAAAATGGTGGTGGAGAAGGGATCTAATCTGCAAACATCTAGAAGCTAATAAGGTGATAAGAGATAGCATAGATTTGTAAAGAACAGATCATGTCAAAGCAACACAATAGCTCTCTTTGATAGGCTAACAAGCCTTGTGGCTAATGGGGAAGCAGTAGATGTTGTATGCCTAGACTTGAGTAAAGCATTAAGGTCTCACATGACCTTAACAGTAAACCATGGAAATACAATGTAAATGGGGCTATTATAAGGTGAGCACATAACTGGTTGGATAACTGTTCTCAGAGGCTATGTCTACACTGCAAGGTTTTTGCTCAAAAACCCGTGGAGCGTCCACACCTCAAATGCGCTTTTGCACAAGGAAATCAAGAGTTAAACGGCAGAACAGAGGGCTTTTTCCACTGTAGATAAACCTCCTTTTTCAAGGCATAACTCCCTTTTGCGCAAGAGTTCTTGTGCAAAAAGGCAAGTGTGGATGCTCCAGAGTGTGGCAGCAAGTGTGACCACTCCAGAAAAAGCACAGGTGCTCTGATGGCCATTCTGTGAATGGCCATCAGAGCTTTCTTGTGCAAAAGCATCCATGCAGTGTGGACACTCTCTTGCGCAAAAGCACATCGCTTTTGCGAGGCGCTTTGATGTGTGGACATGCTCTTGCGCAAAAAGTTTTTGCACAAAAACTCTTGCACAAAAGGCTTCTTGCGCAAGAAGCATGTAGTATAGATGTAGCCAGAGAGTAGTTACCATTGGTTCACAGGCATGCTGGAAGGGTGTAACAAGCACGGTTGCACAGGGATTAGTTTTAGGACTGGTTCTGGTCAATATCGTCATCAATGATTTAGATAATGGCATAAAGAGTACACTGGTAAACCTTGCAGATGATACCAAACTGGGAGTGGTTGCTTTGGGTTAGAGAAGAAACAGGTGTCCTAGGAGCGGATGGGGTAAGCGGACCACTTTATTGCCAATGCATGTTTACCTCGGACCCCAACACAACATTCCAAGTGGCAATGATTTGGCATGAGTTACACTCCTTTATCCATTTTAGTATGTTAATTCACATGCCTATCACTACTTTCCATGAACCCTTATTTAGCAAAGTTAATTCCCACACAATGAATATTAATAAGCAGGCGATGAATACAATTATACCTGCCCCTGTTTGTTGTTTACTGGTTTTTAGTTGAATCGGCATTACATACAGTCTTAATCAGCGGCTTACAAGGATGGGGAAAAAAGCTCTGACTCTGAAAGTATTTTTACAGAGCAAGTGAGAAGACAAAACAAAGACACTGTTCAGTGCAACTATCTTTATAGGCTGCAAGGATGAAGGGGAAAAAAACATGCTTAAAGTGTAATGCCTACTCTTGCTGCACCCCTTAGCACTAATGTATAACCATTCCAGACCCCTATTAATTTTTACATTTCCCAACACTTTGGAGAATAGGGTCAAAATTCAAAATGATCTGGACAAATTGGAGAAATGGCCTAAGGTAAACAGGATGAAGTTCAGTAAGGACAAATCGAAAGTACTGCACTTAGGAAGGAACAATTGGTTTAACATTTATAAAATGGGAAGTGACTGTCTAGGAAGGAATACTCCAGAAAGGGGTCATAGTGGACCACAAGCTAAATATGAGTCAACAGTGTGACATTGTTGCAAAAAAAACCCAAACCTGGTTCTGGGATGCATTAGCAGGAATGGTGTGAAGAATACACGAGAAGTCATTCTTCCACTCTACTCTGTGCTGATTAGGCCTCAGTTAGAGTATTGTGTCCAATTTTGGGCACTACATTTCAGGCAAGATGTGGAGAAATTGAAAAGGGCCCAGAGAAGAGCAACAAAATGATTAAAGGTCTAGAAAGCTTGACCTATGAGAGAAAACTGAAAGAACTGAGCTTGTTTAGTTTGGAAAAGAGAAGATTGAGAGGGGACATGATAATAGCTTTCAAGTACCTAAAAGTTTGTTACAAGAGGAGGGAGAAAAACTATTTTCCTTAACCTCTGATGATAGGACAAGAAAAATTGGGCTTAAAATGCAGAAAAGAGAGGCTTAGGTTGAACATTGGGAAAAGCTTCCTGTCAGGGTGGTTAAACACTGGAATAAATTGCTGAGGGAGGTTGTAGAATCTCCATCACTGAAGATATTTAAGAGAAGGTTAGATAGACATGTATTGGGGATGATCTGTGGTGCTTGGTCCTACCATGAGAGCAGGGGACTGGATTTGATGACCTCTCGAGGTCCCTTCCAGTTCTGGTATTCTATGATTCTAAGCAGCAACTACATAATTTTACAAGCAGGGCAGACCATATGGAATGTGGAAGAATCAACTCAGCTACCCACCTTGTGGGGACCACAAGGAGGAAGCAGTTACTCTCATGAACAGACACTGAAAGGAAATCAAGGAACTGTGACTGCTTTGTGGCTCCAATGAGCTTTGTCAGTAGAAGTTGGGCCTGTATCATTTCAGCAGAATCAGCCCTTTTTATGTCTCCAGATTTTTCACCTCAGCACTCTCTTTAATTTACCTTCCTTTGGGGGAGTAAAGGTAAAACTGGTACAATGATACTGCAGATCTTACGTTCCTTTGTGTGTTGAAAAGGGTCAGAAGATAGAATTGTTTAGGAAAGTTGATCTTAGTGTCTGTAGTACTGTAATGTTTTGGGGACTGCCCAGATCAGTAAGAGGTTCTGTCACCTCAAGCCTTGTATCCCTCGTGTGCCTTAATGCTGTGCTGCTATGGCTCATAGCCCTGATACTAGTAACCCACCTAATGTCTTATCCTGGCTTCCGCTTCCCAAGTTACTCCTTGCATGCTGATTTCAGCAGTCCTTCTGGTTCTGAGTCTCCCCATCCTTCATAAGTTCTTAAGTACCAGACACTCTGATGTCTCTTCCTGTGTGAAACCAGCCCCATGTTATTAGCTCACTTTGGCACATACCCTTCCACTCAGTTTGCACAACAGAGATCTGCATGGGGTAAAAATAAACAAAAGGTTTGTTTAGTAGAAAACCACAGACTCAGAGATGAAATGACAGGGGAGTCCATACATGCAAGTTAGACAGAAGATAAATATAAAGGCAACAAATCAGACAAAAAACTAATATTCAGATCAAATCCCTTTCTGAATACGAGTTATATTGCCTTTGAACAGTTTCTCAGCATATCTCCCAGCATGACTTCTTCTCAGGGGGGGAGCCAGCATTTCACAACAGCTTTTCACTTAGAAGCTGTCCCTAGGTTTCTGAATAGACTTTACTTTAGACCCCTTCCATTTTAGAAACACTTGAAGGTTTGTTTTTATGGGTTTTGTTTTTCTTTAGTCACTATACATATTCAGAGTGAGGGAAATTTCCCTCTTTTCCTAGTTTTCAAAGCCTGGGGTTTTCTTTTCAGTTTCAAGTTGTTCTCTTTTACTTTGATTTTTCCTTGATGTTTTTTCTTGGATTGAACAATGCTAGATGGAAGAAGCTAATATTATCTGATTGGGGAAGTAGCCCATCCCTATCTGGCTGCTCCCGACTACCTCATTATGAAGTAGAAAAGAAGCCACAGCATAGATTATGAGCACAGTTTCCTATATACACAAATACGTGAATTCATAACCACAATCTGTATACATGTCTTGTAAAGGCCTGCATGTTCTACCACACGCTTTCATGAAAGAACGTGCTCAATACATTTTTTTTAATACCACAATCATACAGTATGCAGTAAGCTGGTTTGACTGCTCCCTTTTGGAGGTTTGAGTCTTCTCTTCTTTCACTGGGGTATTTGGATCATGGTTGTCACAAAAGCAGTTGTGCAATATATGAATGTGGAAGAAAGAATAAAAATGGTGAGTCACGGTGGCAAGCAAGGTGTGCTGCATTTCTTAAAGATGAAAACTGTCGTCTTGTTATGAGTACAGATAGGGAAGCAATTATTTGTATAGAGCACTTTCCATTCTGTCTCCCAGACTAAAGATCTCTATGGAAATTTGGGTGGGTTTGCTTTGGATGAGGAGATCTATTTCCAGACTTTAGGAAAATCTAGGGAGTGCCTTTTATTTTCATGTACTTTTGTCCTGGACCTAATGAAGATGGGGAGGGGGAAAAAATCTGCTTTTTTTTCAACTTACTTTGCCATTAAAGAAATAACAAAACTAGTTGTAAGTCTAAATGGATGGAACCTCCCTATCTGAATAAGAATGGTCTTATTTAACAGGTTATTCATCTAAATGTATGACACACAATGTAGCTTCACAGAAAAAAAAAAGACTCCAAAATACATAATGTGAGTTCCTATATTAAAGCACATTAGTCATTTTTATATAATCCTGTTCAGAACAAAATGCCAGATATTAGATTTATGTTCAGTAACTGGTAATGCCTTTTTTCCTCTGTGTAGGTTTTTTGCACTAAATTGTCAGAAGCAGGTGTTCCAGGTGAAGTGATAACTGGCATCTTTTCAAATATTTCCTCTATCTATTGCTTCCATGGACAATTTCTCCTGCCTGAACTCCAAACAAGAATTACACAAGAGTGGTAGGTAAACCAATCTTTTTGTTTACAAATAAGTATTCAGTTTGCAGGCATTTAGGTAATCAGCCTAGTTTTACAACATGTTTTAATTACACAATAATTTACTATTTCCTTAATAATACAGTAGGTCGTCGTGCCTTTTCTGAAAACATGCCAGAATACAATATTTTTTTTATTTAGGTTTGCCTTTGTATCAGAGTGCTTTATTGGTCCAAAACATTGCAAGAGATGTTCTCCTTGATAGCATTTCCACTATACCGTAAGAGCTAAGTCACTTACTATTTTTAATTATTTTGGCCCAGAAGTTATTCTGTAAGGCATTGAGATAGGCAGTAGTAAACATCAACATATATATCTACACAGGGATGTTAGCACACTCCTATAACGGAATAGCATTTTGTGTACTATAGCTAAGGTTTGATTTGATCAGATCATTTCTTTAAAAACTAAGTTGACTATGTTAAACTTAACTATAAATCTAATTTTAATAAAAAATCATTCCACAATGCGTAAGCATCTAGACAAGCTTTGAAAGTGAATAGAAACTAAGTTAGAGCTGACATTTGGAAAGACGTCTAAGGTGGTTAGACACCCATCTTCATGGAAGTTTGTGCATTCAACTCCCTTGGACTCCTTTGAAAATCCCAGCCTAAATTTCTCAGTTCTAGGCTTTCCACCTAGGATTGCTAATATTTGTACTTAGCTAAAGATGTCACCATGCTTATGCCTTATAAGACCCATATGAGGTTGGTAAGGGTTGTTATAGACAGGAAAACTAAAGCTCAGAGTATGTGACTTGCTGTGGTGTAATGGGGTGGCACTCACCTCTTGTGAGCGCCCTTTCTGGTTGAGTGCATGTGCCTGCACTCTCTGCTGTTCAAAAGCCTCAGTCCTCTGGATGAGTCGCCCCATGTGGGATCTGACCAACCCCTTCTGGGGTACACATTTCACAGGGATACCTCTCGGTGCCCTCTGTCGTGTCTCTTCAAGTCTGTTCCTCAGTCTGAGAAAGAGTGGTGTCCCCAGGGTGTCCTCTCTTAGAGATAGCATCCTCACCTTTACCTTAGGCCTTTATCTCAAAGTCCCATTACAGTCCAGCAGTCTCCAGTACTCTTCACATGGAGCTGTCTGTAGTGCTGCCACTCTCTTAGTCAGCCAGTCTCCCGGTTTGCACACCTTCAGATCTCCAGAGACACTGACTGCTGTCAGATGCTGCAGCTCCTTTTATAGCGACTTCCTGGCCCCTGACTGGCTGCTTCTTCTGTTGCCACTCATGCCTGCCTGGAGGACTTCTCTATTGCCTTTGGGGTGAGGTATGGCAGGACCACAAGGCCTCCAGCAGGAGATCTCAGGGCTTGGGCCATCCTGTCACACCTGGTCACACAGGACTGAAATAGAACTAGTGTGGCCATCAAGGTACCTGAAGAATAGAGGAGAGTTGCATTTAGTGTGTAGGGCGCCCAAGGCAGGAGGATATGGGGGTTCAGGTGGAGAGGTCCAGGTCTGGGGATGTTGGGGTGAGTGCAGAGGAGCAAGAGCACCATTTTGGGAGCACAGGAGCAAGCTGCAGCCACACATACCAGCTGCTCTTCTTTGTCTGACTCTCAGGAAGCAAGGGGAAAGTTGACAGTCTGTTGCATTCCTCCTCTGCCCTCCCCTCGGCAGCCAGGAGTGAGAAGAAGCCACAAACTGAGCACTTTCCCCTCACACTCTGATAGGAAGAGGAAGAGGAAGAAGACCGGGTATGTAGCTGCAGCCCCCTTCTGGCATGCCCAAAAGGGCACTGGGTAGTGCCAGGGCAGCCCCAGCCAGCCCCTTCCATATCCTTGGCTACCTGTTGCTTAGCAAAGCAGCCTTCTTGGAGAGTCCTGAGAGGCCAGCCTGGCTGGGAGCAGCTGCAACCAAGCACCACAGCCAACCGGTGGTTTCTTGCCAGAATGCTGCACTGAAGTACATCGGCTTACTTTCACCTCTGGTCTCAAGAGAAAAACAGAGGACATAAAGGCATCCTATTTCGAATCAATAGAGGACAGAAAATAGAGTAGCAAAATGCAGGACTGTCCTCTATAAAAGAGGACGAATGGCCACCCTAAATAGAACCCAAATCTGCTGGCTTCCAACCCAGCCCTTTTCCAACATTGTAATGTTTGAACCAATTAACAATTATTGTAATTATGCCTTCCCTTTTGAAGTCAGAAATAGGAATGGAACTGCACAGATAAGAGAACACCATCTTCTTGCTCCTAAATAGAATCTTTTTTTAATGAGACCTAGGTACATACTGAGATGAAGATCCACTTTTGCTCCCAAGCCTTACTTCCTGGGCTCTGCCTTCTGAGAGGACTGAAACACAAAGGGAGTATTAATTCAGGATAGTCTGTTTCCTTTGTTGTTTGTACTTATAAAGGAAGTTCTTCATTTATTACTGAGCTTCTATGACCTTCCTATATCCTAAAGTAACTTAGGTGGAGTGCCTAGATTTAACTACATGACTCTTTGCTCTTCAAATGTTTTGCTGTGTGGAAAAAAAATCACTGTGAAAAAAGTGTAGGCTATTTTTGACAAATTACTTTTCTTATTGGACCGAGGTATAGATTTTTCTCTTAACAAAGTTTTATAGATCTAAATTCAGCCTTAATCTAAGTGTGAGTGTGGTGCCTGTAGGTCAAAAAAGAATAGTCCCTTTTTACCCCAGAGCTAAAATTGGTTTGAAGAGGCATTAGGGGAGGGAAGGAGGGAGTTGAGTGAGTGAGCAAGCTCCTGTAAAAGTGTGAATTTGAAGATATGTTTACCTGCCTTCTTTGCAATAGGAATACCAATCCACGGCTGGGAGACATCCTTCAAAAACTGGCTCCATTTCTGAAGATGTATGGAGAATATGTGAAGAACTTTGACAGAGCAATGGACATGGTAAACACATGGATGCAGCGATCATCTCCATTTAAAGATGTTGTTCAAAACGTGCAGGTATAAAGTCCTTCCTTTGAGTACATCCCCAGCTTGATAGGACTTAATATTTTTTTCCCCAGCTCTAGCATTCCACAGTGGATGGGTTTCTGGGTAAATTTCATATAGTGCTGAAATATAATAACAATTCTTTCTTCTTCTGCACATGACACATATCATTATACATGACATATATCATTATACAGGTGAAATATTTCTTGAACAGAATTTGGGGACACTCATTAAGCCATGACAGTAATGCCAAGTTGCTCACTTTTATTCCTTTTGTTTACAGAGATTCTAAAACCACTGAACGTATCTCCTTGATTATTGTAAAAGCATAACAGTGAGTTTGTCCTGAGGCAAAAAAGGAATAGGATGGGAGGAAATACTGTCACTACACACATTATATATTAATCTTTTAAAAATTCCTTTCTCTTCTTATTAATAAAACACTAATTTTAAAGTGAAAAATTAATAGCCTAATACATATTTCACTTTCCTTTGCTTGTTTGCAATGGACACCTCATTCTCCTTGGAAGATGAAAATAGAGCATTTAGTTTCATTTGTATTTCTAGTCCTTTAATTTTCTGGTGCTTATGTTGTAGCACAGTGCTCTTGTTTGAGCTAACAATATTTCAGGAAAATGGCTTACCTACAACTTTCATTTTGTAATGAAAATAAACAATGGAAGCCTTTCTGCTCACATCAGTATGCTTTGTGATTCTTTTTCCTTTTTCTTCTTCTCCCTTTCTTTGCTTGAGGCCAGAATCAGACAAATTAGAAATGTAGCTGAAAACCCAGCATGTTTGCAGGTGCAGGGAGAGTATCCACTGTTTTTTGCAAAGAACAGTGATTAGCAAGAAGAAGGTTATTGCCCCATCTTTGCGCATAGAGGAAAGGCCACAGCAGGCATGCCCAAAATACAGGGATTGTCCTGGTGGTAGGGTTGGGCTAGCTGCCATGAATCCGTAATTCCCTCAGTGCACTGCAAGAGAAGTGCTCTTAAGACCCAAAGCTGGCTACCAGTGTCAGTCAGAACTGGAGCTCCTTCCAGTGTCAGCTCCTTTCTGGAGTCAATGGAAAGTAAGAAAGGCAGGGAGAATATTAATTAGGAAAGTTGTCCTATTAAGGGACTTGTACTACAACTGCCCTTTTTAACCTCAGCTGTCTAAACTTGGACTAAGAGAAGTTTGGATTATTCTGACTGGGGTCTGAGCTACGTGCTTCTTTTGGCTGAAATTTGAGATATTGATGCATGCGCCCCAAATGGAGCATTGCTTATATGATTTATCTGAGGGTAGGTCTATGCTACAGGGAAAAATCGATATAAGCTATGCAATTTGAGTTATGTTAGTAGTAGAGTAGTAAGAAGAGCTTACATCTTCTTACTGCGCGGTCTGTACCACACAGGGTCAACGGGAGAAACTCTCCCTCACCTCCCTTTATTCTTCTTGTTTACTAGAGAGCGATTAGAAGCTGATTTAGTGGGTCTTCAATAGACTCTCTAAATTGACCCATGGTGGATTGATCACTGCCACATCAGTCCGTTCAGGAGTGGAGACAAATCCTAAGAGCTCTACTATGTCGTCTTTGCAGGGTTCTCTGAGTCTTTCTGCATGTGCCAGAAGACTCTCTTGTCACCTAGATCACCTTCCACTTTGCCCCATCTCTCCAAACCTTCTCAATTCAGTTCTTCAGAAAAATGCACAACTGGTCTTTGCATTTTGATCTAAAATCCGTTTTCCCTTTAAAAGAGAACAGTGTTATTATAATTCACTTTTGTCCAAGACAGTTCAGTTTGCATCAGGCCAAAAATTCCTTTCTCAAGAATATGGAAGTCCTACTGTAACTCACTATTTATCTTATTTCCTGCAGCCAGGAGATAAAATAGTGTATTGAAAATAAATAAGGAAGTGTTATTTACTCCTTCTCATAATACAAGAACCAGGGATCACCAAATGAAATTAATAGGTAGCTGGTTTAAAACAAACAAAAGAAATATTTTTTCACACAACACATAGTCAGTAGGGATGTGTGGCGGGCCTGGCGCCATGGGTAGGGGGTGATTCTGAATGGCTGGAGCCTGTCCAGAGCAGCACATTGTGGGTGATGGGCAATTCAGCCAGGTTGGAGCAACCCCCACCCACGGTTTGGCAGGCCTGGCCTGGCTGGAACTATCCGCTGTGTCGTGCACTGAGGGCGGTGCCACCTGTCCAGAAAAGCCCTCACTTGTGGCAAGAGGCAGCTTCAGCCTAGCTGGCCTCCCACTCACCCCTGTTAAAGTGCTTAACCAGTTAAACATAATGTTTAACCGGTTAATTGATTAAATGGGATTTTATATCCCTAATTATTAGTCAACGTGTGGAACTCCCTGACAGAGGATATTGTGAGGGCCAAGAATACAACAGAGTTAAAAAAAAACAAAACTAAATACATTCATGGAGGATAGGTCCATCAATGATAATTAGCCAAGATGGGTAGGAATGTGTCCCTAGCCTCTGCCAGAAGCTGGGAATGAGCAGCAAGGGATAGATCAGTTGATGATTACCTGTTCTCTTCATTTTCTTTGGGGGCATCTGGCATTGGTCACTGTTGGAAGACAGGATATTGGGCTAGATAGCCCTTTGGTCTAACCCTATATAGCTGTTCTTATGTTGTGTATTTCCCTAAAATTCTTCTATGTCTCCTCTGTCACATCCCTAAACAAGTTTAACCACAAAAATGGCTCACATTAGCTGTCAGAGCCCACAAAACATGCCTGCAGCTATCTACAATCATGAATATCCTCTGCTGCCTCATGAAGAGTTTGTGACAAGTAAATTTAACAGAAGGGTTCTATCTGGAGCTTCGGTTCTGAAGCCCAGTGTCAGTAATCTAAAATGGCAACTCTTGTTAACTGTTTCACTGCTGATTATTCTAGCAGAGAAGTCCAGCTTGCTGGATTGATATCCAGCTGGTGTGTCAGTAGGCACTGGTCTGTTGCATGAGGATTTACCCAAAGCATGTCTTCCATGAATCTCAGCTACCTCTTTGCCCCCCTTTTACCTTTAGCTTGCCTTTTATCTTTGTCCCAGTAGCTCTTATGACGCGCATTATCATGGTCAATACAAAAGTTGTTAGCCCATCAAAAATGAAACATGCGACACAGCATAAGCTACATTGGACTTAATGTCAGTGTTTGGGCTGCTGTACTGATGGCATTTAGTTTCATATTTAATGAATTTAAAACCCAACATTTTCATTTTAAACGGAGCTGCCATAGGATTTCTGTCTCTTATGCAAGCATATCAAAGAACCCACGATCCTTGCTACAGAGGTTAGCTCCACCTTTCCATGGAGATCATGGGGGGACCTCTATTATAGATAATGTCCAGTGGTTTAATGTGAGATCTGTTGGTTATTCCTATGACCTTTGATCCTGCTTTGCAAAACATCACTTGAAATATGCTGTAATCCTGCAGAAGTGCTCTGTCACTCATGTTTTATTGCTTAATTATGAAATCCCACGTAGGTTGTTAATAACACTCTAGAGATTGTTGAGTGGCATAGTTATTCAGTTTGAGGCATTAGCAATAATTAAGTTGAGCTCATAAACACATGACATTCTTTTCATACAAAAAACCAGACTTGATTGATTACTTTGGCAGCCTGGAAGGTAAATACATTCCTATGTTACCATTATAGCTAATTTCTGCAGCTCAGTCCTACTAAGTGCATCCAGCTTGACATTGCAGACCAAAATGGCCCATTGATTTTTCTGAAATCATAGGAAATTTGTACGTTCTGCTGTCTTACCTGATAGAGCATTTGCTTTTCATTCCCATAGTATTTACAGGTTCCCTGCCATTCTGCAGCCTGGCTCCCACTTAGTCCCTGGGGGTGAGGCCAGCAGCTAGTGCAGTCTGGCCCCACTTCTGGGTAAACCCCTGCCAACCTATGTTGCTGCCTCTGTATCAGAGGCAGCAGTGCGGGGTGCCAGGTGGGAGCCCGTCTGTGAGGGGAGCCAGTGTAAAAACCAGCTTCCCTCGTGGACTGGCTGCCTGCCACCTTGTGCTGCCTCTGATACAGGCAGCAGCGTGGGGGAGGGTCTGAGCTCCCACAGACAGAGGCTGCTGGGCTAGCTGTGGAAAGAGGCTGCTCCATGGGATGCAGAGCAGGCTCTGTCCATGGGGAGCTCGGTCCCACCCCCATGAACAGAGGCTGCTGCCACAAAGCAGCCTCTGCTCACAGCAAGCCAGGTCCCACCCTGGGCAGAGGCAGCTTTGTGGCTGTCTCCTGTGCTGCCCTCCCCCATGCTGCTGCCTCTGATAGAGGCAGCAGCGTGGGGGGGACTGGAGGCACCGCAGAGCTTTTAAGTTGGTTCCCCCCAGCTCCTGCTCCCCCCTCATTGCTTTCTCTGATACAAAGGCAGCGGGGAAGGGGGAATGTGAGTAGTCAAGAAGATTAACTAATAAGCATAGGCTTATTGGTTAATCATCTATTCGACTGCTCATTCACATCCTTACTGGAATCTTTAATTCTTTCCTTCCCAATTGTGGCATCTGAGAAGTGCTATACTGTAAAACTCTGAAATATAATAAATTCATCTCAGCCACTATAAACAGCAGTAGTGTTCAGAATGTGGTGACAAATTATTTTTACATCTTTGAATTACTGGAAAAATGGCTAATGTTTTCCTGTCAGACATTTGTCACACTATCTCCCAAAATCAGATAAGTCAGCATTATGTCTTCAGCTGTACTATATACGAGAAATGTTAGAAATATTTTACACAAGCGCTTTTTTGGGGAGGAATAGAATACAGAAATTAATGTGGTAATGGAGGCAATTCTATTATTTGGACAAAAACATGTGACTTGACCAAAATTTGGTGCAAAGGATGTATTTTACTAGCTAGGCTGAAGTATTAATTTCATAGAAGAAGGATGTTTTTGACACTGAACTGAGATTGAGTAGTTGTGGGTTCAGTTTGTGGCTCTTCCAGAAACTTCCCATGTGCCCTGGAACAATTCACTTAAACTTTCTCTGCCTCATTTTCCCCAACTGTAAAACAGGCATAATAGTTCCTCACCATGAATATTATGACTATAAATACTTGGTATGGGATAAATACCATGATGATTGGGGCCTGATGAGTGCCTCTATAGGTAACCATTTAATAAAGTATGTGCCTTGTACTCTGCCATGTACATTGGACAAACCTGACTATCTCTATGCAAAAGAATAAGTGGACACAAATCAGACATCAAGAAATGTAACATGAAAACCAGTAGGAGCACACTTCAGTTTCCCTGGACACTCAGAAGCAGATTTACAAGTGGTCATTCTTCAACAAAAACACTTCAAAAACAGACTACAAAGAGAAACTGCTGAGCTGCAATTCATTTGCAGACTTGACTCGATTAATCTGGGTGTGGATAGGCACTGGGAATGGCTGGCCCACTGCAAAAGCAACTTTCCCTTTCTTGGTATTCACATATCCTCATCTGCTGTTGGGAGTGAGCCACATCTACCCTGACTGAATTGACCTAGTTCAGCCGTGGCCAGCCCATGGCTCGCAAGTCGCATGCAGCTCTTGCCCCCCAAAAGTGCAGCTCGCGAAGCCGCTCCTGAACTCACCCACCCCAATCACCCCCAGTTCCCAGCTTCCCTGTTCTCACTGGGTCAGAGCTGCAGAGTTTTCAAAATGGTACCCTGGATGGCAGCCTCCTTTAAAAAAACAACAACAAAATTTAACAATTTGTTTTTGTTTGACAATTCTGTTCTGGAGGGGGCTTGCCCGTCTCTTCCTCTCCCCCCCTTCGCATTTTTTCCGCCGCTGTTTTGGCTCTCTTTGTTAAATGGGTTGGCCACCCCTGGCCTAGTTAATACTGGTTCTTCACTTGATAAGGTAACTCCCTTTTTACGTGCTAGATATATATCCCTATCTCTGTAATTTCCACTCGAATGCATCTGATGAAGCAGGTCTTTGCCCATGAAAGCTTAAGCCCAAATAAATCTGTTTGTCTTTAAGGTGGCACAAGACTCATTGTTATTTTTGCAGATACAGACTAACATGGACATTTAATAAAATAGTATACATGCTCAGTCTTTAAACCAATCACAGACATGGTCAAGTAAAACAGTGACTGCTGTGTCATGCTTTCAAAGCTTATATGTGACTTATATTTTGACTTTTATTTTCAGTCTCTGTGCTGTTTGAACAATAAATGCTAATTAAGAAGAGGTATTTTTGTAATCATGTATTTATTGCATTAACCATATGATTTCTTATTCCACTTAGGACCAAGTTCTAATAAGGGACTCTCAAAAAGTCTTGCACACAGCAAGAGAGGAAATTTTTTTTTATAAAAAATAGGAGAATGTAAAATTATATAAATTTATGGTAGAGATGTTAGGGCCAACTATCTATATTAAACACTTATTTTTTAGATTGACAATGTCCCTTTATTTATGTGGGTGGAAATGTGATTTTTTTTATTGCAGTTTCAATTTAAAAACAAACATACAAAGAAATACTATAATCCTTGCATAATTGTTTTCTCTGGGTTACAGAAACAGGATGTCTGTGGGAATTTGACATTGCAGCATCATATGCTTGAACCCGTGCAGAGAATTCCTCGCTATGAGCTTCTTCTAAAGGATTATCTAAAGAAACTTCCAGAAGAGTCTCCAGACAGGAAAGATGCTGAAAGTAAGTGTACCTTCCATGACCTGCATCATGAATGTGGACCATGTTGTTGGAAAGAATCATGTTCTTGTGTAGTCTTGACTTCAAAGTTCAATTATTGTTAACAGTACATGAGACCCTTGTAGACATATTGAACTGAATTATCTGTTGGAAAGTTGCAGAGAAGCTGTGCTAGATGAAAATCACTGGTCTGGAAATCAGGACAACTTCACCAAATAAGCAATGACAGAATACTGTAGTCTATACCAGAGACACAGGACTTTCAGTTAGGGATGTAAGAGTGTAGCATGAGCTTATCTGTTATCCAAACTGCTACACGCAGCTCCTGGCCCAGTTCCGGTAGAGCCAGCTGATGCCCTGCACAGCTGCCTCTGTATCGGAGGCAGCAGATTAGGGTGGAAGGCAGGAGGTGGTGAGCAGTGCGGCTGGCTCCTGGCACACATTGGTTCCTAGGGATATGGCTGATGCCCCATGCTGAGAGTGCGTGTAACTGTGTAACCGCTGAATTTTTTCAGTGGTTATACAGTTAACCAATAACCTGCATTTTTACATTCCTTCTTTCAATTGTATTTGTGGTGGCTTGATGGAGTAAAACAAATTGTCTGAAATGTAAGTATTTTCTAGGGATTCATGCCACATGATATCAAGATTGGGAGGGAAGAAGAATATTCCTTTGCTGACTTTGTAACAGCTTGGAATCATCTCAAGAAATGCCTAGAGTATGGTGTGAACTGTAAATTGTTCCTAATATTGTCATTGTTGCCCCTTATGTGCTGTTTTGTTTCTTGTCTGGACTTGTAAGTAGAGCAGGATAAGATGAAATATCATTTACATACCTGCTAAACATGCAAATGTGATCCTCTGTATCAATGCTTACAAAGCTTCATTTAATTCAGGGACATGCAGTATTCAGCAGGTCTTTTGCAGTGGAAGTGAACTGTCTGCCCCTC
>JANRFK010004440.1:18306051-18348090 GCA_030068395.1 Apalone spinifera | reverse complement strand
AGGGCCCCCGGCTCTGAATATTGCTGGAGCATGGGCACCACGAACCCATATAACTCGCTGCCCATGAGCATCTTCACTGCGGAGGGTCAACAGGAGAGACTCTCCCGTCAACTTCCCTTACGAAGCTCCACCCAGTGGAATACCAGAATTGATGGATGCGTGATTAGTAGTCAATTTAGCAGGTGTTTACTAGATCCGCTAAATCAACCCCCCATGAGGTTGATCCCTGCCATGTGATCTACCTGTAAATGTAGACAAAGCCTTTAGAGAACACTGAATGAGGATCTCAGGGTTTGGCCCAGTGACCCATGAATTTGCTTTGTCCCCTGATATACAAACTTGTTATCTCCAGCTTGCCCTCTTTAGCTGCTCTGCAGGGACTGAAACATAAAAAGTGCTTTTGGAATGCAGAAGGGGAAGGTGGGGCTTATATAGGGCAGTATAACATAAGGTTAAAGGCTGTATCCTGTACATGCACTAGAAGTAGTAAACAAGCCTGTTGCTAATGTTTGGATCAGCAGACAAGATCACGCCTTAAATATGACATATTCAAAAGGAGGGCAAGAACTGTAGCACAATGCTCTAATTCCTAGACTTGGATTAAACAGATCTTATCCATTTCTCTTCCATAGGTTCACAACTTTTGTAGCAATGGAAGAAATTGCAACCATTGCTACAAAATGTGGTTAAAAATAATGTATTTTCCTTAGCATACTGATCTCTTAGGATTTTGTTCTGCCATCTGCCACCAGCGAGTCTGAACTCCTCCAACACAAAATGGATTGATAATAGTGAGAAACTTAATGGTTTTCAAGGAGTCTTGGACTCTTTTTCCAAAAAGAAAGCTCTTCTCGGATGACAGTGTGTTGGCTGGTTGGTTGACTTGCTTGTTTGTTTCAGGTTGTCTTGTTTTTGCTTTGCTGTATATAAATGTGATTTATTTTGAGGGTGAGGAGAATGGATGCAAATGTTGTGTCCATCTAATGGCAGAGTGTCTTAATTGAATGAGAAAACCATGTATGCAAACTGTATTAAACACTTTCAAAACCCCAGATTCATATGCATGAGCAAGTTCAGATATTCCTTTCACTTTTTTTGAAACTCATCCGTAAAAGACTTTGACGGAGCCTATCTATCAGTTTGCAGTTTAAATGAACTGAAACTCCCCAAACACTGATGTTTGATTTTGCAACTGCTTGGAAATCTAAGAATCTTTCACGTTTCAATTTGTAAGAGCTACAGAATTGCAAATCTGAGAGTAGTAAATGCCAGTGGAAGAACTCACATCTTTACAAGACTGGTCAATGTGCAAGGAAGCTAAGAATGTTTACAGGGTTGAATATAAAGCAGGCACGTGACGGTAGTTGTGATATAGAATTGACATTCATCCCTGTGCAAAGATCATGACCAGCATTTATGCAACAGTTAAGTTATCCTAAAACTATATTATTTTGAGAAATTGTGTAGGGCTTCAATGCTGCATAGGCTTTTTGCTGGCTCTCATAGGCAGGGGAGCCAACAGCCTGCATAGGCCTGTGGGCAAGTGGTGGGGGGGTGTCTAGCTCCACACTCCCAGAAGGGGAGGAGCCTTGGGTGGAAAGTGTGGGACAAGTAGCTCAGCCCTTGGTGCTGCTCGGTGTGTGATGTGCCCTTCCCAGCCCACAGAGCAACACGGTGCACATGCCACGGCACTCCGGAGGCAATTTAAAGAGCCTGGAGTTCCCAGCTGCTGCTGCCAAATCACTGGGCCCTGGGGCAACTGCCCCCTTTCCCTCCATCTTGGTGGTCTTGCCGATAGAGTAAATGTTACCCTAAGGAGGCAGTTCTTCAGACTCTGATAGGAATGCAGAGTTTCTTTGTTGAGCTTCCAGTGGGTAGTGAGTGAGCCACATGAGTGATCCTCCTTCATCTCAGTGGGCTGCAAGATTGTCGTAACCACAACACTCTCCTGAGAGAAGGGAGTTTTGCTAACTTCACTTGGATGCCTATAATTTGCGGGATGCGCCAGCAGAACCGTAGCAGCACTTTAGATGCAGAGGGGGTGCACAGCTCTTGCAGTCAATGTTGTGTGCAATCAGGACACACTTCACTTCACATGCCCTTGCTTTAAGTTTAGAAAACTACGCAGATGAAAACCAGCAGAATCTGACAATTTTGTGCCAGGGCAGCAGTCAAGAAGATGTCTCGTGGGTCACACATAGAACCCCAGTGGGCTGTATGCGGCCCTCGGGTCTCAGGATGCCTATCTCTGTCTACAGCCTTGCAAACAGTGCAGAGTAAAATTATGTGCATAGTGCTGTCAGTTGCATCTTGTTGGCACTAATGAGAATACAAGAGGCTAGAGTACTGATCTGAGACAGAGGAAACTGAGGGCTGGACTAGAAGAGCTCATGCATGGGAACACAAGCATAGCCAAATTTTGGGAGAAATCTTAGGCTGAAATTTATATTGTGTTATTGTGTGGGTTACCATTAAAGCTAAACTCCAAGAAAGAGGAGTCCTGTTGTACCTTAGGCTTCATCTACACTGCGAGTTTTTGTGGCAGAAAATATGCTAATAAGGGATTCATTAGCATAAGTCGTGATCTCATTAGCATATTTTCTGCTGTTTCTTTTTGCGCAAGGGGTGTTTGTGCAAAAAGAAGCAGTGTAGACGCTTCTTTTTTGCTCAAAAACCCCATTTTGCGCAAGATCCTGGAGAGGCATAAGGATCTTGCTCAAAACATGGTTTTTGCGCAAAACGGAAGCGGCTACACTGCTGCTTTCTGCCACAAAAACTCGCAGTGTAGATGTAGCCTTAGAGTCCAACATATTTATTAGAGCATAAGCTTTTGTGGGTAAGACCACTTCATCAGTTGGAGTGGAGGTTACAGAAGCAGGAATGATGTAAGGAAGACGTTGCTTGTATTAATGAAGCTGATCAAGTGAGGATGGAAGTGCATATTCACAGCATTTTGTGTGGAGATGTGATTATCCAGACAGAGGAAATTGTCTTTGTCATGCATTAACTAATTTAGATCCTTATTCGGTCCTAAGTTGATAGTATTGAAATTGCAAATAATTTCCAGTTCAGCTGTCTCTCTTTGTAACCAGGTTTTGAAATTCTTTTGTATAAATATGATTTGAAAGTAGGAGCAAGGTAGGAACTCCAGCTTCTCACAGCATGCTACTGGTTCACTCATTATTGACTATACTGGACTCACATTGTTGCTTTTCCTGATATGTATTTAATATTTGTATAGGAAAGATCCAAAACATTCAGATATTTTCAAATAGTTGGAATATGCAGTTGTTATATTTCTAGCAAAGAGTGAGATGAAATAAACAAAGTAGAGAAGTGAAACCGTTGAAGGGTATGGAACAGCAGTCTATTTTTGAAGGCAGATCTTTTCATCCTCCTCCATATTGTATTTGTTTCCATTCTCATTTGAATAGTATCAACATAAATATTTTGAGTAACAGACAAGTGAAATACATTTTTTTAAAAATTGCTGCTTAGGTAGACATTACCTTCTGCACTTACAGGAAAAGATGCACAAGCTGTTAGAAGTATATGAGCGACTTGGGGGCGAAGAGGATATTGTTAACCCAGCCAATGAACTCATTAAAGAAGGCCAAATCCAGAAACTGTCCGCTAAGAACGGCACAGCTCAGGATAGGTACTTGTTTCTGGTGAGTTTCTTGCTGATTTGTCACACTCGTGTATTCAATGTTATTGCTGTGAAACATTCTCTCCTTCCCTCTCTCTGATCACGGTCCAAAACACGAAGGCCAGCCCTTCCCCAGGTGCCCCTCTCCACTATGGGCATCTCCTTAGAATTTTCTTTCTCCAGTTGATGTGTGACTAATTCTGTAAAGCAGGGATAGGCAACTACAAATAGTGGGTGGGCTGCATGAGTGGCCCTCCTTCACCTCAGTGGGCCACAGTAGCCCCTCCTCCTCCATGTGCCTCTTGCAAACTAGGGCACCAGAACCCTGCACTTACCTGCTCCTCCTCCCTCCCTCCCAGCACTTTCAGAGCATGCGAATCACCTGGTTCATGCTCCATTCCTGCTCCTGCCCCTCCCTCCCAGAGCTGGAATGCTGCAAATCAGCTGTTCACATCAGTTCTAGCTCTGGGAGGGATGGGGAAGAGCAGAAACAGAGCACGAATCAGCAGATTCATGGTGCTGTGAAAGTGCTGAGAGGGAGGGGGAGGAATAGGAAGTTTGAGGCTCCAGTTCCCCTGTGTGTGAGAAGCACATGGGGGAGGGGGCAGCCAGGGGGCACATGGGCCACAGCTCGCCAACCACTGTTCTGACGCATCCAGTGTAAAAACAAGCTGTACTGGGTGTTAGCAGCATTTTATTATGAGAATTAGAGCCCCGAGTCATGATACTTTGCAATCAAAATGTGGATCCTTTCCTGTGTGGATTATCTAGTTATATACCTTTTTTTCATTGCAGTTTAACAGCATGGTGTTATACTGTGTGCCAAAACTGAGACTGATAGGCCAGAAGTTCAGTGTTCGAGAAAAGATGGACATTGCGGGCTTGCAGGTCGGTAACTACTTTTTGTGCTTAATCACAGTTCATCTCTCTAGTCCAAGGGCAGTGGTGCATTGGCATTGTGCCTGATGACAGTCGTGGCTGGAAGTTTTGATGACTTCTGACTGTAAGGCAGCTAAACTTCCTCACAGAATTATTTGCCTGTGCCAGTCCATTAGCTAATTTGGTCACCCTGGGGAGCTAGGATTTCAGTGACAATGCCACTCTGATTAAGTTGATGGTGTCAGAGCAGTCAGCTTTTGCACTCTTCAACTTGGGGTTTGGTTTGGAAGTGAACTCAAACTTCAAGACCTAAGGGCTATGTTGCCAGGGAATCAAAACTAATTTAGTATCCTCAAAAGATATACCAGTAAATGCTGGTGTCTGTGGATTAGATCAGCCATCTGTGAGCTAGTGCACTGGTTTCCTACACTCTTGTCAGAAGTATGACAGAATTTAACATTCAGATATATTTCCTCTGTTACCTCATAAATACAGATATTGTGCTGCATATTTTCTGTGCTAACCTCTTGATATATTTCATCGGGTAGTCAAAAGTTCAGAGTGTGAGAAAACTTACATACAATAGACTTGCCAAAAACCGTGGCTAGTATTAAGTGGGAACGGGGCATCTTGTACATTATTGTAAAATACAGGATATCACTCCTTTACCATATTGCCATTCAAACCTAAGAGAAGATACAGCAGCTTATTACAAATGTCTAAATTGTAAGCTCTTACTTAGGGCTAATCTACACAGCCAGGGGCCATCAATCTAAGTTATGCAACTTCAGCTATTTGAATAATGTAGTTGAAGTCAACGTACGTGGATCTACCTTCTCTGGTGTGGCTGATGCGCTGCTGTCGACTTTGTCTGTGCTTCATGTTCTGGTGGAGTACCGAAGTCAGTGGGAGAGCACGCAGCAGTAGATTTATTGCATCTATACCAGATGGAATAAATCAAAGCCCGCTGGATCGATTGCTGCCCATCAATCCAGTGGGTGGTATAGACAAAACCTGATCATGTGGGACTTTGAGCACCATGAAGCAAGTAATGCCCATAGCTGCTCCTGCCCCTCCTGCACAAATGGGTGTGGGATGATGGGAAGGAGCAGGGAATAGGCAAAATCTCGACTGCACCCAACTTAGAATGTAAACCTTTTGGGGTATAAGATCAGATCTTGCACCTCCATTTGTATAACACCTCACATAGTGGAGTCTGGTTCCAAGATTGGGGCTCCTCCAGGCACCCCCTCAATACAAACAATATGTAATAAGAAGGAAAATAATTCCTCAGTCATTTGAAGCTTTCTGCTATATTACTTTTGGTAGTCACCCCAGCTTAGATATTTAGAGGGTTGAATATGGTGTTTGGGAATAGTTATAATGAAGAATATAAACCATCAACTGCTTTTTCCAGGTCCAGGAAATTGTCAAGCAAAATGTATCTCATACATTTTCGATAACAGGAAAAAAGAGATCCTTGGAACTCCAAGCTAGGTATGGTGTTTCTTCTGCCTTCCATACTCTGGGCGAAGGCATGCTTTATTTCTGAGCTAGGGACAGATCTATGCTAGAATGGCCTACTTTTAGACCACAAAATCAATAACAAGCATGATTAATTACACTACAGGTAATATTTTGCTGTTCAGTCATAGTATATTAAAGTGCAACATTGATTTGCATTCTTTATTAAACAAACAACTTATAATGGGCTAGTAGATCAAATTCCAGCACCATGTCATGCCATTTGGAAATTATTATTTAAGATCGGCATTATGAATGTTCATAAGATAGCTGGTGTAAAAGTTAAAATTGTTGCTGGAAGCAAAACCATGAGCATATCAATATTTTGACATACTGAAAATACTAATTTTGTAAAATACTAAATTTATACAGCAAATATGTCTTGTCTTTTATTTTTATAGGACAGAAGAGGAGAAGAGAGAATGGATTCAGGTTAATATAAAAACGTTGCTATACTTCAGATAGCCCCATGAACCCAACTTAGTTCATTGTTTACATTATCACATTTGGTTTATGAACAAATGGAAGTTGCATGTAAGAAATAAGGCAGAGTGACCTGGAGGGCTTAGTATGGTGTAGGAAGTCCTGCATTCTGATCCTGGCTTTGCCACTGACTTTACTGTCTGGCTTTGTGTGATCCCACTTTGTCTCTCTGCCACAGTCTCCCGATCTCTAAAATGAGCTTCAGGGGGTAGCCGAGTTAGTCTGTACAGGATAAACTTAAAAAACAACAAATGGTCTGGTAGCACTTTATAGACTAACAAAATATGTAGATGGTATCATGAGCTTTCTTAGGCACTGCCCACTTCTTCATGATACCATCTACATGTTTTGTTAGTCTATAAAGTGCTACCAGACCATTTGTTGTCTCTAAAATGAGGACAGCAATCCCTAAGTGCAGGTAGGAGGAGAAGTCAGCTCCACCAGTCACAAGAGAAGACCCTGGTTTCTGAGATTAGTTAGTATGTACCGTGTAAGTGGAAGACTGATAGAAGACTAAAAATCTTGTAAAAATAAAGGATTGTGACAGTTAGTTTAGTTAGCAAAGATTCTGCCATTTGTGACCCATGCTTTTGTCTTTTCCTGGCATTTTTTAGGTCATTCAAGCAACAATTGAAAAACACAAACAGAACAGTGAAACATTTAGAGCTTTCAATAGTTCTTTTTCTCAAGAAGATGAGCATCTTCCAGATACTTCAGTAAGTATAAATGATAATTCTACCTGTCTTCATTTTTGTCAGTATTTTCTCCAAACTTTGCCCTGAACTCCTATATATCTCACTTTTTTAAACATTATAGTTCTATATTATAGTTTTATATTACATTGTTATGCAGTACACACCCATTTTTCTGACACTCAAATTTATGTCAGTCATGGTTATCCAGCCATGCAGGAACAGAATAAAATTACCCAGGGTAATTCAATGCAGGGACCTATCAGTCACGTTTTCCAGGCTAGTAGCTCATTTGGCATAACAGGTGTAATTCTTCAATATTCTGAGTGGTTGGCTGTTTGGAATGAAGTTTGTGCAGCTGGCTGGTTTTGCACATTCCCTTTTTTGGAGAGAAACATTTTATTGGGAGTTTCTTCCAAGCTGTATACAAAGATGTAATATAGAATTTAACAGAAAAATAACCTTTGTAGCAGTTTTTAATGACACCATCTTAAAAACATTAATAAAAATGTTATGTAGATCCTAGCCATAGAATTTTCTATGATTGTTCAGAAACATCTGTAAAAACCACTCTCTCAAATGTTGCACATTTTAAGAACAGAGTCTGTCTTTATTTTTATAAGGGTTATTCCCTTTTAAATTCTGTAGGACTTTCCCATAAGGGGGGTGGTCATTCTGAGAATTGGTTTCAGGCAGTCACTAAAAATGGACGATGATAAAGACTAAGACCTGGGTCAGTTAAAAAAAAAATAGAGAAAGCCTCTGAAATGGGAAATGTTCATGAGTATTGCAAGCAGAACTGACTCTTGGGGTCATGGGGCCTGTCCTCAGGACAGGCAGGTCTCAGAGCAGGGAGTCCAGGTTTGTCCCTCCCAATTTCCTTGAAGTGCAGATCCACTGCAGCCTCCTTTTTCAGGGACTCACCTTTCGTAGGCTGCCGTGGTGCCCAGAGGGACATTCTGCAGAAGAAGCAGCACAGTTCCATGCAGCAACGTTACTTCTGGGAAGTAACTTCCCCAGGGCCTGAAGAATGTAATATAGACCTCTGATCCCAGCATGGCCCCTGAACCACATAGAGAGGTCTCCACAAGTCCTAGAGGTGAATCAGTGGTGCAGTGGGAATGGATGTGCCCTCCTCAGAAAAAACTGGGGGTGGGGGTGGGGAGGGAAACCTGAACTCCGTAAGCTAACATTTAGGTTCCACAGGGCCGCCTTCAAATCACAAAAGTTCAGATAGAGCATCCTCTTGTTAATGGCCAAATTAACCAGCAGGCTTTCCATGCCCACTTAAGAATAATTGTTTTCTTCATAATTATATCTGTTTCTTAAACTCCAGTTTACTTCTGAGATTGTGAACATGACGTAGCCACGTGCTCATACACTAGCAGTTCTTAAAAAGACAAACAGGGAAGAAATGTGATTCATTTCTCACCTGAGATGTGAATGCCATATGCCCATTAATTTCCTCTATACCAGCTCGCTCACCAGTATTTTTGGAAGACCAGATTAGCAGTATGATCAACCCTGATGTCAAGCTGAATGCCCAATAAATTGCTGTCAGTTAAAAAGAGCTGAAATTGATACTATAAATTCACAAAACTGGATAAATGCCGAGAGCAATCTCAGAACAGCAATTTCATCCTAGTGTAGGTATATCAAGTAAGTTTGCCATCATCATGAGATATTAGACAGATCAGAATGCATTAGAGTGAAAAATAGATGGAATATTATCCTCACTTCATATGATAAGAATGGCTACATTCTGACTGGCTATCATTTACATTTATATCGGCTCCTACAAGTGGTGTGACTTCTGTTGAGATCCATTGTTCAGTGCAGTACATTGGAGTAGCTCGTTTGCTCATCTGTCAGGGTAAAATGAGTTTTGAATCCAGCAAGCTCAGGGGAAGATCTAAAGTATGTTGAGATTTCCCACACTAGGATCTGGGCATCCACTATTTGTGCTGAATTGGCAGTCATGAGATCCTGTCACCTCCCCTGAATTCACACTTTAGAAAAGATTTGCTGAGTGAGTGAAGATTCAGCCTGGTTATTGGCCAGTGATTTCTCCTCTCCAATCCCAATATAAGAGCAACATCAGTGTTTCAAAGGAGTTACTTGAGATTCCTTTGCAGAATCTTCTTTTGATAAGAGGACATACATGGTGGTAGTGGGGTGGGACAGGCGGGTTTCAGTCCCCATCTGCAAGGCTACATAAATGTCTCTTCTTGTTAAATAATATAAATGCATTCCCAAACAAAATGACTTTTCCCTATAGATGCATAAAAGCCTAGTGACCCTCAAGGGGTGGGAATAATGCAATGGTGGAAGTAAGCTAAGGAAGAGCCTTGCTTCCTCTTATACTGAGAAGCTGAATTCCAGCATTGGTCCTGTCCTGCAATTAGTTAGGCCCTTCTGGATCGTGTTAACATAATGATTCTCTGGTGGAGTCATGTAGACTAATGAAAAATGATCATCCTCACAGGACAGATTTTACAAATGTTGAATGTAGCATTTTAAAAGTAACTTAAGGGCCATAACTAGGGACTCCAAATTGGCAGGAGCACATATACATTTTCCAGTAGGAAGGATGATACAAATATTTATTTCTGGGAAGGTAACATTTTTTCCATAGCGTCCTTCTCACCAGAGAACATGGGAGAGGTGTGTTGGAATGGAGACATCTAGATAGAATGTTGTAAGTTGCAGTTAAAATACTGATGGGGAGCCTATGTGACCAGCACATATGAGCTGCCAAATGACATTGTACTGGTAACTGCATGGATCCTGTATCTACCTCCCCCACAGGATTTTCCCCACCTGGACGGCATTCACCACATCTCTGTCAAAGCTCACATCCCTCCCACCTTTATCCCCTCTCCCTGTTATACATACTCTCTCGAGGCCTTGTGTCACAGGCTTCATCCTCCTTGCCTTGAGACTCACCAGTGTTGCTCCGTAGCCGATTTGATAGAGTTCCTGTAATACGCTTTTTTTCTGCTTTTCCTTCTTACAGTACTAAGTGAGTGTGTTGTCTTCAAAGACAGTAGTGTTGCCCCTCTCTGCAGAATGCAGTGTAGCTGGTTGTGTATGGAGAGGTCAGCATATGTTGCATTCTCCTAAGTAGGTGTAATCCCTCTTTCAGCTTCTTCTGGAGTAATGCAAATCTACCATTCTAGGTTTACATTGATCTAAAACACATGGATACTCTGTTGGCTGCTATTTGCTTTACATTGTTTGTTCTCAGCAGTTGTTCAGTTGTGTTAGCATATACAGGGTTACAACTAGCTTCAAATTTAGTAGCTCTTTCAGTGCTAGTGTATTGCCTACAGAGGGAACTGAACTTGTAATGCCCCACAGAGGGGATTGAACCTCTGTATCCGAGACAGCAAGGTGGGCATGCAGGAGCCGGTTCCTCCCAGCACCAACTCTGCCGGGAGGCAGGGGAGACAGAGGTGCAATGGGAGAAATGGTGCAAGCCAGGACTGAGCAGTCCTAGCTCGCACTGGGTTCCAGACACTGCACCTCTGATTTTTAAATGTAGTAAGAGCTGCCAGGTGCAGTGTCTGGAACCAGGTGGGAGCCGGGACTTAGCTGTCTCGGCTTGCACCCAGTCCTAGACCGCTGTAGCTCTGCTTTTTAAATGCAGTGAGAGCATGGTGGCTCTAACTATATTTAAAAAGCAGAGGCACAGCAGACCCCCTCTTGTCAACTAATTGAGTAGTCGATGGTAATTCCATCAACTACTGATTTAACTTCCTAACTGCAATTTAACATCCCTACTCTGGACCTATAACTATAGCTGTGATCCACAATCAGTAGATCCATGCATTCTATTACATATGTTGAAGTGGGTGATATGAGTGGCATATGGGTGTAATAGGGACTTAATGATAAATAGGGCCTAATCTTCTGAGATGCAGAGCATTTTCTACTGTGGTAGCGACAGTTTACGGGTACTCTGAATCGCTCAGCATCAGGCTTGTGTTTATAGAAAAGTAGGGCTAGAAAGTGATGCCAATAGGTCGTCTCAAGTCAATCTATCCATCCTGAAGAAGTAGTAGATATATCTACACCAGGGATCAGCAATAAGTGGCCGGTGGGCCCCTGGACGCTTTATTTACCTGCATATCCGCCAAATGTTTTATTTACCTGCAAGTCTGCAGGCATGGCCTCTCACAGCTCCCAGTGCCCACAGATTGCCCTTGTTTTGGCCAGGGGAGGAGGGACTGCGGGAAGTAGTGCAGACTGGATCACCATTTCTCTCAGTTCCCATTGTCTGGGAATGGTGATCTGTGGCCAACAGGAGCTGCGGGTGCCTGTGCCTGCAGACTTACAGGTGTAAAGTATTTGACAGCCGCCAGTTCCTAACCTGGATGAGCTACTTCCGGCCCATGGGCTGCATATTGCATACTCTTGCCCTAGACGATCCTTGGCAGGTATTTGTCTACTCTGTTCTTAAACCTTCAGTGATAGGGATTCCAGAGCCTCCCTTGGAAGCCGATTCCAGAGCTTCACTACCCTTATGGTTAGGTTTTTTGCTTTGTGTTTGTCTTTTTTCACCTACTATCTAACCTAAATCTCCTTTGTTACAGACTGGAGTATTATGTCCAGAGTGTTTTTTGACTTGACATTTTTAGCTTAATTAAATTAACCATGTACATATGCTCACATTTTTCTTGGAATGTCTTTAAAGGAATCAGTTATATAAACACTTAAATGGGTGAAATCTGTACCAAAGAGTTACACTTCCATCTTAGAACTCCGATTACTGCACAAACTGCTTTGCTTTTGGTTTGTGTTACAAGAATCAATGTAGCAGTGAAATTGAAAATCTGTCCCTTTTTGTAACCCAAAACTTCTTTCTGTTTGAGGTGTTCTGTCTTAGTTGTTTATAGTATGCATGCATGTTTCCGAATGTGGAAACAGGCCTCTGTAATTCATTGCCATCTGCAAAGTCACCCACTTTATTGCCAGCTGAATATTCCAGAGTAGTTGAATAAACGTGCAATTAACACATATTCTTAGCCAGAACAAATAAGGGGTTGCAAGTACATTATTTCATGTTTTTTTATTTTAATAATTAAAATAATTTAAGTGTAATTTCCATATTGAAATATTCTTTGTTGTTTTCTTTTCCTTCAGATAGTAAGCACAAGTTCTGTAGAATCTATGCCAGGAGCAGATGGCTTCAGTGCATCTGGAGGGGTAAGTACTTGTGTGATTAACGTTCTTGTTTAGGCAGATTTTAAAAACAAACAGGAGAGAGTACTGCACCTTCTCAAACTCTGCTGTTCGTTGTTTTCCTCCCCCAATCCTGCCCCTCCTCCACCATGTGTGTGTAAGTTATACCCACAAGCACTCATTTGCTGAAGTTGAGCTTACACCAACATTTATATCAGCTCTAAATTTGACCATTTAGTTCGGGCTAAACTCACCATATGCCATGTGAACCTAGACTGGATGACATGATTTTTCTCAGGGTTGTTTTTAGAGCTCTGGTTATTTTCCCCATTTAGTGTTGTTATTGTTATACAGTCATTGACAAATTTCAAGCACAGTGTGTGTGTTTGCAACTGTATAATTGAATGTGAGCTCAGAAGTTGAAATTGAGAAATAATTAACGCATAGTATGTTTCTAGTTTATTTCTGCTGACGGTGTGGGGTGGTGAAAATGTTTTTTTAATACCCTGGAAGATTGGGTACAGTGCAAGCCAAATATTTTTTATAAAATTTTCAACACAGGCCTCATAGCCCTTTGATGTAGGCTGCTGAATCATTTCAGCACTCTTATTCTAGGGTTGGTGTGCTTATTATATCCTCTCTTTAGTACTCACTTCCTTCCCCTCTAAGACAGCCTGCAGGAATCTCACATCTTCAGGAAGGATCTTAGATACTGCATGACTACCTGCAACATCAAGGGGCCTTGCCAAAATTTATCCCAGTTTCTTGTGGAATGGTCAGAAGTGGTCTTTAATCCGTGGATGTGGATTCAGATATCTGTTCCTCATTTTTCCGGATACAGATACAAAATTTTATATCCGCACAGGGCTCTAATTTATTATTTATCCAGTCCGTAGAAGGTAGTCTCAAGGCAGCCTCACATTGTGCCCCTGTCTCCTTCCATCCATTTGTGTAGTAGAAGATAAGTTTTAGAAGTGGAACCTAAACAGTCCTTGTTGTCCCTTTCTGGAAGCTGATGTGAGATGCTGCATGGCATCTGTCCTCCTTCCCCCCATTTACTCCCTATCACTAGCAGGCCTTCTGTGGTCCAGCTCCTACAGATGTACAGAATCAGACCAGGAACACATTTAATAGGATGATTCTTCAAGATTCTTTGTTGTGATTGATGTGTTATTAAGAGTTCTGCCCAGGAGACACATCCTACTTTCAGAAATCAGTAAGAAAAGGGTTAACAGTTTTGTATAGGTCAGTGTTGATGCAACACCAGATAAGGGGAACTGATACAGATAATTATCATTGAATTTAAAGTCATTAATTCCGTACTGTACCACTATCAGCACATAATCTATTACAAATGAGAGACTTTTTGGAAGCTCATAGTCTTCTCATTATTTATATTTAGTCATATTCTGCCTTTCCCTGATAAACAGTGAAAGTCACAGGGCACTTTTCTTTTTCTTTATACTCAGTCACACATTCAGAGGTGCAATGTTTGGGTTGCAAATATTATAGAAAAATATTTGTTTGTTTCAATTTCAATTTTAAAAAATGAAAACATTTCTCTTGTTTTCATGTTTCATAACAAAACGTTTGCACAAAATTTATATGTAGTGAAAAGTCCCAATACATATTTGAGTCTAATTAATTTTAATATAGATTTGTGTAACAATGGATTTGAATTGTGTATCTTGATTTATTTAATAATCTTCCAAAATTATATTTTAAAGAAAAATAACACTTAAAAACTCCGAATTTAAATAACATATTTGAGATGATGAAAAAAATCCATTTTTTCTCAGCCTTATAAGGCTAATGTTCCTTTCTTACCTAAAAGTTTCACATTTTGCTGTATTTTAGTACAGTCATGTGACTGAAGAGTAACATCTTCATGAACTGTGCTGCATGTCACAGCCTTAGGTCATATTTGATTTTAATCGTCCCACCTGTTAAGAATCAGCCCAGTATTTGTGTAAGAGGAAGTACGCTCATACTACTTTAAGCTTATGCAAGTAAACCACTTGGTGGTAGTGGTGGTTAGCAAACTAATATCTCCCTTCTATGTTTGGCTCAACTTAATGAAGAAATATGAAGAAAAATTAGATTTATTTGAAATGTATTATGTATTAGCATAACCAGACAATAAAGAACTAGTGGAAGAAATGCAACAAGCGTACAAACGCTGCATTATGGTAATTGCTTATAGGCAACATACAGTGCTAATTACACTTTTATATACATGATTTCATATCTAACCTACAATTCTTAATAGTCAGTATAAATGTCTTACAAGCAATCCTACACACATACAGAAATTGGCTAAATCTAATTTATATCTAAATTATATCTCAAAAAAATCCCTGCAGCATTTGTTCATGCATTTGTCTCTATGATCACCTGATTATCAATTTAAACTCCTGCATATAACTTGCATGGACAGTCTCAGTGCTTATATTTTAAATACTAGGCTAGATAAAAAGAGGAAAAAATAACAAGAAAATAATGAAATTACAGAAACAGAGAATCCCCCAACCCCTTTTCATTCCTCAATGCTATGGTGAATTCTCTTGGCTTTCCTCCCTCCTTCTGAAGTGAAGGAGACTACAAAAGTTCACTAACAATGTCTATTTTTTTCATTTTTCCCCAGCTGATCCTGCACACACTTATGCATATGCTCAGCTTTAAAGCATGAGTAGTCCCAAAGTGTAATCATTAAAAGGGTCTTCCATTTTTTAATGAAAATTTTAACTGGGCATCAAAATTTTGAAAATGTTGAGAGAGCTGTAGAATAAAAGCAGGTTAGTGGTCAAAACATCCCTGTTTGAGAAAGCTACTCTTAGGCCTTGATCCTCCAAAAAATTCCACATGCGATTAACTTTGTAAGCAGTCTCACTGACATCAGGAGGATTGTTTGCACAAGGAAAGTTGAACATTATTGTTGTTCTATATACATAGTGACATCAAAAGGTCCCACCAGGGTCAGGCCCCCCTTTGGCTAGGTCCTTTCTGAACAAAGATAATTATTCCATTTGACCAAACAAAAGAGACTCAGCTGGTAAATGGAGTTATGACATTTAGGATCTGGCAGCTATAACACATGCATTATTCAAAACACTCTTGACTTGTGAGGAACTCTCTTCAGGCAGTGTGTAATTAGCAGTAGATGGCGCTGCTTACTATGTGACCTCTGCTCCATGGAATGGATAGACAGTCTTACTCAATGTAATTCAGTGCTTAAAACAGACCTGAAAGCGAAGTCTCTTTGGCTCTGTCCCCATTACTGATGCTGAACAACTGCATGACATTAAGTCACTTGACATTTCTGTACTTCAGTTTGCTCCTTTTAAATAAGGACCTCAGAGGGGCATTTTGGAGCTTAATTAATGTTTATCAAGTGTTTAGATCTTTGAATGGAAGGCTTTTAAATTTTTTTTAAGGTTTTAGGTTCTTGTCATGGGCTTTAGGCCCCTTTGCCATACATTAAATACAATCATAAAAAAAAATTCATCTCACCCAAAACCTAGTCATGAAGGTCAACTGATTCTGACTATTTTAGATGAAGAGGGAAGTAGGGTTTCAAAGTTGAGACGTTTAATGGAAAATACCTTCCTGGCTGCTTCCTCTTTTTTATACTATGGAAATGCACATTATTATCATCTCATTTATTAGGGAGCTACCCAGTGCATTCCAAATCAATCAGCTGACTTCCCGCTGAAGTAAGGTAATGTATAGTGAGGAATTTTAAGCAGTTGTTTCTCCTTACTGCCGTTATTACATGATGTCTATTCCTATTGATGCATGCTATCAGGTAGACATAGTGTTGATCTTACCCTATTCTTTCAAATTACTTTCCAGTAATTTAACTCACAAGGCCAAGTTTTGCCCTCAGTTACACCCCATGCAACCCCATTTACAGCAATGAAGCTGCAAGGGCATGTATGAGCACCACAATCTTTTAGTGCAAATTGTAACAATATAAAACTTTTCAAAATGTAATTAGCCAATGATGAAGTGCTAAGGAAGGTTCATTCTCGAGCAGATGAAAGGAAATTCAGTCTCCTAAACATTTAATTAGCATTAACTCCAGGAGTAAAACTGTAAAAGAAACCCATCAGAAATGAATGGGGTAGAAATGCTGGGGAAAAAAAGATGCTATTTAGACTCATGCTGATTAGGGAATATATGCCATGTCTCCTTAATTGTATGACTTACTTTGAGAAGGTCTGATATAGTCTGAAATGAAACTCAAGTAATAGTCATTGAAGGCATCTGTACATGTTTTAGTTGTGACAGTGTCAGGTTAGCTACCTGTGAAGTGCAGCACCACATTTGAGCTGTGTTAGAGAAGATATGCTCTCTGTTCAGGGCAGCTATAAATGTTTGTTTAAAGAGAGCTCGACACATTTTCCTTAAATGAGCAAATCTGTATCATTGCGCTCCATAAAGTTTAATTGCAAAACATCATCTGTACCTCTGTAAAGGTTTGCCCTTGAAGCAGGAAGGAGACAAACAAAACTGAAAAGAACAAACACATTTAAAAATGAGGGGGTAGCTTTTACTAGTTTTGGACTGAACTACAGCTCACTGTCAGTCAGATAATTTAATATCCTTGTAGTCAGGGCAGTTCATGTGGCACTGTTGACTGGTATTCTGCTTTCCACTGCCCCCAGAGAATATCAGAACAGAGGGTCAGTTAGAGGCATTAGAAGACTTACAAGTCAGCAATGTCCTGCTCAAGAAGAGGAGTAGGGCTTGGGAGGAGTGGGATGACGGGTGCAGTTAGGGCAAGGGAGAACAAAGTGAGTGGAATTAAGGGTACAGCTGCAGTATTGCAGGGATTGACGCTTTGAGATCGATCCACCAGTGGTCCATTTGGTGGGTCTAGTGAAGACCTGCCAAATGGACTGCAGATTGCTCTCCAGTTGACTCTGTTACTCTTCCCTGGATGAGATGAGTAAGGAAAGTCAACAGGAGAATTTCCTCCATCGATCCCCACTTGTGTAGACCATGCGGTAATTTAACTTAAGGTACATTGATTCCAGCTACGTTGTTCACATAGCTGGAGTTGCGTACCTTAAGTCAGTTTTCTCTATAGGGTATAGAATCATAGAATACTAGAACTGGAAGAGACCCCAAACTGGAAACCTCTGCTTTTATGTACTTGCTCCCCTCTCTGAATTCCCAAACCTCTGGAATCCTTCTCCTCTTCTGAAAGACTTCAGCTTTCTGAAGATGTAATCATTTGGGCAGGTGGCTCACTCACACAGGCCTTGTGAACTTACCTCTTCTAATGGTGCCCAGCTCTTTGAGGAAGAACAGTGTGTGTGTGAGTTTCTCCATATAATCTGTAAGGTGTTCATTCTGTGTCTGGTATTGTTGGCTCATTCAGACTGCTCTGGGCATAACAAAAGATGAAAACACAGCTGCATTATTGTGACATTACTGCTCACACCTTCCCCCTAAATTGATGGCTGGAATGCCAATATCAACTCCATAATGAAAATAGAGTATCTCTGCTTCTGCTTTATGGGCATATGGTTAAAATTTACTAGGGAAAGATTTTTCTCTATAGATTGTGGGTGAATTGTGTGAAGCAGAGAAATAGGGGGTGAATTATTCAGGCTTTTGTCTTCCAAGTTGCAGTTCTAAGGTTGTTAAATTGTGGTTATCTGGCTAATTGTGTAGTTGATACAATTTGTATCGACTACAAGATTAGTCAATAAGAACCGCTCTGCAGAGCCATGACGGGGGTAGTTCCAGGAGCCAGCTTGCGCTGGGACTGAGCAGTCCCGGCTTGTGCTCGCTCCGGGAGCCACCCATGCTGCAGCTCTACATTTAAATGTAGTAAGAGCCACTGGGCTCTTACTACATTTAAAATGCAGAAGCGCAGTGTCCCAGACCAGAGCAAGCCAAGGTTGCTTGGTCCCAGCTCATGCTGAGTCTAGCAATCCCTGTTCACAGAGGCCAGCACTGTCTGCCACGAACAGAAGCTGCTCCAGCACCAGCCCCAGTTCATGGCTGGCTGCAGACAGGGGCTGCTGCCGGAACAGACTCTGCCCATGGTAAGCCCAGTCCTGCCACAGGCAGAGGCTGCTTAGCAGCAGCCTCCCCATCCGCTCCACCCCCCCACTGTGTCTGATAGAGGCAGCTGGGATAGGGGGCAGACGGCACCACGGGGATGGTGCTTTTAAGCCAGCTCCCCCCAGCACCAGCTCCTGTTTCCCCACCACTTGCTGCCTCTCATAGAGAAATCGGGGATGGGGGGAACAAGTAGTCAGTACGCCAGTTGACTACTCACTAACAGCCCTATGCAGTTCAACATCTTCATACAGGCATCTTACCATAGTGTGACACATTTCCTCTGTATAGACATAACTAGGGCCCTACTAAATTCATGGCTACAAAAAACAATCACAGGCCATGCATTCTGGTCTCCCCCTGTGAAATCTATCCTTTTGTGTGCTTTAACCTTATACTGTATTTTCACAGGTGTGACCAGTGTTTCTGAAATTGGGGGTCCTGACTCAAAAGGGAATTGCAGGGAAATTTCAAGGTTATTTTAGGGGGTTGCAGTATTGCCACCCTTACTTCTGCGCTCCCTTCAGAGCTGAGTAGCTGAAGAGCAGCGGCTGTTGGCCAGGCACCTAGCTCTGAAGGAAGCAGTCCACCAGCAGCAGCGCAGAAGTAAGGATGGCAACATCATCCCATCCCACCCTTATTTCTATGCTGCTGTCTTCAGAGCTGAACAGCTGGAGAGTGGCTGCTGCTGACTGAGGGCCCAGCTCTGAAAGCAGCAGCGCAGAAGTAAGGATAGCAATACCATTACCTTGCCATCCTTATTTCTGCGCTGCTGCCGCCAGTGGTTGTGCCTTCAAAGCTGGGTTCCCAGCCACTAGCCACTGAAGGCAGGGCTGCCACCCGCAGGAGCACAGGGCTATGGGTAACAGTGCTGTAAACCCACCCCACAGCTCCTTTTTGGGTCAAGACCCCTACAATTACAACAATGTGACATTTTAGATGTAAAGAGCTGATATCATGAAATTCATGATTTTGAAAATCCCATGACTATGAAATGGACCAAAATGGACAGTGAATTTGGTAGGGCCCTAGACATGAGTAAAATTCACCCCAGGGACTTGTCAGAATAATTTGATTACAAACTTTTGTGGAGAGCCTTCTTCTGAACCATCTCTCTTTAAACAAATAGGCTGTTAAATGGAACAAGACTGGCTCTGGGCAAAGTGGATTCTGAGCGATAGGGCTCTGACAGCTGAGAGCCTTATAATTAAGTATCAGCGTGCACATCCCATAGCCTCAAACCCAACAGGCTTCATAAGCGGAAATGTTCCTACAATTAGTCTCTATGGGGAATATATCTGGGAAGAGCTTCATAAGCAATGGTAGAAACTGAGTGGCAGAGCAATGTTTTACAATAACCATGTTGCATAATGTCACCTACCTGTATGTTTCATTTCAGATTGATTCCTGCAGAAAATCATCTTCTAAAGCCAAGCGAGACAAGGAGAAGCAAGCGTGCAAAAGCTGCAGTGAAAGCTTTAACTCCATCACCAAAAGGCGGCACCATTGTAAACAATGCGGAGCAGTGAGTATCTGAAGGAAATGGTGGCACTGTTTCATTTTCTGTCTGTTTAATTTGTTTGTTTGTAACAGGTGAAGTTTTTAATCAAATTCGAAATTGTGCCATTCTAAGGGAGCTTTTCAGTTTCCAGTAGGATAGGCCAAGGTGTCTGCAGCAGAGCTGTGGTAGAAAAGACCTTTCCATTTGCCTTGTCCAATGGTGAGGCCAAAAAAAAAAAAAAAGCGCAAATGTAAGGTAACATAGAAGGCCGTGAGTGAGTGCTGGAGGAGACAGATGTCACACTTCTGTGGCTGAAAGAAAAGCTGCCTTTGTGTCTGGGTTTCTTTTGTATCCAGTGTCCCACAAACCAACCTCATTGACCAATGTTTTCTTCATGTGACTAGCGCCCCTAAGCCACTCACCACCAGCAGAATGAATAATCTGGAATACAGCTCTTCTAAATCTTTGTCAACAGCCTCTTCGTGCAAGATTCCAGGTGTCTTTTTTTCTTCTCCCTTTCTGAGAGGAAACCAGCCATTTTGTGGCTAAGGTAACAAGTTCCAGTTGTTCTGATTGACTCGATCAACCAGAATGCTACAGGGCACTCAATATACCAGTGGTCCCCAAACCTTCGTGGCTGCCAGGCGCCTGGGGGCAGGGCCACTCACGCGCCGGGCTTCCGGGGGTGGGGCCACGCATGCGCTGCGCACCCGGGGGCGGGGCCACCCACGAGCCATGCACCCAGGGCCGGCACTGCGCATGTACCATGCGTCCAGGGCAGGAGCCGCCCACGCACCCTGCGCCCGGGGCCATCCAGGGCAGGGGCCTCCCAGGCGTCACGCGCCTGGGGCTGGCACCACGCATGTGCCGCGCACCGGAGGCAGGGTCAGCCCAAATGTTTTGTCGGGCGCACATAAATGCCCCGGCGGGCACCACGTTGGGGACCACTGCAATATACAGTGCTAAAGCGATAGAGGTTGCATTTTTCCTATGGCAAAACTGAATCAGGATGCTTTTGGCCAAAGAGGGTGTTCTTCTGTGCTTGTAGGGTTTGAAAAATTCAGCACATGGAAAATCCAGGTGCTAGAAGCCTGAGGCCTTAATTTTAATGGAGCTGAAGGGAATTAGGTGACCATGTTCAATTGAATCTCAATGGATTTTAGATGCCAGATTTTCGGAGGCTCTTCTGAAAATCTCATCCCAAAATTATATGAGATCGACCATCTTATTCTGGCTTGAAATCTACTTTCTGTGACATCAGTTTCATTCTTCCATGTTCCTGTTGCAACTAGTTTAGAATAATCAATGAAAGTATATCAAAGTTTTGTGGAATGGAGATAAATTTAAATCTGCACAGACAGTCAGGTAAGATGTGTAGTTAATATTAAAATCCACCCTTTCTAAATCATTCATCTCATGAATCCAAATAAAGTTACAGTGGAAGAGATGCTATTATTCTGGAGTCAGCAGTCCTGAATCTTGAGTTTTTAAAATAATTATTAAAATATATATAATTCCTTTGGTATTTAAGCTGTTACATCAAAGCTCAGTCTTTAAAAAAAATCAAACAAAAGCCTCCCCATGGACAAAAAGATAATGAGAATTAAGTTATTAATAATTTAAAGTTAAATAAACAAATGTTGGTTGTGCAGTGATTTCTGATGTAGGCAGTAAAATGCAAATGAAAGGAGTTAATTTGCCTCTAACCAAGACAGTCTGTTAAAAATGTTAGTTTGCTTTTGTTTGTGCATTTTGGCAGAATGATGCGGCATTCAACACCTGCCTACAGTGCAATGAACTGAAGCAGTGCAATGTTGGGTGCAGAAATATATATCCTATAGGCCCCACACATATGAGACCATACGATATTAAGCGAAGAGCATTCAGACTCTATTGCTGGGTAATACAATGGGATTTGAAGTCAGATCCTGCTGACTACTCTTGTACTGCACACAAAGGATAAATCTCCTTCCCATAGTGACGCTGCTTCTGCAGTTAATACCATGAGACTTTAAATCTGAAAACAGGCTTCACTTTTCTGAAGTGGGATATGGAGACAAAGGGCCATATTCTCCCCTTTCCCAGGTTCACCTTGCACCAGAACTTACAGCAGCTGGAGATTTGTACAAGTATCCTCCCTCTTCGGGGAGCATCTCTGCCGGCACAAAGCTGCCTGAGCCACCTCCTGTACCAGCCCTGTTGCCCACCTGGAAATTTCAGGGCCCGGTGCAATGAGAAGGCAGGACCATATTAGGGGAGGCGAGGGAAGAAGCTGTGTTAGGAGGAAAGAGAAGGTGGGGCGGTATGATAGAGCAAGCTCCATTATTCTCCATTCCCCCATTGGTATTCAGTCTCTATAGCCAAGCAACTGAGAACCCCTTTGGGAGCCTGGGCACAGGGGAGGTCCCAGCCCATGAATTCACACCCAGCCAAGAGTAGTAGTGAATGGCAGTTGCTGTCATGTTGGTGGCTGTCCAATGGCCTGTGTGAAATTGGTGCTCTGTGCTCCTTCTGGAATGAGGGGCACATACACACAACTGTGCTAACTGCATTCTTGGGTGTCGTTCCCAAAGACCAGTGGTTTCAAATGCCCAGCCCATGGACCATCTACAGGCCGGAGCATACATGCATTCTGGCTTGAGACCTGGCAGCCTGGGGGAGGGGGTCAGTGTCTGAACCCAGCCCCCATGTGCCACTCCTTCCCATCATTGCCCTGCCCTCTCCATCCCCCCAGCGACCCACGTTGGGGATCACCAGGGGGGACTTGGTACAGGGCAGCAGCAGCAGTCAGACCCCTATGCCACCACAGGGAAGTGGAGTGAGTTCGCACGTCGAGTGAGTTCCACTTCCCTGTGGTGGGGGTCCTGACAGCTGCCACCTTTGCCAGGCCCCCCAGTAATCCCTGAGGCCAGCGTGAGGGATGGTTTTGGACATGTCTCCCTGTCCACTTGTCTCCCAGGCTAGATTGTGAATATTCTCTGACCAGTAGGTGGCCTGCAGGACAGGAATTTGAGACTCCTGCCATAGACTGAACTACACTCTTCCTCTGAGGAAGATAGTACCTCCAGCTGAGTAGTTAAGTTGGTTGGGGTTGTACAGGGAAGCTGTGCAGGTAGACAAGTTGAGTCTCCAGAACTGTAAATCCAGCTCTTCTCACAATGCTGATTTCACATTAAATGTAATTGCTTATTTGCCAAACCAGAAAAAAGAGTTGAAAACCATAATATCGCTGCCTCTCAACCCAGTGTGGCAACAGGCACATCAGGATATGTATTGCAGTGATTTTCAAACTTTTTTTCTCATGACTCAGTAGAAGAAAATTGTTGATGTTCACGACCTGACAGAATTTGACTAGATTACATTGGGTGGAGTTGAGGATGAGAGTTTTGAGATGTAGAAGGGACATCTGGCTTTGGGGGTGTTATGGCTGGGGCAGGAGGAGCTTACCTTGAGCAGTTCCCGGTTAATGGTGCAGCAGGGATGCTAAAGCAGCTTCCTGCCTCTCTCGGACTGCAGACCATGCTGTGACACAGAAGCAGCCAGCAGCAGGTTCCCAGCCAATGGGAGTGCAGAGCTAGTGCTCAGGGAAGGGTGGGCTCTCCCCCACACTCTTCTGGGGTACAGCACAGTCCGTGGTGCCAGGACAGGCAGATAGCTGCCTTAGCATCCCCACTGGTCACCTGATCCCCCTGCAGCAAGAAGACCCAGTCCCTGACATGCCACAGCCCAGTACTGGGTCATGACCTGTAGTTTGAAAGCCACTGGTGTAGTGGACAGTTTATTGGCCTAAATTCTCAGAAGTGACTCAATTTTTGGAAGCTGCACTTCAGACGCCGCAAAGGGGCCTCGCTTTTTTAGACAGTGCTAAGCACCAAGCACCCATTTTCTATCCACTGTCATAATCGGGCCCTTAAAGGTTTCTCCAACTGGGCACCTTCGGTCATTAGGCACTGGAAAATTTAACTCGGACCTTTTATATGGGAACAGAAAGGCCAGTATCTGTCTGTCACTTTTTGAATGGCTAGAAACACAAAACAGGACAAAAAGTCCTTTATTTCTGATTGCAGGAAAGAGGTTGTCCTGTCTCAGATCTAGACCTGTGCAAGATATAGGGCATCTGTCAATCTGTCACATCCTTTCATTAGTTTGCAGGATTTTATTTCAGCAATGTATCCTCAGCAAAATGGCTGTAATAACCAGGATTTTGTTTTAATAATGGCTGAAGAATGAAGTATTATCTTTCTGATACAGGTTATCTGTGGAAAATGCTCGGAATTTAAGCCACTTGCAGATAACAGCCGTCACAATAGAGTGTGTAAAGACTGTTTTCTGCTGTCACCAGCAGTCCCGTGCAACCCAGGAGCTGAATCTACGGGAGAACAAAAGAAAAAAACTGCCATTGAGGTACAGTTATCCTGCTAATAAGCTTTTAACATGCTAGATGCCTGAAAAGGCTGGTTTTTTTATTTATTATTAAATCCCTTGGAGAGTGCTTTTCTTCATGATCCTACAGCCTTTTAGTAGGCTGTCACTCAGAACCTATACTTGACAAACTGGCACTTATAGAACTGTATGGACATGCATGCATTGTGAATCCACTCTAATTTAGTTAGCTCTGATGTTACACTCCCCTCTCTGAACCCTTCCTTCCTTTCACTTCATGCGTCTGAGGAAGTGAGTTGTATCTCACGAACACTTAGGCCCTAATCAGTTTGGTACCCTTTAAGGTGCCATTGGACTCTTTGTAGCTTGTTTTGAAATGGACTAACATAGCTACCCCTGTGACACCTATTGTGAATCCTGTTTTAAAACATGAGTTTTGTATTTTTCATGCAAGGACACAGGTTTTGCAGCCCCCAGGTTTTCAATAATTAGCCAGCTCCAACGAGAGGCACCATACCCAGCTCGCCTTCGGTGTAACTTTTCAGATGTCGGATCTGTTTCCATGTAACTTCTCACAGCAAAATTCTCTTGTTCCCATTCTGAAAAATTTTGTGTTCTTGACATTTCACTTCTCCACAAAATGCCAGGGCAGTTGACTGTGTTTCTCAGTGATTCATGCAAGGGCATGCCATGCCATTTTTGAATGACTAATCCTGAGTGTGAAACATCAAGCAGTAGTAGAGTGGGATGGTCACTGTCTGCAGCATTTCCTTTTGGGGCAGACTGAGGGAGAAGAGCGCCCGCTGTGCACAGAGGCACCCACCAAGAGCTGTGCTTTGCTTCATGCTCCACCAAAACATGAGGATGATTTTGTGCTTAAAGCTTGGGGGCTATGTGTTTAACTGACCTCATACTGCCTGCATTGGGTAACCTGGAGCAGGTGTAAATTACTGTATGTTTTGGCACAGAACTGTGCTTAGGTGGGAAGAGACGTGATCACAGTGCTTTGAACTTTGGCTGTTCTGGGCTGCAGAGCTGCCCTCTGATGACTGTGGGCAGCTGCCATAAATGAGAGCGATTTCTTGGCTTTTCTGATTAGTGGAATTCTCTCGTGCCTAGGTGATCTACCTCAGCTTTGTACCCCATCTTAGTCCAAAATCCTAGGTGGGGTAAAACCAGTCCTCCCCGTAAACTGTGCACTTGTGCAGCTGCTCAGGAGAGATTTAGACACTACCCAGCTGATTAGAAGAGCACCCCCAACTAGGTGTGTGTTTCTTCTCATGGTGCATAGTCTCACCTGCTTTGGTGCACATAACAAAATTTATTTTGCACACAGATGGAAAAAATCCACATGTGAGTGGAAAACATTAGCGGGAACATTAGTGCACACTGCCTATGTGCATCTTCTGCAAGGCACAACAAAGTATCTGGTCCTGGAGCTTGATATCTTGGAGCTGCATAGTCTCTGTTATGTTTCTATGCACCTGTAATTACAGCCCAAGAAGAAAACGGAGTGTGCTCCTTCAGGGCATGTGGTGTCTCACCATAAGCTATCTGCCAAGAAAGTTAAAGCCTGCACCTAAACAGCAGAGAATCTGCTAATCTTAAAAGTCAGGAAGTTATTTAAAAGCCAGTGAAATGTGACCCAAGGCTTTCCTTCCGAGAACAAGATTACTTACTGTAAAAATCCAAGAAATGAAGTAGTTTTCATTCATATCCTCAGACTTTTAGCCCTGCGCTGCCTCTGCAAAGGATTAGATAAAATGCAAGAAAGATGGTAAGTGCACAAAAGGGAAATATTTGAGCAAGTCTGTTTCTTCCCTTCCTTTTTTACATAATACTTTTGTTCACAAGGTGAACAACAACTTGAGTGCTTGCCACTTCACAAATGCTGTTAGCAGATGCCCAAAATCCTCTAGAGACTTTTCCCCTGGAAAGGTCAATGTAGTATAGCTACTTTTTCAGTCAGAGGGAGGGGGGTTTGTCTTCTTTTGCTCACATAGCCTCAGAGTATTGTTCACCATACTTCCTCCCATTCATGTACTAGAATCTCTGCTAATTATAAAGATGGAAAAACTGGGTGTCTAAACACAGGCTATAATACGAAAGAGCAGCAATAAAAGTACTGCATTTTCTTAACTCTTATCTTTCTGGATGTTTTTGATGATTGATATTTTTTCCACTCTAATCAAGGAATTACTTGGTGGTGAACCTGGAGCTCTTACACAGCCTTACAGCAGCTCTGTGCCTGTTCGATGATGCTAAGACACCTTTTCCATTAATTTTAAATCTCCTCCCAGCCTATTTGTGCTAAGCAAGAAACAAGCTGTGTCATCTAAATTGCCTTTCTCAAATTACACTGTGGAGGTGGAATTTTAACTCCCCAGCACCTACCTCTAAGTACTTCAGAGCATATTATGTCTTGATGATACATTATGATAATTAAACTCTTGTACAGGTATGAACTACTCAGCATTTACCCATCTGAATCATTTGGCTGTGTATGACTAAATATTGTGCTTAGTGTATAATTGTAAGTACCCTGACTATATAAGAAGATCCTACTTTCTTTTTACAGAAACCAAACTTTTTGGCAGCTGAAAACAGCCTTTTCAGCAGCCGCCTCCTGTTCCTAGACAAAGGGAAGACTTGGTGCAAAGTGTGTGTCACCATCCCCAAGACCGAGCCTCTTGTCTTGTATCTGCATGGGGGAAGTCAGGTAAAAGTGATGTTATTGTTGAATGATACTCATAGCTAGAAGCATAAGTTTAAGTGTGTCAGTCTGAGAAATAGGTCAAAGGATTTGGCTTACTTTCAATAACAGAAATTAACTTGGTTGTCTGAATTTAGCACAAAGCCTCAGAGATTTCAAATTTCCTTCTGATCTGGAGATGGAGCTTACAAGATTGCAAGCAAAAGGAGGCTCACATCTCTTTCTAAAAACAGGTAGCACAAAAGAAGGATAAATTGATCATTATTTCAGTTCAGAATTATTTCCTTAGGATTTCAGAGAGGCATATTTTCAAAGTAAATACTCAAAGGGTTAATGACCTGTGGTCTGGAAAATACATTGACCCTAGAAAATACATAGGACAGTGTTTCTTTAATCCTTTTTGATTAATTCTATTCCAGTTAGTTCCATCTAACTTGAAGTTAGATGGATTTATACAAATGCAGATGCTCTGAAGGGTGGGTGAAATGGATTGTGTGAAATGAAAGCGAAAATTGTTTACTTGAAAATGATTGGGAGAATACACTGTGCTAAGTTAGGTTCTTACTTATATAGTGTACATATTTTAAAACAAAAGTTAAAGTTTGTTTGCAAAGGAACTAAATGCAACGATGAAGTCATATCCTTCTTTATTTCTGGAAAAGCAGAATGACTTCGCTGAAAGAAGAGGTCTTTCCGTTTGGGTGTAGTGCCATTGCTCCACATCTCATTTATTGTTATAACCAGTAGTCTTGTTTTAATCTGTGTTGGGGGGGGGGGGAGAATATGAGCCAAATTCAACTTTTTGTTACTGTAACAGAGTAGACGCTCACCTCCCATGAGTGCCCCTCTTTGACTGAATGCGGATTCCTGCACTGCCTCAGTTTTAAACGCCTTGCAGCTACTCAGCCCTCAGGCCAAGTCACACTCTGTGCAATCACAAACCCCTTTTGGAGTACATCTCTAACAGAGACCATCCCAGTGCCCTCTGTAGAGTGTCTCTCAGTTTGAAGCTGTTCTCTGGGTTTGTTACCTCACTCTGAATGAAAGTGGTGCCTCCAAAGCTTCCCCTCCTGGAGACAACTCCCTTGCTCTTAGTTCAGGGCTTCAATTTCAGGTCTCTGACTCTCTCAACAGCTCTCCACTGGGAGCTGTCCCTGGTTCTGCTAGACAGCCACTCCTGACCTTCTCCCTTCCAGGTCTGGGCTGCAACTCAACTGTCTCTAGACCTGCTGTGCCTTTTGTAGCCTCTCCTGGCTCCTGATTGGCTGGTTCCACCACAGCCATTCTAGCCTGCTGGGAGGAATTCTCTATAGCCCTTGTCTGGCCTCAGGGCAAATGCAAAGATGTCAGTGGATTTACTTTTAATTGGCACCAATTTATCTGACAATAAATGAGGACATATCTCTTATAGATGATGTACTGCAAGTGCTTTCCTTAGTTATTGTGACTGTGTATTATCCACATGTTGTAGGAACTACAGGAAAAGAAAGTTTTCAATATAACAAGATTAAATATGCCTCCCAATCCTGAAGGACATTGATTGTATTTATGTCCTATTAGACTAGATTTTTAAGCTTACTTTTTGAAGTGTTTGTATGTATAAATATTTAGGAAACTGGAAGCTTCAGTTGCAGGATATGTTCATGGCTCTGGACTTTGCTTCAGCTGGAAAACTATGGAACAGGGTAACCTTCCAAACCATTTTACAGGCACACAGCTGTCATATTTCCATTCTAGCACCAGCACCTGTGTGGCTAAAATTATTAGTTTAAAAAAAAGAAAAACACCATGGACATGAGACTGAAACTAATACAGTAAAAACCTAACCTTTAGATCTTACCTGGAATCTGTTTTGGTGGAAGATGTTCTTAATATAGGTTTTTCTGGAAAAACTACACTTATGTCCACACTGCAATTGCATTCTTTTGACTTTCAGTCGAAAGAACGCAGGGGGTTTTCCAGCCGTGGTAACCCTCTTTCTACAAGGAAGAAGCCTTTTTCTGAAAGACCTCTTTTGGAAAAAGGCATGTGTGGATGGGGTAGAGGTTTTTTTTGAAAGAAGAGGCCTCCAGGAAAAAGCACAGGTGCACTGGTGCCCACTCCGTCCATAGTAATCACAACTTAAATGTGAGATAGCATCCATTCAGTATGGACACTCTCTTTCAAAAAAGCAGATGGCTTTTTCGATGTGCTTTTGCTGTGTGGACGCTCTTTTTTGAAAGAAGTTTTTCTGGACAATCTCTTCCAGAAAAGCTTTTGGAATAAAATGTTTTATTCCAAAAAAATCCTGCAGTCAGGCACATAGCCATAGTGCTGAAAGACTATTGAGGTGACTTTCATCCAGTGCAGAGGACCAGCACAATTCCTATGCACCGGTTGAGCCCCATTTAAACTGTTAAAGTGGAACATATGTCTTATGTGATCAACTTCTCTTCACAGAGTGAATTTCTCCCTCAATGACCATCATGTGCTATAGGGTTCAATATGAACTAAATTCTCTCTTTGGGACAAATATTGCTCCCTTCCTTTTGCAAGCATAGACTGCAGCAGAATGGAAGCTAAGTGGGATGCAGGGACCTCCCACAAGAAATCTCTGTGTGCCACATAAAACTGTTGTCTTTGACATCTGTATGTGCCCCAGCTCACAGAGAGGCTAGGGGGGAAGAGCTGCAGATCTGTTAGCCTTTTCTGCTCAGAGTCAGAGAATTCTTGCACCCCAGAGGTTGCAGTATTTGCTGCAGATCCACTCCTACAGTGTGACTTGGTCAGAAGATTCCTCTCTGACTCTGATCACACAATCCCGTGTCTCAGCACAGTGCTAATAACACTCACCTCAGACAAAACCAGTTCCATTGTATGTACAGCAGAAGAGAAACAGCTGTAACATACAAAATGTTACAGTGTTCGTGGTCTGGAAAACTAAACCAATGCCTGGAGCCTGGGGGAATTTCCACACAATCAAAAATCCTACATTCTTTCCTCCTTGTTTTGCCGTACTTGATCATGGGTCTATGCTGGGGAAGGGGATACCTTTGACACTAAGCATTTGTTTGATGACCATATGGAACAGGTCATCAATAATAAGCAGCCCACAGGCCAGAAGCAGTTCCCCAGGGTTACCCTTCGGGGGGCCACCAGATGCTTTATTTACCTTAGCTTCCACAGGTACGGCCAACAGGAACTGCAAGCAGCTGTATCTGTGGACGCGCAGGTAAATAAAAGATCTGGTGGCATTCTAGGAACTAACTCTGGCAAATTGCATCTGCCTGGTAGAGGACATACATTAAATCCAAAGGCTAGTACTTCTGATTGTTCCAAATATAGAATAAACAACCCCCACCGTCCAAAAAATCACATAAAAGGCATTGTTAATCCAACTCACATTCAATTGTTGGCTGGAACCATAACAATGAAAGCGAGACCTTTTTTCAAGATGGCATTCCCCCACCCTGCCCCCTTGCTTCTCACCATATACAGCAAAATAAAAGGAAACAATTACAGAGCACTCTACTCCACATTCCTTCCTGTAATCCAAATGTTCAGTATAATTGTTCTCCAATTCAGATTAATAGAGTCCACATCCATTCTGAAATGTTATTTTCCCGAGTATCACCAGTGTTTCAGAAGTCAATTTTGTACAACATTCCCTTCACATCCCTCTTAAATCTCCTTTGCATTATTGCTGCTTATGGTATACAGAATTAACAAGACATGTAATTAGCATGTGTACCCCACAAATTAAATGACTTCACACTTTATACGGGCCTTTTAAATATTTAGGGCTGCAGGAGGCACCTCCTCAAATTCCTGATACAGTCAAAGCTGTTTTTATCTGGCACTTCATCAACCAGAAATCTTTATAAACCAGCATTTCTGATCTTCTTGGAAATCCAGTTTATAGCCCAGTTGGCACAGAGCTGGCATGCTCCCTACCCAGCTATGCATGGCTCCCTGGAGGCAGCAACATGACCCTGCTGCTCCTAGACAGAGGAAAAGCCACAGGGGCACTGTGTAATACCCCAAAATTTCCAGTGCTGTGCACTGGATCTGCAGCTCCCATTGGCTGGGAGCCGCCTAGGAGCAGCAGGGATACATCCCCTCTTGTGAAGAGCCACCTGAGGCGAGTGCTGCCCAGATCTGGCATCCTGAAATGCCAGTTGTGCCCCAGCCTAGAGCCCCTTGCTGTACCTCAAACCCCTCATCTCTAACCCCACCCCAGATTCCACACCCCAACTGGAGACCTTACCCCTTCCCACTTGACTAACCCCAGTTCTCCCAACATGTCAGATAACAAAGCTTTTACTCTATATAGGGTCTTTGGCCCTAGCTACTGAATAAAATCTAAAGCCCTTCAGAGAGATACCTTGGGTATTTAGGAACATGAGACTATTGTCCTGGTTAGGATTTGTGTGAGCAAACTACTCTTATGGAGACTCTAAATATAGAGTTTATCATTAGTGACCAGAACAAGCAGAATCTCTATTAGAAAGAATTTTGTTCCAGGTACGTTCAGGAGGCATTTGAGCATCTAAAGAGGCAAGTGCTTTCTTGGGATAACATTGCCTACATTGGCATTAAAACTCCCATAGCAGAGATTAGGGAAAACATGATCAGTACATTCAAGATATGTCTGCGTGGAATCTGAAGGGTCTTTTAAAACAATGAAAAAATAACTTTTGGGGAAGGAGGAATAAACCTAAATGCTGATAGACTAAAATTCTTGGCAGGTATCCACAAAGTAAACTCTATCCTGGTGTCTACTGAGGCCTTGTTTCCATTTACCGGAGGATTGACACTCTGGCAATTGATCTTCCAGGGTTCAATTTAGCAAGTTTAGTAAAGACCCACTAAATCAAATGCTGAGGCACCCCCATTGGTGCCAGTACTCCCTGCTGTTGCAAGGAGTAAGGGAAGTTGACAGGAACGTTTCTTCCATTGACCTCCCACTGTGGAGATGGCACCAAGCTAGGCTTAAGGTACATCAGCTCCAGCTACATGTAGACCTGGCCTACGTGTTTTTATCATATGGCCTTTACCTTGTTCACCTGAGAAGAAAATCCAGATGCAAATAAAAATGAAAATTTCAATCTCTGGAATAATGAGAAATTCAGGAAAACTGCTCCTTTGCTTCTGTTTTTTGTCCAATGAGAGTGGAATTCATACGTTTGTCCAGGGCCAAAGCTGCTCCTGTGCACCATTTAAATACCACTTATAAGGTGTCAGGTGTAGGGCTCTCTGCAAGAGGTGAGTATCACATTGCCTGTTTGTTTGCATGAACATCAGGCCATGTGTATCTATTCTGGCATTGAAGTCCAGTTAGTATAAGCCATTTTGATCTCAGTGGAAGTCGGTAAGGTTTGGAAGGGGGTGTAGGGTAGCTTAGGGGAGCCTTTTAAGCAATGATACCACTTCAAGCTTCAAAGAACTAAAACAAGTTTTATTAGTGAGAATCTCCTATCTAAGCTTCTGGAGAGATGCTGAATGACCTTGGGGCAGGCTCTGTTGGATTGTGGTTAACAGAACGGTTCCAAAGTATGAGGCACTCTAACTTAGTTACATGTTCGCAGGATAAAGTGGTAAGGTGACACTTTGTCCTCAGAGAGGAAACACTATTTGCTGCTCATCAGTGATCTTTCTGGATCATGTTGGGAGCAGCATTACCAAGGTAGAATTACGTCCAATGCTTGTTCCTGGTTGCCACAGTGCAAGGCTCTTAGGCCAGATGTACACTACACCCAGAAGGTTGGCTTAAGGTATGCAACTCCATCTATGTAAATAACATAGCTGGAGTTGGTGTACCTTAAGCTTCTTGGCACTTTCTCCACAGTGGGAGGTCGACAGGAGAAACACTTCTGTTGACTGCTCTTACTCCTTGTGAGTACTGTTGCCAATGGGAGCACCCTCAGCATTTGATTCAACAGGTCTTTACTAGACCCGCTAAATCAAATCCCGAAAGGTCGATCGCCAGAGCATCGATCCTCTGGTAAGTGGAGATGTGGTCTAAGTAAGGATCTGGTCCAGAACCCTCTGAGGCCAGTGGGAGTCTTTCCATTCATTTCAGTGGGTTTGGGATCAGTCCCTAGGTGCATAGGTAACTAGTAGGGGAAAAGGTAGGGATTTCAAGGCTCTGAGATTTCGCAAAAATGTGTGTGGGGGAGAAATAGAGAAAACCTATTATTAATAATTGATTATTATTAATAATCTTAATTATTGTTCATTATTGCAGCCAGTGGCTTATTTTCCCTCTGTTTATATGCAGTGCCTATTAGCATTATTGGGAGCTATCCTTGTGTATGCAAAGGAGCTGAAATGGTGTTCTCTCACTGAAGGAGTCCCATTAGGAAATGGACTTGAGGTTTCTGCTTGAAATCCTAAGACCTGCATGTTGTAATCACCAATGCCATAATGTTAAAAACAGCAAATAAACCTTTGGCTCATGTTCAAATGGTCAGAACCCTTCAGATGATCGACAGTAAAACCAAAAGGGGGCATGCTGCGTGCGATTATGACAACGCTCAATACCCATTTAGTTTTAGTTTAACACAGTTCTAGCTATCTTTTGTCTGGGTTAAACCCCTGAGAGAGAATTTTCCTTAGCATGTGGTTCAACTGAGAACCTAAACAGGAAGGATGCAAGTGGTGCACACCTAGGAATGACGGGATAATACCAAGTGCACAAATTCCGAAAAAGCTCCTGAATTCTTAAAGAGAATTGTAGATATGTGTCCTCATGTAAGGGCTTGATTCTAAAGGTGCTGCATGCCATCTGTTTCAAATATATATGCACTCTTAATTGTAAATGTGTCTCATAGTATTGTCCAGGAATAGCAGATGCAGCCCAAACCTCCATTTATTCTTATACTGTACTTGGGACTGCAAAAGAGATGATTTTCCAGCGCTGTCAGTGACCTTCAGTTTAATCATGATAAATATTTAAACCTTATTTTCTTAAATGTTAACTACAAGAGCAGTGAAGCAGAGCTGAGGTTGGACTTTGGCATCTCTTTGTTGCCGCAGTAATGAATGTGCTTATCTAATACCCACAAATCTTGCATTTGCTTGCTGCCATTAGGCGTGTACATACCGAAATATATGCTCAGTTTGTGCATGCACATGGACCTGCCCTTTGGAGGATATTCCCTACGAAGATCAGTCCTTAGGTAGCACAGAGCCATTGTATCAGATCTTTTCTTGCCACTCCCTAGTTCTAACCACGGCTGGGGTATCCCTGATACTTGAATAGTCCCTTGGGGCCATTTGTGTTGTGGCAGTTTACAGGAGCATTCACAATTTTCAAATTGGCTTTGGAGGGCGAGCCTTGTGCCGAGCCATCTGAGAACTGGAAGCTAAAAAGCCATTTTGTCCTTCTCTCCACCCCCGTGTAGCTGGCCTAGAGGATGCAGCCAGCATTTTCAATGAAGAAGTTAACTTCAACTTTGCAAAGCCAAAGTAGAGCTGAAGGAAATCTTGCTAGAGTGACACTATTGGTATGCAAATCAGGCTTCTCAGGCTAATTTAATAAAATGAGTTGTGCTCTGTGTTTATCTCCATAACGGTGCATGCTCACATATGCTGATTGCATGAGATGCTTCAGGAATTTGAATTCCTTCAGTCTGAAAGAATAGGTGTTACATTTTTAAGGTCACCCCACACTGTATGAACATCTCTTGGTACCAACATTGGGATTCCCATATAAACATGCTTGTGGCAGAATAAAATGCTCTAGTGTTCTCCCCATTTTACAGATGTGGAAGCTACGGCACTGAGAGAGCTCAAGCTCTAACTTTGGTGTGTAACATCAGGCTACTAAGTTAAATGTCTTGATTTTCAGGGGTGCTGAGTATCTGCAGCTCCCACTGAACCCCTGAGGGATTGACTTCCTGGGGCTACTCAGTGTCTGTGGATCGAGTCATCTGGCTTTAGAAATCCATTTTTGAAAATCCTGGCTTATATCACTTGACAAAGGCCACAAATGAGGTCAAGGTCAGCTGAGACTAGACTTTTGCTTAGTCCATTAAATCATGGTGCCTCTCATGCTATTGAGGTACTTCCCCTCGTGGCTCAGCAGAGGAGGTGGTTCATCAAGTACATGGGTGGTAGTGAGTTTATGACAGCTTTGGTAGCATCAGTGCTATTCCCTTAATCTGAACTCATCTCGGGGCCTTCTCAAAGGATCTCTGGGTCTGATTTGTATGGACTCTAAAGCCCTGCTGTGGATGACTGTGAGGGGAATGTGAACAATTTGGGAACTTAACAAAGTGGCAAGCTTTCAACCTTAGTGACTGGTGAATGAAAGCTGGGATTCTTCTGGGTACTTCTACAGCTCCCCCACAAAGTAAAGGGGAACTGCAGTTTGTCTTTGTTGCTTGCAAAAGTCAGCTCTGCTTGCATGACCTCCTCCAATCAGCCGTAGGGATATCTTGTTGGGATCTAAGAGTGCATCTACACAGCAGGGCTTAACTTGAAACAAGCTATGCAAATTAATCTACGTCAATTGCGTAGCTTATTTCCAAATAGCTTATTTCGAAATTGGGAGTGTCTACATAGCACTTATTTTGAAATAGAGCACTCTTCCTCTGACTTCCCTTATTCCTCGTACAATGGGGATTACAGGAGTTGGAGTAAGAAGTCCTCCAGCTTGACAGTATTTTGACACTATTTTGAAATAACTGCCTGCTGTGTAGATGCGGACTAAGTTATTTCAGAATAGGGATAGTTATTATGAAATAGTGTTGCAGTGTAGATGTACCCTAAGATAAATGCATATGGTCATCTTTAATTGGAAGCATGGATTGAGCTAATAAAACATTTGAAGAGGGACTACAGCGTAGGTGGGAACCTTTTTTGGGTCGGGGGGCTGCTGACCCCCACAGAAAAATCAGTCGGGGACCGCACACACGTGAGATGCAAAACAAACAAACAAACCCTCACTGACGTGGTCCCCAACTGGGAAGCAGAAAGATACTTTCTGTATTCCCCTCATACATAAGAACCTGGGGGGCCCAAGCTAGTAGATTTTATGTACTCCAGCCCACGGGGGAGAGGTGAGGGGTGGCTGAAGCATCAGCGTGGGCTCCCTAGTGCCGGGAGTCTTGAGCCCCAGGCCTTAGGTTCCCCACCCCTGAACTAAAGGCATAAAATACCAGGTTTCCAAAGGGGTGTAAGTCATACTTGAAATGTTACAGAAATCTCTAGCCATGCTACTGCTATGGTAAGGTTCCTGCCTGAACCGGGAGTCTATTAAATGAAAATAAGAAACCATTGAATCATTAAAAAAATAGAAATCTAGATTTAAAACTATTTTTGCTGTACAGGTCAAATTCTGTGTCAGCTTGTACCTTGGAAAATGTGGCCTGAGGTGACATACAGTGAGCACGAGTGTGTATATTAATACTTTTAATTATTTGTTATAAAGCATAATACAAAAAAACATTGTCACCTAACTAGATCCAATAAACTTATGGCTTCACTTTGAGTGCAGGTGTAATTCCTGCTGGAGGAGACAGGCCCATGCCAGCTCTGAGCGCTAGAATTCAGCAGCAGCATTGGGACCCTGGCTCTGTAGTTGGGTGGTTAGTCCCTTCCACCTCTGTAGCTGCATTCTGTTTTTAGCACACCAGGTAATGAGAGCTGGGGCAAGCATGTCTTCTGGAACTGAGACTCACCCCCAGCTTGTAGTGCAAACAGACTCTAACACACTTATAAAACTGGGAATTGAATTGTCATGAGGCACTGTAGCTGTAGGTTGTGACTGATGGAATTTCCTTGGTGTTTTGTGCAGCTGTGTCTGCCTACTTGCTGCTCCAGGTGGATCCTAGTGGGAAAATCATTGGATAATGAGTTCCCTTGGATCATTCTTAAATGTTGGTGCGAGGAAACCTTTATATTCTGTACATTTTATTTTCCCTCCTCTATTTCAAATGTATTCTGGTGGGGTTTCATCTTTGCTTTTCCCCCATGTCTTAGGATGGCCAAGCTCCACGTGCCATACCACTGCCTGGATATGTAGTCAGTCTACCAAGTTCTGGTGAGAAGTTTGAAGTGAAACACGTCTTTAAGCTTTGCCAGTCCCAGCAAACTATATATTTCAGTGCAGAGGATGAAGAACTGCAAACAAAATGGATGGAAATCCTCACCAAAGCAGCTAAAGGAGAGATTGAAGATCTAGCCGAAGGAATCGGTCAACTGTAGAGCAAGCTCCATTTAGTTTCTTTAGTACATGCTATAAACCATCACTTGAATTCAGTATTCATGGCACTTTGGAATCTGTATGGCTTTATAATTTCATGAGTCTGCATAGGAATTTCAGTGTTTTTTCTGCTTTCATTGTACATTTATCACGTACAGTGCTAGCTGTCTGGAACATATTATGTTAAAGAAAAGAGTAGTTGTAGTTGTTGACAGTGTTTATGCTGTTCTTACATAAAGAGACAAGGGAAAAGCATTAATTTGATCAAAGGTATCAGAAAACCATCAGTCTCTTGTTTTTCTATATGTATATTTTTTTCAGTCCTTTTGATTGCTGTTCAGTGCAAGATGTGTATAGTCTGTGATTAGTTATATAAATGCTACCTTTAAGGTAAATGTTGTAAAGGCTTGTGGCTGGCCACTGACATTCCGTTCTCTGTCCTTTCCCTTCTGATAAAATGGTCTTTGTGAAATGTAAGCAATGTATTGAATATTTTTTTTTGCTAAAAGTGTTTGTCTCTACTATTTTGAGATGACGTATTCACAAGACATACTGTAGAAGAGACTTCTAATTGCTGCAGATTATGCAGAAAAGAACGTTGAGAAGTCTGATTAATATTAATCTCTTATATATATTTTCTCTTTTGAAAACACCTTCCTGATTTCTTTTCTGAACCTGTTTTAATGTAAGTGAACAAACATTTTATACTGCAAACTGGGTCATGACCAATAAACAAGAACATTTTTAGTACACACAGTACAAAAAAGTGACTTTTTATTGTTGTTGTATTGGTTAACTTTAAAGTAATCTGGGGTTTATTTATATAATTTGTAAATAATGTTACATGAGTATTTTAAAACATTTAAAAAGTTTTGTGCTAATAACCAGATTTAGTCAATAGAATAAGAGATTTGTATGAAATCAATTTGTAATTTAATTTTCCTGTTTATCTGTATTTGTCTGATTTTCACACTTAAGTGCTTATCTATTTAAATAAAATCCATGCAGTTAACTCCTGAGCCAAATCTCCAAGATACTGCAAGCTTTAGATCAACATTTAACATAGGTACAGAATGAGAGTAATGTCTATTTCTAGTGATAGCAATCGTGTAGTGCTGATATGAAAAGGGAAAAATAAAATAAAGTATTACATTATTGTACTTTTAAATTGTTTCATTTAACTTTTGTTTCCTCTTCAGCCTTCTACATTTTCTAGCTGACATTTATAAAAAGAAGAAAGCTGATCCAGACAGCCAGAGTTTTGTTAGCAGTATCAAAAATTAAGGTTCTGCACCAGTGAGTATTTCTCTTATTAAAGAAGCCACTGTGCTGATAAAGGATTCCATTGTTTGTTTATTTTGAATTAATGAGTCCCGATCCATAGCTCTATAGTTGTAAAAATAAAATCCGTGCATGTAATAAGCTGCCAATACAACTTCATGTAGTTGAGCCCACCACAATGATTGGTAGACTATGATTAGAGACAGTCAGAAAATGGAAAATCTTGTTTTGCAAATGTTCTCAAAGTTAGTTTTGTTCTGTAGGTTTTGAAAAGAAATTATTTTTATTTTTTAAAATTTTAACGGTTTTTTTTGTTTTGTTTTGCAGTTTGTCATTACTCTCACCCTTCTTTGTGCCATTGAAAAAGGGAGGGAGGAGGAAAAACAGACGATAATCCAAAAAAGAGAAAAGGTTATTCTCCCCCCGCCCTTCCCCTCAGTTTTATCAAGAAAACAATTTCCAAAATAGAAACAAAAACTACCCCTCCCCGGGGGGAGGGGAATGAGCTGGTCAAGTATGACAAAATCCGCAACTAATCATCGTAAATTCCTCAGCTCAGCACCTTTCTCAAATACTTAAAAAGCCTGTTCTAGCATATTTAGAAGATCAGAATATGAGGGTGCTTGCTGGCCAAGAGGGGAAATGTGGCCCAAAATCAACAATTCCCTGAGAGAATGATCTACTAGCCACTATTCTCAGTTAAGATGGGATTGAGCAGGTATTTGCGGCTGATCATGACTCCCAGCAGAGAGAGGTGGTGTCTCATAAGTAGGACCCAAACAGTGGGCTTTGGCTTTGTAGATTGAAGGCAAAATCTTAAAATTCCACCTGAAAATCAACAAGTGGCCTATGTAGATTCCAGATTTCAAAGCTCTGGCGTTTTTTGACCTCAGCCTAAAAATACTTTTCGTCCAAAAATATCCTAGCATCTACCAAGACCTTGAAATTGCAGACCTGTATTAAGCTGGGGCCTCTCTCCATCAGTCAGGGCTCTCAGGATAGCTTGTGATAAGTCTTCCAGGGTCAACTAGCTCACTCTGTGAGGCTAAAAATAGCCATGGAGGCGTTCTGACTTAGGCTAGAGTCTGGGTTCTGAACCCAGCAAGGGGGAAGTGTCTCAGAATTTGGGCTGTAGTCCAAGTGGCAATGTCTGAATTGCTGTTTGTAGCTCTGTAGCACAAGGCAAAGGCAGCTGAGCCAAGGTCTGAGACTTGTTCCCATGGGTTTATCCCACACCCCCAACCCCATGTAGATGTACCTGCAGTTCCTTTCCTTGCTCTGCAGTATCACTTATCTTGTCTGGGCTGAATGTTTTTCTGATTACACTCCCATTGCAGTCAGTGGGACTCTCTCTGCTGGCCACGGGGAAGGGAGATTGCAGAAGACCCTTAGGTATGTCTACACTGAAATGTAAGTCTATGCTCAAGGTTTAAATCCCTTGTGTCTACACTGCAATTGCACTAACGCACGGCTCAGACCCAGGGTCCCAGGACCCTGCATGGTTGGAGTCAAGCTGGGATCCAGGGTCAAAGTCCTATTATTTTGCAGTGTAGTTGCAGGCCCACTTAACTCAAGTCCCAGGAATCATTTGGAGATTTCCCACAATTCTGAGGAACAACTGTTTTATTCCTCTCTAGCCCAGCAACCCGCAGTGCACTTTGTTGGAAATGGAAGGCCCTGCCCCCTTCGGCAAACAGCAGCCGCTCAAGTCAGCATTAACGCCTTTTGTTCTGGTCACCCCTCTGCAGGCACACTGCCAGTGAGCCTCCTGGGTGTGAAACAGAAAGCAAACCGAGCAAGGCTTTTGCAAATTGAGCTGCAGGGCAGGCATAGTGCACCATGGTCCTAGAGCTAGAGTGGCCACATTTCGGAAGACTGAAGGGGCGAGGGACTCTAGAACATGGTTACTTTGACTCAGGTCTGCACACTGAGCACTAGATTGGGATTAAAGTACAGTAGAGATGCTTAAACCCAGGGTTCCCTAACATGAGTCAGCTGACCTGAGTCCCACTCACCATGGGCTTACATTGCCGTGAAGATACATGTTTGGAAAGTTAACTTCATTCTAAGTCCAGTGTTATGCAAGGCATTGGGTCCTTTCTTCTTGGGTCATAACTGAGCTGTAGGCTGGCTGCTTATGGGAAGTGAGTGGTCCAGTGATTAAAAAGGCTAAGCTTGGGAAAGATTTGACTCTAATAATGTGTACTTCATTTAGATTTGTAGATGCATATTACTCCATATTTCCTTTCAGCTGGGTTAATTCACATGCCCTGCTGTGTCAGGAAACCATTGCCTTCCATCTTATATACTTATGCAAATGAGGATTTTATTAAAAACAAATTACTATCTAGTTTTGCATGATAACTATCCCAAGATTGCAATCAGTAAGTCAGAGTTCACTAATTCTCAGAATCCATTTGAGTGTATGACATATGTCAACAGAGTGCTAAGACTTGCAAGGTACAATGGTAATGAGGTGAGAATATTGTTTAATGATCAATAATAAACTAGGAAGTATAATTTTTTTGCAAGAGTTTTTTTTACATTGTGTTATGAATATGGTACAAGTAGGAAACAGTCTGAATTTCATACTCTTAGTCATTCAGATCTTTCCTTTATTGATATGGTTGTTCAAAGTAAGACAAACGAAAATAAAAAATGAGCAGGCAATTATCAGCACTCCACATCTGCACCAATGTGCAAAGATATCACTTTGCCTTTATTCAAATCTAAGATAGTGATACCAAATCATTTGTTTCCTGTGTGTGTTTCTTGTAGTCTCGTCCATATCTGTATCCTACCAGAGGTTCCCAGAAACAGTTGCAGAGCAGGTACTGAAAATGAAGTTTAAAGTTTGTGGTTAAGCTATGTGATGCATATTTCACCTCCTGTGTTGTCTTTCACTTGTAATACTGAATGTTAACTGCTAAATATAATTGGATGTGTATCCTGTAAACCTACTTACACTAGTATGTTCCTTAAAAAAACCCACCTTATCTAAAGTTTCTTTTTTCTGTTCTTCAATCCATATGTCACTTTTTGTTTGCACTGTGCTGTTGTCTGTTTCACTCAGCTGGACAGTCTTCAGGCCTAAGTAAGCTTGAGTGAGTTGATTGATTACATTTTACTGTAAAATGTAAGGGTCAGAAACTCTTCAGAAAACAGTCACTGTCTGTCTATAGGTGCTGTGAGATCTGTGATCACAGAAGATTAAAATAGGAGGAATTCTGTGAATTTTTTTGGTGTCACACAGACGTCTTCTAATCTCTTGTCAAAAGAGAATGCAGCTAAATAAGTTTCTCCCTATTATATGCTGAGAGTATTAAGATAAATTGTAGGAATATTATTTATTTTTATTTTTACTGAGAATAAAATACCAGAAAGTGCACCCATCTCACTAATATTTAATATACAGCTGACTTCTAATAATCTGGCACCTTTGGGACCCAGGAGGTGCTGGATTATCGGATATGCCGGAGTATCAGG